>JAYESD010000006.1:151396561-152614788 GCA_036927565.1 Tuctoria greenei | reverse complement strand
GCAATCCTCTCCTTGTTATTCTTATGGCTTTTAGCATGTTGCTTTTCACCATAAGAATAACCAATGCCATATTTGACATTTGGAGGTCTTTGGACCAAGTATGCACTGCGTGCATATTTGATCTTCTCCTTGTCAAATATGCCACTTTGGGTAGGATGCTTATCCTTTGTAGATGTTGGTTTGTCTTTCAAACTGATGTCGATTTTATTGCATGTACAAGTAGAAGTAACCTCAGTTTTAGTGAGTTGAGAAGGTGAACTTGAAGAGGATGAATGTTCACCTTGCTTGAGTGATTCAACTTGCACTTTAAGGCTCTTGTTAACCTTGATTAGGTCAGCAAGTTGGTTCTTGATTGCAGCAGTTGAGTTGGTTAACTCCAAGCAAGTTTCCTTGCTTGAAGCAAAGTCAAGCTCTAGTGAATTGTTTCGATCCTTTTCGAGTTCTAGAAGCTTGTCAAGTTTGACATTTCGTCCTTTTTGGAGATGATCATGTCCTCTTGAAGATGTATCAACCTCTCCTTCTCAACAAGTTGATCAAGTAAAAATTTCATTTTTGTGGCAGTTTTCCTATCTAGTCCAACAAGCATATCCTCATTATCACTATTGATTTCATCATCACTATAATAGGAATGCACAGAAGGGGGTTTAATGGTTACCTTGTGTTTACCTTCCTTTGCCATAAGGCAAGTGCCATCTCCCTTCCATGCGCCAAGTGTAGGGAAGAGAGTAGACTTCTTGGATGTCTTCTTGATGGCTATGCTAGCCATCTCTTCTTCTTCGGATGATGAGGACTCATCATTTGAGTCCCACTCTTTCCCAATGTGCGCTTGTCCGGCTTGTTTCTTCTTCTTGAAGAATTTCTTGGGTTGAGGCCTGGCTTCTTTGGTCTTCTTCTTGTTCTCTTCATATGGGCAATCAACTATAAAGTGGCTATACTCACCGCAATTATAGCATGCCCACCTCAACTTTGGCTTTGTTCCTTCCTTGCACTTTCCTTCGCTTGACTTTGTACCTTGCCTCTTTTTCATTATCCTCTTGAATTTCTTCGTGAACAATGTCATGTCTTCTTCGTCTAATTCACTGCTCTCGTCATCACTGTCTTCTTCTAGTTGTGCTTCTCTAGCTTCTTTAGATAGGGACTTGAGGGTGGACTTCAAAGCAACCACTTTCTTCTTTGCTGAGGTGAGGTCGGTAATCTCCTTGACATGCTTTGCTTGTTTTTCCATCATCTCAAAGTTGATGATCTTTCCAAGCAATTCATCCGGAGTCATCCTTTCGTATTCGGGGCTTTCTCTGATCATGGAGCATAGAGTGACGTTGTGAGGCATGAAAGCACTAAGGATGAGCTTTACCACCTCATGGTCATTCCACTTCTTACTTCCGTATGATCTGACCTTGTTGACAAGTGTATTTAATCGGTTGTACGTGTCTTGGGGTGACTCGTCTTCTTCAATTGCGAATCTTCCTAATTCGACTTCAATCATTTCGATCTTTGCTTGACACACATGTCGATCACCTTCATGTGCAGTTTGTAGTGTGTCCCATATCTCCTTAGCAATTTCGAGTCCATCCACCTTGGTGAACTCGTCCCGACTGAGCGAAGAGGTAATTACTTCCGCGGCTTGAGCATTTCGATGAATAGCCTACTCTTGGCTTGGTGTGAGCTCTTCGTCATCGTCCGATATATCTATCCCTGTGCACACAATAGTCCATAGACTTAAATTGAGGAAAATAAGATGCATTTTCATATTTTGCCTCCACATAGAGTAATCACTTCCATCGAAGTGTGGGGATTTTCCAAGTGGGATACACAAGTAATGATTATAGTTGGAATTTAGATGATCATAGTTAAAAGGATATCGGGAGTAGTCAGTGTGACTACTCCCCTTCTTCTTTTCTTCGATCCTCACATTCCCTTTTGAAAGTGTCTTCTTTCTTAGGAGCGCCTTTAGTTCTAGCGTATCCTCATCGTCGTCCTCGAAGTCTTGAATGGCCTCGAGGAACTTCTCCACCTTGAGGTTCTTTTCATCATCAACCTTTTCTTGGTTGTTGCTCTTGTGGATCTCCTTCATGTACGGCATGATCTTCTTCGAGCGATTAGACTCTTTCTTGAAGAACCTGCTCTGATACCAATTGAATGTGGCCTAGAGGGGGGGTGAATACGCCTTTTTGAATTTTGTTGGAACCTGCAACACTTAACAACCAGTTCAAAACCAGAGATATCGGACTAGTTCGGTGAAGTGCAGACTAGTTTGGTGTGTACGGACTAAGATGATCAAGTTTGATTTATTAAGTTTAATTCTAGGGTGTAGCAGCAGAAATATACTTGTAATTTATGTGTTGCAAGATTATGTACTAGATTATATCACAAGTCAATCTTGAATTTGATATTTCAATGTAAAGTATGCAATAATGATTGAAACCCTAGATTGTAGTGATGATTAAGAACGATGAACACAAAGCAAGACACAAGGATTTATCCAGTGGTACGGCTCCCACAGAGGCAACCTACGTCCACGTTGAGGAGTCCACAAAAGGACCGGGTCTTATCCAACCCTACCCTCGTCGGATCGCCACAAAGGCCAATCCTCTTCCACTTATCACAAAGGGGTGAATAACCGAATTCAAAGGGGCCTTCTTACACGTTGAGGGCTCCCTTAGATTACAACACAAAATACCACCAAGAACACACTCAAAAGATTACAATGAAATCACAAGAATGTGTTAGAGAATCAAACCAAGAGCTCAATGAGTGTTGAACATGTCTCTCCAATGATCTAGAGTGTATCCTCAAAGGATTGATCTTTGTTGCAGTTAATTTCGTGGAGAGATGTGTTTTTGGAGGCTCTTAGGAGGTGTCACGGCGCTAGGGTTCGAGGGAGTTTAAAGTTGGGCCATGCACCTCTATTTATATGGGGTTTCTAAAAGTGACCATTAGGTTTCAGAAAGATCAGACTAGTTCGTGGTGGACACCGGACTAATCCGGTGTGCTGTGTGTAGCAAACCCTAAGTGTCCCGAAATATCAGACTTATCCGGCCAGGAGCAGACTTGTCCGATTTTGCTTCTGGAAATCTTTGGACTAGTCCGATGGACATCGGACTTGTCCGAACAGTGAAACCCTAAGTGAATTTGGTGACAAGTCCGCACTTGGAGGACTTGTCCGATTTAGGTCAGAGAGTTTTTCGGACTAGTCCGTGCTAATATCGGACTTGTCCGATTTAGATCAGAATGAATATCGGTTTAGTCCGGTGGTGATTGGACTTGTCCGATTTTGAGTGACTTGTGAAGTGTTTTGAGGACTAGTCTGCACTGGGGAGTACTAGTCCGGTTCTAGTCAGAGGGATATCGGACTAGTCCGATTTTGTTTAGAGAGGATATCGGACTAGTCCAGTGACATTCGAACTAGTCCGGTCCTATAAAACTTTGTGCAATGTGTGTGTTTAATATTGATTGAGCTCTTGGAGTGTGTTTCCTTAACACACTCCATACACCATGATCTACTATTCTTCTTCCTTGAGCTCATTTCCACTTTGCTCCTCATTCTCCCTTCTTTTTGGCACTTTTCTTATTTTGCTATTGAAACCTGTGCTCATCTCAAAAAAAGTGGTTAGGATCTCATTTGCTTGTCATAAATCATCCAAAACCCGTAAGGGATTCCTAGATGCACTTTCACTTTGAACAAACAAGCTTTTCATGGAGTATTTCTCCATTGTATATTAGCAAAAACACATGGCCATAAGATATATTAGAGCATCATGACTCTGATACCAATTGTAGGATCGACGATCACGTGAAAAGCTACCAGAGGGGAGGGTGAATGGTATATTTAAAAAACTTCATGCGGAAGCAGCAAATAGCTCTTGACAAAAAATCAATGCGATGCTGAAATTTGTGTGTGCAACTATTCTACACGTATTCAACCATGACAAAACTAGTAGAGAATCAAGTCATGGAGACAATGGAACAAGAATCATGTGACGGCATTGAGTAGAACTCAAGTTATGATCAAATGATTGAGCAAAAATCAATCTGTACTACCCGAGCGAAAAAAATCAGTAATGTTGCAAAGTAACTCTTGTAACTCAAAAACCTGGCAACCAATGACTACGAAAATTTCATAGATGATATACCGTTGAATTGTAAAGATAACACAAACAAATGACATGAATTGGACTATGAAACTTCAGTTATGATAGAAATACCCAATGAACGTCAGGTTGCGCAGAAACAAACCGAGAAAAGCTTGAAGCAAGCAAGATGGACGATCAAGGCAGAAAAGCATCTCACAAACTATGAATTTTATTCGTCAAAACTAAGAAAGGTCGCTGCAATTCATCCTCTCCAAGATCCCTGTCCCGCTTGCTTATGTAACCAACCCTTAGGTAACTCTAATCCAACTAGGATTGTCTACTCCTACTTGGAGTCAACCGAAACTTTCTAAAGTCGCTTAAGACTCTTCCATACGCAGATAGAAGCAATCCCAGGACTTCCAAACACCTCAGGAACATCTCAAACATTCCTAAAACAACTAAACTTCGTGCCTCACATGAAATCTAACCAAAAAAAAACTTGGAACTTTCCATAAATAGACAATAATCGCATCACTTTCAGCCCGAGCTCGTAATCCAGTCGGTTGGACCTTTCCGACCACACCTTCTCGTCCATAACTCTTAACCATGCATTGAAATAATGTTTCCACGTCCATGCACCCCTTGCACATGTGCAAACACTTTCCAAAACTTCCATGATCCTTATCGCCAACCATGTCTTGACCTCAAGAAATGCACATTGTAAGACCTATGTGCTGAATACATTTGCTTGTAGTGAATACACTTGCTTTGATGATAAAAGTTTTGAATATCACCAAAACATCTTTTTATCAAGGTCCGACTCTAGCTCTGAGCTACAGCAAGGTTCGATAGTAGGTCCAGCTTGCTTTGGGTAGCTCCGGTTACGTTCAATGCTAGGTCCGACTAGCTTTGGCAGCTCCGGTGAGTTTTGTCTTTAGCTCCGACATGTCTTTGATAGCTCCGACATGTTTTTGCTAAGCTCCGAGTTGATTTTTCTAGCTCCGGCTTTTGGGTTTACTAGTTCCGACTAGTTCTGGTTAGCTCCGGCGCTAGGTCTTGCTAGTTTTGTAAGCTTCGGCAGGAGCTTGGTTGTACAAGTCTTGGTAAGCTCCCGCGCTAGGTTTTACTAGCTTTTGTTAGCTCCGGCTCTAGGTCTGGGTTGCTCTGGCAAGGTCCGGAACTTGACCGTAGTGCTTCTGCTTTTCATTTCCAATGTTTCGTACTTGCTTTACATGATTGGAAAGATTGCTTAGTATTCATTTGCTAAGTTTTTGGTGTGTTTTGGTTGATATGGATGATATCGTGTTACATTGGTTTTGCAACATGCTTATGTGAGGTTCTCACGTAGGGTGTTGTGTTCGGAACTAACTTGAGTCAAGTCGAGGACTTGGGCTCGTATGGATTGGTTGTTTATTCATGTGCAGGTGTTGCTTGAGTTCAAGACATGGCTGGTGATGGGATCCATTGGACTAGTCTCAGGGAGGAGATGAGGTTCCAACAATCAAATTCAGGAGGAATTGTGGTTGAGCTAATCAGGAGGTTGTGCAACATGATTGAATCAAGAACAATGCATATGAAGGTATCGTGGACGCCATTGGAAGATGCTTGCACGTGTGCAAGGAGTGCATGGACGTGGCTACATGGTTCCGAAGCGTGATGAAGAGATGTGGATGTAAAGAATTGGTCGGAAAGGTCCAACCGACTAGGTTATGGACTCAGGCTGCGGCTGAGTCGGGTTTGACTCAAATATGGAAAGATTTGAGTTAGTTATGATAGAATTTCGTGTGAGTGACGAATTTGAGTTGTTTAGGAATGTGGGATACGTTCCTAAGGTGTTTGGAAGTCTTAAGATTGCTTCTATCTGCGTATAGAAGAATCTTGAGAGTTATGGAAAGTTACAATTTGTGATCTGAGTAGGATTGGAGTCCTAGTTGATATTGGGTTGGCCTAAGGGCTGGTTATATAAGCAAGGGAGCCCAGAGCTCGTGGTGCACGACTTTGGGGGCTGTTCCTCTTGTGTTCTATTGAATAAAATTCATAGTTTGAAGGAACTTTTGTGCCTTGTTCGTCTGACTTGTTCCAGACAAGTTTTACTCGTCGAGTTTCTGAACAGCACTACCTTTTGTCGGTGGTTTTATCATATCTCGAGTTTTACAGATCCAATTGATGTGATTCTTTTTCGGTTGTCTTCACAACTTGATTCTCTATCATATGTAAAAATTTCACGGTCATTGGATTTGTGGTCTATGATCCACACGAGTTTCTTTTCGGCGTTCCAGAACTGTTTTTTCTCGGGTAGGACAGATTGACCATTGTTTGATCTTTCGATCATAACTTGAGGTTTTCTCGTCGGATTTGAGTGATTCTTTTTGTGTTGTCTTTGTGACTTGATTCTCTCTGATATCTATCACTTTTGTCACGGTGAAACACGTTTATATTAGTATCACACACGATTTCTTTAACAGATCGTTTTTCTGCCGAAAGGGTTTGGGGCTTAGTTGTTTCCGCTGCGTAATATTTTTAAATATACCATTCACCCCCCCTCTGGTAGCTTTTCACGTGCTCTTCGATCCTACAATTGGTATCAGAGCCACGTTGCTCTAATCTTTGAGATTTCCACGTGTTTTTGACTAATCATCATGGAGAAGTACTCCGCCAAACCTTGTGTGTTTGCTGGTATTGATTTTTAGGTTTGGAAGGCACGCATGGAGGCTTTCATCCAGGCACAAGGATTTGCAATATGGGAGAAGGTATAAAAGCCCTACAAAGTGCCATCAAACGATCAAGTTACAGCTACAAATCTGAGAGATGTCGACAACAACAACAAGGCTCGGAACTTGATCATACAAGGATTAACTCAAAGCGACTTTGACCGTGTTGCACACCTCCGATCTGCATACGATGTGTGGAAAGCACTTTGTGACTACCACAAAGGATCCAACACGATCAAGGAGGTAAGGAAAGACATGTTCAAAAAAGAATACATGAGCTTCGAGATGCAACCTGGTGAGTCTATTGATGACCTTTTTGCTCGCTTTAATAAAACTCTCAGCAACTTGCGTTGTGTCAATGTTAATTTTTCAGATGCTGAAAATGCTAGGCAATTACTAAGTGCCTTAGAAATGTTAATTCGGGAGATGAAAGTCACATCTATTCTGAATCTACTGTCATGAGTTCACTTACATTAGATGTTCTTTATTATAAATTGAAAACTCATGAAATTGACATAATCTCACGTAAGAACACCAACAAGTCTCTTGCACTTGTTTCTCAACGTGATATGCCTAGCTCCGGCTAATCTTTATCTTGTGGTACACTTGCTTTGTTGTACTCTCTAACCCTTGAATAGATTGAGAAGTTTCCAGAGGAGGAGCTAGTACTTCTCTTTACTAGGTTCTCAAAAGTATTGCAGAATGTGAGAACTAGAATGACCAGTAACATAGAATGGTTCTCCTCCCTCTCTTTTGTGTCTTTTGTGTCACGCCGATAATTCTTCGACTTCAATTATTGCTAAAGGATTGGTTATAGTAAATGACCACTACATTTCAAAAGATGTGGCACTTGTTAAAAATTTGAAATACAACTTGCTCTCTATTTCCTAAGTGCTTGATGAAAATTTGAAAATAATTTTCTCTAAAAATTGGTGCAATGTTGTAGATTCAAATAGTGAGCTTTTGTTTAGCATGTCTCGTTTTGGAAGAGTTTTTAAAGCTGATTTTGACATGTCAACTTCTGAGCATAGGTGTCTAGTTGCCAATGATTCAAAAGATTTGTTTTTCTAGCATCATAGGCTTGGTCACGCAGGCTTTGATCATCTCACTCGTGTTAGTGCTCTTGATCGCATATGTGGTTTGCCTAAACTCAAACGAGACAAAGAAATTGTATGCTCTTCATGTAGACATGCTAAAATGGTTGCAGGTTCATATGCTCCTCTTACGATGACTATGACAACTGAACCTTGTCAACTTTTGCACCTCGACACCATTAGTCTTTCACGTGTAAAATCCTTTGGAGGTAAATGGTACGTGCTTGTAATTGTTGATGACTATTCAAGATACTCTTGGGTTTATTTTATGGCATCTAAGAATGAAGCTTTTACTCATTTTAGGACTTTATTTCTTAGACTATTAATTGATCACCCAGGATCGTTAAAAGCAATCAGAAGTGATAATGGAACTGAATTTAAAAATCAACCATTCAATCACTTTTGTACTGAACATGGAATAGAACATCAATTTTCTACACCATATGTTCCTCAACAAAACGGTGCTGTAGAAAGGAAGAACAGAACCTTTGTTGTGATGGCTAAGACCATGCTTGATGAATATCAAATTCCTAGAAATTTTTTGGCAGATGCAATTGCAACAGCTTGTTATGTTTCAAACCGTATTTTCTTGCCTACTAAGCTAGGTAAAAAACCATATGAACTTCAGTTTGGACATAGGCCCCGTGTTTCACACTTTAGGGTTTTTGGTTGCAAATTCTTTGTTAATAAACATGGAAATCTTGATAAATTTGAATCTAGATCCGAAGATGGCATGTTTCATGGTTATGCATCTCACACTAGAGGTTACCGTGTGTTTTTATTGGAAACTAACAAAATTATAGAGACCTGTGAAGTTTCTTTTGATGAAGCTAGCCCGGGTACTAGCACCTATACTACAAGACCAGATACATGTCCTCAGGGGGAGGATATTTTTGAAGAACAAGAAGAGTCGATAATACTGCCTAATAGTTCCGAAGCTGACACGTGTCCAACTTCGAACTTTGAACAAGCTCCAACTACCATCTCTGCTTGTCCTAACGTCCAGAAGCCACAAGCTCATCAATCAGCAATGAACCTGATGAAGAAGAAGAAGCTTGTGAGACATTTGTTCCCCTATGGATTTACAAGAATCATCCCCCAAAACAGATAATTGGAAGCTTGCATGAACGACTGACAACATCCAGGTTTTCCGACTCCAATTCTCATGATCATCCTGCTTTCGTTGCTTCTTTTGAACCCAAATATATATCACACACACACACCAATGAATCTTGGATTATTGCCATGACAGAAGAGTTAGAAAAGCTTTGAAAAAAATAATGTTTGGAAACTTGTACCCCCACCTCATAACCACAGCTTAATTGGAACTAAATGGGTGTTTAAAAACAAATAAAGTGAGGTTGGTGTAGTAATTAGGAATAATGCTATATTGGTTGCTCAAGGTTTCACACAAATTGAAGGCTTAGATTTCGTTGAACTTTTGATCCTATTGCTAGATTAGAAGCCATAAGAATTTTATTGGACTTTGCCGCATCTGGAGGATTCAAGTTATATCAAATAGATGTTAAAAGTGCTTTTCTTAATGGCTACATAGATGAGGAGGTTTATGTTAAACAACCATCTGGTTTTGAAAATCCAGAATTTCCTAATCATGTTTTCAATCTAACTAAAGCTCTGTATGGTCTAAACAAGCTCCTAGAGCATGGTACGATAGGTTAAAAACCTTCTTGATTGAAAAAGGTTTTACCATGGGCAAGGTAGATAAAACTCTATTTTTAACTAAGGCATGGCAATGACTCACTATTCGTTCAAGTGTATGTGGATGATATTATGTTTGGTTGTGCTTCTCATGATCTTGTGTCCAAGTTTTCAGCGATGATGATTTCAGAATTGTAAATGAGTATGATGGGTGAACTCACTTACTTTCCCGGGCTGCAAATCAAACAAACTAAGGAAGGTACCTTTGTACATCAAACGAAGTATACCAGAGATCTCCTTAGACGATTCAACATTGACAAAAGCAAGCCTCTTCGGACACCTATGAGCACAACAACAACACTTGAGCTTGATGAAGATGGTGATCCGGTTGATCAGAAAGAATACAGAAGTATGATTGAATAACTTTTGTATCTCACGGCATCAAGACCGGACATACAATTCAGTGTATGTCTTTGTGCAAGGTTTCAAGCCTCACCACGAGCTTCACATAATCAAGCTGTCAAACGTATTCTCAGGTACTTACACAGAACTCAAGAATTTGGCATTTTCCTTCCGTCTTCCTCAACCGTTTCCTTGAGAGCTTTTTCCGATGCTGATTTCGGAGGTTGTAGGATTGATAGGAAATGTACTTTTGGTACTTCTCATTTTTTTTGGAAATTCTCTTATTGCTTGGTCCTCTAGAAAATAACACTCAGTTGCACAATCCACTGCTGATCTAAATATGTAGCTGCTGCTAGTGCTTGCTCACAAACACTTTGGATTGTTCAAACACTTAAGGACTTTGGGGTAAATCTACATCGTTTTCCACTTTTTTGTGATAACACTTGTGCTATTTGCATTGCAAAAACCCCCATGCAACACTCAAGAACTAAGCACATTGACATTAGGTATCACTTTTTCTGTGATAAAGTTGAAAAGGGAAACATTGTGCTTCACCATATAGACACCGAACAACAATTGGCTGACATTCTCACAAAACCATTAAATTTCACTCGTTTTTGTTACATTCATAGTGAAATGGGGGTTATGAATCCTCATGGCTAAAATTGAGGGGAGTTTTGAAACTTGAGAAGTCTATGTGTGAATCTGAAGTAAAATAATATGAGCATAGTATTTCATACATATATGACTTTGTGATTCCTTTTTACATGTTGAAAGTTCTTACTACATTACTCTTGTTATTATTTTCGTAGTTTTTGCCATGACTAGTAATTGGAATAATTACTTACACTAAATCTGGTCATGATCAAACTTTCTCGCTGTTTTGAACTTTGTGCATGCTCACAAGTGCTTTTGATCATAAAGAATTAATCAAGTAAGCAACACACATTTTGAGTTTTTATGTTCAAATAAAAAAATGAGGAAAGATCAAGAGAATATGAATGCATCACACTTCTTCTTTTGAGATGGCTTATCATTGCACTTAGATATGAACTTGGAAGAAGTTGTGTATGACTAAAACCATGTCCATAAGCTTCTGATTGTTAAATGACATAGGCTTAGCTTGGTTGGTTCGAATAAGGCAGATGCGCATATAATCTCTTGCAACTTCAAATGATCAAAATTTGTTCTTAAAAAATTGTAGCAACAAGTGTCATGCTTTCAGGTTTTGAGATAGTTAAATTGTGAGATCATGACTTGCTTAAATTGAAAATTACATTTGATCTCTAGCATGGCTTACACTACTTTACCTATCTCATTGTTGTGATAGTGTAAGTTACTTGATAGTATGACTTGCATGAGCTTTGTTTTATATGTATGTTGTAATATGCTCATAACAAATTAAAAATTCTCTTTTGTACCTTGCTGAATACATTGTCAAAGGGGGAGAAGTGTGCAAGGGGGAGAAATATGTAGAAAAGGAGAAACTTATTTCTATCTCATTTGATTTTCAAAAAGGGGGATAAATTGTTTTCAAAACATTTTATGTGAATTAGCCAATCTTCAGATTTTAAGTGGTGTTGTCAATGCATTCATCAAGGGGGAGATTGTGAGACCTATGTGTGCTGAATACATTGGCTTTGACGATAAAAGTTTTGAATACTACCAAAACACCTTTTTCATCTAGGTCCGACTCTAGGTATGAGCTTCTTTAAGGTCCGACAATAGGTCTGACTTGTTTTGGGTAGCTCCGGTGAGCTTTATCTTTAGCTCCGGCATGTCTTTGATAGCTCTGTTATGTCTTTGTTAAGCTCTGACATATTATTCTTAGCTCCAGCAAGATGCGGTCCAACTTGCTTTTTCTAGTCCTGGCTTTTGGGTTCACTAGTTCTGACTAGTTTTGGTAATCCGGCAGATGCTACTTACGCTAACTTTGGGAAGCTCCTATTGGTTGTAATTTGACTGACTTTGTTTTAGCGCTCGATAGCTTTTGCAAGTTTTGGAACTTGAATTTATTGTTTCTCTAAATTGTTCCAAACTTGTTCTACATTCTGAAATGTTTCTTAGTATTCATTTACTATGTTTTTGTTGTGTTTTGGCTGTTATAAAAATGTCCAATTTTACTGTGGTTTGCAACATGCTTATGTGAGGTGCTCACGTAAAGTGTTGTGTTTTCGGAACTAACGAGAGTCAAGTTGCAGACTTGGGCTTGTACGGATTGTTTGTTTGTTCATGTGCAGGTGTTGCTTGAGTTCAAGTAATGGCTGGTGGCAAGATCCATTGGACTAGTCTCAGGGAAGAGATGAGGTTCCAACAACCAAGTTTAGAAGGAACTGTGGTTGAGCTGATCAGGAGGTCACGCAGGGTGATTGAATCAAGGGCAGTGCATGTGAAGAAAACTGGATGTCGAAGGAAGGTGTTTGCACATATGCATGTGGTGCATGACGTGGCACCTTGGTTCTGAAGATGGGTTATGGAAGGAAAGATCTGGTTGGAAGAATCGATCATATTGGATTATGAATCTGGCTGCAGCAGAATTGGATTTTGGCTCATATATGGAAAGTATCAAGTCGGTTATGATAGGTTTTCGTGAGTTTCACAAAGTTCTTTAGTTTTAGGAATATGAGATATGTTCCTAAGGTGTTTGGAAGTCTTAAGATTGCTTCTATCTGCGTATAGAAGAGTCTTGAGCAGTTATGGAAAGTTTCGATTTGTGAATTGAGTAGCCTTAGAGTCCTAGTTTGAGTTGAGTTGGCCTTCGGGCTGGTTATATAAGCAAGGGAGCCCAGAGCTTTTGGTAGATGACTTTTGTGATGTTCCTCTTGTGTTCTATTGAATAAAATTCGTAGTTGAAAGGAACTTTCGTGCCTTGTTCGTCCTACTTGTTTCAGACAAGTTTTTCTCGTCGAGTTTCTGCACAGCACTACCTTTCTTCGGTGGTTTTATCATAACTCGAGTTTTACAGATCCAATTGACGTGATTATTTTTGGGTTGTCTTCACAACTTGATTTTCTATCATCTGTGTAAATTTCACAGTCATTGTATTTGTTGTTTTGGATATACACGAGTTTTTTCCAGTGTTACAGATCTGGTTTTTACTCGGTAGAACAGATTGACCTTTGTTTGTTCTTTTGATCGTAACATGAGTTCTTCTCAATGGTTTCTTGTGATCTTGTTGTGACATCTTCGTGAGTTGATTCTCCACAATCTATACTAGTTTTTCCACAATTTATTACTTTTAGATTAGTCACACACATGATTTCTTAAACAGATAATTTTTCTGCCAAGGGGTTTTCATTGCTTCCGCTGAAAAGTTTTAATCTACCATTCACTGCCGTCTGGTAGTTCACACACCTAAACAATCTATTCTAGAGGGTAGATGGGTGCTAATGAAGATGAGACTAGGAGTTGAGGAGTTGCTCCTACAATGCTTCTAATATACATATACATAGCATAGGTTAGATACTAATGAGCATGTCAACGTTGAATACTTATGCTATGTTGTTCAACATATCGGGCTCGGGTTTACCCCTAGCAATACTACGACGTCTCCCGCCAAGAGCCTATGGCATAGCAGAACATGGAGGATTACAAAGGACAGATAGGGCTGTCACCACCTACTGCCTATCTCATCAATCTGTGGGTCTACGAGATATCCAAAGCTACTTAACTATCCTAGCACCATGCTATTATATTAAGTAAATACCTTAGGAGCCATGGCACAAGCCATTCTAAGGAAATGACTAACCTAAACATTGTTGAACCAATGTTGAGACATAGCATAGGTTATTCATATTAACATGATCATATCATAACATATTAGACTATAGTGGGGGGTTTGTAGTGTTCATGATGATAGACAAAGATCGTTAAGGCATAATCATAAAGATTACTCCTACCACATACATGGAATCCACAATCAAACAAGAAATGCTTCCTCCAAGTATATGAATAAAAGAAGACTAAAGATAATACTTTATTATGAATAAAGTCACAAATATAAGAAAATATACATGAGCCATACCTTTTCCAATTTGGACTTTGGACTAGAGGCTCCTCTCTACAACCTAACCTCCACTGAGGAATTAGGATAAATAGTGTATACAATAGAATTATGCTCAAGTGGTGTGTGTGTGTGAAGTGATGGTAGGGGGTCCTATTTATAGGTGGAGAAGGGTCGATTCCCACCACCAAAAGCGCACGAATCAGTCATCATCATCTTCATGAAGCCAGGAGGAGCCAACACATTTTGATTGAACGAGTTTGGTGCTAGGACCAGGTCGGTCGACTAGGGAGGTCGGTCGACCTGGTCAGAGCTTTGTTGGGGTTGTGTTTTCTCCAGGTCCCTGACAGGGGTCCCCCTTACTGATATAGGTGATACACCGTTGGATGTCCTCAGATACTTCTGTTTGTGGGCCATTTGATCCATGTGGTGTCACATGTCGGCACCTGATTGGCTAGGATAATATTTTATAGGATCCACCCTTTCGTTTCACATTAATTCTGTATAAAATACCTGCACGAACTATTTTCTATGAGTAAAGTGGAACTAGGTTAGTTCTAATTATAATGTGTGTAACAATATTCATTCATTCACACAATTGAGTTATATCGGATGAAAATGGTATATAGCGACAGTCAACAAACTCTCCCAAGCTTACCCTTTGCTCGTCCTAAAGTGAAGATAACGAGTTAGGTTGTTGATCAAGAGTTGCTACAATATCCTATTTTGCAAAAGTACCAAGTGCACAACAAAGTATTCTACCTTGCATTGAATGGCTATGGTACCCCACCTTTTTTCTTTGTCTTATGGGGCTTATGCCTCATCCTTTTCTTTGGTGGTTGAAGGACAGGAAAACAAAATGAGCATGCATCACCTAATGTATGAGTTCCACTCAAATTTGTAGAGAATTTCAAATGGTGTTCGGATTTATGTTCCTCAAATTATGTACCCAATCACTCCTATGTGGGATGTGGTATTTGTATCCTCACCAAGGCAATGTCTTTCTTGTCCTACATCTAAATAAGGCTTGTATGTGGAGCTTGGTAGGGATCAAGAGTAGGCATATTTACAACACATATATTGCTAAGTCAACAGAGTAATCCTTAGGAGAAAACAAATCATACTTTTGATCAAGATTTGTGCAAGTGTGATGGAATATTTGTGGAGTGGGAATATGAAGATGACTCCTTTGTATGCACTCTCTTTTTGTGAGGATGAAACATGGCTACTTATTCTCCATTTTTTTCTTTTTCTCTTTTTTTCTCACACTCTTGTACATGAGCATGCATTTTATTTTTCTTGTAGCCATGTCTTCTACTCCTCTTTTCAAATAATTTCAAAATAGTACTATGCATGAAAATCATGGAGTATCTTTTTGGTTGTGAAATGGTATGATAGAATTTTGCTAACTTCCAGTGTAGAAGTTTAGCATGTGCCCGTGAAATCTTGATCTTAAAAGCATGAAAAGATTCTCACATAGGTCTATACTAGTTTGACCAAGCTCAATGTGAAGGCAAATAGCATATGCATAAGGTTTATCTAATTCAAATCATCATATGGCTTTGATAGGAATTTCTATCAAATGAGGAACTCCCTTTTTAAATTTTCTCCATGAAATCAAGTTCCACTTTGAACTAGGATATTAGCAACACTTATCACTATATCATATCCCATAGCAAACTAGAATTGGACTTAGCTTTTGCTACCCACAATTTCCAAGTTTCGAGCAAGAATATCCTAGGGCAATAAACCCAATACTCGAAGAATACTAAGTTGTATGCAAGGGACTAGAGAAAATAAAATAGCAACTATTCATCATTTCAACTTATGCAAACTAAAAGTATTCTTACCGCACATCTTTTATTTTATTATCCTAACCTGTACTATCTTATTATTATTATTTATTCTTATTTTTAATTAATTCTTTTTAAATGTAAATGTGGTGGAAGCAAAGAAATAAAATAAAGGAATGCAAATGGGATGTGATACAAGTTACCTCAAGTGGGGGTCCTCCCCCAAGCTTGTCCTTGCTAAAGGTCCGCGATCGGGGTTGAAACTAACGATGGATGTAGGCCATGAGGTTGGTCTAAACTTGTTGAGGCATGGATTTGGCATTGAAGGGTTGAGTGTCGATGTTGGGTTGCCTTCCATGAGTTCCATGAGCGTGGTCAAGGAGGGTGTTGTCGATGTCGCTCATCCACATCTCAAGGTTTTCGTAGGTTGGGTGTACCTTGTTATTCCTTGGCTAAGGTAATGATATCCTTTAGCTACAAAGGAATGATGTGCACTCAACATGCGTTAAGTGTTTTCTGTCATTTGATTGGCTTAGGATGTACCATACCTTCTTTCCATAAAGAAATAACTTGTACTTCTCATGCATTAGGTGTGATCCGTCATTCCTTGACTAAGGTAATGATAACCTTTAGCCACAAAGGAGTAACATGTAGCCAACATGTATTGGGTATGATCTGTTGTTCCTTGGCTAAGGTACAACATACCTATAACCACAAAGTTATGACGTGCACTCAACATGGGTTGAGTGTAATCCATTGTTCCTTGGCCAATGTATAAAATACCCTCTAGCCACATAGGGACAATCTTGTACCCAATATACATTGGATGTGATCTTGTCATTCCTTGCTTAGGGTGCATCTTACCTTTTAGCTATAAAGGAATAACTTACAACCAATGATGGTGGCGATTCCCTTGAGCTTGAATGAGTGCTTAGAATAGTTGAGAGCATAATGCTCTCACATATTTGTAGCAGCCCATTAGTTGCTCATGGAGGGTTACCATTTCAAATCTCCAGGTATAGTTATGGTTGTCCTTTGGGCATACTTTTTGATTGGTAGCAACCATTCTAATTTGCTCCTTGGCCAAGAGATGTTGAAATATAATCATCTTAGTGTTTCCAACAATCGGATCATTGAATGTATGCATAGTAATATTACTCCTGTAAACTTCCCCTCTATGATAGGAAGGGATGGTTAGCTCCCGATACAGGTACAAATGAATTTTCGGGTTAGGTAACCAAATTTTCATTTGTACGTACGGGGAAGATAAAAATCAAAGATGCATTGGGTCCAAATATAAGTGCATATATGAAAATGTATTATTCATTGATAAGAGTGGGGCTTTATGGATCAATCTTTACACATTTTCTAAAGCTCCTGCTCATAAAATTGCAAGTGATATACATACACTATATGGATCCCTTCACCTAGAAAATTTTCTAACCATCATAGTTTCTTACACAAGAGCGAATGTTATTATCTGGATCATGGCAAAAAAGATTCTCAATTTTATCTTCCTGTTAATTTCTTGTCTAGGAATTTGAAATTTAGTGAGACATTGTTGACGGTTGTTATATACCGATTTCACCCGTCAATATAACTCAATTATGTGAAGGAATTGTCATTTCTTGCACACATCACCTTTCTATCTATTTCCACTTGTCTTTTGAGAAAGTAGTGCATGCAAGAATTCTATGCAGAAATGAAGTGAAACAAGGGGATAGATCCTATAAAATATCAATCCAGCCAATCTGGCGACGCCACGTGGCAACACATGGATTAGATCGCCCACAAACAGAAGTATCTGAGGCCATTTAACGGTGTAGCCCCAATATCAGTCAATGGGACCCACCAGGAAGAGACATGGAAGAAGCACACCGCAAAAGGGGCCAAGACCAAGTCAGCGAACCCCCCTAGTCGACCGACTAGGTCCTGGCGCCTTTCTCGGTCAAACTCCACGTGTTGGATCCTTTCGGTTTGAAGAGGTCGTGGTTTACTGATTTGCGCACTTTTGGTAGCGAGAACCGACCCTTCTCCAAGCTATAAATAGGACCCCTCACCCCTCACTTCAACACAGACCACTTGAGCATCGTTCTATTGTATACACTAGTTCTCTTAGTCCTTAGTGGAGTTAGGCTATAGGGAGGAGAGCCTCTAGTTCCAAGTCCAAGTTGGGAAAGGTATGTCTCCTGTATCTTTTGTTATATTTGTGACTTTATGCATCATAAAGATATTATCTTTAGTCTTCTTTTATTCGTATACTTGGATGAAGTGTTTCTTGTTTGATTGTGGATTCCATGTATGTGGTAGGAATAATCTTTATGATTATGCCTTAATGACATTATACTATCATCATAAACACTATAAACCTCCACTATAGTCTAGTTAGCTATGATATGAACATGTTAATATGAATAACTTATGCTATGTATCGACATTGGTTCAACGATAATTTTGTTCATTGCCTTAGGATGGCTTGTGCCCGAGCTCTTAATGTAATTACTTAATATGCTAGCATGGTGCTAGGATAGGAGGTAGCACTGAATGTCTCGTAGACCAATGGATTGAAGAGGTGGGCAGTAGGTGGTGATCACCCTATCTGTCCTTTGTAATCCTCCATGTTCGGCTATGCCACTGGCTATTGGCGGGAGTCGCCTAGTATTCCTAGGGGTAAACCCGTGCCCGATATGTTGAACAACTTAGCATAAGTATTCACCATTGACATTATCATTACTACCTAACCTAGGCTATGTATATGTATATTTGAAGCATTGTAGGAGCAAATCCCCAACTCTAGGTCTAATCTCCATTAGGACCCATTTACCCCATAGAATAGATTGCTTAGGTGTGTGTCACACTACCCATATATTATTGTCTTACCCTTGTCTTGACATTTGAATAGTATCCCATAGCTTGATCATAAGAGTAGTGTTTACTTTACTCCATTGGCTTCCTTTGGGATAAATATTATACCCTTGGGAATACTCTTGAGTGAAATGCTACACGATAGTTTCAGTGCGCTTGCGGACCTCATCTCTTTCGAGAGATGATCTGTGACGTAAGAAACATCAACAAGCATTTTTGGCGCCGTCACCAAGGAAGGCAAAGGAAGTAAAGGATAGCTATAACTTGTGAGTAAGCTATAGGTACTAGTAGTTATTAAACAGTATTACCCTTGTTTGTTTTCTCCTTTTGTGGTGAAAACAGGGTATTGTCAGATAACACATTTTATGGGGTGGCCAACGAGGAGGGAAGTGCTCAACTGCAAGGTGATTCAAAGCGTACCTCAACAAATGTTCGCAAGGCAACATCATTGCCTTTCCCGGAAGAATTTCAGGTTCCAGTAGGAACCAAAGTCATCCACTCCTAAGCTTAGGGGAGGCTCCAAGAGCTCTTCTTGGTTGCTTCCACCATATGGTTGATAGTTGGCTCCTCATCCAACATTCATGTCATGGGTTGGTCTTTGTGCTGGAGCTGAAGGAGTCCTATTCTCATTCATCATGGATGAGAATATGGTCTCTACTCAAGGGGTGGATTGAAGAATGCTCTAGTTTCTTTAGCTTGGAATGCACACCACTTAGCTAGGTGGACATTCTAGCTATGGAACAACACTCCCCAGCCATGGATATTCACTTGAGTTATGAAAATCCATGTCAGACATGGGCCACTTGGGGAATCATTTCCATAAGACCCATGAGGATTCTTCCTTTCAAACACAACTCCAATGTCTGTCACCTACAAGGAGGTCAAGGGTGGATTCATTATCACCCTTATAATCAAGGAGGCTATGGGAAACTAAAGGGATTTAAGTTAAACTAGCTTACCTTGAGGTATCTTGTCCATGGCCAATGCAAGAAATCAAGACTACATGAAGCATTCAAGATCCAAGATATCCCACATTTACTTGTTGGGATCCCTACCCTTCGACCAAGCCCAAGCAATCTAGGGCAAGTGACATTGTGGATGAAGCATTTCTTGTTTGATTGTGGAGTCCACATGTCACCATGCCCAAGGAAACCTTTGATCTATGATCAAACTACGGGTTAACTCCAATGAATATCAAGCAAGGTCGAAGTGACACCCCTAAAGAAGAACAAGTCTCACCATGCTCATAAGAAGAATATTTCAAGAGGGAGAAAGCCGTCACTACATCAACAAGTCTTCATCATGATGATGGAGAGGCTAGGACCATCATATGGTTCACATGTCCAACTTACATGCCAAATGAGATTGGCATGTCAATCAAGAGAAGTTGTCCACATCTTCAACTCCGGGATTGGACAACAAATCATCGCAATAAACAAGACGGAGGTAAGTCCCACTCATCGGACTTCAAAAAAATCGGTGAGTCCTTGCCAATAGGTTAATTGGTAGTTATATCATATTTGCTTTCACAATTGCATATTTAAATTTCCCATCAATCTTTGCATTTGCATTTAGCATGTTTAATTTTTACACTTGCATGTTGGAAAGTAAAATTTTCAACCATCATAAAACTAAAATTTTGAATTAGGAAATAAATTTATTTGGATATGAATCTTGTCCACAACCACTTGAATTCATCTTCCTAATCCAAACTAAAAAATATTTCCCATAAACATTCATTGCATTTGCAAGTTGTTTCAAGTTGGGCAAAACAATTTGGTAAAGGGTACAACATGCTCTTGAGCTAAGGTAACCCGTTTTCGAGTTGTTTTGTTTGTTCTTGATTTTAGTGCAGCCAAGATAAAATTTGCGAAGAGGTTGGAAGACCCCATCAAGCACATACCCCTCCATCATCTCATTTTGACTTCATGGTGGAGGAATGCCCAAGATGGTGGTTCAATGGAGGAACAAGATGAAGCTCATTCAACTCCAACCTCAACTTGCAGGAGACATTGAACATGAAGGCTACACCAAAATCCATGGTCGTGAATTTCTGACACAACGACCTTCTACCCGGACTGGTCTTCAATTAAGGTACAATTTTAAAAATTTTCTATCGTTTGAATTACATTAGGATTGAATGATTTTTGCTTACATTGGTAAGAAAGGTTTACACCTTCTCATCATTCAAATCTTTTGCATTCTCACTGAAGTAAGCGTTGGCATTACTCTTTTTGATTCTTCAAAAAGGAATGTCACCTTACTTAGGAATAAATTTAAACAAGTACCTAGAATTTCATAAGCATTGCTAAAATTGACTTAGACATTTTCTGCCAAGGTAATGCTTATGGAATAACTTTGTGGTTGAATTGGTATGTAGCAACCTAGGAATAGTGATGTCCATAATTTTGATTTGAAATTCATTCATGCATGAATCACTAAAATTAAAATTCCTAGGCAAGAAAATAAAAAATGTTCGGGAGGATAAAATTGAGAATCTTGTTTGCCATGACCTAAATCATAAACATTTGCTCTTGTAAGAAAAACTATGATGGTTAGAAATTTTACAAGATTAAGGGATCCATATAGTGTATTTATATCACTTGCATTTCTATGAGGAGGATCTTTAGAAAATGTTCAACTTGATTTATCCATAAAGCCCCACTCCTATAAATGATTCATACATTGTTCGTAGATACACTTGAAATTGGATCCAATGCCTCTTTGATTTGTTCTCCCCCATACGTACAAATGAAGATTCGGGTACCAAACCCAAAAAATCATCTGTACAAGTATCGGGAGATAACCATCCCTATCTATCATAGAGAGAAAGTTTGTAGGAGTAAAATAACTATGCAGGCATACAAAGATCCGATTGTGGGAGTCCTAAGAGGATTCCATTTCAACATCTCTTGGCCAAGGAGTAAATTAAGATGGTTGCCACCTATTGGAAATTAAGCCCGAAGGTCAACCATAACTATACGAGGTCGGAGATTTGACATGGAAATCATCCGTGAGCAACCAATGGGCTGCTACGAATATATGAGAGCACTATGCTCTGAACTATTCTAAGCACTCATTCAAGCTCAAGAGAATTTCCACCATCATTGGGTGTAAGTAATTCCTTTTTGGATAAAAGGTATGATGTACCTTAACCAAGGAATGAAAAGATCACATCCAATGTATATTGTGTGCAAGATATTCCTATGTGGCTAGAAGGTATTTTATACCTTAGCCAAGGAACAACAGATCAAACTCAACCGATGTTGAGTGCACGTCATCCCTTTGTGGTTATAGGTATGTTGTACCTTAGTTAAGGGATAACGAATCGTACTCAACACATGTTGGGTACATTTCACTCTTTGTGGCTCAAGGGTATCATTACCTTAGCAAAGGCATGACGGATCACAACTAATGCATGAGGGTTATAAGTTATTCCTTTATGGCAAGGAGGTATGATACACCTTAGCCAAATAATGACGGAACTCACTCAACCATGTTGAGTGCACGCCATTCCTTTGAAGCCAAGGGTTATCACTACCTTAGCCAAGGAATAACAAAGTACATCCAACCTATGGAAACCTTGAGGTGTGGATGAGCGACATCGACAACACTCTCCTCGACCACACTCATGAACCCATGGGAGGCAATCCAACATTGATACTCAACCCTCCAATGTCAAAGCCATGCTTTAACAAGGTTAGGCCAACAAGAACAAGCTTGGGGAGGACCCCCACTTGAGGTAACTTGTATCACACCCCTTGCATATTTATTTTCCATTCACCCATCATCCACCTTGCAAGAAAAAACATAAATATAAGTAGAGTAGGTTGCTTTCAAAATAAAATAAAAGATGTGCGGTAAGAATGGTTTGGAATTCACATAGATGAAATGATGAATAGTTGCTCTATTTTAATTTTCCTAAGTCCCTAGTTCACAACTTACTACTCTCCAAAATATTGCTTTCATTGGCTAGAGTTACTTTTGCCTTGACATAGAAATTGTGGGTACCAAAATCTTAATCCAATTCTATGTTGTTGTGAGATATGATATAGTGATAGGGCTGTTATTCCTAGTTTAAAAGTGAAACTTAGATTTTCGAAGAAAATTCTAAAAAGATTTAAGTTACTCTCATTTGATTGGAAATACCCACCAAAGCCATATGATACATTACATTGATAGACCTTATGCATATGCTATTTGTTTTCACATTGAGCTTTGTCAAACTAATATAGACCTATGTGACATTTCATTCATTACCTTTTACATTCAAGACTTTACTTGCACATGCTATATTTCTACACTAGAAGTAAGCAAAATCTGATCATACCATCATTCCACAATAGAAAGAGAAACTCCATGCCCTTCATGCTTAGTACTCTCTCCAAGTTTCTTGCATAAAACGGTAGTAAAAGACATGACTATGAGAAAAGAAAAAAAAGCATGCTTACATCATAAGCATGAGAAAAAAAGAAAAAAAAAAGAGAAAAAGAAAAAGGAAAAGTAGCCTTGATTCTTCTGTGCAAAATAAGGGAGTCTACATACATAGGATTCATCTCAAATATCCACATCCACCTCCATTCCAACACACATGCACAAGTTTTGAATCAAATAGTTCTGAATTGATTTATCCTATGGCTTGCTCTTTTGACTTAGCAATATTATGTGTTGCAAATATGCCTACTATATTCCCTACCAAACTCCACATACAAGCCTTATTTAGTGGTAGGATGAAGTTAGTGAATGTAGGCCTAGAGGGGGGTGAATAGGCCTTTTTGAAAATTTGTCGGATCGTACAGCACTCAACAACCAGTTTAATACCAGAGATATTGGACTAGTCCGGTCAAGTGCGGACTAGTCCTGTGTTCACGGACTAAGCTGATTAAACTTGATTGATTGGTTTGATTCTTTTATGTGTACTGCGGAAGTATAGAATCAAACAACAGTTTAACAGCTATATACTGAATTATATCACAATTAAGTCTTATGTTTAACAATTTAACGTAGGATGAACAATGTGTATGAAACCCTAGATTAAGTTGATTAACTTGAATGATGAACAATGAAACAAGACACAAGTGTTTATCCCGTGGTTCGGCTACCACAAAAGGCCACCTAAATCCACGTTGAGGAGTCCACAAAAGGACCGGGTCTTCTCCAACCCTACCCTCGTTGGATCGCCACGAAGGCCAATCCTCTTCCACTAATCACAAAGGGGTGAATAACCAAATTCAAGGGGCGATCTCACACTTTGAGAGCTCCCTTAGATTACAAATCACAATACCACCGAAAAGACACTTAAAAGATACAATTGAAATGCAGGAGTGTGTTAGAGAATCAAACCAAGAGCTCAATGTGGTGTAGCAAGTGTCTCTCCAATGATCTAGATTGAATCCTCAAAGGATTGCACGATTGTGCACTTAATTTCGTGGAGAGAGGTCGTTTTTGAGTCTCTTGGGAGGTGTGACGGCGCTAGGGTTTGAGAGTTTGTAAAAGTGGGTCGTGCACCTCTATTTATATGGGGTTTCTAAAGTGACCGTTAGGGTTCAGAAAGTTCGGACTAGTCCGTGGTGGTCACCGGACTAGGCCGGTGTGTTGTGTGTAGCAAACCCTAAGTGTCCCGAACGGACTAGTCCGGCTAAAAGCGGACTTGTCCGATTTTGCTACTGGAAATCTTCGGACTAGTCCGATGTACATCGGACTTGTCCGGACATGTGAAACCCTAAGTGTGTTGGATGACAAGTCCGCACTGGGGAGGACTTGTCCGATTTAGATCAAGGGGTTTCTGAGACTAGTCCGTGAAAATGTCGGACTTGTCCGAAGTTGATCATAAAGGATATCAGACTAGTCTGGTTGATAACGGACTTGTCTGATTTCGTGTGACTTGTGTAGTGTTTTGAGGACTAGTCCGCACTGGGGAGGACTAGTCCGATTCTAGTCAGAAAGATATCGGACTAGTCCGACAGATATCGAACTTGTCCAACCTGGTACAGAAAGGTTCTCGGACTAGTCCGGTGGTGATCGGACTAGTCCGGTCCTGTGCAACTCTGTGCAATGTGTGTGTTTAATTATCATTGAGCTCTTGGGGTGTGTTTCCTTAACACACTCCATACAAAATAATCTACTACTCTTTTTCCTTGAGCTCATTTCCACTTTGCTCCTATTCATCCCTTCTTTTTGGTATTTTGCTCATTTTTCTATTATAGGCCTGCATTCATCTCAACAAAGAGGTTAGGATCCCAATTGCTTGTCATAAATCATCCAAAACCCACAAGGGAGTCCTAGATGCACTTTCAATCTCCCCTTTTTGGTGATTGATGACAACCAATTGAGATTTCACAAAATATGACAAAAATTGAGATTTTCATAAAGTATGCACATATGAATCACAAATACATCAAGCAGTGAAAGAATTATCCATATGTGCATTCTTTATGGTGGGATGCATAACTAAGACATTAAGACATTGAGAGTGACATAATTTGCATTAATGAACCAAAACAAAGCACATATGTCATTCCAGGAGCAAAATTACATATTTTAACAAAAACTTCTCAAATTAAGTAAGCATTGCATCACAGAACCAAAGTTAATCTTAGAAGCACAGTTAAATCATTACAAACACAAATATAGATAAAAAGAGCTAGCTCTCTCCTCGCATCCTACAGCTGAAGCTAAGACTCCTCGCATCCTACAGCTGAAGCTAAGACTCCCCCTCAATCTCTCCCCCTTTGGCATCAAGACACCAAAAAGAAGGAGAGGAGGGTCCTAGGGTCTTCACTCATCACTGTCGGTCCTCTCGTCGTCGTCTTCATCTTCTTCATCACCAGCTTGACGAGGAGGAGAAGGAGGAGGGACGGAGCCACTCGAGCCCCCAATGCCAAAGTAGGCAAGCTCGGAGGGGTTCAAGGGCGCGAGCTCAGTGTAGTCTGGATCAGAGTCCTCAGAGATCACTGGAGATCCAATGGGATCGATCTCCAGCTTTTGGCAGATTTGCTTCACATTGGCCTTCATGTACTTCATGTCCTCCTTTCTCTTCTGGTTGAGCTTGTGGGCCTTCACTTCGGCTTCTTGCAGGAGGAGAATATAGCAGCCAGATACTTGAGGATCCCACTAGCTGATCCTCTCTGAGGGGCATCCCTAGAAGTAGGGACAGCTCTGGCACCTTCACTTGATCTTGCCGGTGCCTCGGGACTGGAGGCCGGCAAAGGAGTAGCCTGGACGGAGTATGCTCCACATCCTTCACAAACTCAATCCCTGTGACTTTCCCAATCATAAACATGAGATAGGGTGCATAGCCACATGACCTGTCGGGGGTGCTGGAGATGTTGACCATATCATTCCATATGTAGTCAAACACATCAAACTTTCTGTCCTTGTCTATGATCTTCATCAGTGTCCGGAGGTATCCTTTTACACTCCCTGCATCCCCATCCTTTGGGGCAATGGTCTTCCTCAAGACCCTGTTCAGCACCACAAAGAATGGCTTCATGTTCTTTGTGGAGGGAGGGATGAACTTTGAATTTGGCTCATAGAGAAACTTCATCCTCTCCTTGTCGATGACACCAACATTGTGGATGACCACATTATCATTGCTAGAGGTGTCAAGATGCAGCATCCTAGCAAACTCTTCATAAGAGATAGTGTACTTGGATCCATGAGTCATCCAAGTCACTCTTTCTTCCTCATCACTTGCAAAGTGGCAGGTGGCATAGAATTGAGCCACCACTTCATCATTCCAGTTGTACTTGAAGGAAAATAGGTCCTTCAAGCCATGTCTCTCAGCTGCCGCAATCACTTCATCGAAAGCTGAGCACTTCTTCCTCTCAAGGTGTGCCCAGTCAATCCACTGACTGCGCACCACTGGTGTCTTCATTGGCAAGTGTACCAACCTGTAGAAATCAGCATGGAAGTTACAGCAGAACCTTCCATCAGCAGCTTGCTTGGGCCTTCCATACCAGTCAATGCTCCTGAGTTTTGCTGCCGAGTCACTGCCCTTGCCATTGAACTTCTCCTCAGTAGGGTCCCGGAACACTTCCCTGGGTGCATGCAGCCTCAGAGGCCCGACTGGACCCGTCGCTATCCCTTTTCCCTTGCCCTTTGCTTGGCGGGCACTTGCCGAGCTAGGGCCACCACTAGCCCTAGAAGCTGGCACCTTGGAGGCCGGCTTCTTCGCTAGCACTTTCTTCCGAACCTGAGGAGGGGAAGGAGCAGGCTCGGAGGGTCTTTCTTGGCACTTCTTTCCAAGACCCGTCGAAGTCCGAGGTGCCACCTCGTGGTCCATCTCGGCCTCAAAGTCTGAGATTTCATCGTTTGAGCTCGACATGATCTGAGAATAATTTGCAAGAATGATTATGAGTGATACAAGACATAGGTATGAAAAGATAGCAAGGAAGTGCATTGAGGAATTTAAGAATTAGGTTTTAAGTTCAGAAACATCAGACTTGTCCAGTGCACAGGCATGGACTAGTCCGGGGGACCGGACTTGTCCGTGCATGGACCGAACTAGTCCGGTGTTCATCCTCAAAAACCTAACAGACTGGACAAAAGCTGATCCCTTATGCATAACAATTCTAGCATACACGTAGTACATCAAAGAAACATGTATCTAGTGAAAGATGCTAGGCTATTCGATCAAAAATGGAGAAAAACAAGATTTCTAGGGTTTGGGAGAAAATTACCAAAGAAAACGATTGAAGCTTGAGGATTAGGGAGTTGGAGCCCGGAAAAGTCCGCTAGCTTCAATCCGCACGAGGTCAAGCTTGATTTGTGCCCAAATGCGCACCGTTTTGATGGAGGGATCAAGGAATTGCCTTTGGAGCTCGAGCGCAAGAGAGAGAGAGAGAGTGCGCGAGGAAGAGTGGGGATGAGAGGAATTAGGGTTTGGTGGCGGCTAGGGTTATGGACACAAAAAATCGGACAAGTCCGGAGATGACCGGACTAGTCCGAACTCATCCAGAGAGCTATATCGGACCAGTCCGTGGTCTAGCGGACTAGTCCGGACTAACCGACACTCAGCGGACTAGTCTGCAAGGGCGGACTAGTCCGGGTAACCGCGGACTAGTCCGTGGTCACCAGGAGAAATTTGCATAGCCCATTCATATATATTTGAAGGTTCATAAATAGAGAATATAGGGGCAAAACAAATCAATTAATCTTGATGATTTTGACCAGTAAGCATACAACAATCACACAATGATCATAATTCATCAAGATCTAGTAATTTACATAGTTTTTCGAGAAAAATTGAGGGAGATGATTTTCCCAATTCAATCAACATTTTTGAAGAATTCATATAGGTATGCAAACTTTCAAGCCACACTCCGAGCATCAAGGATATTTAGTTCATTTCAGAGTTCGAAAAAACGCTTTTCATCAAGTGGCTTGGTGAATATGTCGGCCAATTTCTTTTGGGTGTTGACATGTGAGATGGTTATATCTCCTTTCATGGAATGGTCTCTCAAGAAATGATGTCTTATGTCTATGTGTTTAGTTCTAGAGTGCTCAACTGGATTGTGGGCAATTGTAATGGCACTCTTATTGTCACAAAGGAGAGGAATATGGTTCATATTGTAACTGTAATCCCTTAGAGTTTGTCGCATCCAAAGGAGTTGTGCACAACAACTCCCGACTGCAACATACTCCGCTTTGGCTGTGGATAGGGCAATGGAATTTTGTTTCTTGGAGGACCAAGAAACTAAGGATCTCCCTAGATATTGGCATGTGCCGGAGGTGCTTTTTCTATCTACTTTGCACCCGGCATAATCTGCATCAGAGTAACCAATGAAATTGAATTTTGAGCCTTTTGGGTACCAAAGACTAAGGTTGGGTGTATGAACTAAATATCTCAAGATCCTTTTTACGGCTGTCAAGTGACACTCCTTAGGGTTGGCTTGACATCTTGCACACAAACATACACTCAACATAATATCTGGCCTAGATGCACATAAATAGAGTAGAGATCCAATCATGGAGCGATATACCTTTTGGTTGACGTTAGGTCCATCTTCATTGAGATCCAAGTGGCCATTTGTTGCCATGGGGGTCTTTATGGGCTTTGCCTTGTCCATGTCAAACTTCTTAAGTATGTCCTACGTGTACTTGGTTTGGCTTATGAATGTTCCTTCCTTTTGTTGCCGCACTTGGAATCCCAAGAAGTATTTCAATTCTCCCATCATTGACATCTCAAACCTGTTTGTCATGATTTTGCTAAATTCCTCACAAAAAGATTGGTTAGTTGACCCAAAGATTATATCGTCAACATAAATTTGACAAATAAAAGATCATTATCTACATTCTTTGTAAATAATGTATAATCTACTTTGCCAATTTGAAAACCATTCTCAATTAAGAAATCTCTAAGACACTCATACCAAGCTCTAGGAGCTTGTTTGAGGCCGTAGAGAGCCTTACGCAATTTGAATACGTGGTCGGGGAACTCTTCATCTTCAAATCCGGGTGGTTGCTCCACGTATACCACTTCCTTGATCGGTCCATTGAGGAAGGCACTTTTCACATCCATTTGATATAGCTTGAAATCATGGTGAGTAGCATATGCAAGTAATATTCTAATAGATTCAAGCCTAGCTACTGGAGTAAAAGTCTCATCGAAATCCAAACCTTCGACTTGTGAGTACCCTTTGGCCACAAGTCGCGCCTTGTTCCTTGTCACCACTCCGTGTTCGTCTTGTTTGTTGCGGAAGACCCACTTGGTACCGACGATGTTTGCATTGGGCCTTGCCACAAGTTCCCACACATTGTTCCGCTTGAAGTTGTTCAATTCTTCTTGCATTGCAACCACCCAATCCGGATCCTTCAATGCATCCTCAATCCTGCGTGGTTCCAAAAAGGATACAAACGAATAATGCTCACAAAAGTTAGCTATGCGAGATCTAGTGGTTACTCCCTTTTGGATCTCACCGATGATGTTGTCGATTGGGTGATCTCTTTGGACGCATTGGTGTACTCTTGGTTGTGGCACTTGAGGAGTTGTGTCTTCATGATTGTCCGCTTCTCTACCCAAGTGATAGCCTTCATTGACTTGTTGATCATCTTCGTACTCTTGGTTGATCTTGTGTTGAAGCTCCCCCTTGATTGATCTTGTGGTTCATTTTCCTCATGTTCATGTGAAGGTGGTTCTTGTGGTCAAACTTCGCCTAGAGCCATTCTTTTCAATGCTTGACATGGAGCTTCTTCTCTTCCTAATTCACATAGATCAACTTGCTCCTTTTGGGAGCCATTAGTCTCATCGAACACCACGTCACGTGCTACTTCAACAAGTCCGGAGGCCTGGTTGAAAACACGATAGGCGTAAGTGTTCAAATCATAACCAAGCAAGAAACCTTCATCGGACTTCGAAGCGAACTTTAAAGTACCAGGCTTCTTGTTCAGGATGTAACATGGAGAACCGAAAACTCGAAAATATGAAATGTTTGGTTTGTTACCAGTAAGTAGCTCATAGGGAGTCTTCTTGAGTAGTCGATGAAGATAAAGTCGATTTGCGGCGTGGCAAGCGGTGTTAATCGCTTCCGCCCAAAATCGATCCGATGTCTTGTACTCGTCGAGCATTGTCCTTGCCATCTCAATGAGTGTTCGGTTCTTTCTTTCGGCAACTCCGTTTTGTTGTGGCGAGTATGGTGCTGAAAATTCGTGCTTGATGCCCTCTTCATCAAGGTACTCCTCCACCTTTGTGTTCTTGAATTCCGTGCCATTGTCACTTCGAATACTCTTGATTGTCAATGAAAATTCGTTTTGAGCTCGCTTGAAGAATTTCTTGAGTGTTCCTTGTGTTTCTGACTTATCATGCAAAAACAAAACCCAAGTGAAGCGAGAAAAATCATCAATGATAACTAAACTGTATTTGTTACTGCCGATGTTTATGTAAGCAATTGGACCAAACAAGTCCATGTGAAGTAGTTCGAGCGGTCTTGTTGTAGTCATGACGTTCTTTGCGGGATGATGTACTCCAACTTGCTTCCCGGCTTGGCACGCGCTACAAGGCCTGTCTTTCTCAAAAACAACATTCTTCAAACCGCAGATGTGATCGCCCTTGAGGAGTTTTTGAAGATTCCTCATACCAACATGCGCTAGCCATCTATGCCACCGCCAACCCATGTTGGTTTTTGCAATCAAGCATGTGTCGAGTTCGGCTTTATCCTTGTTGAAGTCAACAAGGTAAAGCTTTCCCTTTAACATACCCTTGAATGCAATGGAACCATCACTCCTCCTAGAGGCGGTCACACCCTCATTAGTGAACAAGCAATTATAACCTTTGTCACATAGTTGAGATATGGACAACAGGTTATAATCTAAAGATTCAACATGTAAAACATGAGAAAGCGTGTGTTCAGAGGATATTGCAATTTTACCGGTACCGAGCACCCTTCCTTGACTATTATCTCCGAAGTAGATGCCCTCGTTTGGGTCCTTGTTCTCTTCATATTCCATGAACATCCTCCTTTCTCCGGTCATGTGGTTGGTGCACCCACTGTCTAGCACCCATTTGGATCCACCGGAGGAATAGGCCTGCAAAAACAAATTATGCTTTGGTTTTAGGTACCCAAGCTTGCATGGGTCCTTGGAGGTTAGTTACAATACATTTGGGCACCCACACATGGGATTTTGTGTTCCCATGGCGTGGCCCAACATAATAAGCATAGACCTTGCCAAGATTGTTTCTCATTAACACATAGGAAGCATCAAAAGTTTTAAATAAAAGCTGCTGTTGTTTATGAGTCGGACTAGTTTGGGGGCCGGACTTGTCCGGATGACCGGACTAGTCCAGTATTCATGTGAGTTCAGGTTTTTATCCTTCGACTTACCAGTTTGAGAGGATCTTCCCTTCACAAAGGAGATCCTTCCCTTGTTATTCTTATGACTTCCAGCATGTAGCTTTTCATCACAAGAGTAACCAATACCATACTTGACATTTGTAGGTCTTTGGACCAAGTATGCACTACGTGCATAGTTGATCTTCTCCTTGTCAAATATGCTACATTGGGTAGGATTTTTATCCTTTGTGGAGATTGATTTCCCATTCAATCTGGTGTCAGTTTTACTACATGTGCACATATGAGCAAATTTAGTTTTAGTGGGTTGAGAAGGTGAGTTTGAAGAGGAGGAAGGTTACTCCGCTTGAGTGACTCAACTTGCACTTCAAGGATCTTGTTAACCTTGATCAGGTCAGCAAGTTGGTCCTTGATTGCAACATTTGAGTCGGTTAACTCCAAGCAAGCTTTCTTGCTTGAAGCTAACTCAAGCTCTAGTGAATTATTTTTCTCCTTTTCAAGCTCTAGAAGTTTGTCAATTTCGACATACTCCTCCTTTTGGGAGATGATCATGTCATCTTGACGATCAATAAACTTTCCTTCTCAACAAGCTGATCAAGTAGGAATTTCATTTTTGTTGCAGTTTTCCTATCTAGTCCATTTAGCGTATCCTCATCGTCACTATCTATTTCATCATCACTAGATTAGGAATGCATGGAAGGGGTTTTGATGATTACCTTGCGTTTACCTTCTTTTGCCATAAGGCAAGTGCCATTTCCCTTCCTTGCACCGAGTGTAGGGAAGAGTGTAGATTTCTTGTACGTGCCCTCGATGGCTATGCTCGCCATCTCTTCTCCATCGGATGATGAGGACTCATCATTTGAGTCCCACTCCTTCCCAATATGCGCTTGCTCGGCTTGTTTCTTCTTCTTGAAGAATTTCTTGGGTTGAGGCTCGAATTCTTTAGTCTTCTTCTTGTTCTCCTCATATGGGCAATCAACTATAAAGTGGTTATATTCACCACAATTATAGCACACCCGTCTCAATTTTGGCTTTGTTCTTTCCTTGTACTTGCCTTCACTTGATTTTGTACCTTGCTTTTTCTTCATTATTCTCTTGAACTTTTTCATGAACAATATCAAATCCTCTTCATCTAGCTCACTGCTCTCATCATCACTGTCCTCCTCTAGTTGTGCTTCTCTTGCTTCTTTGGATAGAGGCTTGAGGGTGGACTTTAAAGCAACTCCTTTCTTCTTAGCCGAGGTGAGGTCGGCAATTTCCTTGACGTGCTTTGCTTGTTTCTCCATCATTTCAAAGTTGATAATTTTACCAAGCAATTCATCCGGAGTCATCCTTTTGTATCTGTGGCTTTCTCTAATCATGGAACATAGCGTGACATTGCGAGGCATAAAAGCTCTAAGGATGAGCTTCACAACCTCGTGGTCATTCCACTTCTTGCTCCCATATGATCGAACCTTGTTGACGAGTGTCTTCAATCGATTGTACATATCCTGAGGTGACTCGTCTTCCTCAATTGAGAATCTTCCTAGTTCGCCTTCGATCATCTCAATCTTTGCTTCACGCACATGCCTGTCACCTTCATGTGCGGTTTGCAGAGTATCCCATATCTCCTTAGCAATTTCGAGTCCATCCACCTTGGTGAACTCGTCCCGACTGAGTGAGGATGTGATCACAGCTGCGGCTTGGGCGTTTCTATGAATGGTCTGCTCTTGACTTGGGGTGAGCTCTTCGTCGTCATCCGGAATATCTATCCCTGTGCATACAATATGCCATAAACTAGGGTTGAGGGAAATCAAATGCATTTTCATATTCTGCCTCCACATAGAGTAATCACTTCCATCGAAGTGTGGGGCTTTTCCAAGCGGGATAGATAAGTAATGGTTGTTGTTGGAATTTAGACGATCATAGTTAAAAGGATATCGGGAGTAGTCGGTGTGACTACTCCCCTTCTTCTTCTCTTCAACCTTTGCTTTCCCTTTGGAAAGTGCCTTCTTTCTGAGGAGTGCCTTCAGCTCCAGCGTCTCCTCATCATCGTCCTCGAAGTCTTGAATGGCTTCGAGGTACTTCTCCACTTTTTGAATCTTGTCATTGTTAACCTCCTCTTGATTGTTGATTTTGTGGACGTCCTTCATGTCCGACATGATCTCTTCAAGTGATTAGACTCTTTCTTGAAGAACCTGCTCTGATACCAATTGAATGTAGGCCTAGAGGGGGGTGAATAGGCCTTTTTGAAAATTTGTCGGATCCTGCAGCACTCAACAACCAGTTTAATACCAGAGATATCGGAATAGTCCGGTAAAGTGCGGATTAGTCCAGTGTTCATGGACTAAGATGATTAAACTTGATTGATTGGTTTGATTCTTTTATGTGTACAGCGGAAGTATAGAATCAAACAACAGTTTAACAGCTATATACTGAATTATATCACAATTAAGTCTTATGTTTAACAATTTAACGTAAGATGAACAATGTGTATGAAGCCCTAGATTAAGTTGATTAACTTGAATGATGAACAATGAAACAAGACACAAGTGTTTATCCCGTGGTTCGGCTATCACAAAAGGTCACCTACATCCACGTTGAGGAGTCCACAAAAGGACCGAGTCTTCTCCAACCCTACCCTCGTTGGATCGCCACGAAGGACAATCCTCTTCCACTAATCACAAAGGGGTTAATAACCAAATTCAAGGGGCGATCTCACACTTTGAGAGCTCCCTTAGATTACAAATCACAATACCACCGAAAACACACTCAAAAGTTACAATTGAAATGCAGTAGTGTGTTAGAGAATCAAACCAAGAGCTCAATGTGGTGTAGCAAGTGTCTCTCCAATGATCTAGATTGAAACCTCAAAGGATTGGACGATTGTGCACTTAATTTCGTGGAGAGAGGTCGTTTTTGGTCTCTTGGGAGGTGTGACGGCGCTAGGGTTCGAGAGTTTGTAAAAGTGGGCCGTGCACCTCTATTTATATGGGGTTTCTAAAAGTGACCGTTTGGGTTCAGAAAGTTCAGACTAGTCCGTGGTAGTCACAGGACTAGTCCGGTGTGCTATGTGTAGCAAACCCTAAGTGTCCCGAAATATCGGACTAGTCCGGCTGAAAGCGGACTTGTCCGATTTCGCTACTGGAAATGTTCGGACTAGTCCGATGTCAATCGGACTTGTCCGGACATGTGAAACCCTAAGTGTGTTGGATGACAAGTCCGCACTGGGGAGGACTTGTCCGATTTAGATCAGTGGGTTTCTCGGACTAGTCCGTGAAAATGTCGGACTTGTCCGAAGTGGATCAGAAAGGATATCAGACTAGTCCGGTTGATAACGGACTTGTCCGATTTCGTGTGACTTGTGTAGTGTTTTGAGGACTAGTCCGCACTGGGGAGGACTAGTCCGATTCTAGTCAGAAAGATATCGGACTAGTCCGACAGATATCGGACTTGTCCGATCTAGTACATAAAGGTTCTCGGACTAGTCCGGTGGTGATCGGACTAGTCCGGTCCTGTGCAACTCTGTGCAATGTGTGTGTTTAATTATCATTGAGCTCTTGGGGTGTGTTTCCTTAACACACTCCATACAAAATAATCTACTACTCTTTTTCCTTGAACTCATTTCCACTTTGCTCCTCTTCATCCCTTCTTTTTGATATTTTGCTCATTTTTCTATTATAGACTTGCATTCATCTCAACAAAGAGGTTAGGATCCCAATTGCTTGTCATAAATCATCCAAAACCCACAAGGGAGTCGTAGATGCACTTTCACTTAGGCAAAATGTCTTGTGAGGATAAGTTTCTACTATACATAAATAAGACACCGAGAAAATCAAATTGAAATATTTAAAATCTAAATTGAACTCTTCGAAATTTGAGTGGAACTTTATTTCTAGGGGTATGTGTGCTCCATTTGCTGTTCTATCTTTCAACAACCCATGAATAGGAGATGGCATAAGTCCCGTAATAACTTAAGATAGGTCAGGTATCGTGCCAATTTTCGCAATGCTAGGTAGAGTATTTTGTTGTGCACATGATACTTTTGAAAAATAGAACATAGTAGCAACTCCTGATCATCAAACTAAAGACTTGACTTTGCTCAGGACGAGCAAAGCATAAGCTCGGGGGAGTTTGTTGACGACTGTTATATACCAATTTCACCCGTCAGTATAACTCAATTATGTGAAGGAATTATCATTTCTTGCACGAATCACCTTTCTATTTAACCTATGTCAACTTGTTCTTGGAGAAAGTAGTCATGCAGGGATTCTATGCAGAAATGAAGAGAAACAAGGAGATTGATCCTATAAAATATCATTACTGCCAATCAGGCGATGCCACTTGGCACCACATGGATCAAATGGCCCACAAACAGAAGTATCCAAGGCCATCCAATGGTGTAGCACTAATATCAGTCAAAGGGACCCACCTGGCAGAGACATGGAAGAAGCACACCGCAAAAGGGGCCACCACCAGGTCGGCCGACCCCCTAGTCATGGGTGACTGATTCGCACGCTTTTGGTGGCCAGAACCACCGACCCTTCTCCAAGCTATAAATAGTACCTTTCACCCCTCACTTCAACACACACCACTTGAGCATCATTCTATTGTATACAATAATTCATTAAGCATTACCTAGGAAAAAATGTCTAAGTTAATTTTAGGAATGCTCATGAAATTTTAGGTACTTATGTAAATTTATTCCTATGTGAGGTGACATTCCTTTTTTTGAATAAACAAAAAGAGCAATGCCCGCACATACTCTTGTGAGGATGCATAAAAATTGAATGATGAGAAGGTGTAAATCTTCTTACCAATGTAAGAAAAAAATCATTCAACCCTAATGCAATGTAAACGACGGAAAATTTTTAAACTTGTACCTCAATGGAAGTGCAATCGGGGTTGAAGGTTGTTGTGTGAGAAACTCACAACCATGAATTTTGGTGTATTTTTCATGTTCAATGTCTTCTGCCAAGTTGAGGTTAGAGTTGAATGAGTTTCATCTTGCTCCTCCATTGGGCCACCATTTTGAGCATTCCTCTACTACAAACTCAAAATGAGATCGATGGAGGGATATGCGCTTGATGGGGTCTTCCAACCTCTTTACAAATTTTGTCCTAGCTGCACTAAAATCAATAACAAACAAAACAACTCGAAACGGGTTACGTTAGCTCAAAAGCATGTTGTACCCTTTGTCAAATTGTTTTGCCCAACTTGAAACAACTTGCAAATGAATTGAATTATTAAAGGAAATATTTATGGTTTGAATTAGGAAGATGAATTAAAGTGCTTATGCCCAATGTTCATATCCAAATAAATTTAATTCCTAATTCAAAATTTTAGTTTATGTTGGTTTGAAATTTTACTTTCAACCATGCATGTGTAGAAGTTCAAACATGCTAAATGCAAATGCAAGATTTGATGGGAAATTCAGACATGCAATTGAGAAAACAAATATGAAATAAGTACCAATTAACCTATTGGCAAGAACTCACCGTATTTTTCATGTCCGATGAGTGAGACTTACCTCCATCCTATTTAGCGCGAAGATTTGTTGTCCAATCCCGAAGTTGAAGATGTGGACAACTTCTCTTGCTTGACCTACCAAAATTACTTTGGCTATCATTCGGACATGTGGGCCACATGGTGGCCCTAGCCTCTTCGTCGTTTTGATGAAGACTTGTTGATATAGCTACGGCTTTTCCCTTGAAGGTATTCTTTTTTGAACAAGGTGAGGCTTGTCCTTATTTAGGGGTGCCACTTTGACCTTATTGAACTTCATTTGAGTTAACCCATACTTTGATCAAGGATCAACTACTTTCTTGGGCATGATGACATGTGGACTCCGCAATCAAACAAGAAACACTTCATCCATAATGTCACATGCCTTAGATTGCATAGGTTTGGTCGAAGAGTAGGTATCCCAACAACTGACTGTCGGACATCTTGGATTTAATGCTCTTAAGTTTCTTGTCCTTGGCCAAGAGCTTCATGTAAATGTTTTCTTGATTTCATGCTTGTACATGGACAAGATACTCCAAGGTAGACTAGTTGAACTTAAATCCCTTGAAATTCCCATAGCCTCATTGATTACAAGGGTGATGTTGATTCCACCCTTGACCTCCATGTGAATGATAGCCATTGGAGTTGTTGTTTGAAAGGAAGAATCCTCATGGATCTTAGGGAAATGATTCCACAAGTAGCCCATAGTGACATGGATTTTCACAAATCATGTGAATATCCATGGCTTGGGCCATCCAAACACTTCTTTATTGGCTTGATCTTCATGATACTTCAATGGGTGGTGTAGTTCCACAACTAGCATGTCCACCTTGTTAAATGGTGTGCATGCCAAGCTAAAGGAACTAGAGCACTCTTCAATCCACCCCTTGAGTGGAGACCACATTCTCATCCATGATGATAATAGGGCTCCTTCAGCTCCAGCATGTATGTGGTCATGGATTGGTGAAGCCAACCCATGACATGGGTGTTGGATAAAAGAGCCAACTATCCACCCCATGATGGATGTTGACGTTTCTTACGTCATAGCTAATAATCGCCAAGTGCACAAAAACTGTCGTGTAGCACTTCCCCTTAAGAGATTTTTCCCAGGGGTATTGAATCCAAGGAACATGTGTGTAATCTTACGAACTAATCCACCCAATGACACAAAGTTGTTTGGTAGGCAAGGAAGAGAGAGGAATTCAATGTATTGATTCTAATTGAAAGGAATTTGCGCTAGTTGCTTGCTTCAGGCACGGGTTTACCCCTAGCAAAATTAGGACGACTCCCGCCAAGAGCCTATGGCATAGCCGAACGTGGAGGATTACTAAGGACAGATAGGGTTGTGACCACCTACTGCCTACCTCTTCAATCTGTGGGTCTACGAGATATTCACTAGTGATTTCTAACCTAAGCACCACGCTTACTTCTGAATCACAACTCTAGTTGTTTCGAACACAAAGCTACATCTAGAGCCTCTAACTAAAGCAATTAATACATAAGTAACTACTTGTGCAAATACTATGAAATGAGAATCAAACTTGAATTGAATTCACAAAGGCTTACTTGATATGAATAACACCTTTGTAGAGGTACAATTGTAGAAGAGGGGCTTGACAAGCCCAAGCCTCGTTCTCCTAAACTCTGTACCACACTCTCCTTCTACTTGGTAGCCTCTAGGACTACTCTAAAACTTAGGTGTGGTATTCTATTCTCAGCTTTTGGTGTGATTGTGAAGCAGGTTATGGGGTTGTATTTATAGGGGGGAGAAGGGTCGGTTCCCGCCACAAAATGCGAGCGAATCAGTCTTCATCGTGATCAGGGTACCACAGGGAGTCGACACGTGGAAGCTGACTGTGTTTGGTGCTAGGAAGGGTTCAGCCGAACCCCCTAGTCGACCAAACTAGAATTTGGTCCAATTCCAGTGTGCTTCCTCGGGGTGACTTCCAAGTGGGTCCCATTGAATGATATCAGTGCAACACGGTTGGATGGCCTCAAATACTTCTGTTTGTGGGCCATATGATCCATGTGATGACGCATGGCGTCGCTTGATTCGTTGAAATCCAATTTTATGGATTACCCCCTGCACATCTTGGTATTTTGGGTCTAAATTCACCTGCATACAAATAAACACCAACACTTGTGGAATTGGTTAGTTTTTAACCCTACCACTATGTCGTGTTTCTCTTTAGTGCACATTATTAGGTGAATTGACGGTCTCAATATGGCACTTAAGGACCGTCAACAAACTCTCCCACACATAGTCATTTGCTCGTCCTCGAGTGAAGGCAAGAAAAAGAACTAAGGTGATGTCACAAATTTGCTATAAGTTTGAAAAAGAGAATACTAGATATTTCAACTCATACCTCAATTCATGAATTACATTTGTGTAATGTGGCTACCACATCAATATTGGGTGTTTGAAGAGTGGAATGGTTGGAATATAGTTCTCTTGGATCTTACCTTGCCGAAATGTTCTGGCGATTTGCTATATTCGAAAATTCAAAGAAACAATTGCCCTTATCTCTCATTTGGAATCTCTCAAGTCTCTCAAAGTGTGTCCATCCTCACCTTGGCATGTTGTGCCAATTTTGTCCCTATACTAAATATGGCTATATCTTGAGCTTGATAGGGATAAACGTGGCACACATTGCAATTCGTATATTACTAAGTCAAAAATTTGATCCTATGAGAGACTTATGCAACAAAAAAATTGACAAAGAAAATCCTTGTGCACATAAATGGAATGGATATATGTGGACTCCATGATTTTCTCTTTTAAGGATGAAACATGGCTACTCTCTTTTTTTCTTTTTCTCTTTTTTTGGCATGCTTCTCTTTTGAAGAGTAGATGCTCTTCTTTTCTCTTTTCTTTTTTTTTGAATTTTGTAGCCATATCTTCTACTTCTTTTCTTTTTCTACAGAGATTTTGATGACCAAAATGTATGGAGTTTCTTTATTGGATGGATGAATGGTGGATGCAAATTCTCGATGTGAGATATTTTACATGAATAGAGTGCAAGAATTTCTAAGTCAAAAGTTCATGCATGTCACTCAATTGGGTCACGAGTTTGACAAAGTTCCATGAAAAACAAAGTAGCATAAAATTTGTATCATATGGCCTTGGTGGGTATTTAAATTTCCAATGAGAGAATCAGGCAAAGTTCAAAACTCCAAATTTTTGCAAACATCAAAATCAGTTTCAAGCAAAGAGATATCTCCTCGAATAACTCATTTACATATCACACTAGTCAATTACTTAGATGATGTGTTTTCCTACTTTGCTTGTGAGAATCATAAAAAAGGCACTAAATCGAAATATAAGTATTCAAATTTTCAGATCAAGCAAATTTTGACTACCAAGTTATAAATTTTAACTGTTGAGTTGAATTGATTTCACATATTTAGTATTAAATATTAAATCAACTCAAAAAGTAACATAGAATGCATATTCAGGGGTAAGAGATCCAATCCGAATTTGTGGAGTGAAACAAACCCGTGTGGGCCCCATAACGGGTCGGCCGACCAGGGGGTTCGGTCGACCCCCTTTCTGGCCTCTCTGTTCCTCTGTTTCGACGTGTCGAGTTGTATAATTGGTTGCAACGTGTTTTGAGATGCAACGATATTTTTGCACATCGGGATTTCATGAATTTGGGGTACCTCCCTCACACTTGTTCCCTGAATTCTTTAGTCAACACAAATAAACTAAAGGGAGAACTTTACTGGGTTAGATGAACCGGTAAGTTCACTTTATTGAACTCAAAATATGGTGATGATTACATTATTCAATCCAACTTTAATGAAATAAAAATTTGGAATAAAACTAAACTGAAGCTAGTAAGCATCCTATGCTTCATGGGCCCCATATATGGATATTTTGATGGGCCCATTAGTTGGACGAGAGGAACAGGAGATGGTTGTTTCTGGATGGTGCAAGGTTCTCCTCTCTGTTCCCGTCAATAAATAAGCGGAGAAAGTACGATAGCACCAAGAGCCTTATTGAGATACGTCAAGAGAGTCCCCACGAGAAAACAGAAAGTTGGCGGCGCAAGGGGGAGGTTGGCCGAACCTAGGTTTCGGTCGAACCCTTCCTGGCTCCGTTCGGGCATAGTTTTCGTGGGCTGGCTTAAAGGGCCCCATGGATGAATAATTGGATGGCCCATTAATTCGATGCGGAGAATTTAGACAGAATTTAAAGAAACAATGTAAAAATCAATAAGATTTATCACGTCAATTTCTTTTTCCGCCTCCTCCTCTTGGGATTCAAGAAATATTTGAGTCGGTCCCCATTCACTTTAAATAGCTGATCATCATCACCTTGGAGTGTGATTGCTCCATGGGATGAGGTTTCTACTACAGTGAAGGGTCATTCTCATTTACTTCTGAGCTTCCCATGCCCAAAGAGTTTAACCCTATAATTGAAAAGTAGAACTTTATCTCTAGGTTTGAACTCTTTAGGCGTAATCCACTTATCGTGCCATCTTTTGGTTCCGTCCTTGTAAATTTTGTCACTATGGTACACCTTATCTCTCCACTCTTCCAACTCGGAAAGTTGCTTCAGGTAGTGTTTTCTTGCTTCGTGAAGGTCCATATTCCACGGCTTGATGGCCCAATAGGCTCTATGTTCCAACTCTACAGGAAGATGGCAAGTCTTCTAGTAAACAAGATGGAATGGAGACATGCCGATAGGAGTTTTGTACGGTATGCCAAAAATACGTTAGGTAGCTTATGCTTCCATCCCGTTCCCATTTCCATGATGGTCTTTCGCGAAATATTCTTAATTTTCTTTTTAGATGTTTCCGCTTGACCACTTTTTTGTGGGTGTTATGGAGTAGCAATATTATGTTGGACACCAAGCTCCCTTAAAAAGCTCTGGAGGTCTTACAGATGAAATGAGACCCTCCATCACTTATGACCATACGGGGAGTGCTAAAGCGCGGAAAAATTATCTCATGGAACATTTTCCTAGCTTGCTTGGAATCAGCATTCTTTCATATAAAACCTTCATCTGATCATTGCACTATAGAAGTCCAAACTTAGCTTCAATGGTGCGGAGCCAATGGACCGCATCTAAAGATTCACCATCAACACTGAACACGGGGGGTCCAGTCGCCAAGAATTCCAGATATGTTGCTTGCTTAGGTTGACGATTGCCTTCGGCTTGACGTCCCCCTGATAGGACGTAATCTGCACGAGGGTTTGATGAGGACATCACAACAGCGAAGACACACATTGAAATGCAAGGACCAATCACAAGAGCGAGAGCACGGTTAATAAATCAGCAGGTGAATTCACTCCTAACTTCTTTAGAATATGAGTTTGAAAATAGATTACTATGATATGATTTAACTGTTATTATGAATAATGGAGAAGATCAACAAGTGAAGGAAAGAGGCCTTGGGAGCATGGGGAACCAGCTGGGACGTCCACAAGTTGATGGAAACATTTTACAACTCGTACTCGAGTTCAACTCGGAGTCCAGGAGCAGTCCACCTTAAAACACGCCTAGAAGGCATACAGACTCCGTTTTTGACGTTCTACATATGCACGGAAAGAGTAGAAGATGCAATTTCTATGGTTCTGGTCCCACCTCAAAATTCCTCCGGAGTCATTGGGAATCGTTGAAACAAGTTAAGTCCAGATTTCTGTCCGGTGTTGCGCCACCGAATCAGGCCTTTAGGCCTTGTATCCCGTAAGAGTCCATTAGGGATGCATCTAATCGTGTTTTGGCCGAACCCTAGCCTTTAAATACTGCAGCTGCCGGTCATATTCGGTGGTTTTGCTTAGAATAACAATTTTGCCGTTCTACGGTTTGTGAGACCCAACTTCTCAATTTCAGATCGTGTCTTCTACGTTCTTGCTTGTGTTCTCGGTTCACATGTAGGGATTAGCCTTCTTGGTGAGGTCAAGCGTGTCCCGCATGGTTGATAACCAACGGAGCAGTGGTATTCGAACTGCTCAAGTGCCCCGGATCATCAACGTCGAGTTCTCCACTACAATCGACTTACCTTTCAGAAGATCGGTCCTAAACTTACTCATCAATTGGTATCAGATTTCCAGGTTGCCCATGAGGTATCTTTGTTTTCCATCCATTATATCGATTTTGTTTTGTACCTAGAGTCCACATAAAAGCCACAAAAAATTAGATCGTTTTTCCCGCTTCCTAGACTATAGTGCGTGCGTTTTTGTTTTTTAGTTTGCATTGTTGAGTTTGCATTCGTATGGTCGAGTCTTGTTGTTGGTTTAGCATTGTGTTTTGGGTCCTAGTTATCGTGTTTAGTCCTAGGTTTTCTTGCTCTTCGACACCTATTCCACAATCCCTAAATAACAAACCGATCCACCATGTTCATCGGTTTGCCCTAGCTAGCCGCCTTGTGTGCACTCCCACATCACCAGCCCAAGATTAGGTGACCAACCTTTGTGCCTCTCATCCTTGAATCATCACACACCACCCCATTAGTTGCTATGCAAGTCCCTGATCGTTTCCATATCCGATTGCGAGTTCTGTTCCCAAACCGAGTGGGAATCAACATCCAAAAATCGTAACTCGGACATCCTACCTTAAAACAGCTATAACTTTCGCATACAAACTCAAAATTGGGTGATTTTTTTCAACTTCATTCACGCGAAATTTCGCATCTGGTTTTCCACCGCATAGCCATCTTCGGCGAAATTAGATTGCCCAAATTCCCCTCGGAAGATAGGTTATCTGGCCTTTGAAGTTTTAGCACGAATTTTAACGAATCTTTTTTATTTTCTATAGGCGACATATTACATCCAATTGAGCTGCAAATTTGTGTGCTTCATATCTTCGTGCTCCTGAGTAAATAAAAAATATCAAAAAAAAAAAAATTACAAAAAGTAAAAAAAAATAGTGAAGAGCACGCATATTAAAGCAATTGGCCTATACTACTTGTGTTGTGATTGTTGGTTATATCATTCTGTCTTTCTTTTGCCTTGCTACTTACTTGTGTTGTGCTAGGCCCTAGAGCACTTGGTGACCAGCAACAGTTTCCTACATTGAATACTTATTCGACTTTGTTTACCTGTTAACGATTTTCTGTTTATTAGCCACCATATTGTGCCATCCAAGCTCTACCTTTCTCTCGAGCATAACAGATACCTTTGCAACCACCCCACATTTCATTGATTCATCTCACCGTCCACACCACCTGTTGTGTAGGTAAGAACACTTGTAAGAGTGTGGTAAGACGCTTGAGCGAGAGAGATTGTTTTTCTTCCACCTTTAACATTGTCACTGTAGTTGATAGGGATAACATATTGTTATTGTCTTTTTTTCCTACTAACAATGGCAGGAGAAGACAATGATGACGAATGAGTTCAACTTGTTGAGTTACGTGATATGATGAAGACCATGTTAGATATGTTCGCCAAATACATCGCAGCAACAGAGGAGTCATTGGCAAACTTGACTCGCCAACTTGATGACCTTGCTCTTCGGATGAATACTTTTGAGGCTCGGTTGCCTCTCGCTGGAATACATGAAGACAATGCTTATGATGATATGGAAGATCACAACAATCAGCCAAGACTACCACTTTATCTTCGAAGTATGGGAGGTAATAATCATCATAACAATTATTACTGTCCTCCTGATGATCCTTTTGATAAAGTGAAATTTACTATACCCCATTTTTCTGGTGCTTATGATGACGAGGCTTACCATGATTGGCAGATGAGAGTTAAGGACTTTGCTATCATATGGTGGAATGAACTTGTTAAAACTAGAACTGATCCTCCAACATGGGATAGATTAAAGGAAGCTATGCGTGTTCGATTTGTTCCTCCATCTTTTCAGCGGGACCTTCGCAAAAATTGCAGAGCTTAGACCAAGGTGACATGTATGTGGAGGAATATTATCAAGAGTTACAAAAGGGTATGTTGTATTGTGGGGTAGTAGAGGACACGGATGATTAAATAGCTCGTTTTTATGGGGGGTTGAGGTGTGAAATTCAGCACATTGTTGATTACAAATAATATGATACTGTTAACAAACTGTTTCAGCTTGCTATGTTGGCAGAAAAATAATTGCAGGGCCGACAACAACAGCAACAACTCACGAGAAGCAACTTCACGCCGCGTTCCACATCTACACCATCCAAAACAGCACCATCTTCGTCCCCCCGTGCAGCGACTACACCAACCAAAGGCGGCCAACGAACTATACCTGTTGCTCCACCTTCTCGCGTGCCGGAAGGCAACAAGGCGACATCATTCAAGCCTTCGTCGTCTACTCCTTCTATGGGTCGTACTTCCAACATTAAGTGTCACCGCTGCCAGGGACTTGGTCATATGATGAGAGATTGCCCGAGCAAACGAGCATACATAGCACGCGACGATGGCGTGTATGATAGTACTTCGGATGTTGAAGATGAATATTCTCTTGCTACTGACTTTACATATGCAATTGACGAACAAACTGAAGAAGAGGTACTTGGTACAGCGGCGACAGAGAACTATAGGAGCATCATTGTGCAGCGTGCCTTGAGCTCCAAAGTGGAGAACGAAGACAAGCTACAACGAAACAACCTCTTCCACATATTTCTCATCGTCAAGGACTGTCGTGTACACACTATAATTGATGGAGGTAGCTGCAATAACTTGGTGAACACGGACATCGTCAAGAAACTCGGTTTGACAACAAGAGCACACCCCTCATCCATACCACATTCAATGGTTCAACAACAGCGGTAAGGTTCGGGTAACACAAACCACGAGAGTACATTTTTCAATTGGTTCTTACCATGATTTTGCTGATTTTGATGTCGTTCCTATGGATGCTTGTTCTCTTTTATTGGGTCGTCCTTGGGAATTTAATACATATGCTATTCATCATGGTAGAACTAATAAATATACTCTTATGCATAAGGGAAAGAAAATCACTTTGCTCCCCATGACACCTGTTGAAATTGTGCATTTTGAGAAGAGTAAAATTTGTGATAGCAAAACAACAAAACTAGAATCTGAGAAACAACAAGTCATTATGTGAGACCTATGTGTGCTAAATACATTGGCTTCGAGAATAAAAGTTTTGAATGCTGCCATAACATCTTTTTAGCAAGGTCCGACTCTAGCTCCGAGCTTCTGCAAGGTCTGACAATAGGTTCGACTTTGTTTATCTAGATCAGACATGTTTTTGGGAAAGCTTTGGTGAGCTTTGTTTTTAACTCTGGCATGTCTTTGATAGCTCCAGCATATCTTTGTTAAGCTCCGATATATTTTGCTAGGTCCGACTTAAGTTGGTTAGCTTCGACATGTTTTTCTAGCTCCAACTTTTGGGATGACTAGTTCTGACTAGTTTTAGTTAGCTTCGGTGCTAGGTCCGACTTGCTTTGGTAAGCTCCGGCGCTGGGTTGTACTAGCTTTGGTAAGCTCTGGCTCAAGCTCCGGTTAGCTTTGGCAAGGTTCGGAGCTTGATCGTAATGTTCCAAATTTTCATGTGAAATGTTTCGAACTTGCTTTACACTTATGGAAAGGTTGCTTATTATTCTTTTACTAAGTTTTTGGTGTGTTTTGGTGGTTATGGCTGATATCATTTTGATATGCTTTGCAACATGCTTCTGTGAGGTGCTCACGTAAGGTGTTGTGTTCGGAACTGACTTGAGTCAAGTCGCGGACTTGGGCTCGTACAGATTGGTTGTTTATTCATGTGCGGGTGTTGCTTGAGTTCAAGTCATGTCTGGTGACAAGATCCTTTGGACTAGTCCCAGGGACAAGATGAGGTTGCAACAACCAAATTCAGGAGGAATTGTGGTTGAGCGGGTCAGGAGGTCGCACAGGATGATTGAATCAAGGGCAGTGCATACGAAGGTTACTGGACGTCGAAGGAATGTGTTTGCATGTATTCATGCAGTGCAAGACATGGCAACATGGTTCCAAAGATGGTCTATGGATGTGAAGATCGTATCAGATGACTTTGGCTGCAGCGGAGTCAGTTATGGCTCGGTATGGAAAGTATCGAGTTGGTTATGATGGGATTTCGTATGGGTCATGGATTTGAGTTGTTTTAGGAATGTGGGATACATTCCTAAGGTGTTTGGAAGTCTTAAGATTGGTTCTATCTGTGTATAGAAGAGTCCTAAGCAATTATGGAATGTTTTGATTCGTGATCTGAGTAGGATTAGAGTCCTTGTTGAGATTGGGTTGGCCTAAGGGCTGGTTATATAAGCAAGGGAGGCTAGAGCTCGTGGAGCACGACTTTGGGGATGTTTCTATTGTGTTATATTGAATAAAATTCATAGTTTGAAGTAACTTTTGTGCCCTGTCCGTCCGACTTGTTCCAGACAAGTTTTACTCATTGAGTTTCAGGACAGCACTACCTTTTGTCGGTGGTTTTATCATAACTCGAGTTTTACAGATCCAATTGACGTGATTCTTTTTGAGTTGTCTTCACAACTTGATTATCTATTATATGTCAAAACTTCACGGTCATTGGATTTGTGATTTCTGATCTACACAAGTTTCTTTGCAGCGTTCCAGAACTGTTTTTCTCGGGTGGGACAGATTGACCTTTGTTCGATCTTTCAATTGTAACTTGAGTTTATCTCGACGAATTTGAGTTATTCTTGTTGTGTTGTCTTCATGACTTAATTCTCTCTGATATATATCACTTTTGTCACGGTGAAATATGTTTAGATTAGTCTCACACACGATTTCTTTAACAGATCGTTTTTCTGCCGAAGGGATTGGGATTTAATTGTTTCCGCTGCATAAGATTTTTAAATCTACCATTCACCCCCCCCCCCTCTGGTAGATTTTCACGTGCTCTCCGATCCTACACATTAAGTTAAAATCGCCATCATTGCTCGCAACTAAATCTGACCTTGCCGATTTATTCGATGCTAAGGGGATGTGCTATGCTTTAGTATGCAAAGAAGCCATGTTTCCACTCCATGAATTGCCTATTGCGTTGCCCCCTGCTGTTGCTAACCTTTTGCAGGAGTTTGAGGATGTGTTTCCCTCTGAGATACCCCCTGGTTTACCACCGATGAGAGGCATTGAACACAAGATCGATTTGATTCTAGGAGCAAGTTTGCCAAATCGTGCAGCATACAAGGCGAATCTAGAGGAAACTAAGGAAATTCAGCGACAAGTCCAAGATCTTTTGGACCACCGGTACAATCGTGAAAGCCTTAGCCCTTGTGTCCGTTCCTGTTCTTTTGGTTCCTAAGAAAGATGGTAGTTGGCGCATGTGTGTTGATTGTCGAGCGATTAATAACATCACCATTCGATATCGTTATCCAGTTCCTCGCTTAGATGACGTGCCTAATGAATTGAGTGGTGCTATCATCTTCACAAAAATTGACTTGCGTAGTGGTTCCACCAAATTAGAATGGCTCTGGGAGATGAATGCAAAACTGCATTTAAAACCATATTTGGATATTATGAGTGGTTAGTCATGCCTTTTGGTTTAACTAATGCACCTAGCACCTTTATGCGTTTAATGAACGAGGTTTTACGTGCTTTCATTGGACAATTTGTGGTGGTTTACTTCGATGATATCATCATTTACAGCAAGTCATATGATGAACATCTTCATCATTTACATGCTGTTTTTACTATTTTGAGAGATGCACATTTGTTTGGTAACCTCGAAAAGTGCGTCTTTTGCACCAATCAAGTCTCGTTTCTTGGCTATGTCGTTTCCTCGCAGGGAATTGAGATGGATGAGGTAAAAATTGAAGCAATCACCAGCTGGCCAGCCCCAACAACCGTCATGCAGGTTCATAGTTTTCTTGGTCTTGCAAGTTTTTATCGGTGTTTTGTGCGGGATTTCAGCACCATTGCAGCACCTCTACATGAGCTAACGAAGAAGGGAGTGCCATTTCGATGGGGCGAACAGAAGCGACAAGCTTTTGATGCTCTCAAATCAATGCTTACACAAGCACTATTGCTATAGCTTCCTGATTTTGACAAGACCTTTGAGCTAGAATGCGACGCAAGCAACATTGGTATTGGAGGCGTTCCCATACAAGGAGGTAAACCCGTTGCTTTATTTATTGAAAAACTTCATGGGCCTTCTCTAAATTATTCCACTTATGATAAGGAATTGTATACCTTAGTGTGAGTATTACAAACTTGGCAACATCATCTTTGGTCTAAGGAGTTTGCCATACATTCCGATCATGAATCATTGAAGTATCTTAAGTGTCAAACCAATCTGAATAAACGATATTCTAAATGGATTGAGTTCATAGAGCCGTTTCCATACATCATTAAGCATAAGAAAGGGAAGGAAAATGTCATTGTCGATGCATTATCTAGGCGTTATACCATGCTGTCCCAACATGATCGTAAAATATTTGTTTTGGAAACAATAAAAGCATTATATCCTACTGATTTGGACTTCAAAGATTCTTTTGAAAATTGTAGAGAAGGAAGAACTTAGAATAAATATGTACTGCGAGAGGGTCTCCTCTATTGTGTTAACAAGCTATGCGTTCCAGCTAGCTCCGTTCATCTATTACTTTTATAGGATGCACATGGAGGAGGTTTGATGGGACATTTTGGAGTGAACAAAACTGAAGACGTGCTGTCCACACACTTCTTTTGGCCAAAGATGAGGCGTGATGATGAGTGCTAAGTTTCACAATGCACTACTTACAATAAAGCTAAGTCTCGCCTTAACCCACATGGTCTTTATATGCCTCTCCCTGTTCCTAGTTTACCTTGGGAGGATATTTCTATGGACTTTGTTTTGGGATTTCCTAGGACTAAGAGGCGGAGGGATAGTATTTTTGTAGTTGTTGATCGTTTCTCCAAAATGGCACACTTTATACCTTGTCACAAGAATGATAATGCCTCACACATTGCTGATTTATTTATGACGGAAGATGTTCGTTTACATGGTGTGCCAAATACCATTGTTTATGATCGTGATGCAAAATTTATAAGTCATTTCTGGAGAACTTTGTGGTATAAATTAGGAACTAAGTTGCTGTTTTCAACTACATGTCACCTACGAACGGCTGGACAAACCGAGGTAGTTAATCGTACTTTATCTACTATGTTGCGGGCTGTCTTGATAACAAATTTGAAGTTGTCGGAGGAGTGTTTACCACATATAGAATTTGCTTACAATGGATCCGTTCACTCCACAATAAAGGTAAGTCCATTCCACGTAGTGTATGGTTTGAATCCCCGTGCTCTATTGATTTACTACCTTTGCCTCCTTCTGAAACTATAAATTTGGATGCTACACAATGACCTGAATTCATTCTACTACAAAGAAAAATATTGAAATGATGAATGAGAAATATAGAATTGCAGGTAGTAAAGGTAGAAAAGAAGTGAAACTTGAACCGGGTGATTTGGTGTGGTTACATTTGGGAAAAGAGCGATTCCCTGACTTGAGAAAATCAATACTTATGCCACAAGCTGCTGGTCTTTTTAAGATTGTTGAAAAGATTAATGATAATGCATATAAGCTTGAATTGCCTCCCGATTTTGGGGTTAGTCCTACATTTAACATTTCAGATTTGTGACCGTACTTGGGAGAAGAAGATGAACTTGAGTCAAGGACGACTCCAATTCAAGAGGGGGAGGATGATGAGGACATCACAACAGTGGGGACACACATTAAAATGCAAGGACCAATCACAAGAGCACGAGCACGGTTAACAAATCAGCAGGTGAATTCGGTGCTAACTTCTTTTGCATGTGAGTTTGAGAATAGATTGCTATGTGATGATTTAATTGTTATTAGGAATAATGGAGAAGATCAACAAGTGAAGGAAAGAGGCATTGGGAACATGGAGAACCAGCTGTGACGTCCACAAGTTGATGGAAACAGTTTACAACTCGGACTCGAGTTCAACTAGGAGTCCAGGAGCAGTCCACCTTAAAACGTACACCCAGGAGGCATACGGACTCCGTTTTTGACCTTCTACATATGCACGGAAAGAGGAGAAGAAAAACTTTCCAATGGTTCCAGACCCATCTCAAAATTCCCCCGGAGTCATTGGGAATTGTCGAAACAAGTTGAGTCCAGATTTCTGCCCGGTGCTGCGCCACCGAATCGGGCCATTGGGCCTTGTACCCCGTAAGAGTCCATTAGGGACACATTTAATCATGTTTTGGCCGAAACCTAGCCTTTAAATACTGCAGCCTCCGGTAATTTTAGGTGGGTTTTGCTTAGAATAACAATTTCACTGTTCTACGGTTTGAGAGACCCCAACTTCACAATTTCGGATCGTGTCTTCTACGTTCTTGCTTGTGTTCTCGATTCACTTGCAGGAATTAGCCTTCTTGGCGAGGTCAAGCGTGTGCCGCAGGGTTGATAACCAACGGAGCAGTGGTGTAGTGATTGCAGGGGTATTCGTACTGCTAGAGTGCCACGGATCATCAACGTCGAGTTCTCCACTCCAATCGACTTACCTTTCGGAAGATTGGGCCTAAACTTACTCATCAAGGTTCGCAACAGCTCGGTCCGCTCGTCGCGAGAACCCACCATGGCCGCGATATCATCCACCAATGTAAGCGGAAATGGAGGTGGCTGTTGTGCCGGTTGTTCCGGCTTTCGAGAGTCGTCCCCTCCCTGACATGAACCACCAACCTCGTATGTTGTGCGAGTGTGCACCATTCTGCAGCTACAGTCATGAATCCAACATGAGACCTGACATTGCAAGATCACAAAAGGATGAAAATAATAGTGTGTGTATTGATAACCAAACTTGCATAACGGTCATATATTGATGAAGTGTAAACTTTATACCACATATATCATCCCTAGATCAAAGTCACAATAGCGAGCTCCAAAATAATGAAATCCATGGATCGAAGTTCATTTTGACTATTGTTGGTCGCGACGGGGCGTTATGTGCATTATCGTGCGAATATGCTCTCTTATCTTTAATATGATACAAACATGGTTATAAAAAAAAGAGGTTTGAGTAGGTCAAACCCTCAGTTCCACGGGAAAATGGTTGATTATCGACACCTGGTCTGTTACGACACTTCTCAAAGTGAAATCGAGGACCAGATTCATAACAAGACCAGATTATGCCAAACTGATCAAGTTTCTGTTGAAACCTGACCAACTTGTACTCAAACACAAATTTATCCCCGTAAATGGCAGAATCGGATTTTGAGGTGAACTACAAAGTTGAATTATACTTCATTACCTTTCCAAAAAGTATTGGTTTGCCTCTATATGATTTCTGGCTGAGGAGATATAACATTGTAAACCTGACAGTTTTTCTGGAAATTTTGACAGCATCTCCTTTGTTTATGCTGATTTTGGGCCACAATTTTCAGATATAAAACAGCAGAATTTACAAAATACACAATTTACAAATTTGTAATACATATTACAGGGATTTCATAAATGTCTTTCATGGTCCTGTTCGATTTTTCTAGAGTGAGATATGGTCAAAACAGTAAGGAGTCCAGAGATGGTTCCAGTTTCTATCCAGTTTGGCAGATTTTGGAACTTTGAAATTTTAAGGAGATTAGAGGGGAATTCCGCTCTGGAGTTGAGCTTAATTGTTTTAGAGGACTTCCTAAGATTTCCCTCTATGTAAGATACACTTTCATTGGAGTTTTCTACTGAGAGCTATGGCTTTTTAAAGTCAGGGCTTTTTCTAGCAGAACAGGACATTCTGTTTTTGACTCTTGTGAGTTCAAAACCTACTCCAATTTTGAAAACTTAGTTCAAAATCAGATCTTGATAGCTAATACATGTACTCTTACATCTTCCTGAGTTCATTTTACAGCAACTTTATTAATACATCAATAGGATACATGTTGGTACTACGTGCCTCACAAAAGTGAAATCCTAACCGGTTATACCGGCATATACGTCTAAATCGGTGGCACATGAAACGTTCAATCGCAAACATTTTCTAAGCACAATACGATAACGCGGTTAGTGTACCTGCATAAGACACACAATGTACATAACACTCATTACGGTGCCATACAGCACAGCCCGCACGGGCAATCATTTTAGGCAGTCACAATAATATATACGAAAGTAAGGCATTCACCCCATATCATTCCATATGGGCCGCCCCAAGCTGAGCCACGTCTCGAAGTACATGACCAGGTTTTCTACCACCCGATGGGGGTCCCATGTCTTTGCATAATGCTGCACTAGTAGGAGGCGTATCAGGTTATGTACCATCCGACGGGGTCCCACATCTTTGCCTAATGCTGCACCAGTACGAGGCGCTTTCACGTGTTTATTAAAAAAACACACTAGGTGCTTTTCAACCGCATGAGAGGTGCCCACGTCATTTATCTCTTGTGCTAGGGATCAGCAATGCATATAGCCCTTTGAACACAATGAACTTTCAATAATTGCATACTTCGTGTTTTTGACCACACGATGGGGTATCCTCATTTTTGCCTGAAGCCCGCCGGGCAACAGCGCTTTCATATGTTCCCAAAACCATGAGAAAGTTCAGAGACTCATATTGTCTCCCGTGCCAAGCCACGGGGGACTATCATCGTACTACCTCTCGTACTGAGATCTTACCACAATCGATCCATATGCGGTGGCGTACCTTATCTGTTACATGACATTGGAGCGTCGTTACAGAATATAATAACCCATATATTAGCTTTGCCACCTTAAGTAACTATGCTAATAATAGTCCTTATGTGGGCTACTATTGATTCCTCACCCAATGCGGCTGTAATACCAGGCTGTGGGGACCGGGGTCCACACTTCTTAGGAATCGCATTGGGTGATGTCCTGCGATGCGGCACTCAACAACACGCATGCAAAGGAACACGTATTACATAAATCACTTGCTGAAATTTACAAAGTTGTTCAGTTTACAATTATTTTTCATAAAATAAACTACAGCGGAAGATAAGATTATAACTCTCGTACTCAAGTCTAATAAGCAAAAGAGAAGCCGTCCAGCCCATAGATGCTCCTCACTAGCCACGAAGATCAAACAGCAGTGGCATGGTTCCCCATGAGTATATCGCTCGGAGAGTTCCGAGTCTTATCGGAGAACCATAATCATAAGCATAGAGGTTAGTACCTGCAAAAAAACTAATATAGCAACCGTGAGCATGAAGGCTCAACAAGACTTAACCATCTCACCTAAACATGGAACTCTACATGAGGGTAAAGACATAAACATAGAATGGCAGATTTGTATAATGGACTCGCCTAAATGAGGGTCCTTATTTTCAGATTTACTAACATCAGATTAAACCTTGTGCGGGGCAACATCGTAACTCCACAATCAAACAAGAAACGCTTCATCACCATACTGCATTCCCAAGGTGGAAAATAAATTTAGTGAGCACTATACTAATACATCCAACATTGCAATACAATGATAATATAATGTCCATAACAGCAGTAATTAGTTCTCATCTCAAGTGCAAGTAATTAACTATGTCACAACTTAGTGAACAAGTGGTACTCATAATCGCGAGGGACGTGATTCGAATCAAAGATACCCGAAATACACGACACGTACGCCCGTACTGAAAGTCACGTAGGCGCACTCCACGGACGTCGTACACAACAACATTTCTCAAGTTCCGCCCAAGTTGAATCGATTCAATCGTCTAGGACAGTATTCCCACTCACAGTGCACCTTTCATTGTGATGATGTCGTGAGCGAGTTTCCATCTACTGTGTTGCGGCCGAAAGTGGCCGAAAGCCTAAGGTGATCGGAAAAGTCTCAACAAAGGCTTCCCAAGGTACATCGGTTTCCTGTACCCTATATATCCAGTATGACTCCAGTACATTTCAAATTTGCTCAGTAGGGCAGCATACAAATCGGTCTTCAACTGACATGGGCAGGGCTATGCACCCAAGACCACGTCTTGCTGCATCCTACGCCCCTGCCCAGTCTCATATTCAGATTACTACTCCATTTCTTTGAGCCAATCCCGTGTGAAAAAGTCCTAGCCATGCGAGTAGATTCCAACTAATCGACTTCTACCGAATCCTATACAACATTTAGCATAGCATAGTCTACACAATGACTTAACAACTATCCAAATACTCCATGGGGTGATCTGTTTATGCAAGTGGATTTTCAATCACCTTAGCCCTAATGCACATAACTCACCCTAGACATAGGTGATACAAATCAAAACTTTGTAATAGCACTTAAATGCAAACCGGGGCATGCCTTGCTGCTGTCAAAAAATGTTAGAAGCTTTCTGGATCACATCTTGACAATCCAATCAACCTCCTGCGGCTCCAAATGAGGTTCTTCGTTGAACTCCTTCATCGAGTACACTATCGATATGAAAATGCACAATGATATATTGTAAGTGATTAATTTAAGAACCAAGCAAAGTTATAACTCAAGAGTGATCAATACTAAGTAACAGAAGTGTGGGTTTCTTTTGTGTAAAAGAAGCAGAGAGGAACATCAATTTGATCATAGCAATGTTTTTGGAAGAAAAGATATAGTCCACACTCTAGACACAGGGTGAAGCTGGAAGGATTTAGCAGAAATATGAAGATCAATTCCAATGACCCTGATCTTTTTACGGAAATTCCTATATTAATCATTTACTCAGAGTGTGAAATATAAGAGGAAATTGATGGAATACGTGTGCTAAAGAATTCTTGGAACTATTTTGGCTTCTCTGAATTACTAAGACATTTCTAGGGTTGTTTCATACTGCAAACTTGACTTTTTATTAATGTCATAATATGATGAGTATAAAGAAATCATTTTCATGACTTTTGGAGCTTCCTACAGAGAAATATTGAATTTACATGTTTGGATAAAAGCTGGAAAAGTTTCTGGATATTTTGCAATTTTCAGCTACCTACAGGTTTGGAACACAATTCGGCCACTCAAATCAACTTCATTGTACCTGAAACATTTACTGGAGCTAAAGATAATTATGAGGAATAATTTGGCCAAGTTTGGGAATTTTTGAAGGAATGAAGCACCAGTAATTAATTCCAATAGCATTTTGATATATGGAATTATTGAGGACAAATTAAGGAATTTAATATAGATCCAAGTGCACCACATGAAATTAGAGATCATCCTGGTTCTAATAAAATTTATTTGAGAATTTTTGGACACTTATTCTAGTAGATACTGATTTTGAAAGTTGGATCAGGATCTGGAATTAAATTCCAATAGGAAAGTTTGAATTATTGGCTGGGCCCACAGTTTAAAATGCACCAATCAGATTTAAGCCACATGGGGGCCACATAGATCAGGGCTGTATCCACACGGGATCCTGGAGCCACACCAGATCCAGGCAACGCGCCCCTGTGGCTGACAGCCAGGGCCCCCCAGTCATCCCCTACCTCGGGCAGGCGGCGCCGAAAATGGCACCCGGCGGCGCCCAACGGCGGCAGCCTGCAGGTGGCTGTTCTAGGTCACGGAGGAACACCCAACTCGCCGCCCCCACCTAACTTTTGATGGAGAACTCGATGGTGCAGTCCAAACCGGCGATAGGTGACCAGCAATGGTGGTGCGACGGCGGCCGGCGGAGCTAGGGTTCCGGCCATGTCGGCCGGGCCCTACGGTGCACCATTTTGCACGGGATAAACTCCAAATTACTTCTTGATGCATGTAGAACACGAAAGTGGGGTCCAAGAGCGACAGAACAACCGGAAACAAGACGTCAACAGTGAGCCGACGAGCTGAAACTTGGCGGTTAGAAAATTTGAATATCCGGCGTGGTTACTCGATGAAATTCGATGGTTTTTCTTCGAGGGTGTGTGCCTGGACATCTAGAATATAAATCATCATGGCCACGAGGAATAATCATACATAGAATAAGAATTTTATTGAAGACCTAACTATGCTCATATGTTGAACTCGTCGGGAAAATAGCTAATACTCGAGCTAGGAGGGACGACACGAGCTGAAACATTGTGAGCTGAAACTAGGAGTGTTGGCGCACCTTTTGTCTTCAAGGACCGTGGTGAGAATATGGTTGCATCGCTTGGGCGTCGAGGGAGCAGAGGGCGGCCACTGAAAAACAGAGCACGGCGGCCGGCAAGTCGCCTTGTCCACCGTTGGGGAGCCTCAAACAGCACAAGGGATTGATCATACAAGTGCGCAATACGTAGGTGAGGAACTAGATATGAAGAAAAGTGATCAAACCCGAGTACCTTGGCTTGATTTGGGTCAAAGATGGAGGAACTCGGTGGTGTTCCAGCTCCTGTGCGAAGAAGTGAAGGAGGGATGAGAAAATTTCGTCTCTGGTGCTTGGAGAAGAAGATTAGGACGTGAAGATCTTTTGGGTTGCAGCTGGATTCAACTTATGAAGCAGGCAAGCAGCTAGCTTGGTGGCATTTGCATGCCGTGAGGTGTTGAACTGAGAAACAGGCGAGGAAGAGAGTCTATGACAGGTGGGTTCCACTATTTTCATTCTCATCTTCACCGCCTCAATTCACTCACCTAATTTGTTCCAGAATTGGTAGATATTTTTGGGGATTCCTAATTAATTATGGAGAATTTGATTTTGAATTCATATTATTGATTTGACCAAGTTTCATTCGAATTCAAACTTGGATTTGAATTTGAGTGGAATTCAATGTAGCTATTAAATTAACTAGCAAACCATATTCAAAAATTCTGAATTTCTGCAGAGGTACTATTTGGAATATTTGGAAACTATTGGTGAACTCAAATTTCTATTTTTGTATCATTTGAACATGAGCCATTTTTGAATTTTGTATTCCCTCCATTAGGATTTGAAAGCATTTGATCTTCCAGTTCCTATTTATTTCTTTTTTACATTCAAATTTTTTAGTACATCTAACTAAACTTCGCACTATGAAAATATGGGCTTTTACATTTGGCTTACAACTCTTAAAATATTTAAGGTATCCGAGGCATGCCTCAAGGTCCTTATATTGTTGCTGAACAAACTATGTTTAAGGAAGCCAATTCTGGCCTTAGGAGATGTATCCTGATTATTCTTGACAAGAAACTCTGTGATGTTTAACTAATAGTCCCAGATAGGAAAGATCTTTGGTATGCACTTAATGTCAAATATAGTGCAACTAATGCAGGCAGTGAACTGTAGATCATGGAGAGCTTTCATGATTATAAGATGGTTCACACCCATCTTGTAGTTTAACACATGAGATAAAGTACATCATGAGAAAGCTCGAACTCTTTAAGTGTTTTTTACATGACAAGTTTCTGGTTGAGTGCATTATTGCAAAGTTGTATCCTTGATGGAGGAACTTTGCCACATCTCTATTGACGTTGCTTACGTCAGAGATAAAAATCCGCAAGCGCACGGAAACTGTCGTGTAGCATTTCACCCAAGAGTATTCCCAAGGGTACCATATTCATCCCAAAGGAAGGCAATAGAGTAATGTAGATACTACTCTTATTAACAAGCTATGGGATACTAATCAATTATCAAGACAGGGATAAGTTGATAATATGGGTAGTGTGACATAGACCTAAGCAATCTATTCTAGAGGGTAGATGGGTCCTAATGGAGATGAGACTAAGAGTTGAGGAGTTGCTCCTACAATGCTTCTAATATATATATATATATATATATATATATATATATATACACATAGCCTAGGTTAGATACTAATGATCATGTCGATGGTGAATCCTTATGCTAAGTTGTTCAACATATCGGTCACGGGTTTACCCCTAGCAATAATAGGGCAACTCCTGCCAACAGCCTGTGGCATAGCCGAACGTGGAGGATTACAAAGGGTAGATAGGGATGTCACCACCTACTGCCTACCTTTTCAATCCGTGAGTCTACAAGACATCCAACTCTACTTAACTATCCTAGTACCATGCTAGCATATTAAGTAAATACCTTAGAAGCCACTGCACAAGTCGTAATAAAGCAATGACTAACCTAAACATCGTTGAACCAATGTTGAGACATAGCATAGGTTATTCATATTAACATGATCATGTCATAACTTATTAGACTATAGTGGGGGTTTGTACAATTTATGATGATAAACTAAGATTGTTAAGGTATAATCATAAAGACTACTCCTACCACATACATGGAATCGACAATCAAACAAGAAACGCTTCATCCAAGTATATGAATAAAAGAAGACAAAAGATAATATCTTTATGATGCATAAAGTCACAAATACAAGAAAAGATATATGAGCCATACCTTTCCGTATTTGGACATGGGACTAGAGGCTCCTCTCTACAGCCTAACCTCCATTGAGGAACTAGGAGAATTAGTGTATAATAGAATGATGCTCAAGTGGTGTGTGTGTGTGAAGTGAGGGTAGAAGGTCCTATTTATAGGAGGAGAAGGGTTGGTTCTCGCCACCAAAAGCGCGCGAATCAGTCATCATCATTTTCAGGAAGCCGGGAGGAGCTAACACATGTCGATTGACCAAGTTTGGCGCCAAGACCAGGTCGGCCGACTAGGGGAGTCGGCCAACCTGGTCAGGGCTACTTTGGGGTTGCGTTTTCTCTAGGTCCTTGGTAGGTGGGTCCCCCTTACTGATATAGGTGATACACCATTGGATGGCCTCGGATACTTCTGTTTGTGTGTCATTTGATCCATGTGGTGCCACATGTCAGTGTTTGATTGGCTGGGATGATATTTTATTGGATCCATCCTTTTATTTCACTACAATTCAGTATAAAATACTTGCATGCCCTATTTTCTCCAAGTACAAGTGGAACTAGGTTATTTCTAACTATAACATGTGTAAGAAATATTCATTCCTTCACACAATTCAATTATATTGATGGTTGAAATTGTTATATAACGACCGTCAACAATCTCTCAAACACAAAAGATAGAAAATATCAGTTCAAAACCTGATAGCATCTCTTGATGTTGAGGAGAAGGCACAAACTAAAGATGTTACGAAGAAAGGAGGTGAGGGTCAATCTAGCGCCAATGCAAATATGGTGTAGAAACAATACGTCAAGAATAAAGGGAAATAACAATTCTTTATTCAAGCTAAATAAGATTACTACTTTCAAGAAGAATAATAAGTCGAACGAAGCTAATGAGGGTTGCTATACTTGTGAGGAGCACGAGATTTTTTCGAAAGGACTGTACAGATAGGACATACTTTAGAAAGAAAAAGAATGTCATTTTTGTTATATCCAACAACACGGATGGATATGATAGTTTTTTACTATTCTCTCTATTTTCAAACACCATCTTGTGGGTTTGACATCGGTGCTAATATCAATGTATATGATGCATGTCTATGTTCACTTCTTATTAGTTCATCCAGGATTCTTCTTTCCTAATGGGGAATGGGTTACACGCTTTTCTTCCTAGTGTCGGTACGACCGATCTGAAGTTCACTTCGGGAAGGATTGTCCAACTAAAGAACATGCAGCATGTCCCTAATATGAACCAAAATCTTGTTAGCCGCTTCCTTCTATGTCAAGATGGGTTTAAAGTAGTTTTATTGTCTCGTAGAATAGTTGTCTATAAGCGTTGACAGTTTATTTGTAAAGACTATAAATGTAGAGGCCCATAAATGTGACACCATGAATGTGATATGAACTAAATTCTTTCTAATGAAACTTGGGGAGCTAACTGAACAACTATGCAGTTGTAAACTAGTAGGCTGCAAGTGGGTGTTCAAAAAGAAGCTCATTCCTAATGTTACTATTGAGAGTAAAAGGTGCGGCTGGTTGCAAAGGGTTATAACCAAAAATGAGTTGAAGACTAATTTTACATCTATTCTCCCGTTGCTATAATGACGACAATTTGTCTGTTACTTTGTGTGTCTGCCTCCGATAGTCTAATCTCCATCAAATGGATGTCAAGACATATTTCCTTGATGGAGAGTTGGAGCAGGAATTGTATATAAAACAGTCTAATGAGCTTGCAGTAAAGGTTGAAGAGCGAAAGGTGTGCAAATCGTTGAAGTCTTTGTATGACCTGAAACAAGCACCTAAGCAATGACATGAAAAATTTGATGGTACAATAACATCTATGGGCTTTGTCATTAATGAGATTGAACAGTGTGTGTACTATCGCCATTGTAGGGGTGTTATGTTATATCATGCTTGTACGTAGATGATATAATCATTGTTGGTACGATTATTATTATAATTTATTAGGTCAAGTTCTTTCTATCAAAATTCTTTTGTATTAAAGATTTGGGAGAGGATAATGTTAATTTGAACATTAAGCTGAATAAGTTGAGAGTGAAATTACTTTAACACAATACCACTATGTTTAGAAAATATTAAGCCAGTTCAGATTTATGGATATCAGGATTATTCCAACACCTTATGATACTAGTGTGACACTAAAGAATGAGAGAGAGCCAATAGATAACCTTAAGTATTCACAGATAATTGGTTCAATCATGTACATAGCAAGAACAACTCGACCTGATATTTCATTTGCTATGAGAAAACTACAGATTCATGTAGAACTCAGATATATATCATCAACATGCACTTGGATGGGTTATGCATTACCTAAAAGGTACTATGAGTTATGGAATATACAATATGGGGAATACGGTCTTTGTTTAGAGGTACAGTGATTCGAACTGGATATCACACGTGGATGAGCTCTATGCCATAAGTGGTTATGTATTCACTCTTACTGGTGGCGCTATATCATGGAGGTCTTACAAATAGATGATATTGATGAGGTCAATCGTGGAAGTAGATGAAGCAAAACTTATTTCTTTAGAGATAGGAGATGCAGAGGCAGAACGGTTGCAATCGTTCTTGATGGATTTGCATGTTATTGAGAAACCACTACCGACAATGCTTATGAACTGTGATAATCAAATGGTGATTGCCAAAGTAAACAGTTCTAAGTATAATACAAAGTCATTAAGACACATTAAGACATGTTTAAAGTCTTTTAGAAAAATGAGAAACTCTAGGGTCATAACTGTTTTGTACATACTGACCGAGAAAAATCTGGCAGATCCCTTTATGAAAGGACTACATGTAATGTGATAGAAAGTACATGAGGGAAGATGTGTTTTGAGACCCATGAATGTGACACCATAGTGGTAACCAATATATGTTATTTGAGACCTCGTGAATCGGGACATTGGAGAAAAACAAGCTAGTGATTCACTGAGGAGAGTCTTTGTTTAAGGTCCCTCTATGTGAAAATGCACAATAATACTCTCAAACTGTAAGGCAGGATGACGATATTGCATTAATGTGTTTCGGTTGGCTATGTGTATCAAAGATATTGTCTTATACAACAATATTGAAAGAAACACACCCACATGAGATTCGATGGTCAAAAGTCGTAGTCTATAATATTTGGGTGGTCTCTGAAAAGCTCATGAAGAGACAAAGAAGTACTATGCATATGCTCCATCCGCACGGTGGACTGTCGGTAGTCACGTACTTCTCGGTATTTAGGTGAAATCTTTTTGCACAAAACCTTTGCAAGTTGTGAACTAATGTAACTTAAGGATCTAGGAGGAAGTTCAACTTACAGTCTCTGCTAATGCACTAGTATATTATACAAGAAACGAGAAAGCAACTTATCTGAGTGGCTTTGAGATCTTGTGGGGGATTGTTGGAATTTGAGCCAATCATGGAGGCCCACAAATAAATTCTGAATTATTTCCAATAAACCTCAAATGCCCACTAGAGCAAGAGGGGTGGTGCTAATTGTCTTGTACCACACGAGAAGTGGAGGTGGAGGCACACCCACTTATAATAAAGGTTGATATTCTACTGCCCAGGTGAGTGAGAAGAGGAGTGACTCATGTGTGCTACTCCTCCTCCTCCTCCTCCTTGCTCACTCGCTCGACTCGCATCACTTCACCTCACACGTGCGTGCGTGTGTTATTGTGAATATGGACCTTGAGCTGAGCCCAACTTTTCTTTTTGTCGCAGAAAAATCGGGTTGGGCTCGAGCTTCCGAATTGGATCGAGTTGCAGACGGACGCATTTGCAACAACTGAGTAGGTTTGGACCATAATCGAACTGTGCGTTGTTAAAACCAATATGCACATTTCCTGATGTTCTATATATATCAGGCATGTGAGGCAGTTAAGGCATCCCACGAGATAGAAAATCAATCTTCTCTCAATCCTTGTGCTGCCATCGTAGGCCACTCCCACTACAGGAAACGTGATCATTTGCGACGGCTATTGTTATTTGTGATGGCTGGTCATTGCAAATAACTTAAATTGCAACGGACCGCCTCCGGTCGTCAAAAAATAGGTGGCTAACACAATTAGGATTCTATTTGCGATGGCCGTAGTCGAAGTCGTTGCAAATAGTCTTTTATTTGCGACGACCAACCCTAAGGCCTTCGCAAATTAAATGACCATCCCAAATAGGAGGTTATTTGCGATGGATAGAAAAAAAAACTGTTGCAAATAATGTACAATGCGACGGCCAACCCTAGGTCCATTGTAATTAAGTTAGCCATTGCAAATAAATGGGATATATTCAGCCCCGTTGGCCCTGTCGGCCCGACTCACACACACTCACGCAATGCCGACGCGCACCGCCACAGCCGCCGCCCGATGTCGCCGCCTCTGTAAGTTGTTCCCCCTCCCCTCCCTCTCCATGGCCGGCACCGCCTCCGTGGTCGCCCCCCTCCCACTCCCTACCTCCATGGCTGGCCCCACCCCCCTCTCCATGGCCTGCCCCCCACCATGGACGCCCCCTCCCCCTCCATCCATAGCCACCCCATGCCCCCCTCCATGGCCGCCCCCCTCCATTGCCGCCCCCTCCCCCTCCACCTCCCTCCATAGCCGACCCCCTCCCGCCTCCCCCCCCATTGGCCACCCCCTCCCCCCTCGCCTCCCTCCATGGATTATGCAATTTAATTTTGCAATTTAATTTTGAATGTAATAAAATTGTTGATTATGCCAATTGAATTTAGAAATTTAATTCAATTGTTGATTATGCAATACAAATTTGATTTATTTTTACATTTATGTTTAGAATAACATTGTTTATGTTTAGATTTATTTTTGTTAATTGATAAATTACAATTTAATAATTGTTATGTTTGAAATTGTTTGTGTTCAATTGAATTGTTTAGTTTTCATATTATTGTTATAATTTGATTGCTTGAGTGTTAGTATATGTAAAAAATGGGAATCGAGTTGGCTTGACACAACACAACCCATTTAGGTCCCGACAAGGCCCATTTAGTTGAAGGTTAAAGTATGAGGCTAAACGGACACGAAGCCGAATGATGACGGTGCACACGGCAAGCACCCGCGCGTCTAGATGGCGGACCTCGACAGACGCACTTCCCTGTCTCTCTCTCTCTCGTTCTTTTGTCCTCTCTCATCTTGAAGAGCTTCAGCCCCCGGCAAGCGACATAGGCGGTGGCTCCGAGACAGAACAGAAGCAAACCGCAACGGCAACCGTCGCAAATAAAGTCTCATAGCTATAATTGGCAATAGTAATCGTCGTTCATCCAAGGGATGTCGTAACTTACGACAAGCTCCCGCGCGTGGACGGCGGGCTCGGACGGGTGGTTTTCTCCTGTTCATTCCTCCACTTTCATTCTTTCCTCGCATCCTTTGTCATTGTTGGAAAGTTGCCCCACAGCTTGAAGAACTGCACCATTTTTGGGGGGTGCACTGTAAAACAGGTGAGGTTATCTGCCGTTTTGTGTCTTGTTAGAAGCAGGATAAATCTTGCGCACATTAACAATAATTTTTTTGGCTTTAAACTGTAGAGTCAAACATGGGTGAAGATTGCAGTTGGATGTATACTCTGAGACTTATGTGTGCTGAATACATTGGCTTTGACGATAAAAATTTTGAATACTACCAAAACACCTTTTTAACAAGGTCCGACTCTAGGTCCGAGCTCCTGCAGGCTTCGACAATAGGCCCGACTTGTTTTGGGTAGCTTTGGCAAGATCCGACTTAAGGTCTAACTTGATTTGGCTAGGTCCGACATACTTTGTCTAGGTCTGACATGTTTTTGCTACGTCCGGCGCAAGGTTCGACTAGTTTTGATTAGCTCCGGCGCTAGGTCCAACTAGTTTTAATAAGCTCTGGCGCCAGGTCCGACTAGCTTTGATAAGCTTCGACGCTAGATCCTGCTAGCTTTGGTAAGCTCCAGTTCAAGGTCTGGTTAGCTTTGGCAAGGTTCGGAGTTTATTACAGTGGTTCTGCTTTTAACTTGCAATGTTTCGAACTTGCTTTTTGAATTATGGAAAGTTTGCTTAGTATTCTTTTACTATGATTTTGGTGTGTTTTGGTGGTTATGGTTGATATCATTTTTCTATGGTTTGCAACATGCTTATGTGCGGTGCACACGTAAGGTGTTGTGGTTATCAGAACTAATGTGAGTCAAGTCATGGACTTGTGCTCGAAAGTATCGGTTGTTTATTCATGTGTAGGTGTTTCTTGAGTTCAAGAGATGGCTGGTGACATGATCCATTTAACTATTCTTAGGAAGAAGATGAGGTTCAACAACAATGTTCGGGAGGAATTGTGGTTGAGTTGATCGGGAGGTCACCCAACATGTTTGAATCGAGAACAATGCATATGAAGGTATCGTGGATGTCGTTGCAAGATGTTTGCACATGTGCATGGAGTGCATGGACGTGGCTGCATGGTTCCAAGGCGTGATGAAGAGATGTGGATGTAAAGAATTGGTCGGAAAGGTCCAACTGACTAGGTTTTGGACTCAGACTGCGACTGAGTTGTGTTTTACTTAAATATAGAAATATTTGAGTTGGATATGATAGGTTTTCATTTGGGTCACGAAGTTGAGTTATTTTTGGAATGTGGGATACGCTGCTAAGGTGTTTGCAAGTCCTAAGATTGCTTCTATCTGCATATAGAAGAGTCTTGAGCAGTTATGGAAAGTTTCGATTCGTGAATTGATAAGGATTAGAGTCCTAGTTAGGATTGGGTTGGCCTATGGGCTGGTTATTAAAGCAAGGGATGCCAGAGCTCATGGTAGACGACTTTAGGGCTGTTCCTTTTGTTTTCTGATCAATAAAATTCGTGGTCTAAAGGAGCTTTTGTGCCTTGTTCGTCCGGCTTATTTCTGTCAAGTCTTTCTCGTTGAGTTTCTGCACATCACTACCTTGCTTGGGTGGTTTTATCATAACTTGAGTTTTACAAATCCAATTGACATGATTCTTTTTGGGTTGTCTTAAAAACTTATTATTTATCATCTGTGAAAATTTCATGGTCATTGGATTTTTGGTTTTGGATCTACACGAGTTTCTTTGCAGTGTTACAGATCTGGTTTTTCTCGGGTAGAACAGATTGATCTTCTTTCAATCTTTCGATCATAACTTGTCTTTTTCTCAACGGTTTTTCGAGATTCTTGTTGTCTTGTATTTCTGACTTGATTCTCCAAAATCTATACATGTTTTTTCACAGTAGATCATGTCTAGATTAGTCGCACGCACAATTTCTTAACGGCTTGATTTTCTACCGAGGGGTTTCCATTGCTTCCGCTAAAAAAGTTTTAATCTACCATTCACCCCACCTCTGGTAGCTTTTCATGTGCTCCTCGATCCTACAATTGGTATCAGAGTGTAGGATCGTAGACCACATGAAAAGCTACCAGAGGGAGGGTGAATGGTAGATTTAAAAATCTTACGCAGCAGAAACAATTAAATCCCAACCCCTTCGGCAGAAAAAACAATCTGTTAGAGAGATCGTGTGTGAAACTAATCTAAATGTGTTTCACCATGAAAAAAGTTATATACATCAGAGAGAATCAAGTCACGAAGAAATTAAAAAAAAATAATCACTCAAATCTGTCGAGGGAAACTCAAGTTATGATCGAAAGATCGAACAAAGGTCAATCTGTCCTACCTAAGAAAAACAGTTCTGAAAAACTGCAAAGAACCTCGTGTAGATTAGAAACCACAAATCTAATGACCGTGAAATTTTGACAGACGATAGATAATAAAGTTTTGAAGACAACCCAAAAAGAATCACGGCAATTGCATCTATAAAACTCGAGTTATGTTAGAAACACCAACTAAAGGTAGTGCTGTCCAAAAACTCGACGAGTAAAACTAGTCTGGAATAAGTCAGACGAACAAGGCACAAAAGTTCCGTAAAACTACGAATTTTATTCAATAGAACACAAGAGGAACAGCCCCAAAGTCGTACACCACGATCTTTGTCCTCCCTTGCTTATATAACCAGCTTGAAAGCCGACTCAACTCAAACTAGGACCCTAATCCTACTCCGTTCATGAATCGAAACATTCCATAACTGATTAGGACTCTTCTATACGCAGATAGAAGCAATCTTAAGACTTCCAAACACATTAGGAACATATCCCATATTCCTAAAACAACTCAAATTCGTGTCCCACGCAAAATCCTCACATAACCAACTCGATACTTTCCATACCGAGCCATAACCGACTCCGCCGCAGCCAAAGTCATTAACCGGTACGATACGATCCTTCCAACCAGATCTTCCCATCCATAAACCATCTTCGGAATCATGTTGCCACGTCATGCACTGCATGCATACGTGCAAACACATTCCTTTGACGTCCAGTAACCTTCATATGCACTGCCCTTCATTCAATCATCCTGCATGACCTCCTGACCCGCTCAACCACCATTCCTCCTAAACTTGGTTGTTGGAACCTAATCTCCTCCCTGAGACTAGTCCAAAGGATTCTGTCACCAGCCATGACGTGAACTCAAGCAACACCTGCACATGAAAAAACAACCAATCCATACGAGCCCAAGTCCGCGACTTGACTCAAGTCAGTTCCGAACACAACACCTTACGTGAGCACCTCACATAAGCATTTTACAAAGCATATCAAAACGATATCAGCCATATCAACCAAAACGCACCAAAAACATAGTAAAAGAATACTAAGCAATCTTTCTATAGATGTAAAGCAAGTTCGAAACATTTCACAGCAAAAGCAGGAACATTGCGATCAAGCTCCGAACCTTGCCAAAGCGAACCGAAGCTTGAGTCTGAGCTTACAAAAGCTAGTAAAATCTAGCGCTGAAGCTTACCAAAGATAGTATAACCTAGCGCCGGAGCTTACTGAAGCTATTCGGACCTAGCGCTGGAGCTAACCAAAACTAGTCGGAACAAGTCACCCCAAAAGTCGGAGCTAGAAAAACATGTCGGAGCTAACCAATATAAGTCGGACCTAGCAAAACATATCGGAGTTTTAACAAAGACATGTCGGAGCTATCAAAGATATGCCGGAGCTAAAAACAAAGTTCACCAGAGCTACCCAAAAACATGTCGGATCTAGACAAAGAAAGTCGGACCTATTGTCGGACCTTGCAGGAGCTCGGATCTAGAGTCGGACCTTGCTAAAATGATGTTATGGCAGCATTCAAAACTTTTATTGTCAAAGCCAATGTATTCAGTACACATAGGTCTCACAATCTCCCCCTTGATGAATGCATTGGCAACACCACTTAAAATCCGAACATTGGCTTATTCACATTAAAAGTTTTGAAAACAATTTCTCCTCCTTTGTAAAACAGAAATAAAATGAGAAGAAAAACAAATTCTCCCCCTGTACATGTTTCTCCCCCTTGCATAATTCACCATATTATCTCTCTCCCTTTGACAATGTATTCAGCAATGTTCAAAAGAGAAATTTTAAATTTTATGAGCATATTATAAAATATACATATAAAACAAAGCTGATCCAAGTCATACTATCAAGTAACTTACACTATCACATTAATGAAATACATAAAGTAGTGTAAGCCATGCTAGAGGGGTTTTGTCGCTTCCGCTAGAACAATTTTAATCTTACATTCACCCCCATCTTGTAGCTTGTCACGTGCTCTTTGATCCTACATATACTGGCTGGAAGAGCAGAACTAGTGGTCACTCGCATGAGTGGTACATCAAGTTAGATAAATTTTTGGATCAAGCATTTTCGTTGTCAACAGATGATAAGATGCGGTGCCCATGTAGAAATGTCGGAACACCAAGTTTTTGAGCAGATTGGATCTTTTGTTTCACTTATGTCAAAACGGTTTCACACCACATTATGAGTTGTGGACCTTCCACAGTAAGACTAAATCTCGAGTCATAGTAGAAGTGAATGAGGATGATGATATAACAGGGGTTGATAAGATGGATGAGATGCTAGAAGCTCTAGAAGCAGAGGATCCTCTTAGAAAGGAGGCAAACGAGTTCTTCGAGGAGCTCAAGAAATCACAACAGCTGTTGCATGAACACATGGTTGTGACCGTCCTTGCTTTCATGACTAGATTTCTCGCAATTAAGTCTAAGTACCTTTTTCCATCAACTGCTGCAATGATCTCATGAAATTGATTTGTGGTATCCTTCCACGACCTCACAAAGCGCCTAAAGATATGTACCAGTCGAGTATCCAAATATATGGTCTCGGTATGAGCTATGAGAAGATCAATCTATGCCTAGACAACTGCATCCTATTCTGGAAAGAGCACGCCAACGAGAACATGTGCTTGAAATATGGTAAACCGAGGTATGTCGAAGTTGCTAATGACAATGGTGATAATGTGATGAAAGATGTCGCACATAAAAAGCTTTGTTACTTGCTTGTGACACCTCAGTTCAAGCGGTTGTTTCTTTCAAAAAGAATCTCAAGACACATGAGATGGCACAAAGAAGGTAAACGTTGAGTCTGACGGTGATGCATGGAAGGCACTAGACCGTTTCAAGATTTTTCTCATGATGCGAGAAATGTTCGCATCAGGTTAGTGGCATACGAATATTATTCTCACCATTCAGTACAAACTCCACGCCATACTCTTGTTGGCATGTCTTTGTCATTTTGCACGACCTGCCACCAACTTTGTGTATGAAGAACAAGTTCATGTTCCTCAGCCTCATTGTACCTGGACCTGATCATCCTCAACAAGTTCATACTCCTATTGGGTCACATCTCAATGTGATGATGAAACCACTGATCGAAGAATTGAAAGTGTTATGGATAGGAGTCGAAGCGGACGACAGTTACAGGAAGCAGAAATTCAACCTTTGAGCTGCTTATTTGTCGTTTGTCCATGATTTTCCAGCATACGGCATATTTTCTTGATGGAGCACTCACGGTCGTCTAACGTGTTCGATATGTGCTTCAGACATGGATTGCTTTCGACTAACTCTTGGAGTCAAGATATCTTACTTTAATTGTCACAGACGTTGGCTGCTTCCGAATCACATATTTAGGCAACTGAGACATGTCTTTACAAAGAACACCGTTGTCACTAAAGGAACACTGAAACGTCTCAACGGGTCAGAAATTTCTAATATGTTAGATAAACTGGTGTCAGATAAAGGTCTTCCTAGATATTTTGTAGGTTATGGAGAGGAACACAATTTGACTAACATATGTGGATTGTGGGAGCTACCGTACGTGAAGTCGTTGATTCTAATGCACAACAATAATGTCATGCATCAGGAGCATAACATGAGCGGAAGTATCATAAGAACCTGTATGGATATGTCTAGCAAAACAAAAAACAATATAAATGATAGACTAGATTTGACAGACATTTGTCACCGTCGAACTCTTGAAATCTATCAAGGTGGTGGTAAGCCACATGCTTCTTTATGTCTTCGATCTACAAAAAATAAAGAAGTCATGAAATAGTTGAAAACTTTGAAATTCCCAGATGGTTATGCAACTAGCCTGAAATGAGCCATGAATGTGAACACAAGAAACCTCACTTGGTTGAAGAGTCATGATTATCACATTATCATGGAAAGACTCTTATCTATTATGTTTTGGGGCTAGCTAGATGATGCGGTGTGGAAGGTTTTAGCCGAGCTCAGCTATTTTTATAGACAACTTTGTGCCAAAGAAATCAAGATAGGGATGATGGGTACCTTAGAGAAGGAGATACCCGTACTTTTATGTAAGGTGGAAAAAGAATTTCCACTGGGTTTCTTCAATCCAAAGCAACATCTGTTTATCCATCTTCCATTCGAAGCTAAAATTGGCGGTCATGTGCAATACAAGTGGATGTATCACATTGAAAGAACACTATGATATCTGAAACCAATGGTTGGCAAGAGGACAAGGGTGGAAGGGTGCATCACTAAAGCATATGCTCTTAAGGAAGTAGGATACTTTTCAAGTGTCTACTTTGCAGAAGAACACAATGTCAATACTTCAACGATGCGGTACAATGTAGACAAAGCACCCACTTTAAGCGACCTGTCCATTTTTCAAAAGAGAGGCACTACCGTTTGTAGCTACACGACCTACATCCTACCCGATCGTGATAGGATTGTTGCTTTACTCTAAATGTACCCAAATATAGAAGGCACACAGGAATACTTCGAGTAAGTGTTTGTCCTACATTTATGCTAATCAACATATTTTGCTACAAGTGTATTCTAAAAATGTTTTTTCACGTTCAGCGAGTTCCACAAACAATGTTGGCCACATAGGTATCAACCTACGGCCATACAAGTAGACGGGATGGGACAAGAAGGAATAAGTGGATGGCCGGGTTTTCTATCCTGGTTTCCAGATTATGTAATACTCTCTCATCATATATATATATATATATATATATATATTACTATTATTAAAGAAGTATTATTTTAACTTACAATAATTTTTAGCAGTGTCAGACTCACAGTATCCATAAAGATTTGTGGTAGCTATCTTATGGATTGGTCAATATTAGAAGCTATGGTCAATATGACGTAAATAGCTTTCGATTCTGTACAACTCATTTTGAAGCACTTCGTCCTCTTGCGACAACATCAAATTCCAGTGTTGTGACTAGAGCAATTGACACTCAAGGGAATGAAACCAATTACTATGGGATCATTAACAAAATGTTTGAATTACTTTTATCGGAAATAAGAGATTTCGAGTTGTCTTATTTGACTGTGACTCGTTTGATAGCACTCATGGAACTCGAGAAAACAAATTTGGAATGGTGGAAGTCAAACATAAGCACCGACTACAAGGTTACGATATATTTGTTCTTGCACACCAAGTGGAGCAAGTGTATTATCTACTTTATCCATGCACGAAGCTTACTACTTGGTGGGTGGTATATAAGATGAATCCTCGTGAGCAGTATATACTCCTAGGGATGATGGTTACCATGATAGTAAAGACGTTGAAGAAGTGTACAAACAAGAAGAGTTGCCAGTCACTTTTATCATCGAGCCTGGTGTAGGACTCGATCAATTAGTCAGAGATGTTGAAGATGTAGAGACAGATGATATGCAAAAACGGAAATTAGATCAGGTCACAATGGAAGATTGTTGGGTTGGTTTAAGGAGTAGGGCACATGATAACGATGTTGATGAATATTGAAAGTGATTACAAGTAACGTTTTCTTGAAGATAGTAACATGAATTTTGTATATCTTATTTGCATATTCATTGATTATCTATTAAAATAGGATGGTGTTAAAGAAGGGCAAGAAGGTGGTGCCGACGAGGGGGTTCTTCCCCTCTAGAGCTGAGGACACTTTCGCTGGTGCCTCATCGATCGGGAGCAGACGCTCTAAGCTGCTGGGGCACGTTCTGAGCAACTCTAGAGCTTCATCACAGCAACCCACACAAGTAAATTTCACTAGTATTTGACAAATTCTTCAAATTCAATTTCCAATTAAACTTACTTATGAATCATTTGAATGTTGTAGTCCTCACATACTGACTTAGAGGCTACGACACTAGTTGAGCTTGGCTACCCTTCAGTGAGCCAGTCCTCGGCGAGCCAGCCCATGGCTAGCAAGCCTTTTGTTCCTAAGCCCTTTGGCTCAGCTGGTGACGAGTCTTTTTGGGTCACCAGACGTGGTGCCCGAGCAGACGCAGAGGACGAGGAGGACTCACTTTGTCTCTCCTCCCGCGGTACCTTCACAGAGGATTGTGATTCGTCTGGTCGGAGACAGGTAATAAAATCATAGTGTTCAATTCTGGTTTCTTTTTTGTTACTTAATTAATGAATCAATAAATGTGTTGCTGCATTTGGTATGACGCGTCTTTCACCAATGACAAACACCACAGACCGTTGAACGGTGTGGTCGGGTCCTTAGTGCATTTGCACTATCCCGGGGTCATCGACGGGGTGCCTGCTACTTCGTGGGAGGACTACGCACGCGCCCATCACCAGAAGCATGGCAACGTTCAAGAGGCCGTATGGGCTGATTTTATGGTAAGTATGTTACATAATGTTTCTCAATTTTAATTCTTAAACTCTTTTAATGAGCATCTATTCAATATATTCTTTATCACATGAAAGGTATATTTTAGAGGACCCAGTCGACCCTCGCATGTTGGAGCATGCTAGGAAAGTGTTTCACGTCAACGCTACGAAGGAGGTTTGGCAAGCTTTGCTGAACACTCGTATTCAAGTTATCAATGAGCACTTGAAGGCGAACCAACACCACGTGCTACACTTCCGGCAGGAGGGCGAGAGGCACCTGACGGGGGAGGAGTACACGTAGGTACGTGGGGTGTAGTAAATATTTTTCTTATAATTTCCTTAATGTTATTTTTAACTACCTACAACTATGTGCAGGGCCACGTGAGCTGGTTGCAGGGTCGGTCCGATGCACACCGGGCCCTTTGTCAGTACTGGGCTAGTGATGAGTTTAAGGATAAGTCCAACAGGGCTCGAGGGTGCAGAGGGGTCTAGGGGAAGCACAAGCACGGCAAAGATAACCACTTGAATTTAGGTAAATGCATGGCAAGTGTATCTAACTTATGTTTATATATTCATAATATATTGTTCGTACTCATACGTATTGATAGGAGCATGAGGCGGGAGTGCCGCCGACCCCTGCTGAGGACTGGAAGAGAGGTCACAGGGACACTTCTCAGCCTAAGGGGTGCCGTCAGGCCGCAGCTGAGCGGTTGGTAAGTTTAGAAATCATTCATATTAAATATAACTATATGAATTGTTGAACTTACACGATTTTATAATTTTTCAGGCTAGGTACAGGGAGGAGGCTATAAGGATACACCGATTGGGAACATGAACCAATCGATCCTCAAGCGTGTATACATGCGGAGGTGGAAAAGCCCACAGAAGGTGAGTTCAAAAGTCATTTTATTGTTTTCAATTCAAAATATTCAAGATATTTCAATTCCATATTACTGATTCTTTTTATAGGCTTGCCATATTCAATGGAGTTGTCGACTCGAGGGTGGCAGGACCTACGAGAGGCAGCTCCATGCAAGCTCCATCGGTGGGCCCGAGTCGTTGTGTCTCACAGGTGGAGACTCTCTCCCGTCAGGTCCAGGAGATCCACGAGCAGTACCAGTCAGACATTGAGGTGCAGAGGGCGGCGATGGAGGCGCAGAACGAGGCGATGGAGGCCACCATCGCCAACCAGCGAGCCTGCATGGAGCAGATACGACAGACGATGGAGATGCTGAGGCAAACGATGACGATAAGTTATACTAATTTAAATTCATCGAATTCTTAATAATATGTAATAACCATTAATGTTTGCAATTAAAGAGTTTCTTTCAAGGTCACCAAGTCCAGGGGTTGCACCTCGAGCTACATCCACTATCACCGACAATTCCACTGCCAGAAGTGTAGTTACTGCCGCTGGTGCACATTTCTCTTGTCTTTTAGGTAATCAAAATCATTCGTACTTAGCCTTAATTCATTAAATGTAGGCAAATCTAATTCAAATTAGCTATTGTAGTCCTACTTAGTCTTAAATAATCAAACATAGCAAATCCAACTCAAATTATCTAAAGTAAGTTCAATTGATCAATTCTAGCTTGTTTACCCAAATCTAGTAAAAAATGAAGTTCCAGACTAATCAATATGTTAAACAACATCTATGTGTTGTAGGTGATAGGAGAATTGAGGAGTCCCGATCTTCCGAAAGGTAATGGATAAGTCGATTGATGGAGATCTCGACGTTGATGATCCGAGGCTCTCGAGTAGAACACGAAAAACCCCTGCAATCACTACACCACCGCTCCGTTGGTTATCAACCGTGCTGCACTCGATTGACCTCGCCAAGAAGGCTAATCCATGCAAGTGCAACCGAGAACACAAGAAAGAACAAGGTAGACACGATCTGAAATCACAAAGTTGGGGTTTCACAAACCGAAGAACGGCGATATTATTGATCTAAGAAAAACCCAATTGTCTATGGCGGCTAGCATGGAGTATATATAGGTGGGAGGACGTCCAAGGGGGTTTTGGGGTCGTGACCTAACCCTAACACACAAAAATAATGGACTTAGACTTGATACAAGGCCCAATGGCCCAATACGGTGGCGCAACACCCTGACAAATTATGTACTTGAATTTGTTTCGACGATTCCTGTCCACTTCGAAGGAATTTTGACATGGGACCGGCGCCATTGGAAATTTTATCCTCTCCCCTTTCCGTGCATATGTAGAACGTCCAAAACGGAGTTCGTATGCGTCCTAGACGTCCGTTTTAGTGTGTACTGCTCCTGGACTCCGAGTTGGATACGATTTGGAGTTTGGTTCGATTTCCATCTTCTTTGTACGAATTCTCTAGTCTTTCACGTCCCTAATACTCCCTCCAAGTACTTCTTGAACCTCTCCATGGATCCTAATCAAAAATAAATCATTAAGTAGCAATCTATGCTCAAAAACATATAAGGAAATATATAAGAACGAGTTCACCTCTGAAATTAATTGTTGTGTATGAACACTATTGATTGCATCTTGTATGTTCAATGGAGTGTTGTTTGTATCCATAGAAGTGATGTCCTCATCATCCTCCACTTCTTGAATTGGACTCGTCCTCGACTCAAGTTCATCTTCTCTAATGTGTTGGTCCAAATGTGCAACGCCATCAAATCTTTTTGTATGCATGAATGGAGGAGGCCAAGGTGGTGGACGACATAGTGCGCCATCTTGATCTTGTCCATCAAATAAGAGTGCACATTCACTTGAGCCAGGATCCCAAACAAATAAACATTGTGCCATGTTTATTTGTGCAATGATAATATGCATGATCTCATCATTCTCCCCTTCTTTATGACAAGCCGTCCTCGGCTTGCTCGTATGTCCAGGAAAAAGGATTGCTTTGGGGGTAGAATGAACACTGTCCATATTGCACAACCGCAATGAACAATGCTTCTTTTTTATTTGTTGTCCTTGCTCCAATAAAAAAATGCTAGAAAAACTTGACAATACATTTTTAGTGTTAGTGCATCCATTCATTTCACCATATTGTTGCAGCACAAAAGGAGCTTGCACATTTGAACATATGTAAACTTACACTATAAATTCACCACTATCTTCATAGTTGGCTATAGCATGAAAAATATTTCTACTTAATAAAGGCAATTCAGATTGAGAAATATTATCTTCTCTACGATATCTAGATCACAAAGAGTGTCAAATTCAATATAGCCCAAAGTATTTAGAGAAGATAACAATTTCAGCTCATCCCTTTCACATGTAGTTGGGATCAAATGCTTAATTTCAGCACAAGTGAGTGATAAAGTATCAAATTCATTTGGTTGTTCTAGCATAGGTACAATATAATTATTAGCACACAACTCATTTTTGTTGTAAGAATCAGTAGGAAAATCAACTAATGGTAAAGGTGTATTGTGAAAAGGTTCATCTTGTTGCTGCTCATCCATAGTATGGTTGGTAGCAAAATTCAGCACATCTGAAAATGTCATACCTTGGTGAACTGTATAGCATTGTCCATTAACACTACTCTCATTTTCAGCAAGAAATTCAAATGCATTATGAGTAGATTCATCAAAAAATTCAGAAGGGTTGTTCAACACCTCACTCTCATTTGCATCTACATTTATTTGTTCATATTCCTACAAAAGGTTAGGCAAAGGAGGAGGTACAACAAGAAAATCCTTCTTAAGTTCATGTATTTCATCTTTGCAATTAGATACATTAGCAAAAGTTTCTCGCATAAGAATTTTCATATCTTTCCATGTTCGAGGTTTTTCTATATCGCTTAAGTTGTCCCACCAAGTTAATGCACAATCAACTAACGCACTAGAAATATTTCTAATCTTTCTCCTCTCACACATATGCAATTTTCCAAAAATTTTATCCAACTCTATTTCCCAAGCAATATAGTCATCGTAACCAAAACCATCATAAGAATGAAGAGATGGGAGAATGTAATTACTTCTTCTAGAAGGTGTTGTAAAGGTGGTCTGAATGTCATGTGAATCCTTTGTTGATGTTTGATTTTTAGTGAGCAACTCCATCGTCATCTTCATCATGTCCATCATCTCATCATATAATGCATGATTCTTGCTTTTACCTGACATTGTTAGTAGCAAACAGAAGACAACACAAAAAATATGTTATCACTATCAACTACAAAGGATAATGGCAAAGTGGAAGTGGAATCACACACTCTCAAGCATCTTACCACGCTCTTACAAGTGTTCTTACCGACACTGCAGGTGGCAAACGGTGGCCGGTATGAAGAAACCAATGAAGCGTGAGATGATTGCAAAGGTGTATCGATTCTGCTCAAGAGTAAGGTGTAGCTTGGATGGCACTTTCTATGTAGCAAGGATTAGCAACAATGAAATCAGATAGTAAAGTTGAATAAGTGTCCAAAGTATTTGTCAAAGTTGCTGGCCTAAATGTATTCCTAGTAGTTCAAGCTAGCAAGACATGAGACAAAACTAGATGACACAAAGAATGCAAGCACTTCTGTTTTTTTGTTGTTTTTTCCACTTTTTTTGTGCGGCTTTTGTTTCTTGTTTTGCACTTGCCTTTTTCTTTTTTCTTCTTTTTTTTTTCAGAATGTGCTGCAAGGGAAGAACACAATGAAAATCAATCCAAGATATCTCGTGTGTCTGTCGCAGATTTTCTGCTCAATCTTCCAAGGACAAATATGCACACTTATAGGCTCTAAATTGGAAAACATAGAACAGCAAGATTGTAGATATATCTATCCTCTTTAATTTAAATATATAGAAGACATATTTTGGAAAAGAACAATAGGAGATACTGCCGCCGAAATACAGACTGTTCAGAATTTTTAGGTCAATAACAGATTCGTATATAATGCAATTTCGACATCGATAAATATATTTTATGGGAAAATGATGAATAATAAAGTTATAGAGAACTTCTTAAGATTTTCAGAAAGTATAAGAACACGAAAATACGAGTTCGTATGAGCTAGATATGATGAAAATACCGAACTGGACAGAGATGAATCTAATCTGGACGTGATGACGTGATTCAAAAGGATGAATCAACGCAATGCAAAACTCAAACTAAGACTAAAAACACTTCTAAACCAGCAATATGACTCAACCACCAACACATACTCAACAAAACCAAACTGAATAACAAAGTTGCAAAGGCTCAATGTGGTTTGGACAAAGTAATGAACGGATCAACTAAACTGCAAGTTTTTTTTTTGTGGCTTTTTTGTGGACTCTAGGTATAAAAAACAAAACTAATGTAATGGATAGATGAATTACCTAATGGGCAACCTGAAAATCTGATACCAATTGATGAGTAGGTTTAGGCCCGATCTTCCGAAAGGTAATAGATAAGTCGATTGATGGAGATCTCGACGTTGATGATCCGAGGCTCTCGATTAGAATACGAAAAACCCCTGGAATCACTACACCACCACTCTGTTGGTTATCAACCGTGCTTCACACGATTGACATCGCCAAGAAGTCTAATCCCTGCAAGTGCAACCAAGAACACAAGCAAGAACAAGGTAGACACGACCTGAAATCGCGAAGTTGGGGTCTCACAAACCGAAGAACGGCGATATTATTGATCTAAGCAAAACCCAATTGTCTATGGCGGCTACCATGGAGTATATATAGGTGGGAGGACGTCCAAGGGGGTGTTATGATCGTGACCTAACCCTAAGACACGAAAATAAAGGACTTAGACTTGATTCAAGGCCCAATGGCCCAATATGGTGGCGCAGCACCCTGACAGATTCTGTACTTGATATTGTTTCGATGATTCTTGTCGACTCCGAAGGAATTTTGACATGGGACCGGCTCCATTGGATTGTTTATCCTCTCCCCTTTCCGTGTATATGTAGAACGTCCAAAACGGAGTTCGTATGCATCCTGGGCTTCCGTTGTAGTACGTACTGCTCCTGGACTCCGAGTTGGATATGATTTGGAGTTTGGTTCGGTTTCCATATTCTTTGAACGAATTCTCTGGTCTTCCACGTCCTTAATACTCCCTCCAAGTACTCCTTGAACCTCTCCATGGATCCTAATCACAAATAAATCATTAAGTAGCAATCTATTCTCAAAAACATATAAGGAAATATATAAGAACGAGTTCACCTCTGAAATTAATTGTTGTGGATGAACTCTATTGATTGCATCTTGTATGTTCAATGAGGTGTTGTTTGTATCCATAGAAGTGATGTCCTCATCATCTTCCCCTTCTTGAATTGGAGTCGTCCGACTCAAGTTCATCTTCTCTTATGTGTTGGTCCAAATCTTTTTGTGTGAATCAAAGAAGGAGGCCAAGGTGGTGGACGACGAAATGCGCAATCTTGATCTTGTCCATCAAATAAAAGTGCACATTCACTTGAGCCAGGATCCCAGACAAATAAACATTGTGTCATGTTTGTAGGTGCAATAATAATATGCATGATCTCATCAGTAGGTATAGGGGATGGAGGCTCAAACTCTGTCGTCGTCTATACCGGCGCCTGGATTTACGCGCGGTGAGGACGTTGGAGGCTCCGAAGGTAGTGAACACTAGCAGATAGCCTCTCACTATGTAAGAAACCCAAATAGGAGACAAAGATGGGCGACGCGCTCAAAGGAAAATGTCTTTGATAAGGTTAAGCGCGACGAGCCCGCTTTAGCAAGGATTTGACATGGCTCGGCTAAACATTCAAAGAGACGCATTACAAAACAGCACGTCTCAGTTAAGTATGTATCCTAGACGCCCCTTCTCTCTGACAAATGGGAGACGCTCTTCCAAAAAAATGCATCTCCAATTGGCGCAAGAAATGAGACGTACTCTAATGAAAGCCCGTCTCCTTTGCCTTCGCTTACAGACAGACATGAACTTATTGCTGAACGATTAATTCATTCACTCACAGTTGAACACACAAAATATTCATCATACAGATGAACACAGATAACACATTCATTCATTAACAAATATATTACAAAAACACAAGAAAAAAGTACAAGACACAAGAAAATAAAAACAACATCAACTAAAAAACAACAAAACAAAACCTAAATCTTACACCTCCTCTCCCCCTCCTCCTCCGGCTGCTCTGGCAGCTCTGCTGGCTGCTCTGGCTGCTCCGCCAGTTGCTCCGGCTGGTTCGGATCTGGCAGTGCAACCTCGCGACCGAGGTTCCTCACCATCGTTGCCACCAGGATAATGCGGCCCTCGGCGCCGAGCATCTCGGCCATCGTCTTGAGCAGCCTCCAGAACTGGTCGAACAGCGTGTCGAACAACATCTCGAGTAGCTCGTTTTTGAGCCTCTCGGGGGAGCGGCAACACTGTTTCTTGCAGGGTGGCTTCCTCGGTAGTCTCGGCGGCGGAACGTTAACCATGGCGGATTGTCTGCGCAGAGAAGATGAATGAAGAGAAGAGGAGAGACTGATGGTGCCTTATATAAGATCTATGTGGAGAAGCAAAATGAAGACGTGCTTAGCAGCGAAGTGCGTCTCCTATGCTCGAAGTCTCCCTCTCCTCTGCTGAAAGGGGGACACGCTCATCAGGAAAGCGCGTCTCCTATTACCCACGTCACCTTTAGCTTCGTGATTTTCTCCATTTTTCTTTGGTTCGCTGTTGATATCACACATCACTGAACTTATAGCACATTCACATGATAAATAAATCATTCACTTGTCCAGAAAATAATCAAATCCTTCCTTATGATTCCTTAGGAACACGATGAACACACCACACATTCATTCATTCACACAGTGGCTAATGTTTTGTAATATATTCATTCACACAGTTGAACAGGCAAAATAATTTTCAATCACATAGATGAAAAAAGATAGATTTTACTCATTAACACAATATATTACAAAATACAAGAAAAAAGTACAAGAAGACATAAGAAAAGAAAAACATCAACTAAAAACAACAAAGAAAAACTAAATCCTACTCCTCCTCCTCCTCCTCCTCCTTCTTCTCCTCCGAATCCTCCTACTCCACCTTTCCCTCCAGCGGCGACTCCGGCGTCGGTGCAATAGGAGCCTGGGCCGGCTGCATCGGTTGCGCCTGGGCCAACAATGCCTGTTGTGCCGGTTGAACTGACGGTGCAACTGAGACCAAGGTTGCTCTCCGTCACCTCCACTAGGTTTCTACAGCCCTCGGTGCTGAGCACCTGGGGCATCATCTCGAATAGAATGTTGAGACAATCGGCCACCCCCGTGAGGGCGAAGAGGTAGTGGCTGATGGTACCCTTTCCAGTAAACTATGGAAGGTTACCCACACCCAAGGAACTCATGGCGCGAGACGTATTGTGTACGCCTCTCATGCCATAAGAAGGCGCTGCTCGGTGTTGAACCTCTCAGTGGAGCTGTAGCATAGTTTCTTGAACGGTGGCTAACTCGGTGGGCTTGGCAGTGGAAGGTTGGCCATGGTGGTGGTCGGTCGTCAGCACGTAGAATATGAAGAAGAAGAAACAAATTCAAAATGAGCGACGGGCTTGTGGAGAACTGACGGGTGATGGCGCATCTTAAATAAAGTCTGCGCAGAGTCAACTATGGAGCGGTTGATTTTTGGCACATTAATGGAATGATAGGATTCATCAATACCGCCTCAGGGAAATGAAAGGTCACACATGCCGGTCGTGCGCATCTCTGCACCACCGCAGTCGAAATTAAGTTCTCTACAGTCCTCTTGCTGCACGTCTCTCTTCAACAATGGAAGTAGCTTCTTAAAGCGCACGTCAAGCTCATCTCACGTTTAAGACTCTCGCACGTCTCTCTTTAGTCTTGCTCATCTCTCGTTTATCTCGCTCGTCTCTTCGCCTCCGGTGCTCCTTTACTAATCGACCAACTCCAGTGCGACTGCCGCCTCTGTTCGCCATCACTGTCATCGTCGTCACTGTCCTCCTCGTCATCATCACTGTTCATGGCTGGGTTAGATATCGGCTTGGCGGGTAGACAACTGAACGAGGAGCACTTGGCGTGGCGCAAAAACCATCCCCATGTATGTACATATGGCGCCGGTCGCATGGTTGTATATATGTAGCTCTGCGATGGACTGATGAACTTAACTGTAGTTTTGTTTTTCGGTCTTTTTTGTTTTCAGTATTTTTAGTTTCTCTACGTAGGGTTTCTCTACGATGCCTTAATCGGGAGATTTATTGAAGTGGCAGTGCATCATCCTCGATAAAGAAGGGGTAAGTCATGAAGAACAAGCACAATTATATGAGTTTAACCATTGTCTTCTTATTAATAAATTTTCTTTGTAGGCTGAATGGAAAGGTGGTTAGTACCCCCTCAAAATCTCCTTCTCGGAGGACTATCTGTTGGTGCCTCCAAGATGCTCATTTTTACGTGGTTTCTTCCACCCAAATTCGCTCAGGAGCACTCTGCATTGGGATTCTTGATCAAGAGAATGTAAGATAGATTTATTTTTCTTATGTAATTATTAACTGTTGTCGAACTTATTTGAACAGGTTTCTTATGTTGCGGAAATTGATATTTCATAGGGGTGGTGGACTGGTTTACAATCAAAACTATATACTTGAAGTTCAGCATTTGCTTCATCAGCCAAATGCGTATAATTTTGAAAATGATTGATATAATCTACTTATCAAAGTCAGACACTTTGTGTTAGTGACCAATGTAGGTTATTCATTTCTCAGTCGATAATTGTTAAATTAAAGATTCTAAATATTTTCAGGATCTAGGGGAATATAAGAGACGTGTTCAGGAGCAAGCTGGACGGTACAGTTTAGATTGATCGATGGGAGCTTCATAGGAAAGTTTAGAATCAAAATGTATAGTTTAGAGGGCACGCAATGTGTATGAACTATGATGTTATCTCTTAATTTCAATGTCATTGCATTTGTTTATCCCTGAATTCCAATTACATTCCTCAATTGCAATGTCATTGCATTTTATCCCTGCAGCAGATGCTCACGATGTTAACTCTGCGCGCGAGTGGCAACAAACACTCACGATGTCGTGCAAGTGGCAAAAGGGGGATGAGCACATGTGAGACGGGCATATGAGAGACGTGCAGTATTAAGGCCCGTGGGAGAGCCCGTCTACGATTCATGCCGAAGATCTTTTGTCCCATCACAGAAAGTTGAGCGCATTGCAATGATCATATAAGGCATTGCGAATAGTTGAGTGTTGGACATGCCCGCATGCGAAAGATGGCGTCGCACCCTGCGATCAAAATCTTTCGCATGCGGCGGCCCGTTCGGCAACCGAGCTAATGTGAGGCGCGCCTTACGTGGCAACATCCCAGATGTGTGCTGAAGATATTTTGTCCCACCACAGAAAGCTAAGCGCTTTGCAACGATCATATAAGGCATTGCTGGACATGCACCCAGTATGCCAAAGATGTTCATGGCTTTAGCACAATGTGGCGCACCTTTGGCATCCTGGGTGCCCGTTCGACCATAAAATAGTGTGAGATGAGCATTATATATGTCCGTCTCCTATTCTTGATGCCCGTGTCAGACGAGCTAATGCAAGACGTGCCTTACTTGGGATCGTCACCGATTCATGTGAAGATCTTTTGTTCCCACACTAGCAAGATGAGCGCGTTGCAACGATAATATAAGGCATTGCACACGTACAGTTACCTTTGTTACATGCCCGCATGAAAAATTTTGTTCCTAGCTTCAGCACAATGGCACATCTTTGCATACCTCGTGCCCGTTCCGGCCAAAAATAATGTGAGACACGTGTTATGTTCATCCATCACTATTTTTTGACCAATTTCTAAATCTTGCGCACGCTCTGGCGAAAATTTTCACACTTTCTCCCAACACTTTGGCAAAAAATTTTAGCTCTCGCATGCTTTTTTGTCCTACAAACCTCGGCTCCTCAGCACACTGCTGACATCCTTCTTTCTCAACTCGCTCTTCGTCATTGTGGCGCTGCCGCCATCGACCCATACCCCATCGTCAACCCTGACCTTCATCATCAAAGGGTTGAGCATCTTGAAGCACGCCGCCTCATCCCCTATCTCTGGAGTACACCACTGCCTCGACCCCTACCTCGGTAATCGGTATGAGCACGCCGCCACCTTCACATAAGTGAAAATGTTCTCCCTATCCCAGGAGCATGCCGGCCTGAAGTCATCAGAGAGTTGAGGAACCGCCACTACGGCCTTCCGCTAGCTTGTCTCGGTACACACCGCCGCCTCGTACCCTGTCCTCGGAGCACGCCGCCGCCTTGACCCTGCCCTCAGAGGGTGCACTTCTGTGATTTTATTGAATTTGAGGATGTCCAATGAAGGCTCATCGTTAATGAAGTCATCAATCCAAAGGGAGAATTTTCATTATGGTATACACTCATCTTCCTTGTTTATGTCCAATGCAGAAGTAATGTATTTGTTTTGACTATCAATGTATATAATGAATTATGATTTGCAAACCCTTGAAACTATAAGAACTTTTGTTGACAATAGCATTTGTGATCCCAGTGAGTTTGATTTCTACCTCTACAGCCATGCTGGAATCAAGGTACGTATGCGATAAACGTGTTTCTCTCATGAGTTTTTTATATCAGGCTATAAATGCATCGGTGGAATGTAAATTTTTTATTTTTTTTTCAGGGGACAAGCACACCAGCTCAGTACCATGTCCTTTACCATGACAACAATTTCTCTGCTAGTGATCTACATATGCTCACCAACTGCATGTGCTACAAGTAAGCTCGGTTCTACATTCACTAACAGATATTTGCTACCTTATGTGACTGATTAAGCGAATATGACTTCAATTTGATAATGTTTAATATGATTTTAGTAATTTTATTGAATTTGAGGATGTCTTAGTCGGAGCATTAGAGGCTATAAAGGCTCATCGTTAATGAAGTCATTGATCAGGAGAATTTTCATTACGGTATACAAGATTAGATGATGACAGTTATTATGTGTGTAATTAGTTACGTTGTAATCAGGATGAATAGGGGCATTCTTGTTGTATAATTAGTATACTTGATAACTTCGATTGACACTTTGTTAATAATTAATTGATCAATATAATTTAAGAGGTGATCTTTTTGGCTATAGATATGTCCATGTATGTGTATGTTGCTGATACTGGTAATGCGGCTGCAAAATCCTTGCTAGCTCTAGGATGCAGTCAACAATTAGGATAATCAGGGGTGAGGGGCACCTAATAGGAGACCCTGCCTGTACACAATCCGCGACAAGCTGTAACTGAGAACGTCCTGATTACCTAAATAAATGAGACAAGCTTCTCTAAATCCTAAATAAAGGAGACAAGCTTCTATAAATCTTGTCCCAAACCAGTAAACAAATCTGTGACGGGCTACAATAAAGGATATCTCGGATCAGTCAAGAAATCTGTGACGGGCTTTGTTAGTGCCTGTCACGCATGTATGCTGATGCCCGACGTGCGTGACTCACGTCTACAATGACCCCTACCCCAACGTCTGTTATGACACAAAGAAAGAATATGCGCTTCCTTTGAGCGTGTCTCGCACTTAGGATGATTGGCAACGCGCTGGTTGCACGTCTCTGATGACAACGTAATATGAGACGTGATGACGGAGATGCACAATTTGTTTGCCTCCCTTCTTCGTTGGGGCATGTCTCAGATGACCCTTTCTTACGTAGTGTCTCCTCTTTGTTACCTGTTCTTGTGACGTGATGCAACACGTTTTGTGATGTGGTGACTGTAATGGATGTTGTTTGCTGTTGTTATATGTGATATTGTTTTCTGATGTATGTTGTGTTTCTGGTCATCGAGCCCGGCAACATTTTCTGTTTTTTTTTAAGAAAATAAAAAACCTTATTTGTGACGCCTTTTTATATAGTACCGTCGCAAATAAGGCCATGGACGACGCAAATTAACCTATGTTATTTGCGACGGCTGAGCCGTTGCAAATAGGGTATGTGCTATTTGCGATGGCCGCAGAAAGCTGTCGCAAATAAGTCCTTAATTACGACGCCCACCACGGGCCATCGCGAACAGTCGTGTGGGGCCCATCAGCTAGGCCCGGGCTATTGTTTGCGATGGCCATCGAAAGCCATTGCGAATAACTTTATTTGCAACGGTTGCTGTCGCAAATAACCTTAATTACGACAAAATCCTTGCGACAGCCGAAAGCTGTTGCAAATAAAGGGAACCGTCGCAAATTGCTTATTTGCGACAATTTTTTACTTAATTGTTATGGCCGTGGCCATCGCAAATCATCGGGATTCATGTAGTGTCCACTCTGAGCACCGACTTGCAACGATCATTGGGTGAGCAGGTCTTCGGAATCACTCGTCCTTTGAATTATGCATCAAGAGAGAGTAAATAAGGATTTTAGGCAGCGTTTCACGCAACTGCTCGTGGTTTTCATCACGGGTCGTCTACCGTGAAAATAAGGTGTTGCTGTCTAGCGCTGTCACAAATATTTGTTGCATCCAACCTTCATCAACCTTGCAGCAGCATCTACACCGATTCCCCCCGCTTTGAATCGGTACACACAATCTGATCATGTTTGCGATCTGTCGCTCATGCTTTTTTCACGTTGATTGTTGTTTTATTCATATGTTCTTTTTGGAATTAATCGATAAATTTCCTATTCTTCTAACAGTAGTGATCATATATGGGACTGACAATATGCACATACCCTCCTTCTCCGATGTAGGTAGTGTCGCTCCCGATATCGGAGCTTCACATTAAATATGATGCACCATTACATGAAACAGTTTCATATCTGCAGAAATAACCAAGAAAATTCCCCACCAAGCTTCAAGTCTTCACCTCCTTTGCATCATGTGCATTTCAGATACATATACCTGATACTTACATGTGTTGTGTGGAAGCTAAATGCACCGAAAGGCAATAAAGACGGATCGAGGTTCATGTTTGTAAATATTTATTTCCACTGCTTTTATAAATTAATTACATCAATTTAAAAACGTGAAGAGTATCCTATATAAAGATGGATGGAAAGGTGGGCACCAGCGCGTCCAGGTAATCTGCATGCTTGGCATAATAGGGTGGTACCGATCCAGAAATTAGGCCAGGAATATCAAAGTTCTCCTTGTCCAACCTTTGCTAGATTCGACCTCTTCCTATATTCCGTGCTTTGCCGCCCGCCGACGAAGATTATAAAATGCACATCCTCGCGATCACCTTGGCTGACAACCAAAATAACAGAGAAATCCTTTCTCTCTCTCTCTCTCCTGGATACATATCACAATGTCATCGAAGATAGGCATCGTCTTCTCCAGCCTCGTCAAGTAATCACATCAGTTCGTCATTCGCTTGTTTTTTCCCTTCCTGTTCTTGTCTACCAGCATACGAACTTTGTTGATTGACATGCGTCTTGCACGCATACGCATTATTTGACGTCTGGACGTGCGCATGCATGCAGTTGGCGGAGCTACAGCGTCTATGCCTACGCGAGGGCAGTGAACTCGCATGTCCCGGCCGGCGCGGCCGCCACTGGGCCTGTGGACGACAGCGCCGCCGCGGACGGCGGGAGGTTGACGAAGAAGGACGTGTTTTGGATGAGGGACCCCAAGACAGGCTGCTGGGTCCCCGAGAACCAGTTCCAAGACGGCGTCGACGCCGTCGAACTCCGCAACAGGCTGCTCCACAACAAGAAGTGAATTCTCGGATCCCTACGTGCATTTTACGTGCCAGCGGTCTTATTACGCAAGCCATTTAAGTGTCTGACCTTGCACTGTATTATTTTCTAAACGACGTGACAAAACAAAAATGCTTAGTGAATGATCGCTGGTACTGGCAGTTTTTGGGCCGTTTGGTCCAACTACACTTTCATGTCCAGCAGCGTCTATCATGGAGGCCGGCCTGTTACATGGACTATTGAAATAAATGAGAATGACTAGTATGCAATCTGATTTATGGTGCAATTATGCAATCATCCACTCTCAACCATCGGATGTCCATCCTATGATGGTTGCACTTTTTCACTTATCCCCCTCCACCACATGGGGGGAGTTAAGTGAAAAAACACAACCACCCTAGGATGAACATCCAATGGTTGATGATGGAAGATTGCATGATTGCACCATAATTTAGATTGCATACTAGTCATCTCCGGAATAAATAGGCTTGACCCAATATTATTTGAGAAATAATAATTAGAAAATCTCTAAGGCTCATTAGTGCGCAAGGTAGGGTAGTGCTAAGAGTTTAGTTCCATATTAATTCTAAATATAAGGAGAGGTTGTTCTTCCACTTCTTCATTAAGAGAGAATAAGAGAGGAAAGGGGTGGCCTACGCACGCTCCTCCTCCTCATTCTTGTTCACCTCACCTCGCTCCGCATTTCAATTACTATTCTTTCTGTTTCTCAAACACCATCTCAGTGACATGTCTATGTTTACTCCATACCAGTTTGTCCGGGATCCCGCCGTCCTAATGGAGAATAAGTCACATGCTTCTGTACTTAGTGTTGGCACGATCGATCTTAAGCTCACTTTGGGAAAGATTTTCTATATGAATAACGTGCAGCATGATCCTACTATGAACAAGAATCTTGTTAGCGGCTCTCTTCTATGTAGAGATGAGTTTAAATTAATTTTAGAATCCAATAAAATAGTTGTGTCGAAGCATGAACAATTTATTTGTATAGGGTATGAATATAATGCGGAGGTTTATTCCGCTTTTCTCTTTCAGAATTTAATAATAAGTCGGTGAAACATATTTGCGGTAGCGTAATGATGATGCAAGTGTTTGGCATTCTCGTTTTTGTCATATTAATTTTGGTTTAATGAATCAGCTTTCTAGTCTCAAATTAATTTCAGAATTCGCCATTGCCAAAAGTTCTAAGTGTCATATTTGTGTGCAATCAAAGCGACCTCGAAAGCCCCACAATGCACCCGAGGAGAGACACTTGGCACCCATAGATCTCATACATTCTGATGTATGTGAGATGAATGGTGTCTTGACAAAAGATGGAAAGAAATACTTCATGACGTTAATATATGATTCTACTGGATTTTGATATGTTTACTTGTTGCAAACTAAAAATGAAGTTTTACACTACTTTAGAATCTATAAATCTGAAGTAGAAAACAATTAGGTAGAAAGATCAAACAATCTAGGTCAGATCATGATGGTGAGTATTTTCTCATATTTTTTGATGATTTCTGTGTGGAACACAATATTATACGTGAGAGAACGCCTCTCTATTCATCCTAATAAAATGGGGTAGCCGAGGGGAAAAAACGCACGTTGTGTGACTTGGTGAATGTCATGTTAGACACATCTGATTTATCTAAGGCATGGTGGGGATGCTCTTTTGACTTCATGTCATGTTCTAAACCTCGTTCCAAACAAGAATAAAGAGAAAACCCCTTATGAGGAGTGGTTTGGGAGAAAACTGCTACTTTCATACTTGCCTACTATAGGAAAAGGACAATGTTCCAATTACCAAGAAACGCAAGCTTGGACAAAAGACAGTGGATTGTGTTTTTCTAGACTATGCTCATTGGAGCGTCACATATGGATTTTTAGTAGTTAAATCTGAGGTACCTGATATGCATATTGATACAATTATGGAATCTCGTGATGCAACATTTTTTGATAATATATTTCCTGTAAAAGATATGCATAGTACTGTTAGGATCTCTTCTAAAATTTTTCCTAATTCCAACGTAACTAGTGTGTTTCTTGATACACCATTTGAGCGTCCCGTAGGAGGAATACAATGAAATAACTAAATCGAGTAAGAGATCAAGGATTGCAAAATCCTATAGTTATGATTTCATTGTATACCTTGCGGACGATACTCCTAAATCCATAGTAGAGGCATATGAATCACCTGATGCAGATGACTGGAAAGAAGTAGTTCATATTGACATAAACTCAATTATTTCTAATCGAACTTGGGAGTTAACTGAATGGTCGTACAGGTGCAAACCATTAGGCTATAAGTGAATGTTCAAGAAGAAGCTCAGGCCTGATGGTACTATTGAAAAGTACAAGGCGATGCTAGTTACGAAGGGCTATACTCAAAAGGAATGTGAAGACTAATTTGACACCTATTCACCTGTCGCCAGATTGACGACAGTTCGTGTACTACTTTCTCTGGCTGCCTCCTTTGGTCTAACCATCCATCAAATAGATGTGAAGATAGCTTTCCTTAACAGAGAGTTGGCAGAGGCAATCTATATGGAACACCTGATGGGTGTCGATAGTTGTTATATACCAATTTCAAACGATAATATACCTCAATTATGTGAAGGAATAAATATTTCTTACACAAATTAAATTGAGATTTTATATAATTCAATATGTACTTGGAGAAATAGTGCATGCATGTATTTTATTGTAGAAATGATGAAGGATGAGAGGAGCAATCTTAAAATGTGACATCCCGACCAATCACACCATAACATGTGGCATCACAAGGATCCATAGACCCATTCTCCGGTGTATCAGAGGGTATCCAACGTCGATTCATCCGAGGATTAGGTCAGGACCCACCGGGCGGTGACTTGGAGGAAGCACACCTCGAGGGGCACCAGGACCGGGTCGGCCAAACCAGGTGTTCAGCCGACTCCTTCCCGGCGCCACACCCGGTCAGCCGACACGTTCGAACTTCCTGTGGTGCCCTGAAGCTGGTTTAGACTAGTTCACGCTTAAAAGATGGCGGGAACAGTCTCCACTCCGTGAATAAATAGGGTGGAGAGGCCTCATTTCACACACACACAACTCAATCATTCTCTCATTGTATACACTAGTTCTCCTAGTTCCTTAGTGGAGGTTAGGCTGTAGAGAGGAGCCTCTAGTCCCAAGTCCAATTTGGGAAGGTATGGCTCATAAATCTTTCTTTCCTCTTGTGACTTTATGCTTTATAATCACATTATTGTTAGTCTCTATTTTTTTTCATATACTCGGGCAAAGCGTTTAGTATTTGATTGTGGAGTCCATATATGTGATAGGTGTAGGTGTTATTTTAATCTGAATGTAATGCCATTATTATATATAATAATCACCATACACCACCACTATAATCTAATTAGGTAATAATATGGCTATGTTAATATGGATAAGTTAGTGCTTGATTTCAACATTGGTTCAAAGATGTTTATGTTAGTCACTACCTTAAGATGATATTTGTATTTGCACTCTTAAGGTATTCACATAACATGTAGGCGTGGTGCTTATATAGTTAAGCAGTGTTGATTGTCTCGTTGACTCACAGGTTGTAGGGGTAGGCGGAAGGTGGTGACAGCCTTGTTCGTCCTTCGTACCCTCCATGTTTTGCTACACCTCATGCTCTTTGCGAGAATCATCCTGGTTTTGCCAGGAGTAAACCCGTGCTCGATGTGTTGGACCACTAAGCCCTAGTATTCATCGTTAGCATACTTATGTGTACACTAATAGGCTATGTATATGAGTAAATAGAGCACAATAGGAGTAGCTCCATCTTGTAACTTGACCTTTACTAGTACATCCATACCCATTAGAGTAGATTGCTTAGGTGTGTGTCACACTATCCTGAATGTGGCCTAGAGGTGGGTGAATAGGCCTTTGAAACTTTTTCCTGAAACACTGAAAGTGCATCTAGGCATCCCCATGGGTTTTGGATGATTGATGACGAAAATTAAGAGGCTAATTAGCTAAGTTGATCTTAAGCACAGATACAAGGATTGAAATGAGATGAAAACCCTCAAAAAGGAAAAGGAGAAAACAGGCATCAACGACTCAAGTGTAGAAATTAGGGTTTCTATGGTATTGAGTTTCTATGAGCTGTATCATGTGAGATGGTGGTTGTATCATGTGCATTGATATCATACCAAGGGGCTCAAAGTGGTGGTTTAGAGAAAAACCTAAGTGAGAGGCCCAAAATGAGAAAAACCCTAGGAGGCCGGACTAGTCCAGGCCTCTGGGCTGGACTAGTCCGGCCGTGGCAGACAAGTCCATTTTTGGACGGACCAAACGCCTCTGGAGTGTTCCCGAGTGATTTTGGAGCTAAGTCTGAGAAGTCCGGATTTGTCCGTTTTTAGACGGACCAAAGCTCTCTGGAGTAGTTCGGACTTGTCCGTTTGGGCACAGACTTGTCCCCTTGGGACTTAGTGTGACAAACCGAGAGAAAATCCTAGGGGGCCGGACTAGTCTGCCCCGGTGGCCGGACTAGTCCGGACCAACCCAGAAGAGTCCGTTTTGGGACGGACCAAGTGGTTCTGTTCCACTTCGGACTAGTCTGTTGTTGACCAGACTAGTCTGGTGTCTAGTGACCGCTTAAATTTGGAAATTTGGCGGGTAGTGTGACGATTGTTGCTCCGTGTGACAGTTGTCGGGAACTGACCAGAGGGTCAGTGGTCCCATAGGGTCGGACTAGTCCGTGGTCTAAGGCCGGACTAGTCTGCCCCTTTGCTGATATAAGCAAAAGTGGCTCGGGACCTCTATAAAAAAGGGACCCCCAGGCTCATTTGAAATAGAGAAGAACCCTAGCACCGCCACAAGCAACATACAGCCTTCCAAAGCCTTCTACTCGTCCTACTAACCCCCTAAGAGAAAATCTTGAAGAGATTAGGGTTTAGGGAGGAGAGTAAAAGAAGATCATCTCGCTTTGGCTCTCAGTTTGATCTCTTGCACATTGTGTTGTGTTTTGTGGCTTGTGTGAGTTGAGCTTCGTGTGCTCCTCATTGTATTGATTTGTGGGAGCCTAAAGTTGTGAGCGGCCACATCAAACTTTGTGATTACCCTTTGATATAGTGGAAACCAAGCCGGCCATCGTGGTGCCTTGGTGAGAGAAGGGTCAAGTGAGACCCGGTCCTTGCGTGGACTTCTCAACGTGGAGGTAGGCTTCTTCGTGGAGCTGAACCATGGGATAAATCTCGTTTCACTTGTCTTTCTCTTTTTGTGATCACTAGTATTGTTTTTAGGGTTCACTTTGCTCTTATTGCCTTACACTTTGATCATTACTCTAAACTTCCAATCTAAGTGTTTAAACCTCTCAATCTGAGCTTCACATGTTTACTACACATTGCTCATATCTTTTGTGAACTTTAATTCCGCAAATAACTTGTAGAAATCATGTTTTAGGGTTTCCACCCTGTGCTGAGCGGATTAGTGAGGCCCTGTGCAGACTAGTCCGGCCACAGGAATTTAATCTCGTTTGATTAAGTCATTTAAGGTTGTAAGGATCGAAACGCCCAAGAGGGGGGGGGTAAATTGGGCTTTTTCAAATTTTAAGGCAATTTAAAAACTTTAATTGTTAAGCCCAATTCCCTATGCAAGTCAACCACGCAATCAAGAGAGTTAAGAGCGGAATAGTAAAACGTAATCGTAAAGGGGTAGGGAGAGGAATGCAAACGCTCGAAGACGCGGAGACACGGCGATTTTTCCCGTGGTTCGGTAAGATCACTAGGATCTTCCTACATCCACGTTGTGGCACCCACCAAAGGGTATTGCCACTCCCAAGTCACCAAGACGAGTGAATCCACTAACTTTCTCCGTTCGCCATCTCCGGCAAGGTGGAGCTCAAGCCTTGTACAACTTCGGTCCTCCGGGCTTCCACAATTGTCTCGGCAAGCTCCGGAGCGATCTCTCTACTCTCCTCTTGATACAAGGTGAATGCAATCACCAAGAATGCACTCCCTCACGGCTCTCACTGGTCTAGAGACTCCACTCACCCAGAGAGGACGCACGCAAGCTTCTCTCTAGCTAGGTCTAGCCTATATCTTGAGGTGTAGATGGACGGAAAGGGTGTGTAAATGATTGTTCTAGGTCTTGGACACTTGAGGATGTGTAGGCATGCTCTGGTTGTCAAGTGTTATCGAAATGACTGGTGGAAGGGGGTTAAATAGCCAGCCCAACTGAATTAGCCGTTGAAAAAGTTGGCTGATTACTTTTTCTGTGTACATCGGATGATCCGATGACCACCTTTTCTGAGCATCGGTGTAATTAGATTAGCTGACGTCACTGTGTCAGAAGTGACCGTTATTCGACCGATGCTACCCCTTCTCAATCATCGGATGATCCAGTGAGCTTTGTCTTCAGATTTGGTCCAGAAATAATGTTTCTGTTGAACTAGACCGATGTACACTTTGCTTCTGCATCGGATGATCCGGTGAGTGTTTCTCCACAATTGTTGAGACAAATTAATCTTTCTGTTGAACTTCACCGATGTCCACATGTCTCTATCATCGGATGATCCGGTGTGCACTTCATTCTGAGGTCTTCTTCTTCCGTTGAGCCCCAATCGATCGATGTGTGCATTTTCCAGACCATCGGACGATCCGGTGAGTGTAATTTGTTTGTTTCGAGTTGAACTTTTAGAAGCTTCTCGAGTGACCTCTTTGACACTTGTTGCAAATAATGTTCTAATGAATATTGATCTTCTTGTGTTGCCAATTTTGATAGAATAGAGTCGTTGTGTGAGTTCTTCATTTAGCCTTCATGAGAATTGAATAACCCCTTTAGAATAGGTTGTTTGAGGGGTCTCCATTCGTATCCAATGAGTGGTAGATGATTTGAATAGATAGTCGTTAACGCTTGATGTGATATATGTGAAACCTTGCATCCACAAACTCATTAGTAATTACGAATGGTTGTCATTAATCACCAAAACCATACCTCACGGGGGCCTAGATGCTTTCAATCTCCCCCTTTTTGGTGATTGATGACAACACAACGAGTAGAGCATAGAAGTAAATTAATTTAATAACACAATGCTCATAAAGATTGTAACTGGAACAAAAAGCAACACAAGGAGCTCGAAGGCTCAAACAGTGATCAAATAAGACATGAAATAGCACACTGAATTACAATAGAAGCAAATGACAATAAGTCCAAATAGATAAAGGTAAAACTCCCCAAACTCCCCCTAAGACCAAGACTGACTCCCCCTAAAGCTAAACACCCCCTGGCTCTAACTCTTCTCCCCCTTTGGCATCAAGACACCAAAAAGGGAAGATGAGTACCTAGGACTCCGGAGCACTCGGGGCAACGGTGAAGCGGTCGACGTCGGCGGTGCTGTCGTCGGAGCTGCTTGAGGTGGAGGTCGCAGGTGCTGGCGCTGGAGCGGGAGGAGCTGGAGCTGCTGACGCTGCTGGGGGATCTGCTGGGACTGCTGGCGCCAGCGGAGAAGGTACTGCCGGTGGAGGTGAGAACTGGAATGGCACTGTCGAGGCTAGTAGAGGTGACATGCTGAAGCTTGGTATAGGCGACGCCGGTGCTGGAGCTGCAGTAGGTGCCAGTGGAGAAGCTGCTGGAGCCTGACCAAGACCCCGCTGCTGAGGCGGAAGGGCTATCCCGGTCTGCTGGTAGAGGTTGGTGATCAACCCCAGGATGCCCATCATCGCCTGCTGAGTCTGCTGCTGCTGGTCCAGGGTCCTCCGGTGCATCTGATCCACCAGGCTCGTGAAGCGGTCAGTGTCCTCTCGCCTCTGGCGGGCGATCTCCAACTGCATCTCCTGCTGCTGTCTCTGTAGCTCCGCGAGCCGTGCAGCCTGCTCCGCTCGGGCCTGCTCAGCTGCAAGCCTGTCCTGGCGCTGCTGCTCGACCATCTGCTGGAGCAGCGAGGTGAGCTCTGATGGCTGTGACACCTGAGCCTCGGACACTGGAGGTGGTGGAGCAGTCGAACCTCCCGCCTCCGCGTCGTGCTGCCTCGGTGAAGGAGGCGGAGGAGGGAAGTACTCCTCGACGCTGTCACTGGTGTCGCTGTTCGACCAGACGTGCTCCAGTCCTCCACCCTGTGCCTCTGCCTGGGCGAGCGCCTTGTCCTCCTGGGCTAGCTCGGTCCAGTCCTCCTCGGAGAGTCGGGCTCTGACCTGATGCTCGACTGGACGGCCAAGGCGGCGGTCTCCAGGAGTGGGTACTCGGTAGTGGCCGAACCGAGTGGCGTGGAGCTCTATCAGAGGAGCAGTGGCTGGCGAGTCCTCAGGTGCCAGCAAGAACAGCAGACGGCAGATCCAATGCCCGTAGACCAACTGCCTCAACATCCCGACTCCGTCAGTGATCACGTCCTCCATCTCGCAGATCAAGATGTCCACGATATCAAATTCCATCCCGTTCATCACATAGAACAGGATGGTCTGCTGGAGGCTCGTGAAGCCCTCTAGGTAGCCGGACCTCGGTAGAAGGGTACGCCTGAGGATGTGGTGAACTGTCCGAGCGGCTGGAGTGAGGACAGCTGGCACCCTCGGCTGGTCTGGCATGAAAGGAGGGGTGAACAGACCTCTGATCTCCTCAAACGTTGGTGACACTCCCCCTGTCAGCGGCCTCCTCGGCGGGTCGGCTCCTCTGTAGACCACCTCGTGCAGACAGGTGAGGTGTGTGTCCACTCTAAGCAGCTGTGCCAGACGCTCTCGAGACACGGTGTGCTGCTGCCCCAGAAACATGAAGTGGATCGAGCGCCGACCCTCTGAGATATAGAGAGTGGCGTAGAAGACTCGAACCCACTCCTCCACGTAAGCGCTCCTCTGGCATGAGAGCAGCTCCACAAGGCCTCTGTACCTCTCGAAGAATGGCCTGATCCCGTGTCCAACTGCTGTTGCAAGCTAATTCCAGTCGATGTAATTGTGCTGGAACAACTTATGGCCCCGACGCCTGTACATCTCGTACAGGGACGCCTGTGTCAGGGTCCAAAAGCGGGGATCAACCCTAGTGTCCCTGGGCTGCGGGAACCACTCCTCTGGCAACGCTGTCCATCTGAGCTTCTTCAGTTGTTTTGCCTTGAACTTGCGATAGTCTATAAGCCTGACATCCTCGGCAACTCTGGCAGCGGTATCCATCTCGTAGATGGCCCTCTGGGCCTCTCTGTCCTCTGCACGGTCGGCAGCAGTGGGGCGCTGACTCGCGGTGGGGGTCTGACCTCCCCCTCGGGTCCTGACAGTGCACCGGCGAACCAGTGGCGTCACCGTAGTATCCTCCTCATCCTCAGAGTCGTCGGGCGGCACGGGCTGCACTGTGGGCCGCTGCTGCCTCTACCGAGACTCGCGGATCCGCAAGGAACCGCGATGGCCGCGCTCACGCTCCTCGGCGGCGCGAGCGGCCAACTCTGCCCGGCGAGCTTCCTTCGAGAGCTTTTGTTTCTTCGCTGCGGGCTCCTCGATGGCCTTGCCTTTTCCCTTGCGATCACGGCCCATCTTGATGCAAAAGAGAGGCCTAGGGTTAGTGGAAACATGATCGACGAGAAACAAGGATGGATGTCGCACGGTACGGTACAAACCTTAGCGACGAAAAGGATCACGCGAACGATGAACGGCGACGCAGCGATCGGGATGATGTCGCGCGGTTCGTGGGAACCCTAGCGACGAAAATTGTCGAACGGAGGGCTGCCGGCGGCGATGGATGCGCGGCGGTGGTGGAGGCGCGGCAGCGGCTCGGTCTTTGGCGGCGGTGGAGGCGCGGCTGCGGCTAGGCTTGAGGTGGCGGCGCGGGAGGCGCGGCGGCGGCGGGAGGCACGGCGGCGCGAGGCGGTGGCGGCGCGAGGAGATGCGACGGCGACGGGAGGCGCGGCGGCGCGAGGAGGTGGCGGCGCGTGGAGATGGCGGCGGGAGGCGCGGCGGCGGCGTGAGTGGCGGCGCGAGGAGGTGGCGGCGCGAGGAGATGGCGAAGACGAAGCGCCCGTACGACTTTAAATGGGAACCCGATGACCTAACGGTTACGCGAACACCGGATCGACCGATGCACATCGGGCGGGGTCATCGGCCGAGTTCAACAGAGAGTTGGTCCAAAAACTCTCTTTGCACACCGGATGATCCGACGTTGCTACGTCGATCATCGGTCGAATTCTGCAGGGTAACAGAGGATTGAACATCGGATGCTCTGATGTTTCCTGGAATGAACCCATCGGTCGATTTCTTGGTTCTGACTGATCTGTTCGATGAACTGAAGCATCAATTGATCCGATGTAGCTGCTGACCCTAGCATCGGATAGTCCGATGACTACAGAAAACCTAAGAATGCCCATATATGTCCGTTGACTAAAAACACACAAAGAGAAAACGAGTCTTAGGACCTTTTGGGCACCTCCTAACCCCTAAAAATAGGCTTTTCAATATAGTGCCACATATTGGCTAAGCCCTTAAACTAATAGAGCACACAAGGAAAAATAGGAGGGAAAAACCAAGAAAATGTAAGGTCCATGCTTTGTGAGCTAGAGTATGGAGACTTCTATCTCTTTAAAGCATGTTCCTTTAGAGTTTTGCTCTTTCCACATCATATGAGTTAAGATATTGCATTTCAAACAAGTCTTCTTCTCATGATGTAGGTTCCCCTTTGTGACAATCTACCGTATGCAATGCCAAACAAGTTAATGCAAGATATTAAATGAGTGCAAGTTTATATGGCAGGAATCATGCAAGGCATAAGATAAATCTATCTTGCCAAGTTTAAGCCTTCCAAAGGCTTCCTCAGGGAAAACTATTTCTAGCTCGCCCCTATCCTTTGGGAGTTAGGCAAGACCTATATGATATGCAACCTTACATGAACAGGGCAACTTACATGACGTTAGATGCATCTAGCACATTTAATTCACTTCTAAGCCTAGAAAAAGTTTTCTCATCAAGTGGTTTGGTGAAGATATCCGCCAATTGTTCTTCGGACCTAACACCTTGCAATGAGATGTCTCCCTTAGCCTCATGGTCCCGCAAGAAGTGATGGTGAATATCAATGTGCTTGGTGCGGGAGTGTTGAACGGGGTTTCTAGCTATCTTAACCGCACTTTCATTGTCACAAAGGAGAGGCACACAACCAAACTTAATTCCAAAGTCCAAAAGGGTTTGCTTCATATATAGAATTTGGGCACAACATGCACCGGCCGCTATATACTCCGCCTCCGCGGTGGACAAAGCCACGGAATTTTGCTTTTTGCTAGACCAAGATACTAGGGAACGCCCAAGTAAGTGGCACCCTCCGGAGGTACTCTTGCGGTCCACACGACATCCGGCAAAGTCCGAATCCGAGTAACCTAAGAGATGAAAACTAGCGTTCTTGGGGTACCACAAAACTACACTTGGGGTATGCTTGAGATACCGGAGTATCCTAAAGACCGCCTTCTTGTGCGATTCTTTAGGTGCCGCTTGAAAGCGAGCACACAAGCACACACTAAACATAATATCGGGCCTAGATGCGGTAAGATATAACAATGAGCCAATCATAGAACGGTAATGAGATTGATCAATAGGTTTACCGTCCATGTCCGCGTCGAGATGGCAATTTGTCGCCATTGGAGTGCTTCTTGAGCTACAATCTCCCATCTCAAATTTTTTCAAGAGGTCCTTTGTGTACTTCTCTTGATAGATGAAGGTCCCCTCTTGAAGTTGCTTGATTTGAAATCCTAGGAAGAAATTGAGCTCTCCAATCATTGACATCTCGAATTCCCTAGACATCATTTTGCCAAACTCATGGCTAAGAGCTTTGTTAGTTGAGTCAAAAATAATGTCATCAACGTAAATTTGACAAAGAAATAAATCTCCGTCGATGTCCTTGGTGAAGAGTGTAGTATCCACCCTCCCGATCTTGAATCCTTGCATGACTAGGAAATCCCTTAGTCGGTCATACCACGCCCTAGGTGCTTGCTTGAGTCCGTAGAGCGCCTTGTGTAGCCTATACACATGATTAGGATTCCTCGGATCTTCAAACCCGGGAGGTTGCTCAACATAAACAAGCTCGTTAATATAGCCATTAAGAAAGGAACTTTTCACATCCATTTGATAAAGCATTATGTTATGATGTGAAGCAAAAGCAAGGAGTATACGAATAGCTTCTAACCGAGCGACCGGAGCGAATGTCTCTCCAAAGTCTAGTCCTTCAACTTTCGCAAAACCCTTGGCTACAAGTCTTGCCTTGTTGCGGACCACAACGCCATTCTCATCTTGCTTGTTGCGGTACACCCACTTCGTTCCGATGACATTCTTGTCCTTGGGTCGCTCCTCCAACACCCAAACTTCGTTGCGGGTGAAGTTGTTGAGTTCTTCTTGCATTGCCATCACCCAATTTGGATCTTGAAGTGCTTCCTCGATGCGAGTGGGTTCTACACACGAAACAAACGAGTAGTGCTCACAAAACGAAGCGACATGGCGAGAACGAGTACTTACTCCTCGTGACGGACTTCCGATGATTTGATCCATCGGATGCGCCTTGGAGATGCGCCCATGCCTCATGAGTGGTTGTGAAGCACTTGGCGGTGGTGATGCGTTTTGCTCGTCTTGTGGATGGACTTGATCTTGGACTTCTTCTTCTTCATCTTGATGTTGTAGGACTTGTGAATCTTGCGTAGGCAATGGATCATCTTTTTCTTCTTCTTCGTCAACTTGAGGCGCCATGGAGGTGTCGATGTTAGCATTTGAGGCTCCCCCTTGATCATGGCTCTCCTCAACTTCAGGCTTGATGTCTCCAATGGTCATGTTCTTCATAGCTTCTCGTAGAGGCTCATCATCTATATCATCATGACCAAAACTCTCCTCTTGGGAGCCATTAGTCTCATCAAACTCAACATCACAAATTTCTTCAACTAACCCGGAGGTTTGGTTGAATACTCGATATGCTTTTGAGTTTGATGCATAACCAAGAAAAATACCAACATCACACCTTCTTTCAAACTTACCGAGCCTCTTCTTGCGGTAGATGTAGCACTTGCATCTGAAGACTCGGAAGTAGGAGATGTTGGGCTTTCTCCCAATGAGGAGCTCATAGGGGGTCTTTTGAAGTAGTCGATGAAGATAGATCCTATTAGCGGCATGGCACGACGTGTTGATTGCTTCGGCCCAAAACTTCTCCGACGTGCCATAGTCATCAAGCATTGCTCTTGCAAGGGTGATGAGAGTCTTGTTCTTCCTTTCAACGACACCATTTTGTTGAGGGGTGTATGTGGCCGAAAACTCGTGCTTCACGCCTTCACGGTCGCACCACTCCCCAATGTTGTAGTTCTTGAACTCGGTGTCGTTGTCACTCCGGACCTTGATGATGGGAAGTTGAAATTCCCTTTGAGCTCGTTTTGCAAAGGTCTTGAAGACTTCCGGAGTTTCACCCTTGTCACCTAGAAACAAAGTCCAAGCATATCGAGAATAATCATCAACAATAACGAGACAATAGAGGTTACCGCCAAGACTTTGGTATGTGGACGGTCCGAAGAGGTCCATGTGAAGCAGTTCAAGTGGCTTGGAGGTTGACACCATTGTCTTCATCGGATGGTGCGAGGCAACTTGCTTCCCGGCTTGACATGCGCTACAAAGCTTGTTCTTCTCAAATGTGACGTCCTTCACGCCGGTCACCATCCCAAGCTTGAATGACTTTTTGAGCTTGCTCATCCCTATGTGAGCAATGCGTCGATGCCATAGCCAACCCAAACTTGTCTTGGTGAAAAGACAAGTGGTCAAGCTAGCGTTCTTGTTGGAGAAGTCCACCAAGTAAAGATGTCCATGCCTAAACCCCTTGAAGATTAGTTCTTTGCTAGACTCACTAGACACCACAACACCATTCTTGTCAAATGTGCACGTTAGTCCAAGATCACATAATTGAGCAATAGAGAGTAAATTGAAACTAAGAGACTTAACATAAAGCACGTTAGAGATAGACAAATCATTAGAAATAGCAATTTTACCTAAACCAATTACCTTCCCCTTTGAGTTATCACCAAAGGTGACTTGTTCGTGATTTCCGGGGTCCTCTATGGAGGTGAACATACCATCATTGCCGGTCATGTGTTGAGTGCACCCACTATCGAGTACCCAATGTTTTCCTCCGGCTTTGTAGTTCACCTACACACATGAAGTTAGTTTTTGAGTTTAGGAACCCAAGCCAACTTAGGTCCTTGTATGTGTGATACAAGTGATTTTGGGACCCAAAGTTGCTTGGGGAGCTTCCCCTTCATGCCCTTGATGTCTTTGCCGATGAACTTTGCCTTCACCTTCCCACCTACTTTGCTCAATAGATAATAGTGATTATCAAAGGTAGATGTATAGTTAGGAGGCAATTTGGGAGAAGGACGATTAGGAAGAGGACACTCCCTTGTGTGATGTCCGGTGACCTCACAGTGTTGGCAATAGGAACCAACTTCCTTGATGAAGCTTGTGCTAAGCTCCGGTGAGGGCACCTTCCCTTTGTTTGGCACCGGGAAGGATCCAAGTCCTCTCTTGTTGAAGCCTTTGGCTTGTTGGAAGAGGATTTCCTTATGCTTGTCCTCTCCCTTGGTTAGTCTTGCCACGCTAGCATGGAGACTTTCAATCTCGTCCATTAGCTCCTTCTCCCTAGCATTTGCTTTCAACAGCAAAGACTCATGCAAATTGTTAGTGGCATGTGAACTAGCGGATATTTTGCCATCAAGGGTTTCTTTCTTCAAGTTTTTTAATTTTAGTTCAATAGCTTCATAAGCAAGGTTAAGTACTTGATGCTCTTGAACCAAGTCATTGTGCTTGCCCAAGAGTGCTTGATGAGCTAAGTCAAGCTCATGGTGATCAAGCTTGATTTGAGCCTTCTCTTCCTCAATTTGCTTGACATGAGACTTGAGCATGTCATGCTCCTTAAGTATGCTTTCATACTTGTCATGCAAATTGAGGTTAGCACTCTCAAGCTTAGCACGAGCTTGTTCAAGTGCCTTGACCTTGCCCTTTTCCCTTTTTATGATGACATGATATTCATTAATCATAGTTGCTAATTCATCGGGAGAAAGTTCATCATCATCACTAGAGTCATCACATACCTTGGTGTTACCTTTCGCCATGAGACACATGGGCGATGGGGGAAGAGGTGAGTCATCCTTGTTGACGATAGCGAGGCTTGCCAAGTTTTCTTCCTCATCTTCACTATCATCGTCACTTGTTTCCTCATCGGTGACCCACTCATTGGCTTCGCACATGAAGACCTTTTGAGGCCCTCTTCTCTTCTTTGGAAAGAGCTTGGTCTTCTTGCCTTTGTCAAATTTCTTCTTTCCAAAGGAGCGCTTGGGCTTGACCTCTTCTTCACCTTCATCACTTTCTTCTAGCTTTCGATGCTTTCCCTTGTGGTTGTCCTTCCTCTTGTCCGGCTTTGGACAATCATACGATATGTGGCCTTGATCACCACAATTATAGCATATCTTGTTTTCATCTTTTCTTGGAAGGAAGGCTTTCTTCTTGGGATCAAAAGAGTAACCCTTCTTTGCAATCTTGGAGTTTAACCGTGAGAATTTCCTCATCATCAATGCAAGCTTGTCATCGTCCTCTTCGCTTGTTGCTTGCTCTTCTTCACTTGAGCTAGGCTCAACTACTTTCTTCTTCTTGGGAGTTGTCTTCTTGGTTGAGGCCTTGAGAGCAATGGTCTTTGACGATGACTCCTCCATCATTAAGAACGCTCATCTCATGAGCATGAATTTCTCCAATAAGCTCCGAGACTTCAATGTTGTCAAGCGATTCCTTTTGGAGCATTGAATTGATAATGTTGTACTTGGGCTTGGGTAGAAGCATGAGGATCTTGCGGTTAATAAGTCGCTTACCAAGAGAGGCAATGTCAAGTGCATTAATCTCCTCAATGAGTACATTTAGACGGGAAAACATTTGGTTAACATTCTCATGAGGAAGCATTTTGAATTCATCATACTTGGATTTAAGCAAGTGATATTTGAGTTCTTTGACACGAGATGAGCCCTCATGTATTTCAATTAAACATGCCCAAATTTCACATGCTTTCTCTTTACTAGCAATTCTATCAAATACGTCTTGACTTATGCATTCGTAGATAGCATTTCTAGCCTTAGCATCCCATTTTAGTTGATCACCAACATAATTGGGATCTCCAAATCCCGCATGGGTCGCTTCCCAAACTTCGGGAGCAATAGCCTCTAGGTAGGCACGCATGCGTGCTTTCCAATAGGCAAAGTTCTTGCCCTCGAAGGTGGGAACCGAACCCCCATTCTTGGCCATTTAAGCTCTCTAGCGGTGAAGCTAGAATGATCCTATGAGCAACCTCGCTCTGATACCAATTGTAAGGATCGAAACGCCCAAGAGGGGGGGGGGGGTGAATTGGGCTTTTTCAAATTTTAAGGCAATTTAAAAACTTTAATTGTTAAGCCCAATTCCCTATGCAAGTCAACCACGCCATCAAGAGAGTTAAGAGTGGAATAGTAAAACGTAATCGTAAAGGGGTAGGGAGAGGAATGCAAACGCTCGAAGACGCGGAGACACGGCGATTTTTCCCGTGGTTCGGTAAGATCACTAGGATCTTCCTACATCCACGTTGTGGCACCCACCAAAGGGTATTGCCACTCCCAAGTCACCAAGACGAGGGAATCCACTAACTTTCTCCGTTCGCCATCTCCGGCAAGGTGGAGCTCAAGCCTTGTACAACTTCGGTCCTCCAGGCTTCCACAATTGTCTCGGCAAGCTCCAGAGCGATGTCTCTACTCTCCTCTTGATACAAGGTGAATGCAATCACCAAGAATGCACTCCCTCACGGCTCTCACTGGTCTAGAGACTCCACTCACCCAGAGAGGACGCACACAAGCTTCTCTCTAGCTAGGTCTAGCCTATATCTTGAGGTGTAGATGGACGGAAAGGGTGTGTAAATGATTGTTCTAGGTCTTGGACACTTGAGGATGTGTAGGCATGCTCTGGTTGTCAAGTGTTATCGAAATGACTGGTGGAAGGGGGTTAAATAGCCAGCCCAACTGAATTAGCCTTTGAAAAAGTTGGCTGATTACTTTTTCTGTGTACATCGAATGATCCGATGACCACCTTTTCTGAGCATCGGTGTAATTAGATTAGCTGACGTCACTATGTCAGAAGTGACCGTTATTCGACCGATGCTACCCCTTCTCAATCATCGGATGATCCGGTGAGCTTTGTCTTCAGATTTGGTCCAGAAATAATGTTTCTGTTGAACTAGACCGATGTACACTTTGCTTCTGCATCGGATGATCCGATGAGTGTTTCTCCACAATTGTTGAGACAAATTAATCTTTCTATTGAACTTCACCGATGTCCACTTGTCTCTATCATCGGATGATCCGGTGTGCACTTTATTCTGAGGTCTTCTTCTTCTGTTGAGCCCCAATTGACCGATGTGTGCATTTTCCAGACCATCGGACGATCCGGTGAGTGTAATTTGTTTGCTTCGAGTTGAACTTTTAGAAGCTTCTCGAGTGACCTCTCTGACACTTGTTGCAAATAATGTTCTGATGAATATTGATCTTCTTGTGTTGCCAATTTTGATAGAATAGAGTCGTTGTGTGATTTCTTCATTTAGCCTTCATGAGAATTGAATAACCCCTTTAGAATAGGTTTTTTGAGGGGTCTCCATTCGTATCCAATGAGTGGTAGATGATTTGAATAGATAGTCGTTAACGCTTGATGTGATATATGTGAAACCTTGCATCCACAAACTCATTAGTAATTACGAATGGTTGTCATTAATCACCAAAACCATACCTCACGGGGGCCTAGATGCTTTCAAAGGTATTATTGCCTATTCACCCCGCTCTAGGCGACTTTCAAACACTTAGTAAATTGATCAAATATAGGAAGGCCAGAATAGTTCGGTGTTGTCGGAACACTTGCAAGAACATAAATCTTTTTGGTATTTTCTTTAGGTAGTAATGCACCAGAATATGTAAGACTACTTTAATGTAATTAACAAGTGTATATGACAGTAAATTCCATGAGATTCAAAAGATTAATGCCAAATAGGAGTTTGATTGATTTGTGCCCTAACTAGATGCAAATATGAAAGAAGTAAACAAGAGGCCCAAGACACGATGATTTTTGACGAGGTTCAATCCCACAAAAGGGATCTAGATCCTTGTTGAGGAGCTCACACAGTGTGACACCCGATTTCGAAAATGAACCAAGAGAACGTATATGTGTGCCCAGAGCGTTCAACACACATACATGAGTGCATTCAAAAAAAGAAATAAAGAAAATTACAACATAACAAGATTAATTAAGCACTTTGGTTCTCTCCTGTCTCATTCAAAAACAAGGGTGTCCTACACTTCCTTCCATATAGTGTTTCATAGGGTGACAATTTCAAGCATGCTTGGTAGCTATTGTTGTATGAGAATTCCGTATACAGAAAGCTCTTTGTCCCAACTTCTTCCATGCTTCAAGGCACGAGCTCTTAACATATCCTCTAAAATCTGATTGGTCCTCTATGTTTGTCCATCAGTTTGAGGGTGCTATGTTGAGCTGAAATTCAATCTTGTTTCCAATGCTTCGTGTAGTCTCTCCAAGAACCTAGAGGTAAAATGAGAACCTCTATTCAATACTATCTCCTTTGGTACTCCATGTAGGCACACAATATGCTCCATATACAACTCTACCAGCTTCACGGCGGTATATGTCGTCCTAACAGGAATAAAGTGAGCTGACTTGGTCAAATGATCCACAATTACCCATATGGAATCATAACCGGACTGGGTACACGGTAAACAAAATAAAAGTCCATACCGATTTGTTCCCACTTACATTCTGGAATGTTCAATGGCTGCAATGATCCAGTTGGCCTTTGGTGTTTAGCTTTGACTCGTTGGCACACATCACACAAAGCTACATATTCGGATATATCCTTTTTCATGCTAGCCCACAAATAACATGTATTCAAGTCCTTGTACATCTTTGTACAACTGGGATGAATTTAGTATGGCGAGTCATGTGCCTCTTTTAATATTATCTCTTGAATATGCTTCATATTAGTCACGACAATCCTTTTTCCAAACCATAAGGTACCATGGTCATCCTCATCAAACCTGAATTCTCTTCCCTCTTGGGTTCTTTCCTTCCTGGATTTCTTGCTCCAAGGTCAGATTTAACTCCATTATCCCCATCTCACTCAGAAATCCATGATTGAACCGTTCAAACTCCTTACATAACATGGATGGCAATTCTCGAACCGTGAGTTGCTGACTCACTCCTTTCTGACTCAAAGCATCGGCCACTATATTAGCCTTCGCTGGATGATAGTTGATCCCCACATCATAATCCTTGATGAGCTCCAACCATCTTTGTTGCCTCAAATTCAGATCTGCTTGTGTGAATATGTACTTGAGACTCTTATGATCCGTATAAATCTCACACCTATGACCAAGAATGTAATGTATCCAAATCTTCAATGCGTGTACCACGACTGCAAGTTCCAAATCATGCGTTGGATTATTCTTCTCATGATTCTTCAATTGTCTCAATGCATAGGCTACACCTTTACCTTCTTGCATGAGCACACATCCTATTCCTTGTCTTGATGTGTCGTACAAATCCAAACTTCTTGCTCGTCTAGTAATACCAACACCAGTGCAGTTATAAATCTCTTCTTCAATTCCTTAATTGTCCAGACAAGATAGAATCAATTTGAAAAGATTTCCCCTTGTTAGCAACTCAGTCATGCACTTCACTACGTTGAAGTATTCCTTGATGATTAGTTAGCTTCGACATTTATTGTGATGCCTCAAATTCAATGTTGACCCCTCATCATTTGTCATATGTGTTGTTGTAGGGATCAAATGCCCAAGAGGGGGGGGGGGGTGAATTGGGCTACTTTAAATTTTAAGTCAATTTAAAGCTTAAGTGAAATCTAATTCTCTAAGCAAGCCAACAGTGCAATTAAGAGAATTAAGTGCGGAATTGAGAATTGCGTAATTGTAAAGGAGTAGGGAGGAGGAATGCAAACGCTCGAAGACACGGGGACACGTCGATTTTTCCCGTGGTTCGGTGAGATCACTAGGATCCACCTACGTCCACGTTGTGGCACCCACCTAAGGGTATCGCCACTCCCAAGTCACCGAGACGAGGGAATCCACTAACTTCCTCCGTTCGCCATCCTTGGCAAGGTGGAGCTCAAGCCTTGTACAACTTCAATCCTCCGGGCTTCCACAATGGTCTCGGCAAGCTCCGGAGCGATCTCTTCACTCTCCTCTTGATACAAGGTGAGTGCAATCACCAAGAATGCACTTTCTCACGGCTCTCCCTACTCTAGAGTCTCCACTCACCCAGAGAGGACGCACACAAGCTTAACTCTAAGAGGAACTAGCCTATATCTTGAGGTGTGAAAGGGTTACAAGAGTGTGAAAATGAGTATTCTAAGTCTTGGACACTTGGGGAATGTGTAGTGGTGCTCTTGTTGTTCAGCCTCGTCGAAATGACTGGTGGGAGGGGGTTAAATACTCAGCCCAACCGAATTAGCCGTTGGAAAAGTGGGCTGATTACTTTTTCTGTGTACATCGGATGATCCGATGACCCCCTTTTATGAGCATCGGTCTAATTTGATTAGCTGACGTCATTTTGTCAGAAATGACCGTTATTAGACCGATGCTTCACCTTCTTCATCATCGGAGGATCCGATGAATAGATCTTCAGTCTGGTTGAGTTGATAATTTGCTTCTGTTGTAATCGACCGATGTGCATCTGCCTTCAACATCGGATGATCCGGTGTTCAGTCCTTCAGAACACTTCAGAAAATTTGCTTACTGTTGTATTCATCCGATGTTCACTGGATACACATCGGATGATCCGGTGTGTACTTCATTCTGAGGTCTTCTTCTTCTGTTGAGTCCAAATCGACCGATGCAGTCATTCTTCAGATCACCGGATGATCCGGTGTGTACAATTCGTTTCCTTCGAGTTGAGTTAGACTGATCTTTTGGAGTTTGGACTTGTGACCTCTTGAACACTTGTTTGTATGGCTCTTCTGATGGATATGAAGCTTCTTGTGTTGCCAATTTTGATAAGGTTGCGTCGTTGTGCGAGTTCTTCATTTGTTTCCGATTAACCCCTTAGGTTAGTTCGTTGAGGGGTCTCCTTTTGCATCCAATGAGCAGTAGATGACATTTATGATTGATTGATCGACGTTTGATTCATTGTACATGAAACCTCGCATCCACAAACTCATTAGTAGTAAATAACGGTTGTCATTAATCACCGAAACCGTACCTCGTGGGGGCCTAGATGCTTTCAATCTCCCCCTTTTTGGTGATTGATGACAACACAACGAGTAGAGCATAAAATAATGGAATTTGAAACGCAAACGCAATGCTCATAAAGAAATGTAATCGACACAACATGCAACACAAGGAGCTTGAAGGCTCAAACAGTGATCAAATATAAATCATAAGAGTGAAGTAGCATACTGAATTACAAATAGTAGCAAATGATAACAATCAAGTCTCAAATAGAAGCAAATAACAAGACTGAAAGCAAATAGATAACTAGCACTCCCCCTAAGCCCAAGACACTCCCCCTAACTCTAACTCTTCTCCCCCTTTGGCATCAAGACACCAAAAAGGGAAGAGGAGTACCTAGGACTCCGGAGCGCTCGGGGCGACGGTGAAGCGGTCGACGTCGGCGGTGCTGTCGTCGGAGCTGCTCGAGGTGGAGGTCGCAGGTGCTGGCGCTGGAGCGGGAGGAGCTGGAGCTGCTGACGCTGCTGGGGCTGCTGGCGCCGCTGGGGGATCTGCTGGGGCTGCTGGCGCCGGTGGAGAAGGTACTGCCGGTAGAGGTGAGAACTGGAACGGCACTGACGAGGCTAGAAGAGGTGACATGCTGAAGCTTGGTACAGGCGACGCCGGTGCTGGAGCTGCAGTGGGTGCCAGTGGAGAAGCTGCTGGAGCCTGACCAAGACCCGGCTGCTGGGGCGGAAGGGCTATCCCGGTCTGCTGGTAGAGGTTGGTGATCAACCCCAGGATGCCCATCATAGCCTGCTGAGTCTGCTGCTGCTGGTCCAGGGTCCTCTGGTGCATCTGATCCACCAAGCTCGTGAACCGGTCCGTGTCCTCGCGCCTCTGACGAGCCATCTCTAGCTGCATCTCTGTCTGCTGCCTCTGAAGCTCTGCGAGCCGCGCAGCCTGCTCTGCCCTGGCCTGCTCGGCTGCAAGCCGGTCCTGCCGCTGCTGCTCGACCATCTGCTGGAGCAGTGTGGTGAGCTCGGACGGCTGGGACACCTGAGCCTCTGACACTGGTGGAGGCGTCGGTGGTGCAGCAGTGGAAACTCCTGCCTCCGCGTCGTGCTGCCTCGGAGAAGGAGGCGGAGGAGGGAAGTACTCCTCAACACTGTCGCTGGTGTCACTGTCTGACCACACGTGCTCAAGTCCACCTCCCTGAGCCTCAGCCTGAGCGAGCGCCTCATCCTCCTGAGCTAACTCGGTCCAGTCCTCCTCAGAGAGACGAGCTCTGACCTGACGCTCGACTGGACGGCCAAGGCGGCGATCTCCAGGAGTAGGCACTCGGTAGTGGCCGAACCGAGTGGCGTGGAGCTCTGTCAGGGGAGCAGTGGCTGGCGAGTCCTCAGGTGCTAGCAGGAACAGCAGACGGCAAATCCAATGCCCGTAGACCAACTGCCTCAACATCCCGACTCCGTCAGTGATCACGTCCTCCATCTCGCAGATCAAGATGTCCACGATATCAAATTCCATCCCGTTCATCACATAGAACAGGATGGTCTGCTGGAGGCTCGTAAAGCCCTCTAGGTAGCCGGACCTCGGTAGAAGGGTACGCCTGAGGATGTGGTGAACTGTCCGAGCGGCTGGAGTGAGGAGAGCTGGCACCCTCGGCTGGTCTGGCGTGAACGGAGCGGTGAACAGACCTCTGATCTCCTCAAACGGTGGTGACACTCCCCATGTCAGCGGCCTCCTCGGCGGGTCGGCTCCACCGTAGACCACCTCGTGTAGGCAAGTGAGGTGCGTGTCCACTCCAAGTAGATGTGCCAGTCGCTCTCGAGACACGGTGTGCTGCTGCCCCAGAAACATGAAGTGGATCGAGCGCCGACCCTCTGAGATATAGAGAGTGGCGTAGAAGACTCGAACCCACTCCTCCACGTAAGCGCTCCTCTGGCGTGAGAGCAGGTCCACAAGGCCTCTGTACCTCTCGAAGAACGGCCTGATCCCGTGGCCAACTGCTGTGGCAAGCTGATTCCAGTCGATGTAGGTGTGCTGGAACAGCTTATGGCCCCGACGCCTGTACGTCTCGTACAGGGACGCCTGTGTCAGGGTCCAAAAGCGAGGATCAACCCTAGTGTCCCTGGGCTGCGGGAACCACTCCTCTGGCAATACTGTCCATCTGAGCTTCTTCAGTTGTTTTGCCTTGAGCTTGCGATAATCTGTAAGCCTGACATCCTCAGCAACTCTGGCAGCGGTATCCATCTCGTAGATGGCCCTCTGGGCCTCTCTATCCTCTGCGCGGTCGGCAGCAGTGGGACGCTGACTCGCAGTGGGGGTCTGACCTCCCCCTCGGGTCCTGACGGTGCGCCGGCGAACCAGTGGCGTCACCTCAGTCTCCTCCTCGTCCTCAGAGTCGTCGGGCGGCACGAGCTGCACTGTGGGCCGCTGCTGCCTCTGCCGAGACTCGCGGATCCGCAAGGAACCGCGACGGCCGCGCTCACGCTCCTCTGCGGCGCGAGCGGCCAACTCTGCCCGGCGAGCTTCCTTCGAGAGCTTCTGTTTCTTCGCTGCGGGCTCCTCGATGGCCTTGCCTTTGTCCTTGCGATCACGGCCCATCTTGATGCAAAAGAGAGGGCTAGGGTTAGCGAAAAGATGATCGATGAGAAACAATGACGGATGTCGCACGGCACGGAACAAACCTCAGCGACAAAAAGGATCACACGATCGTCGAACCGCGACGCAGCGATCGGGACGATGTCGCGTGGTTGTGGGAACCCTAACGACGAAAATCGTCGAAAGAAAGGAGGGCTTCCGGCGGTGAGGTGGAGAGACGACAATGGTGGCGATGTGGAGAGGTGACGACGACGGTGGTGCCCTGAAGAGGCGGCGGCGGCGGCGTGGTCTGAGGTGGCGGCGCAGGAGGCGCGGCGGCAGCGCAAGGTGGTGGCAGCGCGGGAGACGCGGCGGCGGCGCGAAGGCGCGGCGGCGCGGGAGGCGAGACGCGGCGGCGGCGCGAAGGCGAGGCGCGGCGGCGGCTCGAAGGGGCGGCGGCGCGAAGGCGCGGCGGCGCGGGAGGCGAGACGCGGCGGCGGCGCGAAGGCGAGGCGCGGCGGCGGCTCGGCTTGTGGTGGCGGCGCGGAGAGGTGGCGGCGTGGAGTAAAAGTGCCCGTACAACTTCTAAATAGGAACCCGATGACCTAACGGTTACGCGAACACCGGATCGACCGATGCGCATAAGGGGGGGTCATCGGTCGAGTTCAACAGAGAGTTGGTCCAAAAACTCTCTTTGCACACCGGATGATCCGACGTTGCTACGTCGATCATCGGTCGAATTCTGCAGGGTAACAGAGGATTGAACATCGGATGCTCCGATGTTTCCTGAAATGAACTCATCGGTCGATTTCTTGGTTCTGACTGATCTGCTCGTTGAACTGAAGCACCAATTGATCCGATGTAGCTGCTGACCCTAGCATCGGATAATCCGAAGACTACAGAAAAACTAAGAATGCCCATATATGTCCTTTGACCAAACACGCAATCAAAGAGAAACACATGTCTTAGGACTTTTTGGGCAACCCCTTACCCCTCAAGAAGCTAATATGCCAATAGCTTGGCTAGACCTTAATGCAAATGGAACACCGAGAAAAAATAGAGGAAAAAATATCCAAATAAGATGTAAGGCCCATGCTTTGAGAGGTAGAGTATGAAAACTTCTATCTCATTAAAGCATGTTCCTTTAGAATTTTGCTCTTTCCACATCATATGAGTTGAGATATTGCATTTCAAACAAGTCTCCTTCTCATGATGTGGGTTCCCCTTTGTGACAATTCTACCGTATGCAATGCCAAACAAATTATAGTGCAAGAGATTAAATGAGTGCAAGTTTATATGGCAGGGATCATGCAAGGCATAAAATAAATCTATCTTGCCAAGTTTAAACCTTCCAAAGGCTTCCTCAGGGAAAAACTATTTCTAGCTCACCCCTATCCTTTGGGAGTTAGGCAAGACCTATATGACATGCAACCTTACATGAACATGGCAATTTACATGACGTTAGATGCATCTAGCACATTTAACTCACTTCTAAGCCTAGAAAAAGTTTTCTCATCAAGTGGTTTGGTGAAGATATCCGCCAATTGTTCTTCGGACCTAACACCTTGCAAAGAGATTTCTCCCTTAGCCTCATGGTCCCGCAAGAAGTGATGGCGAATATCAATGTGCTTAGTGCGGGAGTGTTGAACGGGGTTTCTAGCTATCTTAACCGCACTTTCATTGTCACAAAGGAGAGGCACACAACCAAACTTAATTCCAAAGTCCAAGAGGGTTTGCTTCATATATAGGATTTGGGCACAACATGCACCGGCCGCTATATACTCCGCCTCCGCGGTGGACAAAGCCACGGAATTTTGCTTCTTGCTCGACCAAGAAACTAGGGAACGCCCAAGTAAGTGGCAACCCCCGGAGGTACTCTTGCGGTCTACACGGCATCCGGCAAAGTCCGAATCCGAGTAACCTAAGAGATGAAAACTAGCGTTCTTGGGGTACCACAAACCTACACTTGGGGTATGCTTGAGATACCGAAGTATCCTAAAGACCGCCTTCTTGTGCGATTCTTTAGGTGCCGCTTGAAAGCGAGCACACAAGCACACACTAAACATAATATCGGGCCTAGATGCGGTAAGATATAGCAATGAACCAATCATGGAACGGTAATGAGATTGATCAATAGATTTACCGTCCATGTCCGCGTCGAGATGACAATTTGTCGCCATTGGAGTGCTTCTTGAGCTACAATCTCCCATCTCAAATTTCTTCAAGAGGTCCTTAGTGTACTTCTCTTGATGGATGAAGGTCCCCTCTTGAAGTTGCTTGATTTGAAATCCTAGGAAGAAGTTGAGCTCTCCAATCATTGACATCTCGAATTCCCTAGACATCATTTTGCCAAACTCATGGCTAAGAGCTTTGTTAGTTGAGCCAAAAATAATATCATCGACATAAATTTGACAAAGAAATAAGTCTCCGTCGATGTCCTTGGTGAAGAGTGTAGTGTCCACCCTCCCAATCTTGAAACCTTGCATGACGAGGAAGTCCCTTAAGCGCTCGTACCATGCCCTTGGAGCTTGCTTGAGTCCATAGAGTGCTTTGTTTAGCCTATAGACATGGTTAGGGTTTCTTGGGTCCTCAAACCCGGGAGGTTGCTCAACAAACACAAGTTCATTAATATAGCCATTGAGAAATGCACTCTTAACATCCATTTGATAAAGCATGATATTATGATGAGAAGCAAAAGCAAGGAGTATGCGGATAGCTTCTAACCGTGCTACCGGGGCGAATGTATCCCCAAAATCCAAACCTTCAACTTGAGCAAATCCCTTTGCCACAAGCCTAGCTTTGTTGCGGACCACCACGCCATTCTCATCTTGCTTGTTGCGGTAGACCCACTTCGTTCCAATCACATTCTTGTCCTTGGGTCGCTCCTCCAACACCCAAACTTCATTGCGGGTGAAGTTGTTGAGTTCCTCTTGCATAGCCATCACCCAATTGGAGTCTTGGAGAGCTTTCTCAATGCTTTTGGGTTCTACACACGACACAAAAGAGTAGTGCTCACAAAAAGATGCAACATGACGTGAACGAGTACTTACTCCCCGTGAAGGACTTCCAATGATTTGATCCATTGGATGTGCCTTGGAGATGCGCCCATGTCTCATCAACGGTTGTGAGTCACTTGGTGGTGATGAAGCATCTTGCTCGTCTTGTGGTTGGACTTCATCTTGGACTTCATCTTCTTCTTGGTGTTGTGTGGCTTGTTGGTCTTGCATAGGCAATGGATCATCTTTGTCTTCTTCTTCATCCACTTGAGGCGCCATGGAGGTATTGATGTTCGGACTTGAAGCTCCCCCTTGATCATGGCTCTCCTCAACTTCGGGCTTGATGTCTCCTATGGTCATGTTCTTCATAGCTTCTCGTAGAGGCTCATCATCTATATCATCATGACCAAAACTCTCCTCTTGGGGGCCATTAGTCTCATCAAACTCAACGTCACAACTTTCTTCAACTAACCCGGAGGTTTGGTTGAACACTCGATATGCCTTTGAGTTTGACGCATAACCAAGGAAAATACCAACATCGCACCTTCTTTCAAACTTACCAAGTCTTTTCTTGCGGTAGATGTAGCACTTGCATCCGAAGACCCGGAAGTAGGAGATGTTGGGCTTTCTCCCAATGAGGAGCTCGTAGGGAGTCTTTTGGAGAAGTCGATGAAGGTAGACTCTATTTGCGGCATGGCATGCCGTGTTGATCGCTTCCGCCCAAAACTTCTCCGACGTCCCATAGTCATCAAGCATGGCTCTCGCGAGGGTGATTAGTGTCTTGTTCTTTCTCTCAACAACACCGTTTTGTTGAGGGGTGTATGTAGCCGAAAATTCGTGCTTGACTCCTTCACGGTCACACCACTCCCCAATATTGTAGTTCTTGAACTCGGTGCCGTTGTCACTCCGGACCTTGATGATGGGAAGTTGGAATTCCCGTTGAGCTCGTTTTGCAAAGGTCTTGAAGACTTCCGGGGTTTCACCCTTGTCACCTAAAAACAAAGTCCAAGCATAGCGAGAGTAATCATCAACAATAACGAGACAATAGAGATTACCGCCAAGGCTTTGGTAGGTGGACGGTCCGAAGAGGTCCATGTGAAGTAGTTCGAGCGGCTTGGAGGTAGACACCATTGTCTTCATCGGATGGTGCGAAGCCACTTGCTTCCCGGCTTGACATGCGCTACATAGCTTGTTCTTTTCAAACGTCACGTCCTTTACGCCGGTCACCATCCCTAGCTTGAAGGACTTCTTGAGCTTGCTCATTCCTATGTGAGCAATCCTCCGATGCCATAGCCACACCAAACTTGTCTTGGTGAAAAGACAAGTGGTTAGGCTTGCGCTCTTGTTGGAGAAGTCCACCAAATATAGATGACCATGCCTAAAACCCTTGAATATTAGCTCTTTGCTAGCTACACTAGACACCACAACACCATCTTTGTCAAATGTGCACGTTAGTCCAAGATCACAAAGTTGAGCAATAGAGAGCAAATTAAAGCTAAGAGACTTAACGTAAAGCACATTCGAAATGGACAAGTCATTAGAAATTGCAATTTTACCTAAACCAATTACCTTCCCCTTTGAGTTATCACCAAAGGTGACTTGTTCATGATTGCCGGGGTCTTCTATGGAGGTGAACATACCATCATTGCCGGTCATGTGTTGAGTGCACCCACTATCGAGTACCCAATGTTTTCCTCCGGCTTTGTAGTTCACCTACACACATGAAGTTAGTTTTTGAGTTTAGGAACCCAAGCCAACTTAGGTCCTTGTATGTGTGATACAAGTGATTTTGGGACCCAAAGTTGCTTGGGGAGCTTCCCCTTCATGCCCTTGATGTTTTTGCCAATGAACTTCGCCTTCACCTTTCCACCTACTTTGCTCAATAGATAGTGACAATCATTGAATGTAGATGAATAGTTAGGAGGTAATTTTGGAGAAGGACGAGTGGGAAGAGGGCACTCCCTAGTGTGATGTCCGGTGACCTCACAATGTTGGCAATAGGATCCCACTTCCTTGATGAAGCTTGTCCTAAGCTCCGGTGAGGGCACCTTCCATTTGTTGGGCGTAGGGAAGGTCCCAAGTCCCCTCTTGTTGAAGCCTTTAGCTTGTTGGAAGAGGATCTCCTCGTGCTTGTCCTCTCCCTTGGAAAGTCTAGCCACACTAGAGCGGAGACTTTCGATCTCGTCCATTAGCTCCTTCTCCCTATTAGCTTTCAATGGCAAAGACTCATGCAAATTGTTAGTGGCATGTGAACTAGCGGGTATTTTGCCATCAAGAGTTTCTTTCTTCAAGTTATTCAATTTTAGTTCCATTGCTTCATAGGAAAGACTAAGTGTCTCATGCTCTTGAACTAACTCGTTATGTTTAGCCAATAGTGCCGAGTTAGCTAAGTCAAGCTCATGGAACTCAAGCTTGATTTGAGCCTTCTCCTCCTCGATTTGCTTGACATGTGACTTGAGCGTTTCATGCTCATTAAGTATGGTGACATACTTGTCTTGCAAATCGAGGTTGGCACCCTCTAGCTTAGCGCGAGTTAGCTCAAGTGCCTTAACCTTAGCCTTTTCCCTTTTGATAATGGCATGATATTCATTTATCATAGATGCTAGTTCATCGGGAGAAAGTTCATCATCACTTGAGTCATCGCATACCTTTGTGTTACCTTTCGCCATAAGGCACATAGGCGGTGGAGGAAGGGGTGAGTCATTCTTGTTGACGATAGCGAGGCTTGCCAAGTTTTCTTCCTCATCTTCACTATCATCACTTGTTTCTTCATCGGTGACCCACTCATTTGCTTCGCACATGAAGACCTTTTGAGGTCCTCTTCTCTTCTTTGGAAAGAGCTTGGTCTTCTTGCCTTTGTCAAGTTTCTTCTTTCCAAAGGTGCGCTTGGGCTTTGCATCTTCATCATCATCACTCTCTTCTAGCTTGCGATGCTTGCCCTTGTCCTTCCTCTTGTCCGGTCTTGGACAATCATATGATATGTGGCCTTGATCGCCACAATTGTAGCACGTCTTGTTTTCATCTCTCCTTGGCAAGAAGGCTTTCTTCTTGGGATCAAACGAGTATCCCTTCTTGGCAATCTTTGAGTTGAGACGTGAAAACTTCCTCATCATCAATGCAAGTTCATCATCATCATCATCTTCACTTGTAGCTTGTTCTTCCTCACTTGAGCTAGGCTCAACCACTTTCTTCTTCTTGGTATGTGTCTTCTTGGTTGAGGCCTTGAGAGCAATGGTCTTTGATGATGATGACTCCTCCATCATTCCAAGCACACTCATCTCATGAGCATGTATCTCTCCAATGAGCTCCGAAACCTCAATGTTGTCAAGTGACTCCTTTTGGAGCATTGAGTTGATGATGTTGTACTTGGGCTTGGGAAGTAGCATGAGGATCTTGCGGTTGATGAGTCCCTTGCCAAGAGAAGCAATGTCAAGAGCATTAATTTCCTCAATGAGTACATTTAAGCGAGAAAACATTTGATTAACATTCTCATGAGGAAGCATTTTAAAATCATCATACTTAGATTTAAGCAAGTGATATTTGAGCTCTTTGACACGAGAGGAACCCTCATGGATCTCAATCAAGCAAGCCCAAATTTCACAAGCTTTCTCCTTACTAGCAATTCTAGCAAATACATCTTGACTAATGCACTCATAAATAGCATTCCTAGCCTTAGCATCCCATTTTAGTTGATCACCAATATATTCATGGTTGCCAAACCCCGCATGGGTCGCTTCCCACACTTCGGGAGAAATTGCCTCAAGGTAAGCGCGCATGCGTGCTTTCCAATAAGCAAAATTCTTGCCCTCGAAGGTAGGAACCGAACCCCCATTCTTGGCCATTTTTGCTCTCTAGCGGTGAAGCTAGAATGATCCAATGAGCAACCTTGCTCTGATACCAATTGTAGGGATCAAATGCCCAAGAGGGGGGGGTGAATTGGGCTACTTTAAATTTTAAGTCAATTTAAAGCTTAAGTGAAATCTAATTCTCTAAGCAAGCCAACAGTGCAATTAAGAGAATTAAGTGCGGAATTGAGAATTGCGTAATCGTAAAGGAGTAGGGAGGAGGAATGCAAACGCTCGAAGACACGGGGACACGTCGATTTTTCCCGTGGTTCGGTGAGATCACTAGGATCCACCTACGTCCACGTTGTGGCACCCACCTAAGGGTATCGCCACTCCCAAGTCACCGAGACGAGGGAATCCACTAACTTCCTCCGTTCGCCATCCTTGGCAAGGTGGAGCTCAAGCCTTGTACAACTTCAATCCTCCGGGCTTCCACAATGGTCTCGGCAAGCTCCGGAGCGATCTCTTCACTCTCCTCTTGATACAAGGTGAGTGCAATCACCAAGAATGCACTTTCTCACGGCTCTCCCTACTCTAGAGTCTCCACTCACCCAGAGAGGACGCACACAAGCTTAACTCTAAGAGGAACTAGCCTATATCTTGAGGTGTGAAAGGGTTACAAGAGTGTGAAAATGAGTATTCTAAGTCTTGGACACTTGGGGAATGTGTAGTGGTGCTCTTGTTGTTCAGCCTCGTCGAAATGACTGGTGGGAGGGGGTTAAATACTCAGCCCAACCGAATTAGCCGTTGGAAAAGTGGGCTGATTACTTTTTCTGTGTACATCGGATGATCCGATGACCCCCTTTTATGAGCATCGGTCTAATTTGATTAGCTGACGTCATTTTGTCAGAAATGACCGTTATTAGACCGATGCTTCACCTTCTTCATCATCGGAGGATCCGATGAATAGATCTTCAGTCTGGTTGAGTTGATAATTTGCTTCTGTTGTAATCGACCGATGTGCATCTGCCTTCAACATCGGATGATCCGGTGTTCAGTCCTTCAGAACACTTCAGAAAATTTGCTTACTGTTGTATTCATCTGATGTTCACTGGATACACATCGGATGATCCGGTGTGTACTTCATTCTGAGGTCTTCTTCTTCTGTTGAGTCCAAATCGACCGATGCAGTCATTCTTCAGATCACCGGATGATCCGGTGTGTACAATTCGTTTCCTTCGAGTTGAGTTAGACTGATCTTTTGGATTTTGGACTTGTGACCTCTTGAACACTTGTTTGTATGGCTCTTCTGATGGATATGAAGCTTCTTGTGTTGCCAATTTTGATAAGGTTGCGTCGTTGTGCGAGTTCTTCATTTGTTTCCGATTAACCCCTTAGGTTAGTTCGTTGAGGGGTCTCCTTTTGCATCCAATGAGCAGTAGATGACATTTATGATTGATTGATCGACGTTTGATTCATTGTACATGAAACCTCGCATCCACAAACTCATTAGTAGTAAATAACGGTTGTCATTAATCACCGAAACCGTACCTCGTGGGGGCCTAGATGCTTTCAGTTGTCCCTGTGGCTCACTGAATTATCCCATTATACTTCCGTAGCCAATCCATTCCAGGTGTTATGCCCGAACCTTGTGAATCCAAAACAATAAGGCAAAGAATTTTACCTCCCTTATTTTAAGACTTACTCCTGGACATACTATCCTTGTCCTCATCTCCCCTATAGCTTCATCCAAAATAGTGAATGTTCTAGGTGTGTCCATCTTCCATTGACGTAGGCGTTGAGCGAGATAGGAAAGAGAGATAGAACGAATCCCCAACTATATGCATCAAGGGATATGAAACCAAACAACTAACTATACAAGCCTATATGTACATGGTAATGCTAAAGCATCACAAAGTCCTCTACTAAGCACCCAAGCATACAAGCAACAATAAAATAGCAACCAGCACACCAAACAAAAACACAACGCTTCTTGAGTTCTACTATGTGCTCTAAAGTGTCCATTTTATCTAGGTTGCGTCCCATGGTCAACCTGTGGCTCTAATACCAATTTGTGACACACAGTTCCTAAAATGAACTAAGTAAACGCATATGTGTGCCCATGACGTTCAACACACATACACGAGTGCATTCACAAAATGATATATAGAAAATAACCATTGAACAAGATTAATTAAGCAATTTTATTACAGAATTCATAATATCCTCGAATACAAGCTCTAGTGAATATTTATGACAAGTTTGAACTAATGAAGTGGAATCCATCTAATAAAGCAACTATGAAGCTAAGCAAATAGGTTATATGGCGCAGCTCCAATCAAACCACTGGCAAGCTGACGGTAGGCCCGACCTAGAACTCTGCATTATCAATGTGATACTCCCAATCCTGACCTACAACTGTTGGTGGGGTAATTGCAAGGCTGAGTACATGTCGTACTCAGCAAGTGTCGGAAAGTATGACATGTAGTTGATACAAATAATGACAATAATAAAGGCTAAGCACTGAAAAGTACATAAAAACATTTGGAAAGCAGTATATTATATGCATGTGGATTAAAACCATCGTATCCCACAATGATTATCATAGTATAAGTCCATATTCCATATTCATCACCATTATACCAGATTTCACCATTACCACTAACCATATCCAATACCAAAATTCAATCCATATCCGGCCATAACCATATTACCAACCATAACCAGTACCAAACCATCCCAAATCCCAAGTTTCCCTCTAATCACGTGAGGGTCCATGTTGCTCATGACCAAGAGTATGGCTATCGTGATAGTTTTTAACACTCGGCAGAGGTTGTACCACTTTACCCACGTGTTTGTGGTTTCATCACCTTTCAATGACTACGGAATCTCAATTATGCTGTCTCACACTTCGTTAGGTGTGTGGCCAAGAGATCACAAAATATCCTTTATAAAGGGAATACTAGCATGTACGGACCCACTGAGGTTTCACCGGTGGCAATGTCTCCAACTGAGCACATTTTCAACCAAGGGCCCCCTCTTGTGCCATTCAAATCCCAGGGAATCCCGCCACAAATACAAACCCAATCTGACTCCCCTTCCTCGGTGCACTGAATGATCCATGCAATACTAGCAAAACCATAATTAATCAGCCACGCCGCACCCATACTTGGCCTTGTGGTGGCACTGTAAATCTTAGATGGTCGCTCCACGAATCGATCCTTAGATCTAAAGCAATCGAAACCACCATAACATCTAACCCATCCACATATCGTGCTTAGATAATTTACCATATTAACATTAACCTGTTCATCAGTGTTCATTATCCATCATCTCGATAATTTATAATAAAGTAACTTGGTTGTTTTCCCATCCCAATTGATTAAGAAAAGCAATGGTAAAAAGACCTTCCCGACTCTCTTCTGTGGATTCCAGGTGACAAGGTTGGTTAAACAAAGCTAGTAAACTTCCTATCATAGGAATTCACATTAAATTGACACAAGCATGCAGTTTTGAAAACAAAACATTTATTGTAAAGACAGGATCAATATGTTCAAGGGCACTGGCCTTGCTCTTGGGCTTGGTTCGGGTCAAAGTCTTCCAATTCCTAGTCCTGGAGGTCCTCCGCGGCACTCTCTAGCGCAAAATTGTCTAAACCGCACAATAAACATATAAGACAAGAATCACGATCAATAAATGCTCATATATTACTCAATATGGCATGATATGCATGATTAATGCAAATTCAAAGCAAAACTAGTTAATGAGATACTATTAATGTTCACTAATCCTTTACAATTGTTATTAACAAGTTGGGACAGGTTTGGAAATGATTCGAATCAATTTAGAATTAATTTAGCAAAAAATAGACAGCCGGACTGGACTAGTCCGCTTAGGACCGGACTAGTCCCCTTCGCAGTACCAGCAAGATAGGGTTTTCTAGATCGACGTGAATTTGGAGAAACGAGGTTGAATTCACGTGAGAAAGAAGGATTAAAAGGTAAACTAGATGTTTAGAACTCCAATGAATCGAGGGTTTTAGAGGCAACACTTGGATCTTCACAGTCTATGGTTGAGGAAGAAACTTGAAGATGACTTGTTGATGAAGAACGAAAACTTGACAGAGATCTTGATCACTTGATCCGCTTTCATTTCCCCCTCTTCCTCTTCTTGCTGGGTATCTCCTTCTCCTTCGTGGTGGTAGCTATCCACGAGCTAGGGTTTCAGTGGTCTTTCAATTGAGGCAAAGAGGAAAAAGGGTGGGGTGTTGAGTTGTTTATATAGGGGTGAAGGGTTAGGGTTTGATGGATTTGAAGTTTGGGGTGGGTGGAGGCCAGTGTGGGGTCCCACATGGGCTCCAAAAGGGTTAGACACGACGTCCTTAGGCCCACTGAAGGTAAAACCCTAAAACATGCTGTGGAACAAAAGATCAACTCGAAATTGCGATGACTGGACAAGTCCGCACAAGGCCGGACTAGTCCGAAGTTAGCCAGAGAGAAATCAGATAAGTCTGGATTATATCAAACAAGTCCAAACTTAGCCAGAGGAAAAACAGACAAGTGTTGCCAAAACTAGACAAGTCCGATTTTAGCCTGAGAGGAAAACGAACAAGTCTAGTGGAAAATGGACAAGTCTAGACAAGCCTAGGGACTTGGCAAAATTTCAAGGAATCGGGATACCGGACTAGTCTGCAATGGACCGGACAAGTCCAAAAAATGTACAGAGACAAAACCGGACTAGTCCGCAGCAGAAACATACATGTCCGAGGGAGGTCAGAGGGAAATCGGACTAGTCCGCACCAAAAATGGACTAGTCCGCACTTCTCATAACTTTTGAGTGCAGTTTTGGTTTAAAATCATTTTAAACTCATTCCTTTATAGTGGATCAATGTTAAACAAGTATATGAACTTATGCAATGTATGATGCATGAAAATAAGGTGTTACAAACATACTCCACTTAAAATGAATCTTGCCCTCGAGATTCGACGCAGAAGAGAAGAGATAGGGAAATTTCTTCTTGAGATCATCTTCCAGCTCCCAAGTTGCTTCCAATTCTATATGGTGCTTGCAATGCACTTTACACCATCTAATAATCTTGTTTCTTGTGACTCTCTTCTTTGTCTCCAAGATCTTGACCGGTTGCCCAGCATAAGTCAAATTTGCCTCTAATTCCAATTTTTCCATTGACACTTTTTCTTCCGGCACCCTCAAGCACTTCTTGAGTTGGAAAACATGAAAGACATCATGTACATCTGAAAGATGAGCCGGCATCTCCAACTTATATGCTACTTCCCCTCTTTTGTCCAAAATTTTGAATGGTCCATTGTATCGAGGTGCTAGCTTTCCTCTGATATTAAACCTCTTATGACCTTGCATGGGTGACACTTTAAGGTGGACGAAGTCTCCCACTTAAAGGCTAGTTTTCTTCTCCTATTATCCGCATATCCTTTTTTCTCGATTGAGCATCCCTCAAGTTCTCGTGGATAATCTAAACTTGTTTCTCCGCTTTTTGCAGCAAATCCGGTCCGAACACTTGGTTCTCTCCTGTCTCATTCCAGAACAAGGGTGTCCTACACTTACTTCCATATAGTGTTTCATAGGGTGACAACTTCAAGCATGCTTGGTAGCTATTGTTGTATGAGAATTCCGCATACAGAAAGCTCTTTGTCCCAACTTCTTCCATGCTTCAAGGCACGAGCTCTTAACATATCCTCTAAAATCTGATTGGTCCTCTCAGTTTGTCCATCCGTTTGAGGGTGATACGTTGAGCTGAAATTCAATCTTGTTTCCAATGCTTCATGTAGTCTCTCCTAGAACCTAGAGGTAAATTGAGAACCTCTATCCGATACTATCTCCTTTGGTACTCCACGTAGGCACACAATATGCTCCATATACATCTCTGCCAGCTTCACGGCGGTCTATGTCGTCCTGACAGGAATAAAGTGAGCTGACTTGGTCAAACGATACACAATTACCCATATGGAATCATAAACGGACTGGGTACGCGGTAAACGAACTAAAAAGTCCATCCCGATTTGTTCCCACTTACATTCTGGAATCTTCAATGGCTGCAATGATCCAGCTGGCCTTTGGTGTTCAGCTTTGACTCGTTAGCACACATCACACAAAGCTACATATTCGGATATATCCTTTTTCATGATATCCCACCAATAACATGTCTTCAAGTCCTTGTACATCTTTGTACAACTGAGATGAATTGAGTATGGTGAGTCATGTGCCTCTTTTAATATTATCTCTTGAATATGCTTCAGATTAGGCACGACAATCCTTTTTCCAAACCATAAGGTACCATAGTCATCCTCATCAAACCTGAATTCTCTTCCCTCTTGGGTTCTTTCCTTCCCGAATTTCTTGCTCCAAGGTCAGATTTAGCTCCATTATCCCCATCTCATTCACAAATCTGAGATTCAATCGTTCAAACTCCTTACATAACTCGGATGGCAATTCTCGAACCGTGATTTGGTGACTCACTCCTTTCTGACTCAAAGCATCGGCCACTATATTAGCCTTCGCTGGATGATAGTTGATCCCCACATCATAATCCTTGATGAGCTCCAACCATCTTCGTTGCCTCAAATTCCGATCCGTTTGTGTGAATATGTACATGAGACTCTTATGATCGGTATAAATCTCACACCTATGACCAAGAATGTAATGTCTCCAAATCTTCAATGCTTGTACCACGACCGCAAGTTCCAAATCATGCGTTGGATTATTCTTCTCATGATTCTTCAATTGTCTCAATGCATAGGCTACATCTCGACCTTCTTGCATGAGCACACATCCAAGTCATTGTCTTGATGCGTCGTACAAATCCAAAATCCTTGCTCGTATACTAATACCAACACCAGTGCAGTTATAAATCTCTTCTTCAATTCCTCAATTGTCCAGACAATATAGAATAAATTTGAAAAGCTTTCCCCTTGTTAGCAACTCAGTCATGCTTTGCACTACGTTGATGTAGTCCTTGATGATTAGTTAGCTTTGACATTTATTGTGATGCCTCAAATTAAATGTTGACTCCCTCATCATTTGTCATTTGTGTTGTCCCTACGGCTCACTGAATTATCCCATTATACTTTCGTAGCCAATCCATTTTTGGTGTTATGACCGATCATTGTGAATCCAAAACAATAAGGCAAAGAATTTTACCACCTTATTTTAAGACTTACTCTTGGACATCTATCTTTGTCCTCAACTCCCCTATAGATTCATCCAAAATAGTGAACGTTCTAGGTGTGTCCATCTTCCATTGACGTAGGCATTGAGCAAGATAGGAAAGAGATATAGATGGAATCCCCAACTATATGCATCAAGGGATATGAAACTAAACAACTAACTATACAAGCCTATATTGACATGGCAATGCTAAAGCATCACAAAGTTCTATACTAAGCACACAAGCATACAAGCAACAATAAAATAGAACCCAACACACCAAACAAAAACACAACGCTTCTTGAGTTCTCCTATGTGCTCTAAAGTGTCCATTCTATGTAGGTTGCGTCCTACGGTCAACCTATAGCTCTGATACCAATTTGTGACACCCAGTCCTAAAAATGAACTAAGTAAACACATATGTGTGCCCATGATGTTCAACACACATACACGAGTGCATTCACAAAAAGATATATAGAAAATAACCATTGAACAATATTAATTAAGCAATTTTATTACAAAATTTATAATATCCTCGAATACAAGCTCTAGTGAATATTAATTACAAGTTTAAACTAATGCAGTGGAAATCATCTAATAAAGAAACTATGCAGCTAAGCAAATAGGGTGTATGGCGCAGCTCCAATCAGACCACAGGCAAGCTGACGGCAGGCATGGCCTAGAACTCTACATTATCAACGTGATACTCCCGATCCTGACCAGCAACTGTTGGTGTGGGAATTTCAAGGGTGAGTACATGTCGTACTCAGCAAGTGTGGGAAAGTATGATAGGTAGCTGATACAAATGACGACAATAATAAAGGCCAAGTGCTGAAAAGTACATAAAAACATTTGAAAAACAGTATATTATATGTGTGTGAATTAAACCCATCGTATCCCATAATGATTACCATAGAGTAAGTCCATATTCCAAATTCATCACCATTATACCAAATTTTACAATTACCCCTAATCATATTCAATACTATAATTCAATCCATAACCGGCCATAACCATATTACCAACCATAATCAGTACGTAACCATTCCAAATACCAAGTTTCCCTCTAATCATGTGAGTGTCAAGGATGCTCATGACTGGGAGGAGGGCTATCATGATAGTTTTTAACACTATACAGAGGTTGTACCACTTTACCCACGTGTTCGTGATTTTATCACCTTTCGATGACTATGGAATCTCAATTATGCCATCTCACAATTCCTTAGGTGCGTGGCCAAGAGATCACAAAATGGCCTTTACAAAGGGATACTAGCACGTACGGACCCACTGAGGTTTCACCTATGGCGATGTCTCCAACTAAGCACATCTTCAACCAAGGGCCCCCTTTTGTGCCATTCGGGTCTCAGGGAGTCCCGTCACAATTCCAAACCCAATCCAACTCCACTTCCCCGGTGCGCCAAATGGTCCATGCAATACTAGCAATACCCTAACTAATCAGCTACGCCGCACCCATACTTGGCCTCGTGGTGGCACTATAAATCCTGGATGATCGCTCCACGAACCGGTCCTTAGATGTAAAGCAAGCAAAATCACCATAACATCCAACCCATCCACATACCTTGCTTGCTCAGATCACCCATTACCGTATTACAATTAACCGTGTTCATCAGTGTTCATTATCCATCATCTCAATAATTTATAATAAGTAACTTGGTTGTTTTCCCATTCCAATTGATTAAGCAAAGCAAAGGTAAAAAGCCCTTCCCGATGCTCTACCATGTATTCCAGGTGACAAGGGTGGTTAAACAAAGCTAGTAAATTTCCTATCATAGAAATTCACATCAAATTGACACAAGCGTGCAGTTTGAAAACAAAATATTTATTGTAAAGACAGGATCAATAATATGTTCAAGGGCACCTACCTTGCTCTTGGGCTTGGTTCGGGTCAAAGTCTTCAAATTCCTGGTGCTGGAGGTCCTCCGCAACACTCTCTAGCGCAAAACCGTCTAAACCGCGCAATAAACATACAAGACAAGAATCACAATCAATAGATGCTCATATGTTACTCAATATGACACGATATGCATGATTAATGCAAATGCGAAGCAAAACAAGTTAATGAGTTACTATTAATGTTCACTAATCCTTTGAACAGTTATGAACATGTTTGCAATTGATTTGAATCAATTTAGAATTAATTTAGGAGAAAACAGACGGCCAGACCAGACTAGTCCGCTTGGGACCGGACTAGTCTTCCCTTCGCAAAATCGATGGAATGGGGTTTTTTAGATCGATGTGAATTTGGAGAAACGGGGTTGAATTCATGTGAGAAAGAGGGATTAGAAGGTATACCAGATGTTTAGAACTCTAATGAATCAAGGGTTTTGGAGGCAACACTTGGATCTTGACGGTCTAGGGTTGAGGAAGAAACTTGAAGATGACTTATTGATGAAGAACGAAAACTCGATGGAGATCTTGATCACTTGATCCTATTTCGTTTCCTCCTCTTATTCTTCTTGCTCAGGATCTCCTTCTCCTCCCTAGTGGCGGCTATCCACGAGCTAGGGTTTGGGTGGTCTTTCAATTGAGACAAAGAGGTAAAAGGTGGGGTGTTTGTTGTTTATACTGGGGTGAAGGGTTAGGGTTTGATGGATTTCGAGTTTGGGGTGGTTGGAGGCCGGTGTGGGGTCCCACATGGGCTCCAAAAGGGTTACACATGACGTCCTTAGGACCACTTAAGGTAAAACCCTAAAACACGCCGTGGAACAAAAGATCAACTCGGAATCGTGATCACCGGACAAGTCCGCACAAGGCCGAACTTGTCCAAAGTTAGTTAGAGAAAAATCAAATAAGTTCGGACTATATCGGACAAGTCCAAACTTTGTCAGAGGAAAAATAGACAAGTCTGGCCAAAACCGGACAAGTCTGATTTTAGTCCGAGAGGAAAACGGACAAGTCCGGCGGAAAACGGACAAGTCCAGACAAGCCTAGGGACTTGGTGAAATTTCAAAGAATCGGGATACCGGACTAGTCCGCAATGGACCGAACAAGTCTGAAAATTGTACAAAGACAAAACCAGACTAGTCCGCAGCAAAAACGGACATGTTCGAGGGAGGTCAGAGAGAAATCGAACTAGGCCGCAACAAAAACACACTAGTCCGCACTTATCAAAACTTTTGAGTGCGGATTTTTTTTAAATTCGTTTTAAACTTTTTCCTTTTTATGTTGATCGATGTTAAACATGTATATGAACTTATGCAATGCATGATGCATGAAATGAGGGTGTTACACATAGAGTCGGGTCTCAACCAACCCTTCACTCGTCAAGTCAATGGGGTAACCTCACAAGCTGAGGGCTCCCACATGATTACAACAAGAGAATTGATCAAACACACTCAAATGATGTACAAGATTCAGCAAGAGTCTGAGAGACCTCAAACCCAAGAGCTCAAGATTGCTTAGAACGTCGCTCTCCCTTTCACAAATCTCAAATCCCAAAAGGTTGAACCATTAGGGCCTTACAAATGTGGAGAGGAGTGTTTTATGCTCATGGGAGGTGTGACAGCGCTAGGGTTTTTAGTTGGTCGTTATGGGGTCATCAATCTCTTATTTATAGACATTTTGAAAAGTTACCATTTGGATCTCGATGCTCGGACTAGTCCGCTATGGAACATCGAACTAGTCTTGTGTGCTTTGTGAAATATGTGTGAAGTTGTGCAAGACACTATGAAAACCAAACTTGTGTAAGTGTACCAGACTAGTCCGCATATGACCGGACTAGTACGTTTGTTGTCAAGAGAGAAACCGGACTAGTCCAACCATTATCGGACTAGTCCGGTGGTGTTGAAAATTGAAGGGTATGGGACAAGTCCAACGTGTAGGACATGTCCAGTTGTGCACTAGAGACATATCAGAATAGTCCAGACAACATTGGACTGGTCTGCAGCTTGTGAAATGTGAAGGGAAGGACTAGAACGCATCTGTGGACTTGTCCATTTGAGAAGCAGAGGGATATTGGACTAGTCCTTTTTATACTCAGAGGGGAATCGTACTAGTCAGCACATTCTCGGACTAGTTTGTGCTTGGCTAGGTTTTCAGTTGTGTTTTAGCCCCTACTCTCATTGCAAAAACTTGAGCTCTTGGGGGTGTGTCTCTCACACACACCCTATACATTTATGACTACTTTTTCATCTGTTCTCCACTTGTGCTCTTCCCTTCTTACCTCTCATTTTTCACATTTTTGCACCTTTAGTTCTATTTTTTGAAGCCTGCTCCCAACTCAACAAATTTTTTTAGGATCTCGCTTGTTTTTCATCAACCATCCAAAAGCTACAGGGGTGTGCCTAGGTGCACTTTCATACCCCCACTACATCATTTACTCATCCTACTGGAATCCTCACTAGAACATCCTACTTTTACTTTGGGATAAAAAATACAACACCCTAGGGATTACTATTGGGTGAAATGCTCTATGCGCTTGCAGAACTCATCTTGCTTTGTCTTAGGTTAGCCTAGTGCCAAATGCATAACTAGCACGTGTTTCTAGGATGAGTATTTAACGTTAGGAAATAGCAACAAGCATTTCTGGAGCCGTTGCCAGGAAGGCACAAAAGTGTTGCATGATCATGTGGTAGACAGGACTCTAGTAGGATTTTAGTAGGATAACATTGCTTTGTTTTGCATTCATTAATGATAAAAAGGGGTAGTGTATGACCGATTTCTATTTTCTGCTAAACTACATTGAAGATCTCGAATCAGTGCTGAGAAGAGTTTGACCTCGTGTCGTCCCTCCTGAGTAGATCTTGTCGGCAATGAAGACGTCATTTCCGCACCATCACGCTGCAACCCAATGGCCCAAAAGACCATTCATGTGTTTTTGGCACCCTTTGCTAACAATGTCCTATTGGGCCCAATGTCAACAAAAGATACGTAAACTTCAAAATCAAGACTAGCCTAATCACTATGGTGTAGGCTAATCCCTTCTGTGAGAAAATCAATGATGATGCAAGTGCTCACCTGCAAAAATTCCTAGAGATTTGTAGCACTTTCAATATCGAAGATGTCTCACTAGATGCCATTCATCGTCGACTATTTTCATTCTCCATCCTTCGGAGATTCTATGCGAACCGAAGTGCTATAAACACTTGGGAAAAGTGTCCTACGATGTTCCTCACCAAATTCTTCCCGTTGAGCCAGACCAATGTCCTATGTGCAAGAATCTCAAGCTTCCAACAGGAGCTTAAGGAATCCATTCCTGATGTTTGGGAAAGGCCGCAGGACTACATCCTAGCCTGCCCTCACCATGGAATGGATGATTGTATCATCATATAAAATTCCTACAACGGACTGACTCCATCAGTCTGTGACCATGTGCGTTGCTGCTGGACAAGCCTTCTTCTCATTTACGGTGCCCAGATCAAAAGAACAGATTGAGAAGAGGGATTCCAACATGGGTGAGCGTCTTTAGCCCCGACACGAGTCATGCACATTATGAGAGACGTGGACATGATCGCTGCCAAACAAGACCTCCTGATGAAGAATCTAGACTGTGAAGCCAATAGAGAAGTATTTGGCACCGCTCAAACCTTAGACTGTCACATGACCTGTGAGGTCATATGGGGAGTGACTGCCCCTAGACCCATGAGGATACCATGTACTTAGCCAACAAACAAAATTTCAACAATGGCTACCGTCCAGGAGGTCAAGGGTGGGTGTTGACGGCTACTAAGAAACACTAACTAATCATCCCCGACAACGGTGCAAGAAATTCTAGTTGACGTTTCTCAATGTCACAGATCATCCCTAGTAAGAGATGGGTCCGCAAGCGCTCGAAAACTGTCGTGTAGCATTTCACCCAAGAGTATTCCTAAGGGCAATGTATTTATCCCAAAGGAAGGCAATGGATCAAAGTAAACACTACTCTTATGATCAAGCTATGGAATACTAATCAATTATCAAGACAGGGGTAAGTTTATAATATGGCTAGTGTGAAACACACCTAAGCAATCTATTCTAAAGGGTAAATGGGTCCTAATGGAGATTGGACTAAGAGTTGGGGAGTTACTCATACAATGGTTCTAATATACATATACATAGCCCAGGTTACATACTAAAGAGCATATCAATGGTAAATACTTATGCTAAGTTGTTCAACATATCGTGCACAGGTTTACACCTAGCAATACAAGGATGACTCCCGCCAAAAGCCTGTGGCATAGCCGAACGTGGAGGATTACAGAGGACAGATAGGGCTGTCAGCAGTTACTGCCTACCTCTTTAATCCGTGAGTCTAAGAGACATCCAATGTTACTTAACTATCCTGGCACCACGCTAGCATATTAAGTACATACCTTAAGAGTCATAACACAAGTTATCTTAAGGCAATGACTAACCTAAACATAATTGAACCAATGTTGGGGCATAGCATAAGTTATTCATACCAAGATGGTCATATCATAACTAATTAGACTATGGTGGGTGTTTGTAGTATTTATGATGGTAGATTAAGAGTGATATGGCATAATCATAAAGACTACTCCTACCACATAAATTGAATCCACAATCAAACAAGAAACGCTTCATCCAGGTATATGAATAAAATAAGACTACAGATAATATCTTCATTATGCATAAAGTCACAAATATAAGCAAATATACATGAGCCATACCTTTCCCAATATGGACTTTGGACTAGAGGATCTCCTCTCTATAACCTAACTCCACTAAGGACTAAGAGAACTAGTGTATACGATAGAATGATGCTCAAGTGGTGTGTGTTGAAGTGAGGGGTCCTATTTATATATGGAGAAGGCAGTTCCCGCCGCCAAAAGTTAGCGACTCAGTCACCACTGACTTCTTCAAGCTAGGAGTAGCCAACACGTGGAAGTTGACTGAGTTTGGCGCCAGAAGCACTTTGGTGGAACCACCACTTCAGTGAAAGCATCTAGGCCCCCGTGAGGTATGGTTTTGGTGATTAATGACAACCATTCGTAATTACTAATGAGTTTCTGGATGCAAGGTTTCACATATATCACATCAAGCGTTAACGACTATCTATTAAAATCATCTACCACTCATTGTATACGAATGGAGACCCCTCAAACGAGCTATTCTAAGGGGGTTATTCAATTCTCATGAAGGCTAAATGAAGAACTCACACAACAACTCTATTCTATCAAAATTGGCAACACAAGAAGATCAATATTCATCAGAACATTGTTTGCAACAAGTGTCAAGAGGTCACTCGAGAATCTTCTAAAAGTTCAACTCGAAGCAAACAAATTACACTCACCGGATTGTCCGATGGTCTGGAAAATGCACACATCGGTCGATTGGGGCTCAACAGAAGAAGAAGACCTCAGAATGAAGTGCACACCGGATCATCCGATGCTAGAGACAAGTGGACATCGGTGAAGTTCAACAGAAAGATTAATTTGTCTCAACAATTCTGGAGAAACACTCACCGGATCATCCGATGCAGAAGCAAAGTGGACATCGGTCTAATTCAACAGAAACATTATTTCTGGACCAAATCTGAAGACAAAGCTCACCGGATCATCCGATGATTGAGAAGGGGCAGCATCGGTCGAATAACGGTCACTTCTGACACAGTGACGTCAGCTAATCTAATTACACCGATGCTCAGAAAAGGTGGTCATCGGATCATCCGATGTACACAGAAAAAGTAATCAGCCAACTTTTTCAACGGCTAATTCAGTTGGGCTGGCTATTTAACCCCCTTCCACCAGTCATTTCGACAACACTTGACAACCAGAGCATGCCTACACATCCTCAAGTGTCCAAGACCTAGAACAATCATTTACACACCCTTTCCGTCCATCTACACCTCAAGATATAGGCTAGACCTAGCTAGAGAGAAGCTTGTGTGCGTCCTCTCTGGGTGAGTGGAGTCTCTAGACCAGTGAGAGCCGTGAGGGAGTGCATTCTTGGTGATTGCATTCACCTTGTATCAAGAGGAGAGTAGAGAGATTGCTCCGGAGCTTGCCGAGACAATTGTGGAAGCCCGGAGGATCGAAGTTGTACAAGGCTTGAGCTCCACCTTGCCGGAGATGGCGAACGGAGAAAGTTAGTGGATTCCCTCGTCTTGGTGACTTGGGAGTGGCAATACCCTTTGGTGGGTGCCACAACGTGGATGTAGGAAGATCCTAGTGATCTTACCGAACCACGGGAAAAATCGCCGTGTCTCCGCGTCTTCGAGCGTTTGCATTCCTCTCCCTAACCCTTTACGATTACGTTTTACTATTCCGCACTTAACTCTCTTGATTGCGTAGTTGACTTGCATAGGGAATTGGGATTAACAATTAAAGTTTTTAAATTGCCTTAAAATTTGAAAAAGCCCAATTCACCCCCCCCCCCTCTTGGGCGTTTCGATCCTTACAATTGGTATCAGAGCTTGGTTGCTCATAGGATCATTCTAGCTTCACCGCTAGAGAGCTTAAATGGCCAAGAATGGGGGTTCGGTTCCCACCTTCGAGGGCAAGAACTTTGCCTATTGGAAAGCACGCATGCTTGCCTACCTAGAGGCTATTGCTCCCGAAGTTTGGGAAGCGACCCATGCGGGATTTGGAGATCTCAATTATGTTGGTGATCAACTAAAATGGGATGCTAAGGCTAGAAATGCTATCTACGAATGCATAAGTCAAGACGTATTTGCTAGAATTGCTAGTAAAGAGAAAGCATGTGAAATTTGGGCATGTTTAATTGAAATACATGAGGGCTCATCTCGTTTTAAAGAACTCAAATATCACTTGCTTAAATCCAAGTATGATGAATTCAAAATGCTTCCTCATGAGAATGTTAACCAAATGTTTTCCCGTTTAAATGTACTCATTGAGGAGATTAAAGCACTTGACATTGCCTCTCTTGGTAAGGGACTTATTAACCGCAAGATCCTCATGCTCCTACCCAAGCCCAAGTACAACATTATCAATTCAATGCTCCAAAAGGAATCGCTTGACAACATTGAAGTCTCGGAGCTTATTGGAGAAATTCATGCTCATGAGATGAGCGTTCTTGGAATGATGGAGTAGTCATCATCAAAGACCATCGCTCTCAAGGCCTCAACCAAGAAGACAACTCCCAAGAAGAAGAAAGTAGTTGAGCCTAGCTCAAGTGAAGAAGAGCAAGCAACAAGCGAAGAGGACGATGACGAGCTTGCATTGATGATGAGGAAATTCTCACGGTTAAACTCCAAGATTGCAAAGAAGGGTTACTCTTTTGATCCCAAGAAGAAAGCCTTCCTTCCAAGAAAAGATGAAAACAAGATATGCTATAATTGTGGTGATCAAGGCCACATATCGTATGATTGTCCAAAGCCGGACAAAAGGAAGGACAACCACAAGGGAAAGCATCAAAAGCTAGAAGAAAGTGATGAAGATGAAGAAGAGGTCAAGCCCAAGCGCTCCTTTGGAAAGAAGAAATTTGACAAAGGCAAGAAGACCAAGCTCTTTCCAAAGAAGAGAAGAGGGCCTCAAAAGGTCTTCATGTGCGAAGCCAATGAGTGGGTCACCGATGAGGAAACAAGTGACGATGATAGTGAAGATGAGGAAGAAAACTTGGCAAGCCTCGCTATCGTCAACAAGGATGACTCACCTCTTTCCCCACCGCCCATGTGTCTCATGGCGAAAGGTAACACCAAGGTATGTGATGACTCTAGTGATGATGATGAACTTTCTCCCGATGAATTAGCATCTATGATTAATGAATATCATGCCATCATAAAAAGGGAAAAAGGCAAGGTTAAGGCACTTGAACAAGCTCGTGCTAAGCTTGAGAGTGCTAACCTCAATTTGCATGACAAGTATGAAAGCATACTTAAGGAGCATGACATGCTCAAGTCTCATGTCAAGCAAATTGAGGAAGAGAAGGCTCAAATCAAGCTTGATCACCATGAGCTTGACTTAGCTCATCAAGCACTCTTGGGCAAGCACAATGAGTTGGTTCAAGAGCATCAAGTACTTAACCTTGCTTGCTATTGAACTAAAATTGAAGAAAGAAACCCTTGATGGCAAAATACCCGCTAGTTCACATGCCACTAACAATTTGCATGAGTCTTTGCCGTTGAAAGCAAATGCTAGGGAGAAGGAGCTAATGGACGAGATTGAAAGTCTCCATGCTAGCGTGGCAAGACTAACCAAGGGAGAGGACAAGCATAAGGAAATCCTCTTCCAACAAGCCAAAGGCTTCAACAAGAGAGGACTTGGATCCTTCCCGGTGCCAAACAAAGGGAAGGTGCCCTCACCGGAGCTTAGCACAAGCTTCATTAAGGAAGTTGGTTCCTATTGCCAACACTGTGAGGTCACCGGACATCACACAAGGGAGTGTCCTCTTCCTAATCGTCCTTCTCCCAAATTGCCTCCTAACTATACATCTACCTTTGATAATCACTATTATCTATTGAGCAAAGTAGGTGGGAAGGTGAAGGCAAAGTTCATCGGCAAAGACATCAAGGGCATGAAGGGGAAGCTCCCCAAGCAACTTTGGGTCCCAAAATCACTTGTATCACACATACAAGGTCCTAAGTTGGCTTGGGTTCCTAAACTCAAAAACTAACTTCATGTGTGTAGGTGAACTACAAAGCCGGAGGAAAACATTGGGTACTCGATAGTGGGTGCACTCAACACATGACCGGCAATGATGGTATGTTCACCTCCATAGAGGACCCCAGAAATCACGAACAAGTCACCTTTGGTGATAACTCAAAGGGGAAGGTAATTGGTTTAGGTAAAATTGCTATTTCTAATGATTTTTCTATCTCTAACGTGCTTTATGTTAAGTCTCTTAGTTTCAATTTACTCTCTATTGCTCAATTATGTGATCTTGGACTAACGTGCACATTTGACAAGAATGGTGTTGTGGTGTCTAGTGAGTCTAGCAAAGAACTAATCTTCAAGGGGTTTAGGCATGTACATCTTTACTTGGTGGACTTCTCCAACAAGAACGCTAGCTTGACCACTTGTCTTTTCACCAAGACAAGTTTGGGTTGGCTATGGCATCGACGCATTGCTCACATAGGGATGAGCAAGCTCAAGAAGTCATTCAAGCTTGGGATGGTGACCGGCGTGAAGGACGTCACATTTGAGAAGAACAAGCTTTGTAGCGCATGTCAAGCCGGGAAGCAAGTTGCCTCGCACCATCCGATGAAGACAATGGTGTCAACCTCCAAGCCACTTGAACTGCTTCACATGGACCTCTTCGGACCGTCCACATACCAAAGTCTTGGCGGTAACCTCTATTGTCTCGTTATTGTTGATGATTATTCTTGATATGCTTGGACTTTGTTTCTAGGTGACAAGGGTGAAACTCCGGAAGTCTTCAAGACCTTTGCAAAACGAGCTCAAAGGGAATTTCAACTTCCCATCATCAAGGTCCGGAGTGACAACGGCACCGAGTTCAAGAACTACAACATTGGGGAGTGGTGTGACCGTGAAGGCGTGAAGCACGAGTTTTCGGCAACATACACCCCTCAACAAAATGGAGTCGTTGAAAGGAAGAACAAGACTCTCATCACCCTTGCAAGAGCAATGCTTGATGACTATGGCACGTCGGAGAAGTTTTGGGCCGAAGCAATCAACACGGCGTGCCATGCCGCTAATAGGATCTATCTTCATCGACTACTTCAAAAGACCCCCTATGAGCTCCTCATTGTGAGAAAGCCCAACATCTCCTACTTCCGAGTCTTCGGATGCAAGTGCTACATCTACCGCAAGAAGAGGCTTGGTATGTTTGAAAGAAGGTGTGATGTTGGTATTTTTCTTGGTATTCAACCAAACCTCCGGGTTAGTTGAAGAAAGTTGTGATGTTGAGTTTGATGAGACTAATGGCTCCCAAGAGGAGAGTTTTGGTCATGATGATATAGATGATGAGCCTCTACGAGAAGCTATGAAGAACATGACCATTGGAGACATCAAGCCTGAAGTTGAGGAGAGCCATGATCAAGGGGGAGCCTCAAATGCTAACATCGACACCCCCATGGCGCCTCAAGTTGACGAAGAAGAAGAAAAACATGATCCATTGCCTACGCAAGATTCACAAGTCCTACAACATCTAGATGAAGAAGAATAAGTCCAAGATCAAGTCCATCCACAAGACGAGCAAAACGCATCACCACCGCCAAGTGCTTCACAACCACTCATGAGGCATGGGAGCATCTCCAAGGCGCATCCGATGGATCAAATCATCGGAAGTCCGTCACGGGGAGTAAGTACTCGTTCTCGCCATGTCGCTTCGTTTTGTGAGCACTACTCGTTTGTTTCGTGTGTAGAACCCACTCGCATCGAGGAAGCACTTCAAGATCCAAATTGGGTGATGGCAATGCAAGAAGAACTCAACAACTTCACCCACAACGAAGTTTGGGTGTTGGAGGAGCGACCCAAGGACAAGAACGTCATCGGAACGAAGTGGGTGTACCCCAACAAGCAAGATGAGAATGGCGTTGTGGTCCGCAACAAGGCAAGACTTGTGGCCAAGGGTTTTGCGCAAGTTGAAGGACTAGACTTTGGAGAGACATTCGCTCCGGTCGCTCGGTTAGAAACTATTCGTATACTCCTTGCTTTTGCTTCACATCATAACATAATGCTTTATCAAATGGATGTGAAAAGTTCCTTTCTTAATGGCTATATTAACGAGCTTGTTTATGTTGAGCAACCTCCCGGGTTTGAAGATCCGAGGAATCCTAATCATGTGTATAGGTTACACAAGGCGCTCTATGGACTCAAGCAAGCACCTAGGGCGTGGTATGAACGACTAAGGGATTTCCTAGTCATGCAAGGATTCAAGATCGGGAGGGTGGATACTACACTCTTCACCAAGGACATCGACGGAGATTTATTTCTTTGTCAAATTTACGTTGATGACATTATTTTTGGCTCAACTAACAAAGCTCTTAGCCATGAGTTTGGCAAAATGATGTCTAGGGAATTCGAGATGTCAATGATTGGAGAGCTCAATTTCTTCCTAGGATTTCAAATCAAGCAACTTCAAGAGGGGACCTTCATCTATCAAGAGAAGTACACAAAGGACCTCTTGAAGAAATTTGAGATGGGAGATTGTAGCTCAAGAAGCACTCCAATGGCGAAAAATTGCCATCTCGACGCGGACATGGACGGTAAACTAATCTCATTACCGTTCCATGATTGGCTCATTGTTATATCTTACCGCATCTAGGCCCGATATTATGTTTAGTGTGTGCTTGTGTGCTCGCTTTCAAGCGTCACCGAAAGAATCGCACAAGAAGGCGGTCTTTAGGATACTCCGGTATCTCAAGCATACCCGAAGTGTAGGTTTGTGGTACCCCAAGAACGCTAGTTTTCATCTCTTAGGCTACTCGGATTTAGACTTTGCCGGATGTCGTGTGGACCGCAAGAGTACCTCCGGAGGGTGCCACCTACTTGGGCGTTCCCTAGTATCTTGGTCTAGCAAAAAGCAAAATTCCGTGGCTTTGTCCACCGCGGAGGCGGAGTATATAGCGGCCGGTGCATGTTGTGCCCAAATTCTATATATGAAGCAAACCCTTTTGGACTTTGGAATCAAGTTTGGTTGTGTGCCTCTCCTTTGTGACAATGAAAGTGCGGTTAAGATAGCTAGAAACCCCGTTCAACACTCCCGCACCAAGCACATTGATATTCGTCATCACTTCTTGCGGGACCGTGAGGCTAAGGGAGACATCTCATTGCAAGGTGTTAGGTCCGAAGAACAATTGGCGGATATCTTCACCAAACCACTTGATGAGAAAACTTTCTCTAGGCTTAGAAGTGAATTAAATGTGCTAGATGCATCTAACGTCATGTAAATTGCCATGTTCATGTAAGGTTGCATATCATATAGGTCTTGCCTAACTCCCAAAGGATAGGGGCGAGCTAGAAATAGTTTTCCCTGAGGAAGCCTTTGGAAGGCTTAAACTTGGCAAGATAGATTTATCTTATGCCTTGCATGATTCCTGCCATATAAACTTGCACTCATTTAATATCTTGCATTAACTTGTTTGGCATTGCATACGGTAGATTGTCACAAAGGGGAACCCACATCATGAGAAGAAGACTTGTTTGAAATGCAATATATTAACTCATATGATGTGGAAAGAGCAAAACTCTAAAGGAACATGCTTTAAAGAGATAGAAGTCTCCATACTCTAGCTCACAAAGCATGGACCTTACATTTTCTTGGTTTTTCCCTCCTAATTTTCCTTGTGTGCTCTATTTGTTTAAGGGCTTAGCCAATATTTGGCACTATATTGAAAAGCCTATTTCTTTGGGGTTAGGAGGTGCCCAAAAGGTCCTAAGACTCGTTTTCTCTTTGTGTGTTTTTAGTCAACGGACATTTATGGGTATTCTTAGGTTTTCTGTAGTCATCGGACTATCCGATGCTAGGGTCAGCAGCTACATCGGATCAATTGGTGCTTCAGTTCATCGATCAGATCAGTCAGAACCAAGAAATCGACCGATGAGTTCATTCCAGGAAACATCGGAGCATCCGATGTTCAATCCTCTGCCATCCTGCAGAATTCGACCGATGATCGACGTAGCAACGTCGGATCATCCGGTGTGCAAAGAGAGTTTTTGGACCAACTCTCTGTTGAACTCGACCGATGACCCCACTCGATGCGCATCGGTCGATCCGGTGTTCGCGTAACCGTTAGGTCATCGGGTTCCCATTTAAAGACGTACGGCGCTTCGTCTTCCTCACCCCGTGCCGCCACCTTCTCGCACCGCCGCCGCGCCTCCCGCCGCCACCTCCTCGCGCCGCCGCCGCGCCTCCCGCCACCGCCGCGCCTCCCGCCACCGTCGCGCCTCCCGCGCTTCCTCGCGCCGCCGCCGCACCTCCCGCCGCCGCCGCGCCTCCCGCGCTGCCACTTCCTCGCGCCGCCGCCGCACCTCCCGCCGCCATCGCGCCTCCCGCGCTGCCACTTCCTCGCGCCGCCGCCGCACCTCCCGCCGCCGCCGCGCCTCCCACGCTGCCACCTCCTCGCGCCGCCGCTGCGCCTCCACCACCGCCGCGTCGCCACCGCCACGCCTCCATCGCCGCTGTCTCAGACCACGCCGCCGCCGCCGCCTCTTCAGGGTGCCGCCTCGTCGTCTCTCCATCTCACCGCCGGCAGCCCTACGACTTTCGTCGCTAGGGTTCCCACGAACCGCGCGACATCATCCCGATCGCTGCGTCGCCGTTCATCGTTCGCGTGATCCTTTTCGTCGCTAAGGTTTGTACCGTACCGTGCGACATCCATCCTTGTTTCTCGTCGATCATGTTTCCACTAACCCTAGGCCTCTCTTTTGTATCAAGATGGGCCGTGATCGCAAGGGAAAAGGCAAGGCCATCGAGGAGCCCGCAGCGAAGAAACAAAAGCTCTCGAAGGAAGCTCGCCGGGCAGAGTTGGCCGCTCGCGCCGCTGAGGAGCGTGAGCGCGGCCATCGCGGTTCCTTGCGGCTCCGCGAGTCTCGGCAGAGGCAGCAGCAGCCCACAGTGCAGCTCGTGCCGCCCGACGACTCTGAGGATGAGGAGGATACTGCGGTGACGCCACTGGTTCGCCGGCGCACCGTCAGGACCCGAGGGGGAGGTCAGATCCCCACCGCGAGTCAGCGTCCCACTGCTGCCGACCGCGCTGAGGACAGAGGCCCAGAGGGCCATCTACGAGATGGATACCGCTGCCAGAGTTGCTGAGGATGTCAGGCTTACAGACTATCGCAAGTTCAAGGCAAAACAACTGAAGAAGCTCAGATGGACAGCGTTGCCAGAGGAGTGGTTCCCGCAGCCCAGGGACACTAGGGTTGATCCCCGCTTTTGGACCCTGACAAAGGCGTCCCTGTACGAGACGTACAGGCGTCGGGGCCATAAGCTGTTCCAGCACACTTACATCGACTGGAATCAGCTTGCAACAGCAGCTGGACACGGGATCAGGCCATTCTTCGAGAGGTACAGAGGCCTTGCGGAGCTGCTCTCACGCCAGAGGAGCGCTTACGTGGAGGAGTGGGTTCGAGTCTTCTACGCCACTCTCTATATCTCAGAGGGTCGGCGCTCGATCAACTTCATGTTTCTGGGGCAGCAGCACACCGTGTCTCGAGAGCGACTGGCACAGCTGCTTGAAGTGGACACACACCTCACTTGTCTGCACGAGGTGGTCTACGGAGGAGCCGACCCGCCAAGAAGGCCGCTGACAGGGGGAGTGTCACCGCCGTTTGAGGAGATCAGAAGTCTGTTCACCCCTCCCTTCACGCCAGACCAGCCGAGGGTGCCAGCTCTCCTCACTCCAGCCGCTCGGACAGTTCACCACATCCTCAGGCGTACCCTTCTACCGAGGTCCGGCTACCTAGAGGGCTTCACGAGCCTCCAGCAGACCATCCTGTTCTATGTGATGAACGGGATGGAATTTGATATCGTGGACATCTTAATCTGCGAGATGGAGGACGTGATCATTGACGGAGTCGGGATGTTGAGGCAGTTGGTCTACGGGCATTGGATCTGCCGTCTGCTGTTCCTGCTAGCACCTGAGGACTCGCCAGCCACTGCTCCTTTGACAGAGCTCCACGCCACTCGGTTCTGCCACTACCGAGTGCCTACTCCTGGAGACCGCCGCCTTGGCCATCCAGTCGAGCATCAGGTCAGAGCCCGACTCTCCGAGGAGGACTGGACCGAGCTAGCCCAGGAGGACGAGGCGCTCGCCCAGGCAGAGGCACAGGGTGAAGGACTGGAGCACGTCTGGTCGGACAGCGACACCAGCGACAGCGTCGAGGAGTACTTCCCTCCTCCACCTCCTTCTCCGAGGCAGCACGACGTGGAGGCGGGAGGTTCGACTGCTCCACCACCTCCAGTGTCCGAGGCTCAGGTGTCACAGCCGTCAGAGCTCACCTCGCTGCTCCAGCAGATGGTCGAGCAGCAGCGCCAGGACAGGCTTGCAGCTGAGCAGGCCCGAGCGGAGCAGGCTGCGCAGCTCGCGGAGCTACAGAGACAGCAGCAGGAGATGCAGTTGGAGATCGCCCGCCAGAGGCGAGAGGACACTGACCGCTTCACGAGCCTGGTGGATCAGATGCACCGGAGGACCCTGGACCAGCAACAGCAGACTCAGCAGGCGATGATGGGCATCCTGGGGTTGATCACCAACCTCTACCAGCAGACCGGGATAGCCCTTCCGCCTCAGCAGCTGGGTCTTGGTCAGGCTCCAGCAGCTTCTCCACTGGCACCTACTGCAGCTCCAGCACCAGCGTCGCCCATACCAAGCTTCAGCATGTCACCTCTACTAGCCTCGACAGTGCCATTCCAGTTCTCTCCTCCACCGGCAGTACCTTCTCTGCTGGCGCCAGCAGTCCCAGCAGATCCCCCAGTTGCGTCAGCAGCTCCAGCTCCTCCCGCTCCAGCGCCAGCACCTGCGACCTCCACCTCGAGCAGCTCCGACGACAGCACCGCCGACGTCGACCGCTTCACCGTCGCCCCGAGTGCTCTGGAGTCCTAGGTACTCATCTTCCCTTTTTGGTGTCTTGATGCCAAAGGGGGAGAAGAGTTAGAGTCAGGGGGAGTTTAGCTCTAGGGGGAGTCAGTCTTGGTCGAGTCAGTCTTGGTCTTAGGGGGAGTTTGGGGAGTTTTACCTTTATCTTTTGGACTTATTGTCATTTGCTTCTATTGTAATTCAGTGTGCTATTTCATGACTTATTTGATCACTGTTTGAGCCTTCGAGCTCCTTGTGTTGCATTTTGTTCCAGTTACAATCTTTATGAGCATTGTGTTATTAAATTCATTTACTTCTATGCTCTACTCGTTGTGTTGTCATCAATCACCAAAAAGGGGGAGATTGAAAGCATCTAGGCCCCCGTGAGGTATGGTTTTGGTGATTAATGACAACCATTCGAAATTACTAATGAGTTTGTGGATGCAAGGTTTCACATATATCACATCAAGCGTTAACGACTATCTATTAAAATCATCTACCACTCATTGGATACGAATGGAGACCCCTCAAACGACCTATTCTAAGGGGGTTATTCAATTCTCATGAAGGCTAAATGAAGAACTCACACAACGACTCTATTCTATCAAAATTGGCAACACAAGAAGATCAATATTCATCAGAACATTGTTTGCAACAAGTGTCAAGAGTTCACTCGAGAAGCTTCTAAAAGTTCAACTCGAAGCAAACAAATTACACTCACCGGATCGTCCGATGGTCTGGAAAATGCACACATCGGTCGATTGGGGCTCAATAGAAGAAGAAGACCTCAGAATGAAGTGCACACCGGATCATCCGATGCTAGAGACAAGTGGACATCGGTGAAGTTCAACAGAAAGATTAATTTGTCTCAACAATTCTGGAGAAACACTCACCGGATCATCCGATGCAGAAGCAAAGTGGACATCAGTCTAATTCAACAGAAACATTATTTCTGGACCAAATCTGAAGACAAAGCTCACCGGATCATCCGATGATTGAGAAGGGGCAGCATCGGTCGAATAACGGTCACTTCTGACACAGTGACGTCAGCTAATCTAATTACACCGATGCTCAGAAAAGGTGGTCATCGGATCATCCGATGTACACAGAAAAAGTAATCAGCCAACTTTTTCAACGGCTAATTCAGTTGGGCTGGCTATTTAACCCCCTTCCACCAGTCATTTCGACAACACTTGACAACCAGAGCATGCCTACACATCCTCAAGTGTCCAAGACCTATAACAATCATTTACACACCCTTTCCGTCCATCTACACCTCAAGATATAGGCTAGACCTAGCTAGAGAGAAGCTTGTGTGCGTCCTCTCTGGGTGAGTGGAGTCTCTATACCAGTGAGAGCCATGAGGGAGTGCATTCTTGGTGATTGCATTCACCTTGTATCAAGAGGAGAGTAGAGAGATTGCTCCGGAGCTTGCCGAGACAATTGTGGAAGCCCGGAGGATCGAAGTTGTACAAGGCTTGAGCTCCACCTTGCCGGAGATGGCGAACGGAGAAAGTTAGTGGATTCCCTCGTCTTGGTGACTTGGGAGTGGCAATATCCTTTGGTGGGTGCCACAACGTGGATGTAGGAAGATCCTAGTGATCTTACCGAACCACGGGAAAAATCGCCGTGTCTCCGCGTCTTCGAGCGTTTGCATTCCTCTCCCTACCCCTTTACGATTACGTTTTACTATTCCGCACTTAACTCTCTTGATTGCGTAGTTGACTTGCATAGGGAATTGGGATTAACAATTAAAGTTTTTAAATTGCCTTAAAATTTGAAAAAGCCCAATTCACCCCCCCCCCCTCTTGGGCATTTCGATCCTTACATTCAGCCAAATAGAAATGTGGACCAATTCCATCGTGATTTCTCGGGGTGACTTCCAGGTGAGTCCCATTGACAGTTATAGGGTGTACACCGTTTGATGGCCTCGGGTACTTCTGTTTGTGGGCCATTTGATCCATGTGGTGCCAAGTGTTGATGCTTCATTGGCTAGGTTGGTATTTTATAGGGGTGCTCCCTCCCTTTTACCTCAATTCCTGCATAAAATGTCTGCATACCCAAATTCTCCAAGGGCAAGTAGAAATAGGTTAAATAGAAAGGTGATGTGTGCAAGAAATGATAATTTCTTCACATAATTGAGTTATATTGACAGGTGAAATTTGTATATAACAGCCGTCAACAGTGGGGTCAACCACACCCTTTCTTTCAAGGGGCTACAACAACAACAATGGCAATGGAAGTCAGCACAACCCAAAGGAACTTGCAATTAGCCAACTGAATATCATTGATGCCATATCCAAGAAGTTGTCGACTAATGACAAGGCCCTGAAAAATATTAGGGCCAAGATTGAAGGCTTAGCTTCTGCTTTCAAGAACCAGTTGATCTTAAACAAGATGTTGGAGACTCAACTAGCTCAACTGGCAGCTGTTGTCCCTCCATTGGAAAATGTATAGATTCTGGGGCAACCTGAGGCTCCCCTGGAAAATGTGAGTGCACGGGCTACGAGAAGTGGAAAGACCACTCATGACCCACCGTACCCCACTCAAGAGGAGACAACAGTTGATAAGAACAAGGAAGCAGTCACTTCTAACAAGAAAGAGAATCTTAGTTAGAGAATGGCAAGAAAATTTTAGGATACCACCATCTTGCCATTTAATCAAAGAAATAAGAAGCCAATTGTGGATGAGCAATTCAATCGCTTTGTTGTGGTCATCCAAAAGATCCACATCAATATGCTGTTGACAGATGCGATGCAAGTACCTGCTTAAGCTCGCTATTTCAAGGATATAATAAACAACAAGCGACCACTGCCCACCACAAAAGTTGTCAAGCTGATGGAGGATTGCAGCGCAACTATCCTGAACATGCTTTCAAAAAATAATTAGGATCCAAGATGTCCCACTATATCCTTATCTATTGGGACAAAACATTTTGACAACACACTTTGTGACCTTGGTGCAAGTCTTAGTGTCATGCCAAAGGTTGTCCTCGACAAGCTCAACTTCACCATATTGTCTCCAACACTGATGCAGCTTCAGCAGGTCGATACATCGTCTGCTATCCAGTGGGTATTACTGAAGATGTCCGATGAGAATTTGAAACTGCTCATACTCATGGACTTCATGGTGCTCGACATGGTGGTCGAGAAGAAAACCCTGCTCATTCCATGGCACCCTTTCATTAGCATTGCGGACGCTCACATCGATGTGGGAGCTAGAGAAATCCCCTTTCAAATTAATGGCAAGGAAGAGAAGTTTGACTTTCAGCCTAGGAAGGAGCAATGCTCCATGATCAAAATCAAGTATGGACCCAATGTCAAACACATCAAGGAGGTCGAAGTCACACAACCTCAAGTTGACATCCTCGTTGCATTTATGGGGAAATTGATTTATGAGGAGACTCCATCTTTTTGCCCACGCCGACTATCCAAGAAGAAGGAGGAGCCAGGGCTGTCTGAACGGCCCAAGTCTACTAAACCGCCGAAGAAAGAATGGCAGAAGAAGCAAAGCGAGTCAGCCATGCCAACTTCTCCAGGACCAGAGGCTGAAAATTGAGCTTCATAAAAATGGAGGAAAATCCATTTCATCAGAGTTTTATGAGACCTCGCCAATAGGTTAATTTAGTAGTTAGCTTATTTTTTATTTTCTTTCATCCCCATTTGGATTTTCCCCATTTGAATTTTTCTTTCCCATGGCATGGTTACTTTTTCATAGGGGAGTTGGGAATTCTATAATCTCAACTTAGATTTGTTTCTTTGATTTGGGGAAGTTTCAGTTGAGAAACAATTTTTTGGAGCAAATTTGTGGCTGATTCACCCAACAGCTCGAAATATAGTCGTTGGGCAGACATATGCAAAAAGGGGGACCAGGGGGCCCACCACACAGGGTGGCCGAACCTCTTGTTCGACTGACTTGGGGGGGTGCCATTTTGGCTCTCCATCCTCCAACGGCTATATTCCCTTTTCTTATGACCGTTGGGGGGTGCTACACTATTTATACATGCACGGGTGAGTGTGTTTCTTCACACTTCATCTAATTTTCACCTCCCCAACTCACTCACTCACGTGCTCAAGAATTGTCTTGCTCTTTTTTGAGCAACTTCTCCCAATTTCCAACCCAAAAAGATTTGCTTTCATCCCCATTTGCATGTTGCATTTGCATTCTCAAGTTGACAAAACAATTCATCAATGGTTTTTGTTTGGTTTTCACTAACATAACCCGTTTCGAGTTTGTTTTGTTTGTTCTCAAGTTTTTGCAACCATGAAGAAGGGCATAAAGATATTATTTGGGAAGAGGAAGGGAGCTTCATCATGCTCCAGCCATGAGAGAGACTCAAGCTCGCACCTCTCCTCCGAGCATACACCAAGTCCATGTTGGGAAATTGCGCAAGACAATGCCCCGATGGAAGACGACGATAATCCACTCCACCTTCTCAACAATGATGACCTCGACTTGGAGCACTATGTTGAACAACAAGCCTAAAACCTTCTCCGAGATCATGATTCCACTCACACAAAGGCTTACTATCCGACGCTACTTTCCAAAATTGGTATGGATTCCAAATTCTTTACCATGTGGCATGCATTAGGATGGGATAAATTTGCTCAAAGAGTTGAGGAAGGTTCACGTCTCCTCACTATTCAATTCCTATGCACACTAAACGTATAATGTGAAGGTATTGCTTTTAGGTTTTTTCAGAAAAGAATATTTTATCCTATGGAAAGAATAAAGTGAAATCCTTGGCTTCCATAGACGTTGTTTAATAGATTTAGACATTTTTCCTAAATATAATAAACAAGATTTTTGTCAAGAATTGACTAGTGAGATAGCATGTTGGGGTCCTAGGAATTACCACTTGCAAAATCCAACTTTACGCTTCATGCATAGATGGGTGGCTATTTCTATGTTCCCTAGAGATGGTAGGGTTGTGCGCGAAGATGAACTTAAGATCTTTTTTGCCATGGTTAGAAAATTTTAAATTGATATCAAGGCTATCATGTCAGGATGGTTGGAAAATATAAAATGATGGGTTCAATTGAATGTACTTCATTAATTATCCGCGTTGCTACGAAAGTGGGGTTTAGAAAATGCTTCAATTGAATTTATTTCAACAAGATGCTACTTGAAAGATGAGGACTATCTAGTGCAAGGACACACTCCTAAACATTATCTAGATGGATCCCTGGTGTTTCTCTAATATGGCTATGTAAATGAGATTCAGTTACCTAACCCATATTTTCATTTATACAAATGTCGGCAACTTACTATTGCTCTTCAACCTATCGAACAAGTTCATAGGAGTAATGTTTCTAGAAGGGTCACAAGAAGCCGTTCAAAAAAGCAGCCATGGAGATGCCTTCACCATCTACTTCCACCTATAAATACCAAGAGGAAGTGGATCCGAAAGGTGATGCACCTGGCTGGACCCAACCTCAAATATATGACACGGGAGAATTGTTGTGGCAAGAGTGTACTACCACCGGAGGGAAATGGGACCCTTACAATTCAAACTCGAGCTCTAGTAGCTTGCCTCCTCCACAGATGAGTACACATTGTTCCTTTTCCACCGAGGTTCTTGTGACTTTGGCCAAGGAATGGTGAAACTCACTCATGCCCTTCAAGACCACATCCAAGGTACCCACGACTAGCACCAACAAATCGATGCACAATTCAACAAAGTCAACACCATGCTGCAACAACAACATGCCGACATCATGGCCTACTTCTGTCATCAAGGGTTCAACCCTTATCACAGAGACTGAAAAGATCAAACTTGGGGGAGGACACCCAGCTAAGGTAACTTGTATCACACCCTATTTGCACTCCATTATTTTATCTCTTTCCTCCCACATCGTTTGCATCTAAAAATATAACAATAACATAGTATAGGTTAGGCTAATAAAATAAAAGATGAGCGGTAAGAATATTTTCACTTTGCATAAGTGTTGACTGTTGTTATATACAAATTTATACCATCAATATAACTCAATTATGTGGAGGAATGAATATTTCTTACACCCATCGTAGTTAATAATAACCTAGTTCCACTTGTACTTGGAGAAATTGGTGCATGCTGGTATTATAGGCAGACTTGAAGTGAAACAAGAGGATGGATCCTATAAAATATCATCCCAACCAATCAGGTGTCGCCATGTGGCACCACATGGATCAAATGGCCCACAAACAGAAGAATCCGAGGCCATCCAATGGTCTAGCACCAATATCATGGGATGGGATCTACATGTATGTCACTTGGAGGAAGAACTGGCCGTTTGGAGCCAGGACCAGGTCGGCCTACTAGGGGGGTCGACCGACCCCTTCCTGGTGCCAAACTCCACGTATTGGCTCCTCCTGGCTTGAAGAAGTTAGTGGTGACTGATTCTCGCGCTTTTGGTGGCTGGAACCGACCTTTCTCCAATCTATAAATAGGACCGTCACCCCCACTTCAACACACACCACTTAAGCATTCACTCTCTTTCATACAATAGTTCTCCAAGTCCTTAGTAGCAGTTAGGCTATAGAGAGGAGCCTCTAGTCCCAAGTTCAAATCCGGAAAGGTATGGCTCATGTATCTTCTCTTATATTTGTGACTTTGTGCTTTATAATAATATTATTATTAGTATCTATTTACTTATATACTTGGTCAAAGCGTTCCTTGTTTGGTTGTGGAGTCCATTTATGTGCTAGGTGTAGATGTGGTTATGATCTAGACATAATGCCAATATCATGTTATCTTAAACATCATACACCACTACTGTAGTCTAATTAGGTAATAATATGATTATGTTAATATGAATATGTTAGTGCTTGGATCCAACATTGGTTCAACGATGTTTAGGTTAGTCATTGCCTTAGAATGAATATGACATTGCAACACTTAAGGTATTTACTTAGCATGCAAGCGTGGTGCTTGGATAGTTTAGTAGGGTTGGATGCATCGTAGTCCATGGGTTGTAGAGGTAGGCGGTAGGTGCTAACAGCCCTATCCGTCCGTTGTAATCCTCCACATTCGGCTATGACGAAGGATCTTGGCGGGAGTCACCTGGCAGACCAGGGTAAGCCTGTGCCCGATATGTTGGACCACTAAGCCCTAGTATTCACTATTAGCATATTCATGTGTACTTTATTAGGCTATATATATGAGTAATTAGACCACAGTAGGAGTAGCTCCATCCCATAGTCTAACCCTCGCTAGGATAATCTTACCCTTAGAGTAAATTGCTTAGGTGTGTGTCACACTACCCATCTATTATAAAGTTACCATTGCCTTGATAATTGATTAGTATCCCATAGCCTGATCATAAGACTAGTGTTTACTTTACTCAATTGGCTTCCCTTGGAATAAATACAATACCCTCGGGAATACTCTTGGGTGAAATGCTACATGATAGTTTTCATGCACTTGCGGACCTCATCTCTTACTAGAGATGATCTGTGATGTTAGTAGCCATCAACAAGCCTTTCTGGTGCCGTTGCCGGGGAAGGCAAAGAAAGTGATGGATAGCGATCACTTGTGATTAAGCTATAGGTACTAATAGTTATTAGATAGGATTACCCTTGTTTGTTTTGGCCTTTTGTGGTGAAAACAGGGTAGTGTTGGCTAACCCATTTCATTGGACGGCCAACGAGGACGCTAGTGTTCAACTACGAGATGATTCAATACGTACCTCAACAAATGTCCGCTACACTACACCATTGCCTTTGATGGAAGAATTTCAGCTTCGAGTAGGAGCCAATGTCATCCATCCCCAAGCTTGGGGGAGGCTCCAAGAGATCTTTTTTGTTTGCCTCCACCATGGGTTGGATAGTTGGCTCTTCATCCAACACTCATGGGTTGGCTTTACCAATCCATGACCACACTCAAGCTGGAGCTGATGGAGTCCTATTCTCATTCATCATGGACGAGAATATGATCTCTACTCAAGGGGTGAATTTAAGAATGCTCTAGTTCTCTTAGCATGGCATGCACACTACTTAGCAAGGTGGACATGCTAGCTATGGAACTACACCTCCCATTGAAGAATCATGATAGATCTAGTCAATGGAGAAGTGTTTGGAATTATCCAAGCCATGGATATTCACGTGATTTGTGAAAATCCATGTCAACATGGGAAACTTTGGGAATCATTTCCCTATGTCCCATGGGGATTCTTCCTTCCAAACACAGCTCCAATAGCTATCACCAACAAGGAGGTCAAAGGTGGAATCAATATCACCATTGTAATCAAGGAGGTTATAGGGATTTCAAGGGATTTAAGTTCAACTATCCTACCTTGGAGTATCTTGTCCATTGCCAAGGAAGAAATCAAGAAAACATTTACATGAAGCTCTTGGCAAAGGACAAGAAACATAAAGAGCATTCAAGATCCAAGATATTCCACAATCACTTGTTTGGACTTCACTTGTTGATTGTGGAGTACACATGTCATCTGCCCAAGGAAGCTTTTGATCCAGGATCAAAGTATGGGTTGACCTTAAGGAATATCAAAAAGGTCGAAGTGGCACCTCTAAGGAAGGACAAGCCTCACCATGCTCACAAGTGAATATCTTCAAGATGGAGAAGCTCTCACTACATCAACAAGTCTTCATCAAGCTGACGGAGAGGCTAGGGCCACCATGTGGCCCACATGTCCAACAAACATGCCAAAAGAGATTTGGCATGTTAATCAAGAGAAGTTGTCCATTTCTTCCACTCCGGGATTGGACAACAAATCATTGCACTAAAATGGACGGAGGTATGTCCCACTCATCGGACATAAAAATTCGGTGAGTCCTTGCCAATAGGTTAATTGGTAGTTATTTCATATTTGCTTTCACAATTGCATATTTGAATTTCCAATCAATCTTTGCATTTGCATTTAGCATGTTTAATTTTCACACTTGCATGTTGGAAACTAAAATTTCCAACCATCATAAAACTAAAATTTTGAATTAGGAAATAAATTTATTTGGATATGAACCTTGAGCATAACCACTTGAATTCATCTACCTAATTCAACCCCATAATATTCCCCTTAGATATTCAATGCATTTGCAAGTTCTTTCAAGTTGGGCAAACAATTTGGCAAATGGTACAACATGCTTTTGGGCTAACATAACTTGTTTTTGAGTTGTTTTGTTTGTTTTTGATTTTAGGGCAGCCAAGCCAAAATTTGTAAAGAGGTTGAAAGGCCCCATCAACCTCATATCTCCCGATTGATCTCATTTTGAGTTCACGGTGGAGGAATGCTCATGATGGTAGCCCAATGGAGGAACAAGATGAAGCCCATTCAACTCCAACCTCAACTTGGCATTGATGAAGGCTACACTAAAATTCATGGTTGTGAAATTTTCACAGAACGACCTTCAACCCAAAACCGCTCTTCAATTGAGGTACAAGTTTAAAATTTTCCATTGTTTGAATTGCATTAGGATTGAATGATTTTTTCTTGCATTGGTAAGGAAGCTTTACCCCTTCTCATCACTCAATTCTAATGCATCCTCATGAGAGTAAGTGTTGACATTACTCTTTTTGGTGCTCCAAAAAGGAATGTCACCTTACTTGGGAATAAATTTAAACAAGTACCTAGAATTTCATAAGCATTACTAAAATTGTCTTAGACATTTTCTTCCTAAGTAATGCTTATGGAATGATTTAATGGTTGAATTGGTATGTAGCAACCTAGTAATAGTGATGTCCATAATTTTGATTTGAAACTCATTCATGCATGGAACACTAAATTTCAAACTCCTAGGCAAGAAATAAAAAATGTTCAGGAGGATAAAATTGAGAATCTTGTTTGCCGTGACCTAAATTATAAACATTTCCTCTTGTGTAAAAAAACTATGATTGTTAGAACATTTACAAGGTGAAGGGATCCATATAGTGTATTTATATCACTTGCATTGTTATGAGTAGGAGCTTTAGAAAATATGCAATTTGATTTACCCATAAAGCCCCACTCCTATCAATGATTCATACATTGTTCATGGATACACTTGAAATTGGACCTAATGCATATTTGATTTTGTTCTCCCCCATACGTACAAATGAAGATTCGGTTACCTAACCCAAAAAATTATTTGTACAGGTAGGGAGCTAACCATCCCTCTCTATCATAGAGGGGAAGTTTGCAAGAGCAATATTACTATGCAGGCATACAAAGATCTGATTGTTGGAACCCTAAGAGGATTCTATTTCAACATCTCTTTGCCAATGAGTAAATTAGGATGGTTGCTACCGATCAGAAATTATGCCCAAAGGTCAACCATAACTATACGAGGCCAGAGATTTGACATGAAAACCCTCCATGAGCAACCAATGGGCTGCTACGAATATGTGAGAGAATTATTCTCAACTATTCTAAACACACATTCAAGCTTAAGGGAATTGCCACCATCATTGTGTTTAAGTTATTCCCTTGTGGCTATAAGGTATGATGTACCTTAACCAAGGAATGACAAGATCACATCCAATGTATATTGGGTGCAAGTTGTTCCTATGTGGCTATAAGGTATTTTATACCCTAGCCAAGGAATGATGGATCACACTCAACCCATGTTGAGTACACGTCATCCCTTTGTGTTTATAGGTATGTTGTACCTTAGCCAAGGAAGAACTGATTGTACACAACACATGTTGGGTACATGTCACTCCTCTATGGCTAAAGGGTATCATTACCTTAGCCAAGGAATGACAGATCACACCCAATGCATGAAGGGTACAAGTTATTCCTTTATGGCAAGAAGATATGATACACCTTAGTAAAATAGTGACAGAACACACTTAATGCACGTTGAGTGCATGTCATGCCTTTGTGCTAAGGGTTATCATTACCTTACCGAAAGAAATAACAAGGTACATCCAACCTATGGAAACCTTGAAGTGTGGATGAGCAACGTCAACAACACTCTCCTCGACCACACTCGTGGAATCCATGCAAGGCAACCCAACATCGGCACTCAAACCTCCATTGTTAAAGCCATGTTGCAACAAGGATAGGATAACCTCATGGCCTACATCCGTCGTTAGGGTTTCAGCCTCTATCGCGGATCTTGAACAAGAACAAGCTTGGGGTAGGACCCCCACTTGAGGTAACTTGTATCACATCCCATTTTCATTCCGTTATTTTATTTATTTCTTTCCACCACATTTGCATCTAATAAAAGATTAATAATAATCTAGTATAGGTTAGGTTAATAAAATAAAAGATATGTTGTAAGAATATTTTTTACTTTGCTTATGTTGAAATGATTAATAGTTGCTTTGTTTTATTTTCTCTAGTCCCTTGAATACAACTTAGTATTCTCCAAGTATTGGGTTTATTGGCTTATAATATTCTCGCCTGAAACTTAGAAATTGTGGGTAGCAAAAGCTAAGACCAATTCTAGGTTGTTGTTGGATGTGATATAGTGATAAGAGCTGCTAATATCATAATTGAAAGTGAACCTTGATTTCACGAATAAATTTAAAATGGGAGTTCCTCATTTGATAGAAATTCCTACCAAAGCCATATTATGATTTGAATTAGATAAACCATATACATATGCTATTTGCCTTCACATTGAGCTTTGTCAAATTAGTATAGACCTATGTGAGAATCTTTTCATAATTTTAAGATCAAGACTACATGGGCACGTGCTAAACTCCTACACTAGAAGTTAGCAACATTCTTTCATATCAGCATTCCACAATAAAAAAACTCCACGCCTTTCATGCATAGTACTCTCTTCACATTTATTGCATGAAAAAAGGGAGTAGAAGACATGGCTACAAAAAAAAGAGAAAAGGAAAAGCCATGCTGACATCATAAGCATGAGAGAGAGAAAAAAAAGAGAAAGTAGCCATGTTTCATCCCTACAATTAAGAGAGTATATACAAATAGGAGTCATCTCAACATCCAAAACCACTCCACAAATAATCCATCACACTTACACAGGAAAGGCATGCTGACATCATAAGCATGAGAGAAAAAAAAAGAGAAAGTAGCCATGTTTCATCCCTACAATTAAGAGAGTATATACGAATAGCAGTCATCTCAACATCCAAATCCACTCCACAAATAATCTATCACATTTGCACAAATATTGATCCAAAATATGATTTGTTTTCTCCTAAGGCTTACTCTTTTGACTTAGCAATATATGTGTTGCAAATATGCCTACTCTTGATCCCTACCAAGCTCCACATACAAGCCTTATTTAGATGTAGGACAAGAAAGGTATTGCCTTGGTGAAGGTACAAATACGACTTACCACATAGGAGTGATTGAGTGCATCAATTGAGGAACTTAAATCCAAACACCATTTGAATTTCTTCAGAAAATTGAGTGGAACTCATACATTAGGTGATGCATGCTCATTTTGTTGTTCTGTCCTTCAACCACCCATGAAAAGGATGAGGCATAAGCCCCGTAAAGACTAAGAAAAAGGGTAAGTTACCATAGAAAATTTATTTCAATGCAAAGGTAGAATACTTTGTTGTGCACTCAATACTTTTGCAAAATAGGACATAGTAGCAACTCCTGATCAACGACCTAAGTCTTTATCTTTGCTAAGTGTAAGCTTGGGGGAGTTTGTTGACGGTCGTTATATACCAATTTCTACCTTCAATATAACACAATTATGTGAAGGAATGAATATATCTTACACACATCATAGTTAGGAATAACATAGTTCCACTTATACTCGGAGATATTGGTGTATGCAGGTATTATAGGCAGAATTGAAGTGAAACAAGGGGATGGATCCTATAAAATAAAATCTCAGCCAATCAGGCGTCGCCATGTGGCACCACATGGATCAATTGGCCCACAAAAAGAAGTATTCGGCCATCCAATGGTGTAGCACCCATATCATGGAATGGGACCCACCTGTCACTCACCTGGAGGAAGAACTGGCTGTTTGGAGCCAGGACCAGGTCGGTCGACTAGGGAGGGGCGGTCGACCCCTTCCTGGCCGAAACCCGGTCAAACTCCACATGTTGGCTCCTCCTGGCATGAAGAAGTCAGTGGTGACTGCTTCGTGCGCATTTGGTGGCAGGAACCAACCCTTCTCCAAGATATAAATAGGACTCCTCACCCCTCACTTCAACACACACCACTTGAGCATTCACTCTCTTGTATACATTAGTTCTCCATGTCCTTAGTGGAGGTTAGGCTTTAGAGAGGAGCCTCTAGTCCCAAGTCCAAATCGAGAAAGGTATGTCTCATGTATTTTCTCTTGTATTTGTGACTTTATGCTTTATAACAATATTATTATTAGTATCTATTTACTTATATACCTGGGCAAAGCGTTCCTTGTTTAGTTGTGGAGTCCATTTATGTGCTAGGTGTAGATGTTGTTATGATCTAGACATAATGCCATTGTCATGTTATCATAAACATCATACATCACTACTATATTCTAATTAGGTAGTAATATGATTATGTTAATATGAATATGTTAGTGCTTGGATAAAACATTGGTTCAACGATGTTTAGGTTAGTCATTGCCTTAGGATAAATATTATGTTGCAACTATTAAGGTAATTACTTAGCATGCAAGCGTGATGTTGGATAGTTAAGTAGAGTTTGATGCATCGTAGTCCACGGGTTGTAGAGGTAGGCGGTTGGTGGTGACATCCCTATCCGTCAATTGTAATCCTCAACGTTCGGCTACGACGTAAGCTCTTGGCTGGAGTCACCTGACAGACCAGGGTAAGCCCGTGCCTGATATGTTGGACCACTAAGCCCTAGTATTCACTATTAGCATATTCATGTGTACACTATTAGGCTATGTATATGAGTAATTAGAGCACAGTAGGAGTAGCTCCATCTCGTAGTCTAACCCTCTCTAGGACAACCTTACCCTTAGAGTAAATTGCTTAGGTGTGTGTCACACTACCCATCTATTATCAACTTACCCTTGCCTTGGTAATTGATTAGTGACCCATAGCCTGATCAAAAGAGTAGTGTTTACTTTACTCAATTGCATTCCTTTGGGATAAATACGATACTCTTGGGAATACTCTTGGGTGAAATGCTACATGACAGTTTCCGTGCGCTTGTGGACCTCATTTATTACTAGAGATGATTTGTCACGTTAGTAGCCATCAACGATAAGTTGAAATGATGAATAGTTGCTCTGTTTTATTTTTCCTTGGTCCCTTTTATACAACTTAGTATTCTCCAATTATTGCATTTATTGTCTTAGAATATTCTTGCCTCAAAATTTGGAAATTGCGGGTAGCCAAAGCTTAGTCCAATTCCAGGTTGTTGTGGGATATGATATAGTAACAAGAGCAGCTAAAATCCTAGTTTAAAGTGAAACTTGATTTTTCGGAGAAATCCTAAAATTGAAGTTCCTCATTTGATACAAAAATTCCTACCGAAGCAATATGATGATTCAAATTTGATGAACCCCATGCATATGCATTTGCCTTCACATTGAGCCTAGTCAAACTAGTATAGACCTATGTGAGAATCTTTTCATGTTTTTAAGGTCAAGATTTCACGGGTACATGCTAAGCTTCTACACTAGACGTTAGCAAAATTTCATCATACCATTCCATCATCAAAAGATACTTCGATTTTCATGCATAATACTCCCTTCAAAATATTTGAAAAAGGAGGAGTATAATACATGGCTACAAGAAAAGGAAAAGAAAATGCATGCTCATGTACAAGAGCATGAGAAAAAAAAACAAGAAAGGAGTGCATACAAAGGAGTCATCATCATATTTCCACTCCACAAATATTCTATCACACATGCACAATCTAGATCAAAAGTATGATTTGTTTTCTCCTAAAGATTACTCCTTTGACTTGGCAATATACGTGTTGCAAATATGCCAAGTGTTGATAGCTACCAAACTCCACATGTAAGACTTATTAAGATGTAGGAAAAGAAATACATTACCTTGGTGAGGATTTAAATACCACATACCACATAGGAGTGACTGAGAGCATCTTTTGAGGAACCAAAATTCAAACAACATTTGAAACTCTTCGGAATTCCAGTAAAACTTAAACATAAGGTGAGACATGCTCAATTTTCTATTCTATCCTTAACCCCGCCCCCCCCCCCCCCCAAGAAGAGGATGAGGCATAAGCCCAATAATGTCTCAGAAAAAAGGGGTGATGTACCATCGCCAATTTATTCAATGCAAGCTAGAATATTATGTTGTCCACTTGGTACTGTTGAAAGATAGAACATTGTAGCAACTGCTGATCAACAACCTAAATCTTTCTCTTTGCTTCGGGACGAGCAAAGGGTAAGCTTGGGGGAGTGTGATGACGGTCATTATAAACCAATTTCAACCATCAATATACTTCAATTATATGCAGAAATAAATATTTCTTACACACATCACCTGTAGATTTGACATAATTCCACTTGTTTTTGGAGAAATAGTGCATGCAGATTCTTCATTGCAGACATGACGCATAACGACGGGAGCAATCTTGAAAAGTGATGTCCCGACCAATCACGCGATCACATGTGACATCACAAGGATCCATGGACTTATTCCCAGTCGTATCTGAGGGTATTTCTAGGATCGAAGAGAACGTGAAAAGCTACTGGAGGGGGATTAAAACTTTTTGAGCGGAAGCTATAAAAAACCCTCGACAGAAAAATAATTTGATAAAGAAATCGTGTGTGCAACTATTCTAAATGTGTCCAGTCATGACAAAACCAGTATAAATTGTATAGTATCAAGTCACGAAGGCACGACATCAAGAATCACAAAAATTCGTCTAGAAAAACTCAGTTATGATCAAAAGATTGAGCAAATGTCAATCTGTCCTACCTTAGTTAAAATCAGATGTGCAACACTGCAAAGGAACTCATGTAACTCAAAAACCACAAATCCAATGACCGTGAAATTTTTACAGATGATATAGAAACAAGTTGTGAAGACAACAAAAAAAGACTCAGATCAATTGAATAAGTGAGACTTGAGTTATGATTGAAACACCGATGCTACATGTGGCTGTCCGGAAACTTGATGAGAAAAACTTGCCGAAAACAAGTCATATGAACAAAGCACAAAATCTCCTCTAAACTATGAACTTTATAGATCAAAACACAAGAAGAACATCACGAAAATCGTCTCACCATGAGCTCTGGCCCCCCTTGCTTATATAACCAGACGTTAGGCCAACCCGATCATAACTAGGGCTCCTACTCCTACTCAGTTTCAACCAAAACTTTTCATAACTGCTCAAGACTTCCATATGAAATAGAAGCAACCTTAAGACCTCCAAACACCTTAGCAATGTATTAAACATTACTAAAATAACTCAACTTCTTGACCCACATGAAATCTAACAAAAAAAAAACTCGAAACATTCCATAATCACCTCAGTCGCAGCCTGAGGCATGATTCAGCCGGTCGGACCCTTGCGGCCATATCTTCACATCCATAACTCTTCATCATGACTTGGATCATTTTTGCCACATCCATGCACACCTTGCACATGTGCAAACATCTTCCAATGACATACATGATACCTTCATGTACATTGTTCTTGACCCAAACACGCTGCGTGACCTCTCAGTCAACTCAACCACAATTCCTCCCGATCTTGGTTGTTGAACCTCATCTTCTCCCTAAGACTTGTTCAATGGATCCCACTACCAGCCATATTTTGACCTCAAGAAACACATGCACATGAACAAACAACCAAATATTCCGAGCACAAGTCCTTGACACGACTCACGTTAGTCCAATGACCACAACACCTTATGTGAGTACCTCACATAAGCATGTTGCAAACACAGGAAGATAATATCCTCCATGATCAGTCAAACACATCAAAAACTTAGCAAATTAATACTAAGCAGACAAACCATAAGTGTAAAGCAAGTGTGAAACATTGCAAATGAAAAATGTAACAGCTGCACGAATATTTCAGCACAAGAAAGATCAGACAGTCCAAAGTAGCTGTTATGCATTATTAAGTTCGGACATTTGAAACACAAAACACATGAAGCTCATGTGCGTGATAAAGTTCGGACAGTGCAAAATGAAATCCCATAAGTTCAGACAATCCGAAGGGGTTTCTCGGATGCACTCAAAACTTTGCACGTAAACATTCACTATTAACATAATTTCTATTGTATTTAGCGCATAGGTCTCACAATGTCCCCCCCCCCCCCCCCGATGAATGCATTGGCAACACCACTACGAAACCGAACATTGGCTCATTCACGTTTCATGAAATTTTTTGATAAAAAGAAAATTTCTCCCCAAATTTGAAAATAAAAAATCAAATATGAAGAAAACAAAAAATTCTCTCCCTAAGGATGTACACTCCCAAAAATTATCCCCCTAAGGATGTATACTATCTCTGAGAAGAACGTGTAAATCAAAACACTTGTGGATGTGCAATGTGTGACCAATTTCTTCCCCTCTGACAATGTATTTAGCAAGGCATAAAAGAGAAATTTTAATTTTTATGATTAAAAGCACTTTTGAGCATGCAACAAATTCAAAATAGCAAGAAAGTTCAACCATTACAAGATTTAGCGTAAGTATTTATTACAATTACTAGTCATGGCAAAAACTACAAGATGTATAGCACGAGTAATGTAGTACGAATATTCAACATGTAAAAGAAATCACAAAGTCAAATATGTATGAAACACTTATGCTCATATTATCTTTTAATTTCATATTCACACATAGGCTTCCAAAGTGCAAAAAATCCCCCTCAAATTAAGCCATGAGGATGCGTAACCCCTATTTCACTACGAATGAATGAAGAACGAGAGAATTCCAAATGTTTTGTACAAATGTCAGCCAATTGTTGTTCTGTGTCTACATAGTGAAGCACAATGTTTCCTTTTTCAACATATCACGGCGAAAGTGATACCTAATATCAATGTGCTTTTGTCTAGAGTGTTGCATGAGGTAAAAAGCAATGCAAAAGACACTAATGTTGTCACAAAATAGCAAAACACTATCTAAAATGAACCCCATAGCCCTTAAGCGTTTGAACAATCCATAAAATTTGTGAGCAAGCGCTAGCAGCAGCTACATATTTAGATTCGCCCGTGGATTGTGCAACTGTAGGACCATGCAACTAGTGAATTATCAAGAAAATGACAAGCACCCGAAGTACTTTTCTATCAATCCTGCAACCCCCAAAAATTAGCATTCAAAAAATCTTTCAAAGTAACGGTTAAGGAAGATGGAATAAAAATACCAAATTATTGAGTACCATGTAAATACCCGAGAATCCTTTTGAGGGCTTGACAATGTGAAGCACGTGGAGAAGCTTGAAATTGTGCACAAAGACATACGCTGAACTGTATGTCCGATCATGATGCCATGAGGTACAACAGTGACCCGATCATGCTATCATATTCTTTTTGATCTACGGGTTCACCATCTTCATCAACTTTAAGTGTCATCGTTGTTCCCATTAGTGTTCAAAGATTCTTGTTGTTTTCAATCTTGAAACGTCTAAGGATATCTTTTGTATACTTTGTTTGGTGCACATAGGTTCCATCCTTAGTTTGCTTGATTTGCAGCCCCAAAAAGTATGTGAGTTCTCCCATCATACTCATCTCAAATTCTGAACTCATCACAGCTGAAAACTTGGACACAAGATCATGAGAAGCACAACCAAAGATAATACCATCCACATACACTTGAATGAATAGTGAGTCATTGCCACGTTTTAGCACAAAAAGAGTTTATCTACTTCGCCCATGGTAAACCCCTTTTCAAGTAAAAATGTTTTGAACGTATCATATCATGCTCTAGGGGCTTGTTTATGACCATACAAAGCTTTGGATAGTTTGTAAACATGATTAGGAAAATCTAGATTTTCAGAACCAGGTGGTTGCATAACATAAACCTCCTCATCTATGTAGCCATTAAGAAAAGCACTTTTAACATCCATTTGATATAACTTGAAACCTTACATGCAACAAATGCTAACAAAATTCTTATGGCTTCTAATCTAGCAACAGGAGCAAAAGTTTCAACAAAATATTGACCTTCAACTCGTGTGACACCTTGATCAACCAACCTAGCTTTATTTCTAATCACAACCCCATCATCACTTTGTTTATTTTTAAACACCCATTTAGTTTCAATTAACGTGTGACCTTGAGGTGGAGGTACAAGTTTCCAAACATTATTTCTTTCAAAATTTTCTAACTCTTCTTGCATGGTAATAATCCAAGATTAATTAGTGAATGCGTGTGATATATCTTTTGGTTCAAAAGAAGAAACAAAAGTGGAATGAGCGTTAGAGTTTGGATCAAAAACCGTGTGACTCGTTCGTGGAAGCTTCCAATAATTTGTTGTGGAGGATGACTTTTCAGGATCCGAAGGGGAGTAGACACTTCACAAGCTTCTTCTTCTTCATGATCATCATAAATCGAGGAGCTTGAGGCTTGAGGATGATTAGGACCAGTAGTAGAAGTCGTTTGTGCAGGTTGTAAATAAAAATCAAGAGATGGAATGATGTCATGAGCTACTGAGTTTTCGAGCAGCAGCACCACTTGTTCCTTATATTCATTGAAAATACTCTCCCCTTGTGGATATGCATCTTGACCTGCAATATTAGAGCTAGTACCTGGGCTATCATAAAAAAAACCTCAAAAGTCTCCACAGTTGTGTTAGTGTCATGTAAAAGCACACGATAGCCCCTAGTATGAGATGGATAACCAAGAAACATGCCATCAATAGATCTAGATTAAAATTTATCAAGATTGCCATGTTTCTTAACAAAGCAGTTGCAACCAAAGACCCTGAAGTGTGTGATACTAGGCCTATGTCCAAACCAAAGCTCATATGGGGTCTCTCCTAGCTTAGCACGCAAGAAAACACAATTTGAGACGTAACAAGCGGTTGCAATTGCATCAGCCCAAAACTTCCTAGAAGTTCGATATTCATCAAGCATAGTCCTAGCCATCTCAACTAAGATTCTGTTCTTTCTTTCTACAACACCATTTTGTTTAGGTACATATGGAGATGAAAATTGATGATCTATTCATTTTTCAGCACAAAAGTGATCAAATGATTGTGTTATAAATTTGGTTCCATTATCCCTTCTAATTGCTTTTAAAGAGCCTTGGTGGTCAAGTGAATGCCTAAGAACTAAACTTCTAAATTCACTAAAAGCTTTAGTCTTAGATGCCATAAAGTAAACCAAAGAGCATCTAGAAAAATCATACATACCACTTACCTCCAAAAGATTGAACACGTGAGGACCTACAATTTCAAGGTGTAAAAGTTGTGTCGGTGCTATTGTCATGGTAATTTAGAGTGGAGCATGTGGACCTACAACCATCTTAGAATGTTTACGAGAAGAGCAAAAAATTTCTTTGTCCCCTTTATGCTTAGGTAGCCCACGTATGCGATCAAGAGCACTAACACGTGTGAGATGATCAAAGCCCATGTGACCAAGTACACGATGCCAAAAATATAAGTCTTTTGATTCAATAGCAACTAGACTCCTGTGATTAAAGGATGAAATATCAAAATCAGCTTTAAAAACTCTTCCAAACCAAGACATGTTAAACATAAGCTCACCATTTGAATCTACAACCTTGAAGCAATTTTTAGTGAAGCTAATTTCAAGATTTTTATTTAGCAATTGTGAAATAGAAAGCAAGTTGTATTTTAAATTTTTAACAAGTGCCACATATGTCAAAGTGTAGTGATTATTTACTCTAACCGAATCCTTAGCAATTATAGGAGTTGAAGAATTTTTGGCAAAAGTAACATTCTCTACACGTGACACAAAAGAGAGGGAGGAGAACCATTCTTTGTTACCAGTCATGTGGCTTGAGCAACCTGAATCCACGAGCCAAATGTTCTCCCTCCTCAAGTGTGTAACCTACATAGAAGCATAATAGGTCGATGAATCAATACTAAGGTTAGTCAAAATGTATTTAAAAATCCAGTACTGAGTCACAGGACGTCCTGCAGGAAACATACAAAAGCTAACATAAAACAGCATGTTTATGAGCCACATTTTGAGAATCCTCTCATCCAACTACTGACCTATGAGGTGTTACATGTGTAGCACGAGAAAATAGTAGGTTTGCGAGCAAATATTATATGTTTTGGACTCATCACAAAAGGTTGCAAGCTCCTAACATTCGGTTCAGCAAGTGCAGCAAGTTTTGCTTGTTTGTTCCGTGATCTAGCTAGCATTTTTTGCTTCTTTTCTTGTTTAGATAGTTTATACCAAAAATCTATGACATGACCATCTCTACCACAGTAGGTACAATGAAATTTAAATTTGTGTTCATGTCTAGATGAGGAAGCAACATGTTTATTAGTAACCGAATGAGACAATATTCCTGCAGACTTAAAAACTACCTCCTTTTGTTTAGGAACTATTTTAATCAAACCACTTCCTAGTGATAACAACCATAGGTGGATGTGCCTTAGCATGAGCAAGAGAATCAAAACCTAAACTAGTCTTATCATTACATGTCTTGGAAGAATTCAGCAGCAAGTTTAGATTTTTATTATCACTACAAAACACTCTAGTGTCATATGCATATCATCAATTTTTGGAGAGATCTAGGCAATTTTCACATGAAATTTTTCCTCTTAATTTACAATTAGAACAACAATTAACTTCATAAGAACGTAAGGCATTGTTCAAAACAGAAACTTCATTCATAGCATCATGTAGTTTCTCATTAAGATCATCACAACTAGAACAATGCAAATCAATCATAGAGCAACTAGCATCTTTACGGTTTTTATTATTAAGTGCAGCATGCTTTTTGTTCTTTCCAATTTCAAGTTCAAGTTTATCAAGTGTGGAGGTGTGTGCACTTCTTAAGGAGGACACTTGTTCATATATGAGTTCACACAAGGAACAAGTATCATCATTAGGAATCAAAGATTTTAGCTGATTAATTTCAAATTATAGTGATTCATATTTAATAGCATAGTCCCTAAGTTTTTTGTCCCTTTTGTTAAGTATAACAGTGGCACGAGAAATAGCATCACAAATTTCTTCCCAAGTGGGACATACCTCTTCATTATCGCTGTCGTGTTTTGCTTCCTCCATATATGATGTTGAGTTGCCCACCATGATGCACATAGTTGCCAAGTTGTCTTCATCATCATCATCAGTCTCGGAGTCCACATTACTCTAGTTGTTATCTAGGAGGGCAGAGAGGATATGGTCCACCACGTGACGCTTTGTAAAAGTCTTCTTCTTCTTGTTGTTGTTGGCAAAGGAGGACTTGAATTTTGTTTGCTTTTCATCACGGGTAGTAGGACCTGAAAGGTTAGGGAAATTTGTATGAAAATATCCTATCTTACTATATTTGAAGCATCGTTGAGAACAACCACTTCCTCTCCTTCTAGATATCACATTTGTAATGCTTTTGAGAACCAAGTAGATAGAAGTGCTAGGTCCTCCGGTGGAAACTCCTTAATTTTCTCAAGGGTTTGAGAAGATAGCAAAGCAAGTGTACCACATGATGAAGATTGGCTATAACTAGGCATGTCACATCGTGAAACAAATGCAAGAGACATATTGGGATTTTTACGTGAGATTATGTCAACTTCATGAGTTTTTAACATGGAATATAGCACATCTAATGTAAGTGTACTCATGAGAGTGGATTCACGAACAGATGTAACTTTGATCTCCCAAATTAACATGTCTAATGCACCTAACAATTGCCTAGCATTTTCAGCATTTGAAAAATTAACGTTGACACTACACAAGTTGCTAAGAATTTTATTAAAGCGAGCAAAGAAGTCATCGATTGACTCACCAGGTGCATCTCAAAACGCATGTACTCTTTCTTGAACATGTCCTGACATACCTGCTTGATCGTATCAGAACCTTCATGGTAGTCGTATAGTGCTTTCAACACGTCATGCACAGATCGGAGGGGTGCAACACGATCGAAGTCGCTTTGAGTCAATCCTTGTATAATCAGGTTGTGTGCCTTGTTTTTGTTGTCGACACCCCTCATGTTCGCAGCCCTAACTTCGTTATTTCAAGGCATGACAAAGCGCTTGAAGACATTTTCGCATATGGCAAACCCTTGTGCCTGTATGTAAGCATCTATTCGAGCCTTCCAAACCTGAAAATTAACACCATTGAACACACAAGGTTCTGTGGAGTATTTCTCCATGTTGATTAGTAGAAACCCGTTGTTGACATTTTTTACGCACCACTAACAATTCATCTCCGGCTAGTGCACCAGAAATTCTTGTTGATGGTTCCTTAGGATCACAGAATAAATGGCACAAGTGCACATAAACTATCGATGTAGCATTCCCCCTCAAAAAGAGTATTCAAAGGGTGTCATTTATTTTATCCCGAGGGAAGGCTAGCTGGAAGTGTAACAATCATCAAATGGAAGGGGTAGAATGGTCTAGGTAGGGTTATAGTGAGTATGGATAACGGATAATTGGAGGTAGTGTGACACACACAAGAGCAAACTATTCTTAGGGGATAAATGGATCCTAGTGAGAGATTAGACTATGGGATAGTGAGTTACTACTACAATGGTTCTATTGTACATATACATAGCCTAAGTAAGTTACTAGTGAATCATGTTAATGTTGAGTTCCTATGCTATGTTGTTCAACACATTGGGCACAGGTTTACCCCTAACAATACTAGGACGATTCATGCCAAAAGCCTATGGCATAGCCGAACATGGATGATTACAAAGAAAAGATATAGTTTTCACCACCTAGTTCCTACCTCTTCAATCCATGGGTCTAAAAGACATTCAATGCTACTTAACTATCCTAGCACCATGCTAGCATATTAAGTAAATAACTTAAGAGCCTAGGCATAAGCCATCCTAAGGCAATGAACTAAATTATCATTGAAACCAATGTTTATACAAAACATAGTTATTGATATTAACATAATCATATCATAATTAGTTAGACTACAATGGAGGTTTATAGTGTTTATGATGGTAAGATGAGATCAATATAGTGTAATCATAAAGAATATACCTACCACATACATGGATTCCACAATCAAAGAAGAAACGCTTCATCCAAGCATACGTATATTGGAAGACTAAAGATAACACATTTATTATGAATAAAGTCACAAATACAAGAATGAATACATGAGCCATACCTTTCCCAATTTGGAATTGGAAAGAGAGAGTCCCTCTACTCCATTCCCAATTTGGACTTAGGACTAGAGACTCTCATCTCTATAGCCTACTCCTCTAAAGTCTATGAAAAGTAGTGGATACAATAGAATGAAGCTCAAGTGGTGTATGCTGAAGTAAGGGGTAGGGGATCCTATTTATAGCTGGAGAAGGGTCGGTTCCCATCACCAAAAGTGTGCGAATAAGTTGTAATCGTTATAAAGGCACCAAAAGTAAGTGACACGAGGAAATTGATCGCGTTTGGCGCCAGGAGGAGGTCGACCGACCTGGTATTTCCTCCACTTCCTGTGTGCTTCCTTGGTGTGACTTCCAGGTGTGTCCTATTAACTGATATGGGTGATACACCGTTGAATCTCCTCGGGTATGTCTGTTTGTGGTCCACTTCATCTATGTGATGCCACATGTCGTCGCCTGATTGGCTAGGATGGTACTTTTTAGGATTACTCACCCTCTTTCACCTCAATTCCTGTATAAAAATTTGCGTGCACTATTTTTCCAAGGACAAGTGGAAATAGGTTAAGTAGAAAGGTGATGTGTGCAAGAAATGATATATCCTTCACATAATTGAGTTATATTGATCGGTGAAATTGGGATATAATCAACAAACACCTTGTGAGATCATCAAATGTCACCTTGTGCTCGATGATGAGAGAAAGCCCCGGGTACAAGAAAATGACCCCGGATGAGTTGCTTGGGAAGATCATCAAATTCGAGATGATGGAAAAGCAAGCGAAGCATGTCAAGGAGATTGCCGACCTCACCTCGGCAAAGAAGAAAGGGGTCGCATTGAAGTCCACTTGCAAGACCTTATCAAGAGAAGCTCGAGAAGCTCAACTAGAAGAAGACGGTGATGATGAGAGCAGCGACTTGGATGAAGATGACATGATACTATTAATGAAGAAAATCAAAAGGACGATGAAGAAAAGACAAGGGGCTAAATCAAGTGAAGGGAGGTACAAAGAAAAATCAAGACCGAAGTTGAGGCGGGCATGCTATAACTGTGGTGAGTATGACCACGTGGATTGCCCATATGAAGAAAACAAGAAGAAGACCAAGGAAACAAAGCCTCAACCCAAGAAATTCTTCAAGAAGAAGAAGCAAGCTGAACAAGCGCATCTAGGGAAAGAGTGGTACTCAAATGACGAGTCCTCATCCGAAGAAGAAGAGGAGATGGCTAGCCTAGCCATCGAGAAGACATCCAAGTAGTCCACTCTCTTCCCTACTCTCGGCGCATGGAAGGGGAACAGCACTTGCCTCATGGCAAAGGAAGGTAAATGAAATGTAACAACCAAACCCTCTTCCTTGCATTCATATTCTAGTGATAGTGAAATTGCTAGTGATAATGAAGATATGCTCATTGGCTTAGATAGGAAAGCAGCTGCGAAAATGAAATCTCTACTTGATCAGCTTGTTGAGAAGTAGAAGTTGATAGAACATCAAGAAGATATGATTATCTCCCAAAAATAGGAATATCTTGAACTTGACAAGCTTCTTGAACTTGAAAAGGAGCAAAGCAAGTCTCTAGAGCTCGAGTTAGCTTCAAGCAAGGAAGTTTGCTCCGATTTAAGCGACTCAAATGCTACATTCAAGGACGAACTTGCTAACCTAATCAAGGTTAACAAGATCCTTGAGGTACAAGTTGAGTCACTCAAGCAAACTGACCCTTCATCCTATTCAAGCTCGCCTTCTCAACCCCTTAAAACTGAAACTGCTTCTACTTGTGCATGTGGTAAAGTTGACACTAGCTTGAAAGACAAGTCAACCTATACCAAGGATAAGCATCCTGCCCAAAGTGACATATCTGACAATGAGAAGGTCAAATATGCACGTAGTGCATACTTGGCCACAAGACCTCCAAATGTCAAATATGGCATTGGGTATTCCTATGGTGGAAAGCAAAATGCTAGAAGCCATAAGAATAACAAGGAGAGCATTGTCTCTGTGAAGGGAAATTACTCTCAAGCTAGGAAGTCCAACAAAATCAACACACAAGAACACCGGACTAGTCCAGCAACGGCACGGACAAGTACGGACCTTCGGACAAGTCCGTTGACCCGGACTAGTTCTGTTTAGAAACAACAACAGTTGCTATTTAGAACCTTTGATGCATCTTATATTTTAATGAGAAGTAATTTTGGGAAAATTTATGCTCTTTATGTTGGGCCACGCCATGGGAACACCAAGTCTCATGTGTGGGTGCCCAAATCTCTTGTAACTAACCTCAAAGGACCCATGCAAGCTTGGGTACCTAAAACCAAGGCATGATTTGTTTTTGAAGGGCTATGCTTCTGGTGGATCTAAATGGGTGCTAGACAGTGGATGCACCAATCATATGACCGGAGAAAGAAGGATGTTCCTTGAGTATGAAGAAAACAAAGATCCAAGTGAAGGCATCTATTTTGGAGACAATAGTCAAGGAAAGGTACTCGGTACCGGTAAAATTGCTATTTCATCTCGACATACCCTTTCTCATGTTTTACACATTGATTCCTTAGATTATAACCTGCTGTCCATATCTCAATTATGTGATAATGGTTATAATTGCTTGTTTACTAATGAGGGTGTGACCGTCTCTAGGAGTGATGACTCGGTTGCATTCAAGGGTATGTTCAAGGGAAAGCTTTATCTTGTTGACTTCAACAAAGATAAAGCCGAACTTGACACATGCTTGATTGGAAAGACCAACATGGGTTGGTTGTGGCATAGACGGCTAGCACATGTTGGTATGAGGAATCTTCTAAAACTCCTCAAGGGCGATCACATCCGAGGTTTAAAGGATATTATTTTTGAGAAAGACATGCCTTGTAGCGCGTGCCAAGCCGGGAAGCAAGTAGGAGCACCTCATCCCGCGAAGAACGTCATGACTACAACAAGACCGCTCAAGTTACATCACATGGACCTATTCGGTCCAATTGCTTACATAAGCATCGGCGGTAACAAATATGGCTTAGTAGTTGTTGATGATTTTTCTCGCTTCACTTGGGTTTTCTTTTTACATGATAAGACAGAAACACAAGGAACACTCAAGAAGTTCTTCAAGCGAGGCCAAACTGAGTTCTCTTTGAAGATCAAGAACATATGAAGTGACAATGGCACGGAGTTCAAGAACACTCAAGTTGAGGAGTATCTAGATGAAGAAGGAATAAAACATGAGTTTTCATCACCTTACTCCCCTAAAAAACGGAGTTGCCGAAAGGAAGAACCAAACCCTCAGAGAGATGGCGAGAAAAATTCTCGATGAAGACCTCCGATCGGTTTTGGGCGGAAGCGGTTAACACCGCTTGCCACGCCATAATCCGACTCTACCTTCATCGACTACTCAAGAAGACATCATATGAGCTACTCACCAGTAACAAGCCTAATATTTCATATTTCCGAGTTTTCGGTAATATTTCATATTTCCGAGTTTTCGGTTCTAAATTCAATATTTTGAACAAGAAGCCTAGGACTCCAAGTTTGCTTCGAAGTCAGATGAAGGTTTCTTGCTTAATTATGATTCGAACTCTTATGCCTATGGTGTCTTCAACAAGACCTCCGGACTTGTTGACGTAGCACGTGACGTTGTGTTCGATGAAACTAACAGCTCCCAAAGGAGCAAGTTGATCCATGTGTGCTAGAAAGAGAAGAATCTCCTTGCCAAGCACTGAGAAGAATGGCATTGGGCGAAGTTCGACCACAAGAACCAATTCTGCATATGCATGAGGAAGATGAACCACAAGAGGAGGCCAATGACCAAGGGGGAGCTTCCATACAAGATCAATCTCAAAAAGACGAAAATGATCAACAAGTCAACGAGGGCAACCATCTAGGAGGGGGGGTGGAGAGAATATGACCATGAAGATTCAAGACCACAAGTGCCACACCCAAGAGTACACCAATGCGTCCAAAGGGATTACCTAATCGACAACATTATCGGTGACATCCAAAAGAGAGTAACTACTAGATCCCGCATACCTAATTTTTGTGAGCATTATTCGTTTGTATACTTTTTGGAACCGCGCAGGGTTGAGGATGCATTGAAGGATCCGGATTGGGTAGTGGCCATGCAAAAAGAACTCAACAACTTCAAACGGAGCTAGGTGTGGGAACTAGTTGAAAGTCCCAAGTTCAACATCGTCGGCACCAAATGGGTCTTCCACAACAAACAAGGCGAACACGGGGTGGTGACAAGGAACAAGGCATGACTTGTGGCCAAAGGGTATTCAACAGTCGAAGGTTTGGATTTCGATCAAACCTTTCCTCCCGTAGCTAGACTTGAGTCTATTAGAATATTACTTGCATACGCTACTCACCATGATTTCAAGCTCTATCAGATGGATGTGAAAAACGCCTTCCTCAACAGACAAATCAAGGAGGGGGTGTATGTGGAGAAACCCCCCGGATTTGAAGATGAAGAGTTCCCCGACCACGTCTTTAAATTGCGTAAGGCTCTCTACGGCCTCAAACAAGCTTCTAGAGCCTGGTATGAGTGTCTTATAGATTTCTCAATTGAAAATGGTTGCAGAAGAAAGTCGGACCTAGACAAAGGAAGTCAGACCTAATGTCGGACCTTGCAAAAGCTCGAAGCTAGAGTCGGACCTTGCTAAAAAGATGTTATGGCAGCATTCGAAACCTTTATCGCTGTAGGCAATGTATTCAGCACACGTAGGTCTCACAATGACTGACTCACACGCTTTTGGTGGCGGGAACCGACCCTTCTCCAGCTATAAATAGGACCCCTCACTCCTCACTTCAACACACACCACTTGAGCATTCACTCTCTTGTATACATTAGTTCTCCAAGTCCTTAGTGGAGGTTAGGCTATAGAGAGGAGCCTCTAGTCCCAAATATTAATTTGGAAATGTATGGCTCATGTATCTTTTCTTGTATATGTGACCTTATGCATTATAATATTAGTATTACTAGTCTCTCTTTATTTATATACTTGGGCAAAGCGTTTTTTGTTTGATTGTGGAGTCCATGTATGTGCTAGGTGTAGATGTTGTGATGATATAGACATAATGCCGTTATCATGTTATCAGAAAGATCATACACCTTCAATATAGTCTAATTATGCAATAATATGATTATATTAATACAAATATGTTAGTGCTTGGATCCAACATTGGTTCAATGATGTTTAGCTTAGTCATAGCCTTAGGATGACAATTATGTTGCAACTCTTAAGGTATTAAATTAGCATGCAAGTGTGATGCTTGGATAGTTAAGTAGATTTGTATGCATCATAGTCCACAGGTTGTAGAGGTAGGCAGTAGGTGGTGACATCCCTATCCGTTTCTTGTAATCCTCCATGTTCGGCTACAACATAGGCTCTTGGCAGGAGTCGCCTGACAGACTAGGGTAAGCCCGTGTCCGATATGTTGGACCACTAAGCCCTAGTATTCACTATTACCATATTCATGTGTACCTTATTAGTCTATGTATATGAGTAATTAGGGCACAGTAGGAGTACCTCCATCTCGTAGTCTAACCCTCACTAGGACAACCTTACCCTTAGAATAGATTGCTTAGGTGTCTGTCACACTACCCCTATTATCATCTTACCCCCGTTTTGATAAACACTTAGTACCCTATACCTTGATCATAAGAATAGTGTTTACATTACTTCACCTCTTCCTTTGGGATAAATATGATACCCTTGTAAATACTCTTGGGTGAAATGTTACAAGAGTATCTTCCGTGCGCTTGCATATATCATCTCCTACTGGAGATGATATGTCGTGTTAAGAACCTTAACAAGCACTTTTGGCACTATTGCCGGGGAAGGCAATGGAAGTGAAGGATAGCTATCACTTGTGATTAAGTTAGAGGTACTAATAGTTATTAGACAGGGTTACCCTTGTTTGTTTTCTCCTTTTGTGTGAAGACGGGGTTGTGTTAGCTAACCCATTTCATGGGATGGCCAATGAGGACGCACGTTCTCAACTGCAAGATGATTCATGGCGTACCGCAACAAATGCCCGCTAGGAAACACCATTGCCTTTCGCGAAAGAAGATCAGCTTCTAGTAGGATCCAAAGTCATCGATTCACAAGCTTGGAGGAGGCTCCAAGAGTTTTTATTAGTTTGCCTTTATCATAGAGTGGTGATGAGGACATCACAACAGCAGACACGCACATTGAACTACAAGAACCAATCACAAGAGCACGGGTGCGGTTACTAAACAAGCAGATGAACTCGTTCCTAATTGCCTACTGAATGTGGGCCTAGAGGGGGGGTGAATAGGCCTTTTTGAAAATTGTCGGATCCTCCAACACTCAACAACAAGCTCAATACCAGAGATATCGGACTAGGCCGGTAAAGTGCGGACTAGTCCGGTGTTCACGGACTAAGTTGATTAAGCTAGATCGATTAGATTGATTCTTTTATGTGTGCAGCAGAAAAATAGAACCAAATAAAGGTTTCACAGTTATATTCTAGATTATATCACAATCAAATCTTATGTTTAACAATCCAACGTAAGATGAGTAATGATTATGAAACCCTAGATTATATTGATGAATTAGAATGATGAGCACCAAAAACAAAACACAAGTATTTATCCCGTGGTTCGGCTACCACAAAAGGCAACCTACATCCACGTTGAGGAATCCACAAAGGACCGGTTCTTCTCCAACCCTACCCTCGTCAGATCGCCACGAAGGCCAATTATCTTCCACTAATCACAGAGGGGTGAATAACCGAATTCATGGGGCCTTCTCACACGTTGAGAGCTCCCTTAGATTACAACACAAATTTCCACCGAAAACACACTCAAAAGATTGCAATTGAAATGCAGGAGTGTGTTAGAGAATCAAACCAAGAGCTCAATGTGTTGTTCCAAGTGTCTCTCTAATGATCTAGAGTGAATCCTCAAAGGATTGATCGTTGTTGCACATAATTTCGTGGAGAGATGTAGTTTTTGAGGCTCTTGGGAAGTGTGACGGCGCTAGGGTTTGAGAGAGTTCAAAAGAAGGTCGTGTACCTCTATTTATATGGGGTTTTTAAAAGTGACCGTTAGGGTTCAGAAAGTTCGGACTAGTCCGTGGTGGTCACCGGACTAGTCCGATGTGCTGTGTGTAGCAAACCCTAAGTACACCAAAGTATCGGACTAGTCCGATTTCACTACTGGAAATCTTCGGACTAGTCCGATATCCATCGGACCTGTCCGAACATGTGAAACCCTAAGTGAGTTAGATGACAAGTCCGCACTCGGAGGACTTGTCCGATGTAGATCAGAGGGTTTTTCGGACTAGTCCGTGCAAATATCGGACTTGTCCGATTTGGATCAGAAAGAATATCGGACTAGTCTGGTTGTGATCGGACTTGTCCGATTTTGTGTGACTTGTGAAGTGTTTTGAGGACTAGTTCGTACTGGGGAGGACTAGTCCGATTCTAGTCAGAAGAATATCGGACTAGTCCGACAGATATCGGACTTGTCCGATCTGGTGCAGAAAGGTTATCGAACTAGTCCGGTTGTGATCGGACTGGTCCGATCCTGTGTAACTTTGTGCAATGTGTGTGTTTAATTGTGATTGAGCTCTTGGGGTGAGTTCCCTTAACACACTCCGTTTAATTGTGATTGAGCTCTTGGGGTGAGTTCCCTTAACACATTCCATACACAATAATCTATTACTCTTCTTCCTCGAGCTCATCTCCACTTTGCTCCTCATCCTTCCTTCTTTTGAGTATTTTGCTCACTTTCCTATCATAGGCCTGCACTCATCTCAACAAATAGGTTAGGATCCCATTGCTTGTCATAAATCATCCAAAACCCACAAGAGAGTCCTAGATGCACTTTCAATCTCCCCCTTTTTGGTGATTGATGACAACCAATTGAGATTTCACAAAATATGATAAAAATTGAGATTTTCATAAAGTATGCACATATGAGTCAAAAATACATCAAGCAAATAAAGAATTATCCATATGTGCATTCTTTATGGTGGGATGCATAATTAAGTATATTGAGACATTGAGAATGACATAATTTACATTAATCAACCAAAGCCAAGCATATATGTCATTCCAGGAGCAAGATTACAGATTTCAACAAATACTTCTCAAATTAATTAAGAATTGCATCACAGAACCATAACTAACATAGGAACAAAGTTAAAACACTGCAAAACTCAAAAATAGACAAGTAGCATAAAAGAGCTCGCTCCTCGCATCCTACAGCTAAAGCTAAGACTCCCCCTCAATCTCTCCCCCTTTGGCATCAAGACACCAAAAATAAGGAGAGGAGGGTCCTAGGGTCTTCACTCTTCACTTTTGGTCCTCTCATCGTCGTCTTCGTCTTCTTCATCTTCAGCTTTATGATGAGGAGAAGGAGGAGGGGCGGAGACGCTTGAGCCCCCAACGCCAAAGTAGGCAAGCTTGGATGGGGTCAAGGGCCCGAGCTCAGTGTAGTCTGGGTCAGAGTCCTCAGAAATCACTGGAGATCCAATGGGGTCGATCTCCAGCTTCTGGCAGATATGCTTCACATTGGCTTTGATGTACTTCATGTCCCCCTTTATTTTCTGGTTGAGCTTGTGGACCTTCACTTTGGCCTTCTTGCAGAAGGAGAATATGGCAGCCAGATATTTGAGGATCCCACTGATCCTCTCTGAGGGCCTTCCCTAGAAGTAGGGACAGCTCTAGCATCTTCTCTTGATCTTGCCGGTGCCTCGAGACTGGAGGCCGGCGAGGGAGCAGCCTGGACATTTACTGGTTGAGGCTTCTGAGGCCTCAAAGGTGTGTGCTCCACATCCTTGACAAACTCAATCCCTGTGACATTCTCAATCATGAACATGAGATAAGGAGCGTAGCCACAAGATCCGTTGGGGGTGCTGGAGATGTTAACCATATCGTTCCATATGTAGTCAAACACATCAAACTGTCTATTCTTGCTTATGACCCACATTAGGGTCCGAAGGTACCCTTGTACACTCCCTGCATCCCCATCCTTAGGGGCAATGGTCTTCCTCAAGACTCTGTTGCACCACAAAGAATTGCTTCATGTTCTTCGTGGAAGGAGGGATGAACTTTGAGTTGGGCTCATAGAGAAACTTCATCTTCTCCTTCTCGATGACACCAACATTGTGAATAATCACATTGTCATTGCTTGAGGTGTCAAGATGCGACATCCTTGCAAATTCTTCATATGTGGTAGTGTACTTGGATCCATGAGCCATCCAATTCACTCTTTCCTCTTCATCGCTCGCAAAGTGACAGGTGGCATGGAACTGAGCCACCACTTCATCATTCTAATTGTACTTGAAGGTAAAGAGGTCCTTCAAGCCATGTCTTTCAGCTGCTGCAATCACTTCATCAAAAGAAGAGCATCTTTTCTTCTCAATATGTGCCAAGTCGATCCACTGATTGCACACCACTGGTGTCCTCATCAGTAGATACACCGATCTGTAGAAATCAGCATGAAGTTGCACAAGAATCTTCCATCAGCGGCTTACTTCGATCGGCCATACCAATCGATGCTTCTGAATTTGGCCGCCGAGTCACTGCCCTTCCCGTTGAACTTTTCTTCAGTGGGGTCCTGGACCACTTCCCTGGGAGCATGCAGCTTCGATGGTCCAACTGGACCCGTCGCTATCCCCTTGCCCTTGCCTATGGCTATGCGGGCACTTGCCGAGGTAGGGCCACCACTGGCGGTAGCCCTAGAAACTGGCACCTTGGAGGCCGGCTTCTTCGCTAGCACTTTCCTCCGAACTTCTGGAGGAGACGGAGCTGGCTCGGTAGGTTGCTCTTGGCGCTTCTTGCCAAGACTCGTTGAGGTCCGAGGTGCCACCTCGTGGTCCATCTCGGCCTCAAAATCGGAAACCTCATCGTTTGAGCTCGACATGACCTGAGAATGAGTTTCAAGAATGATAATGAACGATACAAGGCATAGGTATGAAAGGATAGCAAAGAATTGCATTGAGGAATTGAAGATTTAGGTTTTGAGTTCAGAAACATCGGACTTGTCCAGTGCACAGGCAGGGACTAGTCCGGGGGGACCGGACTTGTCCGTTCATGGACCAGACTAGTCCGGTGTTCATCCTCAAAAACCTAAGAGATTTGACAAAAGCTGATTCCTAATGCACAATAATTCTAGCATACACGTGATACATAAAGGAGGCATGTATATAGTGACGGATGCTAGGCTATTCGATCAATAATGAAGAAAAACGAGATTTCTAGGGTTTGGGTGAAAATTACCGAAGAAATCGATTGAAGCTTGGAGATGAGGGTGTTGAAAGCCGTACAAGTCCGCTAGCTTCAATCCTCAAGTGGGCAAGCTTGATTTCCGCCCAAATGCGGAGATTTTTGATGGAGTGAGCAAGAAATCGCCTTGGGAGCTCGAGCGGATGAGAGAGAACGAGTGAGCAAGAGTGGAGAATGAAGGGATTAGGGTTTGGTGGCGGCTAGGGTTATGGACACGAAAAATTGGACAGGTCCGAAGATGATCGGACTAGTCCGAACTCATCCAGAGAGCAACATCGGACTAGTCCGTGGTGTTATCGGACTAGTCCAGCCTAACCGGCACTCAGCGGACTAGTCAGCATGTGCGGACTAGTCTGGGTAACCACGGACTAGTCCGTGGTCACCACGAGAAATTTGCATAGCCCATTCCTATATATTTGAAGGTTCATAAATAGAGAAAAAAGAGGCAAATTAAATCAAATGATCTTGATGAATATGACCAGTAAGCATACAACAATCAAGCAATGATCATAATTCACCAAGATCTAGTAATTGACATAGTTTTCGGGAAAATTTGAGAGGGAGTTGATTTTCACAATTCAATCAATATATTTTGACGAATTCATACAGGTATGCAACTTTTCAAGCCACACTCCGAGCATCGAGGATATTTAGTTCATTTCAGAGTTCGCAAAAGCGTGTTTCATCAAGTGGCTTGGTGAATATGTCGGTCAATTGTTTTTGGGTATTGACATGTGAGATGGCTATGTCTCTTTTCATGGCATGATCTCTCAAAAATGGTGTCTTATGTCTATGTGTTTAGTTCTGGAGTGGTCAACTGGGTTGTGGGCAATTTTAATGGCACTCTCGTTGTCACAAAGGAGTGGAATACAATTCATATTGTAACTATAATCCCTTAGAGTTTGTCACATCCAAAGGAGTTGTGCACAACAGCTCCCGGCTGGAACATACTCCGCTTCGGCTGTGGATATGGCAATGAAATTTTGTTTCTTGGAGGACCAAGAAACTAAGGATCTCCCTAGGAATTGGCATGTGCCGGAGGTGCTTTTTCTATCTACTTTGCACCCGGCATAATCTGCATCGGAGTAACCAATGAGATTGAATTTTGAGCCTTTTGGGTACCAAAGACCAAGGTTGGGTGTATGAACTAAATATCTCAAGATCCTTTTTACGGCTGTCAAGTGACATTCCTTAGGGTTGGCTTGAAATCTTGCACACAAACATACACTCAACATAATGTCTGGCCTAGATGCACATAAATAGAGTAGAGATCCAATCATGGAGCGATATACCTTTTGGTCGAAGCTAAGTCCATCTTCATTGAGATCCAAGTGGCCATTGGTTGCCATGGGGGTCTTTATGGGCTTTGCCCTGTCGATGTCAAACTTCTTATGTATGTCCTGCGTGTACTTGGTTTGGCTTATGAATGTCCCTTCCTTTTGTTGTCGCACTTGGAATCCCAAGAAGTACTTTAATTCTCCCATCATTGACATTTCAAACCTGTCTCTCATGATTTTGCTAAATTCCTCACAAAATGATTGATTAGTTGACCCGAAGATTATATCATCAACATAAATTTGACAAATAAAAAGATCATTGTCTAAATTCTTTGTAAATAGAGTATAATCTACTTTGACAATTTGAAAACCATTCTCAATTAAGAAATCTCTAAGACACTCATACGAAACTCTAGGAGCTTGTTTGAGGCCGTAGAGAGCCTTACGCAATTTGAATACGTGGTTGGGGAACTCTTCATCTTCAAACCCAGGTGGTTGCTCCACGTACACCTCCTCCTTGATTGGTCCGTTGAGGAAGGCGCTTCGACTTGTGAATAACCTTTGGCCACTAGTCGTGCCTTGTTCCTTGTCACCACCCCGTGTTCATCTTGTTTGTTGCGGAAGACCCATTTGGTGCTGACGATGTTTGCATTAGGTCTTGCCACAAGTTACCATACTTCGTTCCGCTTGAAGTTGTTCAATTCTTCTTGCATTGCCACCACCGAGTCCGGATCTTTCAATGCATCTTCAACCCTGTGTGGTTCCAAAAAGGATACAAACGAATAGTGTTCACAAAAGTTAGCTAAGCGAGATCTAGTGGTTACTCCCTTTTGGATGTCACCGATGATGTTGTTGATTGGGTGATCCCTTTGGCCGCATTGGTGTACTCTTGGGTGTGGCACTTGAGGAGTTGTATCTTCATGATTATCTGCTTCTCCCCCTAAGTTATTGCCTTCGTTGACTTGTTGATCATCTTGGTATCTTTGTGGTTTATCTTGTGTTGAAGCTCCCCCTTGATCGTTGATCTCCTCATGTGGTTCATCTTCCTCATGTACGTGTGGAGGTGGCTCTTGGGGTCGAACCTCACCTAGAGCCATTCTCTTCAATGCTTGACAGGGAGCTTCTTCTTTACCTAGTTCACATGGATCAACTTGATCCTTTTGGGAGCCATTAGTCTCATCGAACACTACGTTACGTGCTATTTCAATGACTCCGGAGGCCTTGTTGAAAACACGATAGGCGTAAGTGTTCGAATCATAACCAAGCAAGAAACCTTCATCGGACTTTGAAGCGAACTTTGAAGTCCTAGGCTTCTTGTTCAGGGTATAACATGGAGAACTGAAAACTCGAAAATATGAGGTATTTGGTTTGTTACCGGTGAGTAGCTCATAGGATGTCTTCTTGAGTAGTCTATGAAGATAATGTCGATCTACGGCGTGGCAAGCGGTGTTAATCGCTTCCGCCCAAAATCGATTCGAGGTCTTGTACTCATCGAGCATTGTTCTTGCCATCTCTATGAGTGTTCGGTTCTTTCTTTCGGCAACTCCATTTTGTTGTGGCGAGTATGGCGCTAAAAATTCGTGCTTGATACCCTCTTCATCAAAGTACTCCTCCACTTGTGTGTTCTCAAGCTCTGTGCCGTTGTCGCTTCGAATACTCTTGATTGTCAATGAGAATTCGTTTTGAGCTCGCTTGAAGAACTTCTTGAGTGTTCCTTGTGTTTCTGACTTATCGTGCAAAAAGAAAACCCGAGTGAAGCGAGAAAAGTCATAAATAATAACTAAACCATATTTGTTACCGCGATGCTTATGTAAGCAATTGGACCAAATAAGTCCATGTGAAGTAGTTCGAGCGGTCTTGTTGTAGTCATGACGTTCTTTGCGGGATGAGGTGCTCAAACTTGCTTCCCGGCTTGGCACGCGCTACAAGGCCTGTCTTTCTCAAAAAACAACATCCTTCAAATCGCGGATGTGATCGCCTTTAAGGAGTTTTTGAAGATTCCTCATACCAACATACGCTAGCCGTCTATGCCACAACCAACCCATGTTGGTCTTTGCAATCAAGCATGTGTCAAGTTTGGCTTTATCCTTGTTGATGTCAATGAGGTAAAGCTTTCCCTTCAACATAACCTTGAATGCAATGGAACCATCACTCCTCCTAGAGACGGTCACACCCTCGTTAGTGAACAAGCAATTATAACCTTTGTCACATAGCTGAGATATGGACAATAGATTATAATATAAGGATTCAACATGTAAAACATGAGAAAGTGTGTGTAGAAGATATTGCGATTTTACCGGTACCGAGCACCCTTCCTTGACTATTATCTCCAAAGTAGATGCCTTCGTTTGGGTCCTCATTCTCTTCATATTCCACGAAATCCTTCTTTCTCCGGTCATATGGTTGGTGCAGCCACTGTCTAGCACACATTGGGATCCACCGGAGGAATAGGCCGGCAAAAACAGATTATGCTTTGGTTTTAGGTACCCAAGCTTGCTTGGGTCCTTGAAGGTTAGTTACAATACATTTGGGCACCCACACATGAGATTTAGTGTTCCCATGGCGTGGCCCAACATAATTAGCATAAACCTTGCCAAGATTATTTCTCATTAACACATAGGAGGCATCAAAGGTTCTAAAGAGTAATTATTGTTGTTTGTATACATGGCTAGTCTGGAAGGCCGGACTTGTCCGGAGGACCGGACTTGTCCGGACACTCACCGGACTAGTCCGGTGTTTGTGTGAGTTCAGGTTTTTACCCTTCGACTTATGATTTTGAGAGGGTCTTTCCTTCACCAAGGAAATCCTCCCCTTGTTATTCTTATGACTTCCAGCATGCTGTTTTTCATCATAAGAGTAGCCAATGCCATACTTGACATTTGGAGGTCTTTGGACCAAGTATGCACTGCGTGGATAGTTGATCTTCTCCTTGTCAAATATGCCACATTGGGTAGGATTTTTATCCTTTGTGGAGGTTGACTTCTCCTTCAAGCTGGTGTCTATTTTACTACATGTGCACATATTAGCAAAATCAGTTTTAGTGAATTGAGAAGGTGAACCTGAAGAGGAGGAAGGTTCACTCAGCTTGAGTGACTCAACTTGCACTTCAAGGATCTTGTTAACCTTGATCAGGTCAGCAAGTTGGTCCTTGATTGTAACATTTGAGTCAGTTAACTCCAAGCAAGCTTTCTTGCTTGAAGCTCACTCAAGCTCTAGTTTGTTGCTTTTCTCCTTTTCAAGTTCTAGAAGTTTGTCAAGTTCGACATACTCCTCCTTTTGGGAGATAATCATGTCCTCTTGATGATGAATTCACCTCTCCTTCTCAATAAGTTGATCAAGTAAAAATTTCATTTTTGTTGCAGCTTTCCTATCTAGTCCACTAAGCATATCCTCATCATCACTAATTATTTCATCATCACTAGAGTAGGAATGCACGGAAGGGGTTTTGATGATTACCTTGCGTTTACCTTCCTTTGCCATAAGGCACGTGCCATTTCCCTTCCTTGCGCCGAGTGTGGGGAAGAGTGTAGATTTCTTGGACGTGCTCTCGATGGCTACACTAGCCATCTCTTCTTCTTCGGATGATGAGGACTCATCATTTGAGTCCCACTCCTTCCCAATGTGCGCTTGTTCGGCTTGCTTCTTCTTCTTGAAGAATTTCTTAGGTTGAGGCTTCGATTCTTTGGTCTTCTTCTTGTTCTCCTCATATGGGCAATCAACTATAAAGTGGTTATACTCACCACAATTGTAGCATGCTTGCCTCAACTTCGGTTTCGTTCTTTCCTTGTACTTTCCCTCACTTGATTTTGTTCCTTGTCTTTTCTTCATTATTCTCTTGAACTTTTTCATGAACAATATCATGTCCTTTTCATCTAGCTCACTGCTTTTGTCGTCACTATCTTCCTCTAGTTGTGCTTCCCTTGCTTCTTTGGATAGAGGCTTGAGGGTGGACTTTAGAGCAACCCCTTTCTTCTTAGCGGAGGTGAGATGACGTGCTTTGCTTGTCTTTCCATCACCTCAAAGTTGATGATTTTTCCAAGCAATTCATCTGGAGTCATCCTTTTGTATCCGGGGCTTTCTCTAATCATGGAGCATAGCGTGACATTGCGAGGCATAAAATCTCTAAGGATGAGCTTTACCACCTCGTGGTCATTCCACTTATTGCTCCCGTATGATCGAACTTTGTTGACAAGTGTCTTCAATAGAATTTACATATCTTGGGGTGACTCATCTTCCTCAATTGCGAATCTTTCTAGTTCGCCTTCGATCATCTCAATCTTTGCTTCACGCACATGCCAGTCACCTTCATGTGCAGTTTGTAGTGTATACCATATCTCCTTAGCAATTTCGAGTCCATCCACCTTGGTGAACTCGTCCCGACTGAGTGAGGAGGTGATTACATCTGCTGCTTGTGCATTTCTATGAATGGCCCGCTCTTGGCTTGGGGTGAGCTCTTCGTCCTCGTCTGGAATATCTATCCCTGTGCATACAACATGCCATAGACTTGGGTTGAGGGAAATCAAATGCATTTTCATATCCTGCCTCCACATTGAGTAATCACTTCCATCAAGGTGTGGGGCTTTTTTCAAGTGGGATAGATAAGTAATGATTGTTATTGGAATTTAGACGATCATAGTTAAAAGGATATCGAGAGTAGTCGGTGTGACTACTCCCCTTCTTCTTCTCTTCAACTTTCACTTTCCCTTTGGAATGTGCCTTCTTTCTGAGGAGCGCCTTTAGCTCTAGCGTCTCCTCATCGTCGTCCTCGATGTCTTGAATGGCTTCGAGGTACTTCTCCACTTTTTGGGTTTTGTCGTTGTTAACCTCCTCTTGGTTGTTGATTTTGTGGGCGTCCTTCATGTCCGACATGATCTCTTCGAGTGGCTAGACTCTTTCTTGAAGAACCTTGCTCTGATACCAATTGAATGTGGGCCTAGAGGGGGGGGTGAATAGGCCTTTTTGAAAATTGTTGGATCCTGCAACACTCAACAAAAAGCTCAATACCAGAGATATCAGACTAGTCCGGTAAAGTGCAGACTAGTCCGGTGTTCACGGACTAAGTTGATTAAGCTAGATCGATTAGATTGATTCTTTTATGTGTGCAGCGGAAAAATAGAACCAAATAAAGGTTTCACAGTTATATTCTATATTATATCACAATTAAATCTTATGTTTAACAATCCAACGTAAGATGAGTAATGATTATGAAACCCTAGATTATATTGATGAATTAGAATGATGAGCACCAAAAAACAAAACACAAGTATTAATCCCGTAGTTCGGCTACCACAAAAGGCAACCTACTCCACGTTGAGGAGTCCACAAAGGACCGGGTCTTCTCCAACCCTACCCTCGGCGGATCGCCACGAAGGCCAATACTCTTCCACTAATCATAAATGGGTGAACAACCAAATTCAAGGGGCCCTCTCACACGTTGAAAGCTCCCTTAGATTACAACACAAATTTCCACCAAAAACACACTCAAAAGATTGCAATTGAAACGCAGGAGTGTGTTAGAGAATCAAACCAAGAGCTCAATGTCCTGTTCCAAGTGTCTCTCCAATGATCTAGAGTGAATCCTCAAAGGATTGATCGTTGTTGCACTTAATTTCGTGGAGAGATGTAGTTTTGAGGCTCCTGGGAGGTGTGACGGCACTAGGGTTCGAGAGAGTTCAAAAGAAGGTCGTGTATCTCTATTTATATGGGGTTTCTAAAAGTGACCGTTAGGGTTCAGAAAGTTCGGACTAGTCCGTGGTGGTCACCGAACTAGTCCGGTGTGCTGTGTGTAGCGAACCCTAAGTACCCTGAAATATCGGACTAGTCCGGCTGAAAACGGACTTGTCCGATTTCGCTACTGGAAATCTTCGGACTAGTCCGATATCCATCGGACCTGTCCGGACATGTGAAACCCTATGTGAGTTAGATGACAAGTCCGCACTTGGAGGACTTTTCCGATGTAGATCAGAGGGTTTTTCAGACTAGTCCGTGCAAATATCGGACTTGTCTGATTTGGATCAGAAAGAATATCGGACTAGTCCGGTTGTGATCGGACTTGTCCAATTTTTTGTGACTTGTGAAGTGTTTTGAGGACTAGTCCGTACTGGGGAGGACTAGTCCAATTCTAGTCAGAAGAATATCGTACTAGTCCGACAGATATTGGACTTGTCCGATCTGGTGCAGAAAGGTTATCGGACTAGTCCAGTTGTGATCGGACTAGTCCGGTCCTGTGTAACTTTGTGCAATGTGTGTGTTTAATTGTGATTGAGCTCTTGGGGTGGGTTCCCTTAACACACTCCATACACAATAATCTATTACTCTTCTTCCTTGAGCTCATCTCCACTTTGCTCCCCATCCTTCCTTCTTTTTGGTATTTTGCTCATTTTCCTATCATAGGCCTGCACTCATCTCAACAAATAGGTTTGGATCCCAATTGCTTGTCATAAATCATCCAAAACCCACAAGAGAGTCCTAGATGCACATTCACCTACCCATGTGAATTTGAGAATGGATTGTTATGTAATAATTTAATTTGTTATTAGGGACCATGGAGAAGATCAACAAGTCAGGGGAGGAGGCCTTGGGAACTGGAGAACCAGCTGGGACGTCCACAAGTTGATGGAATCAGTTTACAACTCGGACTCGAGTTCAATTCGGAATCCAGGAGCAGTACACATTAAAAGAGATGTCCAGGATTCATACGGACTCCATATTCAACGTTCTACATTTCCAAGATAAGAGGAGAAGACAAAATTTCTAATAGATCTGGTTCTACCTCAAAATTCTTCCGGAGTCATCGGGAATCGTCGAAACAAGTCGAGTCCACTTTTTCGTCCGGTGCTGCGCCACCGTATCGAGCCTTTGGGCCTTGTATCCCATAAGAGTCCATTAGGGCCGCGTCTAAGATTCTTTTTGGACGAACCCTAGCCTTCAAATACTGCAGTGCTGGCCATATTCAGTGGGTTTTTCTTAGATTAATAATATCACCGTTCTACGGTTTTATGAGACCCCAACTTCGCGATTTTAGATCGTGTCTTCTATGTTCTTGCTTGTGTTCTCACCTGCACTTGCGGGGAGGCGAGGTCAAGCGTGTGCAGCACGGTTGATAACCAACGGAGAAGTGTGTATGTTTGCAGGGGTGTTCGAGCTGCTCGAGTGCCGTGGATCATCAACATTGATTTCTCCACCCGAATTGACTTACCTTTCGGAAGATCTGGCCTGAACTACTCATCAATTGGTTTCAGATTTCTAGATTGCTCGTGGGATATATTTGTTTTTTATTCTATTAGATTAGTTTTTTTCATACATAGAGTCAACAGGAAAGCCAAAAAATCATTTTTTTTGCCGCTTCCTAGACTATAGTGCCTGCAGCTTTGTTTTTCAGTTTGCATTGTTGAGCTTGCATTCGTGTGGTCGAGTCTTGTTGCTGGTTTAGCTTTGTGTGCTGGGTCCTAGTTTTTGTGTTTCATCCTTGTTTTCTTGCTGTTCGAAACCTATTTCACAATGCCTAAACAACAAAAGGATCCATCACGTTCACCGGTTTGCCTTAGCTAGCCGCCTTGTGTGAACTCCCTCATCGCCAGCCCTAGATTTGGTGAGAAATCTTTGTGGCAGTCATCCATGAAGCGACACACACCATCCCATCAGTTGTCGTGCAAAGTTTCAATCGTTTTCATATCTGATTGCGAGATCTATTCTCAAAGCGAGATGGAATCAACATTCAAAAACAATAACTCAGACAGTCTATCTAAAACGGCCATAACTTTCGCATACGAACTTGAAATCGGGCAATTTATTTTTTTCAAATTGATCTAAGAAAAATTTTGCATCTGATTTTTCGCAACTTTGCCAAAATTAGATTGGCGAAATTAGATTGCAGAAATTCCCCTCGGCTATCTGGCCTCTAAAGTTTCAACACAAATTTTAAAGAATCTTCTTTATTCTCTATAGGCCACATATTACATCCAGTTGAGCTGCAACTTTGTATGCTTCCTATTTTTGTTCTTCTAAATAAAGAAAAATATCAAAAATTATTACAAAAAAGAAAAAATAGTGAACAACACATATATTAAAAGCGATTGGCCTATACCACTCGTGTGTGATTGTTGTTTATATCATTCTGTCTTATTTTTAGCCTTGCTACTTCTTTGTGTTGTGTTAGGCCCTAGAGCACTTGGTTGACCAGCAACAGTTTGCAACATTGAATAATTATTCAACTTCGTTTACCTGTTAATAATTTCTGCTCATTAGCCACTATATTGTGCCATCCAAGCTCCTCCTTTCTCTTGAGCAGAACGGGTACCTTTACAATCATCCCACACTTCATTGGTTCATCACACCGTCCACACCACCTGTTGTGTCGGTAAGAACACTTATAAGAGCGTGGTAAGACGCTTGAGCGACAGAGATTGTTTTCTTCCACCTTTCACATTGTCACTGTAGTTGATAGAGATCACATATTTTTATTGTCTTTTGTTTCCTACTAACAATGGCAGGAGAAAACGATGACGACAAATGTGTTTGATGTGCTGAGTTACGTGATATGATGAAGGCAATGGCAGCTATGTTCACCAAAAACAACACATCAATGGAGGAGCTATTGGCGAACTTGACTCGCTAACTTGGTGACCTTGCTCTTCGGATGAATACTCTTGAGGCTTGGTTGCCACTCGCTAGAAGACATGAAGACAATGCTTATGATGATATGGACGATCACAACAATTAGTCACGACTTCCACTTTATTGTCAAGGTATGAGAAGTAATTATCATCATAACAACTATAACCGCCCTCCTGATAATCCTTTTGCTAAAGTGAAATTTACAATACCCTCTTTTTTTTTGGTTCTTATGATGCTGAGACTTATCTTGATTGGGAGATGACAGTAGAGCAAAAATTTAATACCCATCTTGTTCCTCAACAACATAGAGTTTGTCAATCCACTAGTGAGTTTAAGGACATTGCTATCATATGGTGGAATGAACTTGTTAAAACTAGAACTGATACTCTGTTATGGGATAGATTAAGAAGCTATGCGTGTTTGATTTGTTCCTCGTTCTTTTCAATGGGACCTTCGCAAAAAATTGCAATGCTTAGACAAAGGTAACATGTTTGTAGAGGAGTATTATCAAGAGTTACAAAAAGGGTATGTTGCGTTGTGGGGTAGTACAGGACATGGATGATATATAGCTCGTTCTTATGGGGGGTTGAGACATGAAATTCAGGACATTGTTGATTAATAAGAATATGATAATGTTAACAAATTGTTTCAGCTTGCAATGTTGGTAGAAAGAGAATTGTAGGGCTGCCAACAACAGCAACAATGCACGAGGAGCAACTTCACGATGTGTTCGACGTCTAAACCATCCAAAACAGCACCATCTTCAACTTTTCATGCAGCGACTACACCATCCAATGGCGGCCAATGAACTACACTTGCTACTCCACCTTCTCGCGTGCCTGCGGGCAGCAAGAAGACATCATTGAAGCCTTCGTCATCAACTCCTTGTATGAGTCACCACTGCCAGGGACGTTGTCACATGATGATTGCCCAAGAGAGTGAGCATACATGGCACGTGACAATGGTGGGTATGATAGTACTTCGGATGTTGAAGATGAATATTCTCTTGCTACTAACATAAGATCCAAATGACGAACACTCCGATGAAGAGTTACTTGGTACAGCAGCGACGGAGAACTATAGGAGCAACATTGTGCAGCGTGCTTTGAGATCCAAAGTGGAGGCCGACGACAAGCTACAATGACACAACCTCCTCCATATTTTTTCGTCGTCAAGGAAAGCCGTGTACACACTATAATTGATGGAGGTAGCTGCAATAACTTGGTGAACATAGACATCATCAAGAAACTTGGTTGACAACAAGAGCACACCCTCATCCATTCCACGTTCAATGTTCAACAACATCGGTAAAGTTTGGGTAACACAAACAGTAAGAATATATTTTTCAAATGGTTCTTACAATGATTTTACTGATTTTGATGTCTTGTCTATGGATGCTTGTTCTCTTTTACTGGGTCATCCTTGGAATTTTGATACAGATGCTATTCATCATGGTATAACTAATAAATATACTTTCATGCATAAAGGAAAGAAAATCACTTCACTTCCCATGACTCGTGCTGAAATTGTGCCTTTTGAGAAGAGTACAATTCATGATGGAAAAGCAATAAAACTAGAATCTTAAAAACAGCAAGTCATTAAGGTAAAATCACCTTGTTGCTCACAACCAAATCTGACCTTGCTGATTTATTCGATGCTAAGGTGACGTGCTATGCTTTAGTATGCAAAGAAGCCATGTTTTCACTTCATGAGTTGTCTATTGCATTGCCCCTGCAGTTGCTAAACTTTTGCAGGAGTTTGAGGATGTGTTTCCCTCCAAGATTCCCCCTGGTCTACCACCCATGAGAGGCATTAAACACATTATTGACTTGATTCCAGGAGAAAGTTTGCCAAATCATGCAGCGTACAAGGCGAATCCAGAGGAAACTAAGGAAATTCAGCGACAGGTCCAAGATCTTTTTGACCGCGGGTACATTCGTGAAAGCCTTAGCCCTTGTTCCATTCTTGTTCTTTTGGTTCCTAAGAAAGATGGTAGTTGGCGCATGTGTGTTGATTGTCGAGCGATTAATAACATCACTATTCGATATCGTTATCCTATTTCTCGTTTAGATGACATGCTTAATGAATTGAGTGGTGCTATCATCTTCACAAAAAATGACTTGCGTAGTGGTTACCACCAAATTAGAATGGCACTGAGATGAATGAAAAACTGCATTTAGAACCAATTTTGGACTTTATGAGTGGTTAGTCATGCCTTTTGGTTTAACTAATGTACCTAGCACCTTTATGTGATTAATGAATGAGGTTTTACGTGCTTTCATTGGAAAATTTGTGGTGGTTTACTTTGACGATATCCTCATTTAAAGCAAGTCATATGACAAACATCTTGATCATTTATGTGTTATTTTTGCTATTTTGAGAGATGAACGTTTGTTTGGTAACCTCGAAAAGTGTGACTTTTGCACCTATCAAGTCTCATTTCTTGGCTATGTCGTTTCCTTGTAGGGAATTGAGATGGATGAGGAAAAAATTGAAGCAATTACTACCAGGCCAGCTCAAACAACCGTCACGCAGGTGCGTAGTTTTCTTGGTCTTGCAGGTTTTTATAGCCGCTTTGTGTGGGATTTCTGCACCATTGCAGCACCTCTACATGAGCTAACAAAAAAGAGAGTGCAATTTCGATGGAACGAACAACAGCAACAAGCTTTTGATGCTCTCAAATCGAAGCTTACAAGCACCATTATTGCAACTTCCTGATTTTGACAAGACCTTTAAGCTGGAATGTGATCCAAGCAATATTGCTATAGGAGGTGTTCTCATTTAAGGTGGTAAACTTGTTACTTTATTTAGTGAAAAACTGCATGTCCTTCTCTGAATTATTTTACTTATGATAAGGAATTGTATGCCTTAGTGCGAGTTTTACAAACTTGGCAACATTATCTTTGGTCTAAGAAGTTTGTCATACATTTCGATCATGAATCTTTATTTGAAGTATCTTAAGTGTCAAACCAATCTGAATAAACAACATGCTAAATGGATTGAGTTCATAGAGTCTTTTCCAGACATCATTAAGCATAATAAAGGGAAGAAATGTCATTGCTGATGCATTATCTAGACATTATACTATGCTGTCCCAACTTGATCATAAAATCTTTTGTTTGGAAAAAATAAAAGCGTTATATCATACTGATTTGGATTTTAAAGGTGCTTTTGAAAATTGTATATAAGTAATAACTTGGAATAAATATGTAATACGAGAGGGTCTCCTCTATCATGCTAACAAGCTATGTGTTCCAGCTAGCTCCGTTCTTCTATTACTTTCGTAGAGAGCACATGGAGGAGCTTTGATGGGATATTTTGGAGTAAAGAAAACTGAGGACATGCTATCTACACACTTCTTTTGGCTGAAGATGAGGTGTGATGTTGAGCGCTACGTGTCACGATGCACTACATGCAATAAAGCTAAGTCTCGCCTTAACCAATATGGTTTTTATATGCCTCTTCCTGTTCCTAGTGTACCTTGGGAGGATATTTCTATGAAATTTATTTTGAGATTGCCTAAGACTAAGAGGGGGAGGGATAGTATTTTTGTAGTTGTTGGTCGTTTCTCCAAAATGGCACACTTTATACCGTGTCATAAGAATGATAATGCTTCACACATAGCTGATTTGTTTATGATGGAAATTGTTCTTTTACAAGGTGTGCCAAATACTATTGTTTTTCATCATGATGCAAAATTTTTAAGTCATTCTTGGTGAACTTTGTGGTATAAATTGGTAACCAAGTTACCGTTTTCAAATGCATGTCACCCACAAACGGATGGACAAACCGAGCAAGTAATTTGTACTTTATCCACTATATTGTGGACTGTCCTGAAAACAGATTTAAAATTGTGGGAGAAGTGTTTACCACATATAGAATTTGCTTACAACAGATCCGTTCACTCCACAGTGAAGGTAAGTCCACTCCAGGTAGTATATGGTTTCAATCCCCGAGCTCTGATTGATTTACTACCATTGCCTCCTTTTGATACTATAAATTTGGATGCTACACAATGATCTGAAATGATTCTTAAGATGCATGAAACTACAAAGAAAAATATTGAAAGGATTAATGAAAAGTATAAGATTGCGGGTAGTAAAGGTGGAAAAGAAGTAAAACTTGAACCGTACGATTTGGTGTGGTTACATTTGAGAAAAGAGAGATTCCCTGATTTGAGAAAATCTAAACTTATGCCATGAGCTGCCGGTCCTTTTAAAATTCTTGAAAAGATTATTGATAATGCATATAAGCTTGAGTTGCCTCCATATTTTGGGGTTAGTCCCACATTTAACATTTCATATTCGCGACGATACTTTGGAAAAGACAATGAAGACGACTCCAATTCAACAGGGGGAGGATAATGAGGACATCACAATAGTAGACACGCACATTGAACTACAAGTACCAATCACAAGAGCACAATCGCGATTACTAAACCAGCAAGTGAACTCGTTCCTGACTGCCTACCCATGTGAATTTGAGAATATATTGCTTTGTAATGATTTACTTGTTATTAGGAACCATGAAGAAGATAAACAAGTGAGGGGAGGAGGCTTTGGGAATGTGGAGAAGCATCTGGGACATCCACAAGTTGACGGAATCAGTTTACAACTCGGACTCGAGTTCAATTCAGAATCCAGGAGTAGTCCACTTTAAAACAGATGCCCAGGATGCATACAAACGCCGTTTTTGATGTTCTACATATGCACAAAAAAGAGGAGAAGATAAAATTTCCAATGGATCTAGTCCCACCTCAAAAATTTCTCTGAGTCAACTGGAATCGTCGAAACAAATCGAGTCTAGTTTTCTGTCCAGTGCAGCACCACCGTATCGGCCCTTTGAGCCTTGTATCTCGTAAGAGTCCGCTAGGGTCTCGTATAAGAGTCTTTTTGGCCGAACCCTAGACTTTAAACACTGCAGGTGCCAGCCATATTTGGTGGGTTTTTCTTAGATTAATAATGTCGTCATTCTACGGTTTTGTGAGACCCCAACTTCGCGATTTCAGATCGTGTCTTCTATGTTCTTGCTTGTGTTCTCAGTTGCACTTGCAAAGATTAGCCTTCTAGGTGAGGTCAAGTGTGTGCAGCACGATTAATAACCAATGGAGCACTGGTTTAGTGATTGCAGGGGTATTTGAGCTACTTGAGTGCCGTAGATCATTAAAGTCGAGTTCTCCACCCCAATCGACTTACCTTTCAGAATATCGGTCCTAAACTACTACTCAGGTGGATCGTTTGCTTCTCATCAGAAACTCATGTCATGGGTTGGATCCACCAATCCATGACCACATTCCTGCAGAAGCTGAAGGAGTCCTATTCTCATTTCATCATGAATGAGAATATGGTCTCCACTCAAGGGGTGAATTGAAGAATTCTCTAATTCCCTTAGATTTGCATGCACACCATTTAACAAGGTGCAAATGCTAGCTAATGAACCACAAGACCCATTTAAGTATCATTAAGATCGAGCTAATGGAGAAGTGTTTGGATGATCCAGGCCCTGGATATTCACACGATTTGTGAAAATTCATGTCAACATGGGACACTTGGGAAATTATTTCCCTAAAGACCAATGAGGATCTTTCAAACAACAACTCTAACGGATATCATCTACAAAGAGGTCAAGGGTGGAATCAACATCAACCTTGTAATCACGGAGGCTATGTGGATTTCAAGGGATTTAAGTTCAACTAGCCTATCTTGAAATATCTTGTGCATGTCCAATCAAGAAATCAAGACGACATTCAAATGAAGCTCTTTGCCAAAGACAAGAAACTTAAAGAGCATTCAAGATCCAAAATATCCCACAATCACTTGTTGGGATTCCTACACTTCGACCAAGCCCATGCAACCTAGGGCATATGATACTATGGATGAAGCATTTCTTGTTTGATTGTGGAGTCCACATGTCAACATGCCCATGGAAGTCATTGATCCATGATCAAAGTATGGGTTAACTCAAGGGAACATCAAAAAGGTTGAAGTGGCACCCCTAAGGAAGGATGAGCCTAACCATGCTATTAAAAGAATATCGTTAAGAGGGAGAAACCGTCACTACATCAAAAAGTCTTCATCAAGACGAAGGAGACGCTTGGGCCATCATGTGGTCGACATGTCCAACTGACATGCCAAAGGAGATTCGACATGTCAATTAAGATAAGTTGTCCACATCTTTAACTCATGAATTGGACAACAAATCGTCGCACTAAAGAGGACGGAGATAAGTCCCACTCATAGGTGAGTCCTTGCCAATACATTAATTGGTAGTTATCTCATATTAATTTTCTCAACTGCATGTTTAAATTTTCACACTTGCATGTTGGAAAATAAAATTTACAACCGTCATAAAACTAAAATTTTAAATTAAAAAAATAATTATATTTGGATATGAACCTTGGGCGTAACCACTTGAATTCATCTTGCTTATTCAAACCAAAAATATTTCTCTTAATACTGATTGAATATGCAAGTTATTTCAAGTTGGGCAAAACAATTTGACAAAGGGTACAACATGCTTTTGCGCTAACATAACACGTTGTCGAGTTGTTTTTTTGTTTGTGATTTTAGTGCAGCTAGGACAAAATATGTCAAGAGGTCGAAAGGCCTCATCAAGCGCATATCACTCCATTGATCTCATTTTGAGTTCATGGTGGAGGAATGCTCAAGATGGTGGCCCAATAGAGGAACAAGATGAAACTCAACCAACTCCAACCTCAACTTGGCATTGAAGGTGAAGGCTACACCAAAATTCATGGTTGTGAGTTTCTCACACAACAACCATCAAAGAGAACTGCTCTTCAATTGAGGTACAAGTTCAAAAATTTTCAGTGTTTAAATTGCATTAAAATTGAATAATTTTTGCTTGCATTGGTAAGGAAGGTTTACATCTTCTCATAATTCAATTCATATTCATCCTCACGAAATTAAGTGTTGGCATTGCTCTTTTTGATTGTTCAAAATGGAATGTCACTATCGAAGTGTAGCAATGACACTTCCCCCGATACTACTAAAACGTAGTCCGCGGAGGTTCGTATTCGGATGGGGCGTGCGTAAGATCACGAACAAGATGGTGACACAGAGATTTTTATGTGGTTCAGGCCGCCTGAGCGTGATACCCTACTCCACAGGGTGGTTGTTGAGTGTATGAGATTGTATGCCTCACAAGAATCCGAGTGTGGTTCTCCTCCACCATATGGCGTAGTCCTTTTATATGCTAAGGACTGGCCGTTACAAAGTTTGCCTGACCTGACAGGTGGCCCCGGCGGTATTAAACTCTCTATACATGATATACAGGTCTTAAGAGTGTTTAACAGTATGATAATGCACCTTTATGGTGGTGTTACTGGTATTAACATTCATCTGATCGGGTGTCACTAATACAACATTAACAACACGTAATCAAGTGTTGTAACGGCTACTTAATAGCCTCTTGAATGTCTGCACTGTTGGAGTTCAGTATTCTTCAGGTTGTAGACTTAGGTCCAAGCGTCGGACGTGTGGCAGCTCCGGAGCTTCCCTCTGTGGTGAGGCAGGTCTGAGCTACTTAACACATGGCAGTACTGGAGCTTCCCTCTACAGGGGGTAGGTTCCGGTGCTATTGGACACGTGGAGGCACTGGAGCTTCCCTGTGATAGGAGGTATGTCCATCCCCATAGGACACATGGTAGCACCGGAGCTACCCAAACGATGGAGGTATTCCTAGTACTGTGCAACACGTGTCGCCTTCAAAAGTCTTCTACATTGGACGTAGGAACTCCTTGTATATACTTGCGGTATCATGGGGTACCTGGTACTCTGGGTACCAACAGTGGCCCCCAGGCCCACTCTTGGGAGAGACCCTCAGGGTAAGGTTATGCTACTGGAGGTGGGGCCAGATTCCATTCCCACACTATGACTTCAAATTCTTTTTCTGGGCAGTTGACGCGACAGGAAAGAGTCATGCAATCGCCACGTGGCCCTTCTTGACACGACGTGTGGGATCCTGCCATGCATATCTCATGCAATTGAAGGTTGACGATTCCTAATACAAAATTTGTATTGGTTCACAGCGTAATCTTTGTAGCTCTATCAGGATGCTGCCCTCGGGCTTCCATCTTCTCATCATGACAACAGTTCATCTGGTGTAACTTTTTTTAGCAAAGTGGACTCGGGCCCCCTTGTCATTGATGAGGTCATTTGTGATTCGGGTCCATAGGTAGTTTCCATCCAAGCGTTGCGAAGGCTTACTAAAGGGAGAAAGTCTTCACGGGCAGAGAAACCCATACGCTTTCATCTCATCCAGCGCTTAGAGCTCTCCGCCTTTGCAACCTTTCTTCCAATTTTGCTCCACCTTGTGGCGATGGGGTTGGGACTCCGTCGGAGCCAGATCAAGAAAAATGAAGATCATCTGCTTGAAATCGCGTCCTTGAAGAGATCGTTGAAATCCTTAGAATCCGATGCAGGACAAGGATGTCACACTCTGCGTGGCTCCATGCGTGAGAGGCAATAAATAAATTTTATTGTAGACATGCACCGATGAGAACATCCGGAGCCTGATTCAGAGAACGAACCCCAAACAGATAAGTGGACACCCATCCTTAATGTTGATCCATGCGTATGTTCTCCATGAATTGTTAGTATGAAGATAGCAGTAATCTTAGCCTTGGTGAAGTTTGATCGCCAGATCAATCATGGGCTAAGATTATGTAAAATCAGTCACCATGAGTCTTGTTTTTGGAAAGATGATAATAAAAATTCCAGTACGTAAGCTACCGACTACAAATGAAAAAAAAAATGAGTGAAAGAACACAAAAGAGGACAAACACGGCCTCAACCACGATCTAAATGAAGTCCCAACCAAGAATCATCGACTGTCGCAACACAAAAAATTCATGGCTAGACATTGAACGCCAGTTATCTCGCCCCTGTTTTAGAAAAGAGTTGTGTTTCGGTACTGCATAGGACACATTGTTCATGAACAGAAAAGACATTTTTTATTAACATAAAAACAACACATATATTACTAACAAGAACTACGAAGGAACATACAGTAGAAAACAAGAAAAAGAAAAACTACTCCTAATACTACTTTACTTGGAAGTGGAGGAGATCTTCTACATCTCCTTCTCCTCCTACGCCACCGCCTCCGCCACTACAGGAAGTGGGCAATCTGATGTCAGTTCCAAAAAAGACCGTCGGGGCCGTCGGATTCAAAAACATAAAAGTGTCGGTTTTTGGAACCCGACATTCATAATTTTATGAGCGTCGGTCAGCCGACGTCCTTAATTAAATATGTCAGTTGGGGCATACAGACCGACGGTCTTTAGAATAATGCCATCGGTCCCTTGTTAGAAACGGACGGTTGTATTAGGGCCGTCGGTGCTCAGAGTCCGGCCTACAGTTTTAATGTTGGCCCGACGAGCGGTGGAGATGGGACCTGTGGTTGGAGGGTTATGGCCGTCGGAGACTAAGAGAGTACCGATGGTGATAACTTATTGGTGTCGGTTTAGGGCCACCAATGGCCATAAGTGGGCCTAGTTGACGTGGCGCGTTAACCCTAACTCCCTCCCACCGCATCTCACTCCTCGCCCGTGCACCCGCCATCCATACCTCGCCACCCATGCGCCCCGCGCTGCCGCCTCCACCCACTCCGCGCGCTGCCTCCCTGCGGCCCTCGCGCCCGCCCGCCCGTCCGGTAGCCGCCCTCGACCCGCTCCGGCCGCTGCCACCCTCCGGCCCACATGCCCGCCCGTCTGGCAGCCGCCCTCTGCCCGCCCCGGGCGCTGTCGCCCTCCGGCCCCGCGCCTGCCCATCTGGCAGCTGCCCTCCGCCCGCTCTAGCTCCACCCGCCTGCCGTCCTCCGGCCCTTAGGCCCCCCGGCGCCCACCCTCCGTCCGATCCCCCAACGCCCGCCCCTACTACTTCAACAACAAATAATCAACGTGAAATCTTACTTGCATCAAATAATAATCGGATAGTAAGAAAGAAATGACTCTTGTGAATTGTAGAATCATTAGTTTTATTTTTAGCTATAAGTTAAATTTTCTAATGTATATTTCTAGCTATTAGTTGTATTTGTAGCTATTAATTAGTTGAATTTCTAATGTATGTTTCTAGCTATTAGTTGCATTTGTAGCTATAAATTAGCTGAATTTCTAATATATGTTTCCAGCTATTAGTTGCATTTGTAGCTATAAATTAGCTGAATTTCTAATATATGTTTCCAGCTATTAGTTGCATTTCTGGATATTAATTAGTTGAATTTCTAATGTATGTTTGTAGTCATTAGTTGCATTTCTAGCTATTAATTGAGTTAAAATGTATGTTTGAAATATATTTTAACATACCTTTTTAGCTATTAGTAATAGCATAATTGATTGATTCTTTTATTTCTAGACTCTTATTACAAAATTGCGGTTATTTTTAGTGTGTTATGTTCACTAGGTAATGTAGAGTGAGTCTCACTGTTGTCATCCATAAAAGAACAATACATCTTATATATAGTTATATGGTTTGTGTGTATTATATATTAAATTTTTACATTTTCTGCTTTGAAGGTATAAGCTAAAATGAGTGGCGATCGTAAAGCGATGTATGATGGTTGGAGTTCAAGTGGTGCGCACACTATGGAATGGGCTCGTATCGCAAACGTTTTGATCAACCAAGCCTTTGCTAGTGGTGCTCATCTTGCGAAGTGTCTGTGTAGCAAGAGTCGGAATCGTTGACATCTATATAAGGATGAAATTGAGTTGCACCTTTGCAAGCACAGTTTTATGCCTGACTACCTAGTATGGCACGAGCATGAGGAGATGGTTCATGACAATTAGTCGGACAGAAGCGAGAACGATGATTGGATGGATGAGATTTTAGCGGACATTGGTAGAGAGTACGAAGAGGGGTCAATGCCAAAGGAGGTGAAGTAGTTTTACGACCATCTTGCCGCCACAGGTGAAAAAGTGCACGAGAGCACAAATATGACCGTTCTGCAGGCGTTGACACGACTTATGGCATTGAAGTCCAAGTTAAATTTTGCAAACAATTTCTATAATGGTATCTTGAAGATGATTGGTGATCTCCTTCCATCTGGGCATAAGATGCAAGAAGACATATGCCACTCTAAGAAGATTTTCAGTGATCTGGGCATGAACTATAAGAAGATTGATGCATGCGATAATAATTGCATGTTGTTTTGGAAGGAATACGTGAACAATACCCTTGTATGCATTGCAATGCATCTAGATATCTCGAGGTTCTAAATGATGATGGAGACAAAAAAATTACAAAAGTACTGATTAAATAGCTTCGATACATGCCTCTCACAACAAGGCTAAAACCGTTGTTCCTGTCCCAAGAAATAGCGAAACAAGTGAGGTGGCATTCTAAAGGGATATGTGAAAGTGATGACAAAGATATTACAACGCATCCTTCTGATGGTGCGGCATGGCAAGCTCTAGACCGTTTTGATCCAGAGTTTGCAAGAGATCCCATAAATGTTCATCTTGGATTTTCAACAGACGGTTTCACTCCTTTCAGCACCAGTAGCAGTCCATACTCTTCTTGGCCTGTATTTATCATGCCATACAATCTTCCTCCCAAATTGTGCATGAAAGAAGGATACATATTTCTCACGGCTATCATTCCTGGCCCTAAACACCTTGGGAAGAAAATAAATGTGTTTATGCAGTCATTGATTGAAGAGCTGAATGAGCTATGGCATGGTGTAAAGGCATATGACAATTATCTGAAATGTGAACTTACCTTACATGTCGTGTATTTATGGTCGATCCATGATTTGTTGCCATATGACATTTGGGCTGGTTGGTGTGTTCATGGACAATTGTGTTGTCCCATATGTATGGCTGACACCGATGCTATCAGGTTAAATTATGGAAAAAAAGTCAGCTTCTTTGATTGTCATCGACGATTCCTTCCTTCAAACCATCCTTTCAGGAGTGATACACAACCATTCCGAAAAGGCAAAACAGTTAGAAAGGGTCCGTCTCGTAGATTGACAAGTAAACAAAAAATTGAATGTCATTCAAAGTTAAAAGAGTCCGCTGAAAGTGGTTTCGAAGGGTATGGTACATAACACAACTTGTCTCATATTTCTTTTCTTTGGGAGCTACCATATGGAAAGGTGTTGATTTTACCGCACAACATAGATTTGATGCACTAGAAGTGTAATGTGGCTGAAAGCATCATAAGCATGTGTTTTGATTTCACCGGTCAAACCAAAGATAATATGAATGTGAGGAAAGACTTAGCTGATCTTTGCGATGATCCTGGCCTTGAGATTATAACTAATACAACTGGAAATGATAGTAGGCCACGAGCTCCTTACTGTGTCAAGCCAGAAGAAAGGAGGCAAGTACTTACTTGGTTGAAGACATTGAAGTTTCCGGACCTCTATGCAGCTAACATAAAACGATGTGTTAACTTTAGTACCGGTAAACTAAATGTGTTGAAGAGTCATGATTACCATGTTATGGTGGAGAGACTTGTGCCCGTAATGTTCCGTGGCTACATCAAACCTGATTTGTGGAAGATATTTGCTGAACTTAGTTACTTTTATAGGCAGATATGCGCTAAAGAAGTGTGCAAGAAGATGATGCGACAGTGGGAAAAAAATCGATGTGCTTGTATGTAAGATGGAAAAAGTTTTTTCACCTGGTTTTATGAATGTTATGCAATATTTGCTGGTGCATTTACCTTATGAAGCGTTGGTAGCAGGTCTTGCACAGTTCAGGTGGATGTATAGTCAAGAAAGGGAATTGAAAAAACTTAGAGCTACAGTGCGCAACAAGGCAAAAGTTGAGGGGTGTATTGCAGAGGCATTTGCCGCTAAAGAGATTACAAATTTTTCTATGAAATATATCTCACGTGCCAACAATGTGAATGCATCTAAGACACGATATCATGATGTAGAAGAGCAACATATGATTGAGCTTAAGATTTTTAATTGAAAGGGTAAAGGTGTTGGAGTTGCAAATTCTCATCATATTTCAGAGCAAGAAAGGTTTTTGAACATGAAGTAAGTGTTACCATACTTTGAAATATTTGACAAGTTGTATTGGACATCTTCTTCAAGACCTACACAAAGTCAATTGGATAAGATGCGACAGGATGGCATAAATGGTGGGCTAAGCTTTGTTGTGTGGTTCCGTGAACATGTAATGTCTCTATCCATCTTTTGTCTTCAATTATATTTCACATGCTTGTCGTAAGATGCTAACTTTCTCTTTTTATGTGGTGTATGCAAGATGGTAGTATCTCAGATGACTTGCGATAGATTTCGCATGGTCAACTGAAAGCAACAGAATTTAGCCGATACGATATCAACGGATACTGTTTCTGTACGGCAAGTTTAGAAGCAAGCCGCCCACTTGTAGCCACATCAAATAGTGTAGTAATGATAACAGCAATAGAGGGTAGTGGAGAAGTCAATGCTTACTACGTTGTTCTTCAAAAAATAATCGAGTACACATTTGGCGGTCCGAAAGAACTGAAGCTTGTGATTTTCGACTGTCAATGGTTTGATCCAAAATCAGGCACGCGAGTCGATGATTTTGGAATGGTGGAGGTTAACCATAACTCATGGTACACGGCTCATAACAACAATGTTGTACTTGCCCATCAAGTGTAATAAGTGTACTATTTAAGTTATCCTCATCAAAGTTTCAAAATTGGTGGGTTGTATACAGAGTTAATCCTGAAGTGGACCATCGTCGTTATGATGTATACATATAGAATCAGGAAGATGATGATGCTGGTTTCTATCTAGATGAAGTCTAGGAAGTAGAAGATTTTAGGATATCTTGCGGGACGGAACTAGCAGAAATAGCTAGTGGTACCTTTGAGTTAATGTCCGAAGAACATAATGACATTTCGAGGAAACGTATTCGACAGTCACAAAGGATTATTGAAAAGTAGAAAAGGATTATTGAGGATCAAGAAGAATTTGATCAAGACAGTGAAGGAGAAGAGTTTGAAGAAGAGATAGATGAACAAGACATACGTGAAATCTTCAAGCACGTGTGGCAGAAGCAGATTCTGATGCTGATGATTTTGATTCTTATTGCATGCATTATGTTAGATTTTGATTCTTATTGCACGCATTATGTTAGATTTTGATTCTTATTTTATGCATTTTTAGTATCTTTTATTACTTATCATTTGTTTTTTATAAATAATCATTATTTTGAAATTTATGCAGATGTTCAAGCATAACAAACTTTGCAGGAAAAAGTGCAGTGGTAGTTCGGACCACACTAGTAGTTCGGAGCACACATAATTGTTTTAGGTACTTGTTTATTTTTTAAATATATAATAGTATTATAATTAACTATCTAATATTTGTTACATGTTTATTTTCATTTGCAGGGTACAAGCGTAAGTGGTGATAGGCAGAGGCAGCTCATGCGGTGTGTAGCTGAGTCAGAGCCCTCGCGACAGCAAGAGCCCTCACGAGAGCTAGAGTCAAGTCTGGATCAGGACATGTATCAGGAGGAGATATATATTGTGAGATAGTCGGCAGAGCAGAGAGGAGACTCAAGTTCGGACATGAGAGACCGAACGATTGCAACATTCTTTGCGCGGTCCTCCTTCGAGGGTGGTGATGAGGGGGACGACGAGGGCGGCGATGATGAAGAGGGCGATGATCCCGAGTGAGATAGGAGGTTGGCAAGACTTGCGGAGCTAGATGAGGCAGGTCAGCCGCCCGCTTCATGCCCTTTCAGGTACTATTTCAGATTAATTGATAGGTTATGTTTTATCTTTGTTTATTGTTAACTAATTAATTAATATTGTTTGAACAGGCTACGGAGGCACCTTACTCCAAGCAAAAGCTTGGATGAGCGGATAGTTATAAATCCGAAGGGTACTAGATGGTGGTTCGAGGTTAATTGGAGTGGCAGGGGGCATCGACGAGTAATTAACACGGAGTTGGGAAACACCATCCGGTTTTGCTTTCCCGGGATGGTTGTGTTGGACAGTCGAAGAATTGTCGCGCGTAGTTGGGATCACTATGCACTGAAAGAGTATGCCACTACGGGTACATGTCAGAACAGAGTTGGGGATATCATAGTCCTTCAATTATATTACATCTTGTTCTGATTGACATAAATTGTTGTTTGTATTGCAGGGTGTGTTTCATTTGCAGGAAGGCGAGAGTCAAGCATATGCAAGAGAGGTTTTCCATGAGTCAGCAAAAAGGTGCACACAGGACTCCTTCTCCGATGCCCGGATCAAAGCTGTGATTGTGCACTACAAGACTAAGTTGTTGACACGCATATCAAAAAATGAAGCAGCCAAATTACATCTAACTAAGGAGGATTACTTGAATAGCAACATGGATTGGATATGTGTGAATTCGGAAGCTTGGGAATTGTTAGTGAGTACTGGGCATCAGATACGTTCAAGTTAGTTTTGGATAGAAACCTAAAAAACTAGAAGAGAAAGCCTAAAAAGCATTACTATGGGCCGGATGGACATGCGTGGATGGAACAAAGAATGGTATGAATTCTTAAAATCATACTTAGATTGCTTCTAATATTGTATTGATTAAACTTCAAATTTTGCGATTGCAGCATGCTGAAACTTATATCGCTCCTAGCGTTTTTGAGGTTTACCTTAAGGGGTATAGAGGTCCAGACCCAAATCCCCCGGAGAAATTGTGTGACGAGGCAGCAACGCAAAAAGTTGTAAGTATGATCTATCCAAGTCATTTTACCTTTTATTACATCTACTCATGAACTCATTGTATCCTCGCTGGCGAAATATGTTGAGTGCTTTAGGAAAAATCATGGAGATGACGCGGATTTTGTAAGAGCGTTGTTGGATGTGGGTGCGGCGTACGAAGCCGGTAGAGGTGTACCACATGGGAGGTATGTGTAAAGATAATGATGTTTCTAAGTTAATGATTATTGATTCATCGCACTTGTATCTTTTGTAGACTTGGGTTGGGCAACAAGTATGTGGAGCGTGAGGTCTATGTTAGGCGACGACACTCCAGTGCCAGTTCTAGTAGGTCCCAGTCTACTGCGGAGACGGATGCATTAAGAGAAGAATTGAGACGCACTCAGGAAGAGATGCAGACGCAGTTGCAACAGCAACAGTAGCAGCACCAGACCGAGATGCAGATGCAGCATATGCAACAACAGATACAACAATAGGTGCAGCAATAGATGTAGTATCTGTATATGGCACGGGTAACATGTAATCATAACAATTGAGCTATTTATTAGTTTTTAAAATATTTCACTTAAGATCTCACAAATAATTTACTTGATGCAGTTTTTAGGTCATGGTAGCACTGGTTCTCCATTCGACACACCCCAACCACCTCAGTTTGACATGATGTCACATGTATACTTGTCTGTTTTATTTATGTTACAATACTCTATACTATATGTGTTAAATTAACTTAACTAAATATCTCTACTTGATGTAGTTCTTCACTCAAGGTGGGATGCCTCGTCCAATGCAGCCAGGACAACATATTGGCTCCTCGTCATAGGTATCACCGCATGTCTTATTATATTGAGTTATAATACAAAATTCTAACTATATGTGTAATAGGGTTCTGAGAGTAGTCAACCATTTGTTCCTCAACCTCAGGGATTTATGTCATTGTTAGCTCCTGGATTGTAGCCGTATCTAGGTGTTCTACCACCGATGCTCTTTAATTCGGGACAGACTCATCCATCAACAACTCCGGCTGTAGCGGTATGACTTCTAAATCATTATTTCTCAAAAAGATATAGGTTAATTTGAATAATACTTAGCAACTTTGAGTCAAATTAGCATATTTGTGAGTTTTGTAACACATAAGTCAACTAGCGCATTTTAGAGAGATTAAGACACTCGAATTATAAGCATAAATGCAAAGTGTAACTTGTGTTTGTTTCTTGCAAGGCTCCGATCATCTGCAAGGTGATGATTTTCTAAATTTGAATGAGGGAGGTGCGAGTGGCAGAGGTTCCAACACATGAATGCGTGAATGTCGTTTTCATTTCCAATTTGTAAACTTTATGTGAACATGTGACATTTGTTTTCATTCCCATGTAGCGCTCGTTCATATACATATGTGTGAACTTGTATTGCACTTATGTGAAGTATTGTTGTTTATGTGAACATATGCCTGATTGTAGCTTATATGAACTGTGAACATATTGTTATTGTTGCTTATGTGCTGAAACTAGGGCTGACTGTAAGTTGCTGCCGAAGGCGGCCCATCCGGGCGGGGAGGAAAACAGGCAGTTATTTTTAAAAAAAAGGCACATTGTAGGCGTTAGTTTGGTGTCATGCCGACGGTCTTAAAGGGTTAATAGCGTCAGCTAGGTCACGGAACCGATGTTTTTAGCCGCCTTTAAGGCGTCGTCGCACTGCATGGTCAACGTTCTTATGCCCCTTGAATGCGTCGACCATGGGCCCAAGCCGACGCTCTTAAGCGCATTAAAGGTGTCGGGTTCGCGGCTGACGTTGAAACTTTTAAATGCGTTGGTACTAGAAACCAACAGTTTTAACCCATAAAGGCGTCACCCTGACGTCCGTACAAGTTAAAAACGTCGAATCTGAGTGGTTGGCTATGAACATTGGTTTACCGATGTATATATATTAAAGGCGTTGGTTTCTTTAGGTTACAAACGCCTATATGGCCGACGGCCTTTTGCCGATTTCTATAGTGTGCTGTCATCGCATCCGCTACCGCCTCCACTAGCAATTGAGTCTGAAGCTTCTGGGCGATGGTCTGCAAAAATTGCTGACGGCCCTCCACCCCAGCCACCTCCCTGATCGTCTCGTGGAGGATGTCGAGATGACCGGCCACAAAGCTTAACACGAAGCAGTAGTGGCCGGTGGTGTCCATGCTGGAGTAGACGGGAACTTTCCCAAGACCCAGACGGTCACACGAGCGAGATGTATCAGAAAATACATCCTGCGCAAATTTGTAGAGCTTTTTTCTGCACCCGGGGGTGGCGGACAGGTGCTCGGTGGCCTTCTTCAGGCGTCGATTGAGTTCTTTGACGCGGTCTTGGAGGAAGATGACAATCTTCGAAACCCAAACTAGATGAGGAGGTGCGGACATCACGGACAGGGGAGGTGCGAGCGCCGCCTCCAGTTCAATCAGCATTGGCAGCGAAGGAAACGAAGAAGGAGGTTCGGAGGAATTCAATGGCCTGTAGCACTTCGGTGTGGGACTACCCATTAGTGCGGCAACAGAGGTGTGGACAAAGACCGAGAGGTGGTCGACGGTGGTGCGGTGAAGAAGCAAGAGGATAAGTTTGGAGGCTACGATCGATGGAGTGGTGCGACGGAGGCACAAGAGGATGGTGTGCCTTTAGAGCCGATCGTTGTCTAAGCGCAAGGGTGGAGATGATCGGACGCTTCGAAAATTGTGCTTTCGAACCGGTGGGTGGCTCGGAGTTACTCCAAACTATGATTTGCCTCCTCTAGGTCATCGCAATGGCTCGATGCGTCCTATCTCGGCTTCACAAACAGTTTTTTAATTTGACACACAAAGGGTCCAGGGTATGCAATGGCCCACCTGTCATACTTTGTAGGTCCCTCCGCGGTGTTTCAGTTTTTTAGTTCCAATTTTAAAGTTTGACATGCAAAACACCATGATCATGTTTCATTACGTTATGTGTTTTCTTTTTTTATTGAAAGATCATCATATATATTTTAAAGAACATCACAAAACACAAGAAAAAAGTACAGGACATGAGAAAAGAAAAACAACAAAAGAAAACCTAAATCCTCCTTCTTAGAGTTAACACATCACTGAACTTAGACCACATTCACCTGGTAACTAAATCATTCATTAGTCCAATAAATAATCAAATCCTTCCTTATGAATTGTCATTCCTGAGGAACACGATGAATACACCACACATTAATTCATTCACTCACACAGTGGCCACCATTTTGTAATATATTCATTCACACAGTCGAACACACAAGATGAACAAAGATAAAATTCATTCATGAACACAATATATTACAAAGCACAAGAAAAACGTACAAGAAGGCACAAGAAAAGAAAAACATCAACTAAACATAATAAAGAAAAACTAAATCCTACTCCTTCCCCGAATCCTCCTCCTCCTCCTCCCGCGGTGACTCCGGCGCTGGTGCAACAGGAGCTTGGGCTGGCTACACTGGTTGCATCATGGGGGGGGGGGGGGGGTGGGGGCTGTGCCGTTTGCGCCGGCTGCACCAGCAGTGCAACCCCGAGATCGAGGTTGCTCCCCATCGCCTCCACCAGGTTTCTGCGGCCCTCAGCACCGAGCGCCTGGGCCATCATCTCAAACAGAATGTCGAGACGAGCGGCCACCGCCGTGATAGCGAAGAGGTAGTGGCCGATGGTACCCATTCTAGTAAACTGTGGAAGGGTACCCAGACCTAGGGAACTCAAGGTGTGAGACATATTGTTGTACGCCTCTCGCGCCATAAGGAGGCGCTGCTCGGTGTTGAACCTTTCGGGGAGCCGCAACACAGTTACTTGCATGTTGGCTCCTTCGGCAGGCTTGGTGATGGAACGTCGGCCATGGTGGTGGTCGGTCGTCGGCGCGGAGAAGACGAAGAAGAAGAAACGGATTTAAAATGAGTGACGCGCTTGTGGAGAACTTACGGGTGATGGCGCGTATTAGATAAGGTCTGCGCTGAGTCGACGATGGAGCGGTTGGTATCTCGCGCATTGATGGAACGATGGGACGCATCGATACCACCTCGTTGAAACAAAATGTTCTCCGTGTTCCCAGAGCACGCCGGCCTGCTGTCATTAGAGAGTTGAGGAACCGCCGCTCCGGCGCCTCCGCCAGCTCGTCTCGAAGCACGTCGCCGCATCATCACCTGTCCCCGGAGCACGCCGCCGCCTTGACCCCGCCTTCGAAGTGTGCATTCCACTGTTTTTACTGAATTTGAGTATGTCCAATGAAGGCTCATCGTTAATGAGGTCATTGATCCAAAGAGAGAATTTTCACTACGGTATACATTCATCTTCCTTGTTTATGTCCAATGCAGAAGTAATGTATTTGTTTTGACTATCAATGTATATTATGATTTCTGATTCACAAACCCTTGAAACTACAGGAATTGTGATTGACACTAGCATTTGCCATCCCAGCGAGTTTGATTTATACCTCTGCAGTCATGCTGGAATCAAGGTATACCTATGCAATAATTGGTGTTTCTCACATGAGTTTTTTATATCAGGCTATAAATGCATCAGTGGAATGTAAATTTTTTTTTTCAGCTGACAAGCACACCAGCTCACTACCATGTCTTTTACCATGAGAACAATTTCTCTGTTGATATTTTGCAGATGCTCACCAACTGCCTGTGCTATAAGTAAGCTCGGCTCTCCATTCACTAACATATATTTGCTACCTTATGTGACTGGTTAAGTGAATGTGAATGCAATTTGATAATGTTTTATATGATTTTACTGATTTTATTGAATTTGAGGATGTCTAAGTCGGAGCATTAGAGGCTATGAATGCTCATCGTTAATGAAGTCATTGATCGAGAGAGTTTTTATTAGGGTATACAGGATTAGATGATGACAGTTATGATGTGTGGAATTAGTTACATTGTAATCAAGATGAATAGTCTTTGTTGTGTAATTAGTATATTTGAAAACCACAATTGAAACTTTGTTAATATTTGATCTATATATATGTTCATGTATGTGTATGTTGCTGACACGGGCAATGCAGTTGCCAAATCCTGGCTAGCTCCAGGATGCAGCCGGCGATCAGGATAATCAGGGGTGGGGGCACCTGATAGGAAACCCTGCCTATAAAAAATTCTCAACGAGCTGTAACAGAGAATTTATCGTATTACCAAAATAAAGGAGACAAGCTTCCATAAATCCCATCTCAGATCAGTAAACAAATCTAGGACGGGCTACAATAAAGCACATCTCGGATCAGTCAATAAATCTGCGACGGGCTTTGTTAGTGCATGCCAAGCATGTATTCTTATGGGCGACGTGCGCGACCAATGTCTCCAATGACCCCGTAAAGAACGTTTGTTATGACACAAAGAAAGGAGAAGCACTTCCATTAAGCATGTCTCGCACTTAGGATGATCGGTGACGCGCCGGATGCACATGTCTGATGATAATGTAATGCGAGGCGCGACGATGGAGACGCATAATTTGTTCGTCTCCCTTCTTCGTTAGGGTACGTCTCGGATGAGCCTTTCTTACGTAGTGGACTAGAGCATCCAATCCAAGTCAATCCAATCCAAGACAACGAACCAAACACAGATCTTTTTGGCTGTGTCGTTCCCATGCGCATGATGGATCATGCACGCTGAGCGCCGAGTCATTCAGATCGCTGAGCAAATTTCGGACATGGAGTTCGTGTGCTCCAAGCCAATAAAAGGTGTTGTACTAATTTATTGAAATGACAGTACAAAAAATATAAAAGCAATGTTTATCGCCAGCCTTGTTACTTGTCAACCGAGAGTGCTTTTTATTTCCTCTTTTATAGTTCGCTCACTCATTCATCATTAGTTCTAATAGTCTATCTGCTTTTTCCATGCATGGGTCGCTTCACACCTTGAAACGACGTTCATCGATTAATATTGTTTGATTGTTGCATTGTGCCCGTGCACGCTGCAAGATTTGGGACGTTAGCGTATGTGGCAATCATCAGGGTAGGGTGACATAGTCACGGAAACAGTGTAGTGCACCCTTGTCTCTAAGATTCAGAGCGTGAACCCACGTGGCAACCATATGGTCAGGGTCACATAGAGACGGCTGTGCGGCACTAGCGCAGAGAATTAGATTCCCGCACTAAGAGGTTAGACCATCTGCAGTGGCTCACTATAGATCTTATTCGACTGTAAATATAGAGTAGATTAGTGGAAGTGTAGATTAAGTGTTCAAAGTTAAATGCTAGAAGTATGGTCTAAGGAAACCGCTGCGGATGGTCTATGGCAGGCCCGGCTCTGGGCCTCGGCGGTAGGGGCAACCGCCTAGGGCCAGGTCGGGGAGGGGCCCACGATATCAGTTGTTAAACAGAAAAGAAAAAGAAAATTAATTTGTGTTTGCATCATCCGTATGCGATGTACAATTACACGGTCTAGCTTTTTATTTTCGTAATTTTTGAAATATAATACTACGTACTAATGTGTTTAATATTTATTAGATATAATGTTACTTATGTGTTAATTTTCCATATGCGAAGTTTTTCGATAAAAGGAGGAGTTTTTTGTTAATGCATACTGTAGGACACATTGTTCATGAAGATAAAAGACATTTTTCATTAACATAAAAGCAACAAATATAATACAATCAAGAAAAAACACATAGAAAACAAAAGAAAAAACTACTACTAATCCTACTCTACTCAGACGAGGACTTGTCCACCTCCTCTGCTGCCGCTTCCGCATCCGCCGGCGGCGCCTCCGCCTCCGCCGCAACTGCCGGTGGTGCCTCCTCCAATACTAGACCAAACTTTCGACCGACAGCGTTCACCATCTGCTCGCGAAACTCCACCTCAGACTCCTCACCGATCGTCTCATAGAGGAAGTCGATACGAGCGGCCACACAGCCTAACCCGAAGACGTAATAGCCGGCGAAGTCCATTCTGGTGTGGTGGGGAAGGATCCCAAGTCCCAAACGACGACAGGAGCGAGATGTATTGTCAAATATATCCCGCGCCATTGTGTCAAGCGCTCTTGCTTGCACGTCGGCGGCAGACAGGTTGTCGGTGAGCACCTTAAGCTGGCCCTTGAGTTTTGCAATGCGGTCCTCAAGGAGGCGGACAGTCTCATCATAGTCGGGCGGAGGAGGTGTCGGCGCCACGGGTAGAGACGTGGGAGGAGGAGGTACGGACGTCGACTCCAGTTCCACCGGCATTAGCGGCGATGGAAACGTAGAAGGAGGTTCGAAGGACGTCGATGGCCTGGAGCGCTTCGGTGCGGGGCTACCCTTTTGTGCAGCAAAGGATGTGCAGAGAAAGAGCGAGAGGTGGTTGACGGTGATTCAGCGGAGAAGAGGAGAAGTTTGAAGTCTAAGATAGATGGAGAGGTGTGGCTGAGAGGAAGAGTATAGTGTGCCTTTATAGCTGATCGTCGTCTAAGCACGCGAGTGTAGATGATTGGACGCCTCAAAAACTATGCTTTTGAATTGACGGTCGGAGTTATTCCAAACCACAGTTTGCTTCCTCTCGGTTATCGCAACGGCTCCACACGTCCCATCGGCCAGTTTTTTAATATGACACGCAAAGGGCCCAGGGTAGGCAATGGCCCACCTGGCATACATTGTAGGTCCGTCCCGCGGTGTTTTAACATTTCGTGCGAACAATTTCAACGAGGTGCGGAAGATTGACGTGAACGCGCATGGCAATCGACCGAGAGACCATATCTTGTTTTTGATGGATCCGACCATTGCCGACGAAGAGTCCATATCGAACCGATTATAATTGTCGTGATAATATATGATGGTGGACATGAATTTAATGCATGTGAAAGAGACTCACGATCAAGCATGTTTGATCACGTGTTGAGTATTTTTGCAACCCCTTGTTCAGGATCATGTTAATTCGATGACGTTGAGGATCGGATTTGGCATACGTGTTTTCACAAGTGTGTTCATTTATTCCTAGAATCTGAACACATAGCGGCTAGCGCCTACGGCTGTTGTTTCTTCAAAAGATGAGTACAGCGCATGCATGTTAGAAAATATACTATATACATGGCAGCATGCGATCGATTAATTTGATGAACCACGTACGTAGTGAGAGTTCTGTGCTTCTTAGATGGTAGTAGACATTCTATCCTCGTACCCTCGACGGAACAACCTTCCTGTCAAACATAGTTTGTTATCTCTATTGATGACATGATAATATTCTTCATTAGTGTGGTAGATAAACTGCTATATAGGTTGAGATTATACACATGCATGGTAGAGAATATGATAAATATAGAAATATATATCAATACATAGTAGGAAATATTCTATTCTTGGATACATGTTTGGGGCGTAGCATGCATATGGACATCCAACATCCATGTGAAAGACCTCGATCATGTTTGATGACGTTACGTGTTTTCACTTTCTGTTGAGAGATCCTCATGTTTGAGGCTCATTTATCATGTTTGGGGCGTAGCATGCATGGACAACTAATATGCATGTGAAAGACAATGATCGATCATGTGAAAGACCTCGATGCATGTGAAATAACATGCATGTTTTAAAAGCCCTCGCCTTGGCCCGTGCCGCTGATCGAGCAACTGATGGTAGCAGCACGGAGGATGAAGGCAGCGCATCGAGACGGCGGAACGCCAAAGCGACGGCAAGGCGGAGGCCGGACCATTGGCGCGCGATGCCGACCTCTTATCTCGAGGTTTGTAGCCTCACGGTGGAACGCAGAGGCGGGGCACGGAGCACGGTGGTGCATGGAGCTCGGGGCGGCAGTTCTCGAAGCTCGTAGAGACGGTGCCGCCGCCAGCCGACCGGTCGGAAGAAGGGTGAAGTAAGTTTCTTACCTATTCAAAATTATTAATATGTACTCCCTCCGTCTCCCAAATTACTTGTCGCTCTTTTATTAATTAGTTTATTTTTGGTCTAAAAAGAGTGACAAGTAATTTTGGATGTAGGGAGTAGTTGTAATTCTGTAATTGTAATAAGTATGTTACTTTGTAATTGCTTAACCTATAAGATTAATTGTTAATGATTAATTCCAAAATAAGAGAGTAGTGATAGTAATTATTACCTTCTAATGATCTGTTGCCTAAAATTTTCTCACATTTCAGACATATGACAAATGGACTCCAGCTAATTCTTCCATCACAAAAACTATTCTTTTTTCTGAACAATCATCACAGAAACTACTAAAACATTAACTTAAATGCCAATACAGTGGCGATGAAGTCCTCTGCCTCTGCAGTTATTACTGCAGCTGACATGTGGACCCAACAATCTTGGGGCACACATGTGATATGAACCCATTATAGTGTTTCATCAATAAAAAATAATTTTATGAGAGATTGCATGCAAAAGCAAAAAAGATAGAACTTGAGCACTGCACCTGCAAATTCCATGCTAGGATGATCGACGGCAGCCAATCCGCAAACTCGATGGTTAGATTAGTAGTTGTCGGAGAGCAGCTTGCGGCCGACCTCGAAGGAGATGAAGGCATAGATGCAAACATAGTTTATCTGCTCGCCGGAGAGATTGTACGCGTCCCACTGGCATGTCCTCACCTGATAAGGCTTTTCCATGTTGGCGCCCTTCAGCTCCATGCGGTAAAGGCTCGGGCGATTCATCTCCTCCGCGCAAGCTAGGCCAGGTCCACCGTTTTGGCCACCTTCAGCTCCAATCCTTCCAAAGTCGGTCGACATCACCCTTCACGCCAACACCGATGAAGAGGTAGTCAGAATTGCCGAGCAATCTTCCAGCTCGTCAGGGATGTAGTCAGCATGGATGACCTAGAAGATGAGGCAGCGGCGGCCGACGCAGAGCTGCAGAACGGCTATGGGGTTCAGGACGGCCGAGTCGCTGGGGTGCCACTCTACGTCGAGCCCGACGACGAGCTTCTGAAGGCGCCGATGGTGGACGGAGAGGACCTCGTCAAGCCAGCCCTCTACAGCCTCGCCGAAGGACATCACAGTGGTGGTGATCACTTCATCCTCGAACGCCATGTCGTACACCTGAGTCCCCGCCATTTGGTCCTCCCCTTGTACCACGGTTGCGGTCTGCAGCGGCGCGGCACAACTTCTCTCTTGTGCAAACCTTCCTCTATCTCTAGTTTGGATTTTAGAAACGGTCGTGGATATATAACTGATACAATTACGATATAAGTGGAGGATTTTCCAAATTTGATGGACCCGAGCCCCGAGTAAAGAAAGTAATGAAGAATTTCGAATTTGATATACTCTTTCTATTTTGTTCCTTTAGAAAGCTTTGAGCCGACACTTAGCTATTATCATAAGCAAGGAATAAAAGGTACAAAGTTAGAGTCATACTGAAAAAGCTTGATGCACAAGTTGAGCACCGAAAAATAAAATGAAAGACACCTAAAACAGAACCAATGAGAAATAGTCATCCAAGACCCCCCAAGAGATCAAAGTGGGGGATCCCGCATAAGTCCAAGTACGGGTCGTCTCCTTTACCTAAAAAAATAGTTGTTGTTCAGTGTTCTCCTTCCCATCGAAAAAACTCATTCCATTTTTGAATTCTTATTATGACCACATGTTGCATTGTGTCAACTAAACACCACGTACAACAACAAATTTTTCTCAGAGGCACACCCACTGGATATGTCGGGTGGGCCACGGGATACCTTGGGTCCAGGCACCAGAGAGTAGCTAGTGTCAATGCATGCTGAAGAAAATAGCGTAATGGGAACTGGCCAATGAAGATGGAAGTCAGCAGTCTAACAGTTCATGGATCGAAACGCGTACCATCCTTTTTTCTACCTTTTTTTCTTATATTATTTTTCCACCAATCTTCTAACATTCCTTTATTTGAAGTTTTACGGTTGAATCATGATACGTGGCCGATGTGAGGCGAGAGTCGTTTGTGCAACACCAGGCGGAACAGCGTCGAGAGATGTTCAGTCTTTTTTTGTGGTCTGTTATGTTTAGCATTGTCAATTTGGGCTAAAGTTGATACTTTACAAACTATTGTAGTGTCTTTGTGATTTACTACGTACATTGCTTAGCTTGATGTAGTAGGTTGTGACTGTTTTATCGCTCATTATGGTGGATTCGTGTTGGGTTTCAACATAGAGAGTGGGCACAAGGTGAGGGGGAAGGTTCTCCCTGGTGCTGTCAGATGAACTAGGCGTAAGTCACTTTTTGGATCTCCAGCTTAGTAGAGATAGAAGTGGAAATATATTCCATTCCAAAAAAATAAAAGAGATAAATAGTCCACTAGTTTATCGTTAAAACAACAATATTAAAACTATTTTTGCGCACCATTGAATAACAAAATAAAGGTCATTACCTAAAGATGATATATTACAAATAGAAAAAAAGAAAAAGACAAACTAGAAACAAGAAAAGAAAAACAACACAACTAAAAACAAGAAAAAAAACTACTTCTCCTCCTCCTCCTCCTTCTTGGGCTCCTGGCAAGGTGGGGGCGCCTACCGCATCGGAGACGGCAAGACCAGATTCCTGGACATCGCCACCACCAGGTCGTCGCATCCGGCAAGCCGAGCTTGACCGCCAACGTGTCTTAGAGGACATCGAGGCGACTGGCCAAGTGCGTCATGTCGAAGATGTAGTGGCCTGTTGTCCCTATTCAAGTATGCTCGGGAAGGGGACCAAGCCTAAGGAGGCGCATGGAGCGTGATGTATTGTCATGTACATCGCGTGCCATCTTCCTAAGAGCCCACTCTATCTCCAGGAGGGGGGGAGTCTGGTCAAGGATGCTTCCCCTTGGCATCCTTCGGCGGGCTTGGCGGTAGTGTTTTCTTGTCATCCATGGTGTTCTTGGTGCTATATTGGGAAGAGAGGAAGAGTGGTTGTGCGGAGAAGACGATGGCATGCCCGGGTGATTTTATAGCGTAGTAGCAGCCCGAGGGTTTGTCTCTCGACGCGTGTAGTAGTGGTGATGGGACGCAGAGTGGTTCGAATTGAATTCAAAGATGCGCATGCATTGCATGCGTTTAAGGTGGCTCGGTATCTGGCGCGCATGTGAGCTCGGTGCGTCCGGTCGCATCAGCCGCCTGTATAAATGGCTACTGCTTCCTCCGTCCCAACTCAACTCTATTTCTAATTTTGATCAAACTTACCTTTGACCAATGATTTAAATGGATTTTATTAACTTCAATAACATGTAAATTGTATATTATGGAAATATTTTTCATGGTAAATCTAAGATTACAATTCTTGTATTGTTAAAACTGATCAAAATTACATAAATCATTGGTCAAAGATAGATTTCAGATTTCACCAAACCTAAAAATAGAGTTGACATGGGACGTAAGGAGGTAGCTTATGTGGCATGCCAATGTGGATGTCCAACTCAGACTAAGTATGAAGGTGAAACGCTTGTGTGAAGTTGAGTGACTATAAATTGACCCTTTTGAAAGTTCAAAGACAAAACTGAGTATTGATTGGAAGTTTGGGGATGAAGTTGAGTATTGTGCCAATTCTGAATGAGCCAAGCTTGAGCTTGCGAGCTTGATGAACTCAAGCTCGAAAAGCTCAAGTAAGTTCATTTTTTGTTGTCATCTATGATATGTACGTATGATTAACCATACACCACGTACAACAACAACTTTTCTCAGGGGCGCACCCACTGGGTATGTTGGGTGGCCCCTGCAGTCAGTTTTTTTTTCAAAAAAAAACTGCATGCTGCTCCTCACCGAGGCTTTGCTGGTTTGTCTGGTGGTTAACCTCCTGCGTCATCGGAAACCTAGATGAAGTTGAAGGACAGGAATCAAAGCATAGCTGCAAGGCTCTTCCGAACCACCACCGGGGACGGACGACGGGGGGAGTTACACCGGCACACTCGGACTGTACGTGTACCCTGCCAGCCGTGTAGCTTCCTTCGAACCTCCGGCTGGCTTCCTAGATAGTTACTCGCTCCTTCCCAAAACATTGTCATTTTGTACACGATTTTTAGTTCAAAATGAACTAAAAATCTTCTCCAAAACAACAGTTATTGTGGAATGGAGGGAGTACCTTTTATACTCAAACACTTGAGGGAACATCCTTCCTGTCAACCATGCGTGCCGGGGGTCGCGCCCGCATTCAGTTTCTCATCAAGAAACTTGCATGCCGCTCATCATCGAGGCTTCGCTTGTTTTGGACTAAATGCCATGGAAGAAGAAAGCGGAAGCATGCAAAGAAAGATTATTGTGGTTTCTTGATATACCATATATAGAATGGTTACTATAGACTATTTTGTATAGAGAATGTTTGTTGTGTATTCGTCAGTGAACACATGTACACTTTATATAGGCTAGCTAGTGTAGTGTGAAACGAAAACTAAACGCTTTCACACTACACAGATTCAAAGGCTAGTATCAATGACTAAACGTAGGCCAACGCAGTCAAACAATGACCGCTAACGTAAATCAACGTAGTCAACAATGACTGTTACATGTGTGCGTGCTTATCCATTTTACAGTCTGGTGGTGAACTGTAGCATCCCCATTTTTCAAAATTTAGCTAATTCAAATTCAAATAAGAACTGCTGTTTTATTTCAAAATCTGTTCTCCGGTGCACTCAAATCTCGACGACGAGATTCATGTTAAGTGGGGTAATCCCGATTTTCAAACTTTGACGAATTAAAATTTGAATAGGAAGTTAAAAGTTAATAATACAAAGAATTTTTTATAAATAAAAATGTAAAATATATGTGTCTCATCTTGCATTTTACATTCATCCTCATGTATTGAAAATTTATTACCAAAATAAATAAGCTAAAAGTAATTTATTTACCAGAATAAATACAATAAAAACAATTAAATTGCCATAACAAATATGGATGGAAAGAAATATAGAAAAAAGAAATTTTAATATGAAAGAAAGAAACAATAGTTAATAAGAATAATAAAATGAAATAGAATATAAAGAAAGAAATAATGGAATATTTCGGAAGTTTCTAAAACATTATGTAAGTTTCTAGAATTTTCTAGAGGTTTTTGGAACCTACTGAAAGGTTCTAGAGGTTTATGGGGGAAGGTTCTAGAATGTTATGGGGATGGTCCGACATTTTATGAGGGATTGTTCCGGAAGCTTCTGAGGGAAAGCATCCACACTCTGGAATGTTCTCGACAGAACCAAGCAGGACTCTCCAAGCATCCAGCCGCACGGCCATGGAAAAAAAAAGAGGGCAGCCCGGCCGCTCGGCCCTGACCCAAGCGAGCAGCCAGCGCTGCACCCGCGCGCGCCAGGCGCGGCCACCGTGGGGCTCCCGCGTGCGCTTGGCGTGCCCTAGCGGGACTCAGTCCCGAGGCCAGGCTGCGGGCTCTATAAAAGAGCACCGATGCCCCACCATACGCAGCTCCTGCCGCAAAAAAAAAATGGCGCCTACGTAGTATGTTCCAGCGCCGCCGGGAGGAAATGAAAAAGAAGAAGAGGAAGAGAGGGAAGGACCCGTCGTCCATCGGAGATCGTCGCGCTACCATCGTCATGCCGCCGGAGGATCGCATCGCCGTCTCCTTCATCTGCATCATGCCTTCGTCATCTTCGTCTACGTCAGGCCGCCGTCATCTTCATCAACGAACCTCTAGATACCGGAGACACAAGTCACACCGCCCCTCCACGACCGTCCAGACAAGATGCGCACACGGTAGATTTTTCAGTGTAGATCTAAAAGACACAGATTAATTTAATACTCAAAATTATACAATGTGTAGAATTTTATATTCATGCGTCCATAAATCATCACCAGATCATCATAAATCAACCTAAAACTTGCAAGCTAGATTAAATCATACAAGATCAATCTGTTATTTTAGATTTGACTAAATTTATATTTTCAGTATTATTTAATCTATTTTTTAGAATTAATAAATAAGACTAAGTCTAGTTAATTCATAAATATCGAATTAAATTTAGAAAAATTTCAGAAAATTTAGAATAGATTTTAGTAAGTTATTAATAATATTTTCAGTGTATATAATATTATGAAATAATTATTTTGACGCTGAAATTATTTTTATTAATTCCAAACTTGCTCAAATACATAGCAAATCACTATAGAAAATTAGTAAAAAGCCATAAGAGTTTATATAGCATTAATACAAATATATAATCTGCATACATCCATATTTTGCATATTGATTAGTGTTTTCAATGCATTTATTGCGTATGTTTCTTTGTGTATGTGCTTGATTGCGAGTAGACGGGTACGCTCAAGAAGTTATGATCGAGAGGCGATTATGCGAGGATCTTCATGTGCAAGACTTTGAGTCGATTGAGCACTGAATTGCGGAGTAATAAGGCAAGTGTCCATGACCATATTGATCCCGTTTTAAATGTTTTGTTTCCAAAACTACATGCTTGTGTCAAATTGATGGGAAACCCAAGATAGGAGTTTACTAGTCTTGTATGACCATCCCTATCACTCGGAATACATTATAGAGAGTCAAGAAAGGTTTTTTTACCTTTTTGCTTCACTCTAACTAATTGGGATGGGAAAACAACCAAATGACCTTATTATGAATTAATGGATGATGAGACTTGATGAATATGGTTAATTGGTAACATGGGACTTGGGAGATCTAAGCAAGCATGGTTTTTGGATTGGGTTGGATGATATGGTGGTTTCATTGCTTTAGATCTAAGGAGCGGTTCATGCGAGAATAAGCCACAACTACAGTGCCACCACAAGGCAAGTATGGGTGCGGCTTAGCTGATCAATTAGGAGTATCACCAGCATTGATTCAAATCATTTGGAGGAGCGGGAAATGGGAGTTGGTTGAGTTTGCAATAGTGGCGGGACTGCCCTGGGATCTGAACGGCACAAGAGGGAGCCCTTGGTTGCATGTGCTCAGTTGGAGGCATCACCACCAGTGAAACCTTAGTAGGTTTCAATATGCTGGTAGTCCCTTTGTAAAGGCTATTTTGTGATCTCTTAGCCATACACCTGTGGTAGTGTTTTGGCATGATGGAGGTTTTCTTTAGTCGCCGACGGGTAGAGAAATCACAAACTTGTGGGTAAAGTAATACAACCTCTGCATAGTGTTAAAACCTATCATGATAGTCGTGCTCCCGGTTAAGAGCACTTGGATGACCTACATGATTAGAATTGGACTTGGGTTTTGGGATGGTTATGGTTGGGTTACGGTTTGGTATTTGTTACATATATGGTTTGAGTTATGGTAATTGAATATGGTTAATGTTGATGGTAACAATTTGGCATATGAATGGACAATTATTTATCGATGCGAATTAATGGCAGTTGTTGGTGTTGGAATCGTAAATGGTAATTATTGGGGATATGAAGGGAATACATCACGTAGACATAGTGTGATGTTTTTTACATGTTTTAAATGTACTTTTCAGCAAATAGACATTGTTTATTATCATTCTTTGGTTTTAGCTATACGTCATACTTTCCCACACTTGTTGAGTACGACATGTACTCACTCTTGCTATTCCCCCACTTAATTCAGCTACACGAGATATTGTTGAAGACAACATGGAGTACTAGGTGTGGGTACTACCGTCGATTGTCTGTCGAGTTGGAGTCGCCTGTGGTAGATTATTTACCGCTGCTATAGGATCAAGGTATATTTATTATTCGTGATACGGTTAAATTCTGATTATCATTTGTGACGTTGGTGTGTATGTGTGAAGCAACATCCTAGGTGCACATACACTGCACTTGGTTCATTTTTCAGAACCGGGTGTCACATGAACTGCCTACGTCATCAGAAGCAAGCCTAGATGGAGTTGGAGGACAGGAATCGAAGCATACCTGCAAGAGTCTTCCCAACAACCACCGAGGAGGCACGACGTGGGTTAAGGTGCACCAGCACACTCGGACCGTACGTGTACCTGGCCAACCGTGTAGCTTCGTTTTATATTTTATTCCCTAGGCTTAAAAGTTTGATCTTCTCCTCTGTTTGCTTTGTTTGCTCTTCCCCAGGCTTAAAAGTTTTATATTTTAAAATATTTTTATATTTGTAATATGAAATAAGATATATCACTTGATTGTTTTGAAAAAAATGGAGGAGAAATATGTATATCCAATGCAACTACGTAAATCCTCCCCAATTAATTCCCTAGTTATTTTTTAAGATGATAAAAAATATTATCTTTTTCTAAGTGAGGTGGTCGGGGTAGATGATGTGGTATAATAGCTTATGTGGCATGCCAATGTGGATGTCCAACTCAGACTAAGGATGAAAGTGAAACGATTGAGTGACTAAATAATTGAACCATTTGAAAGTTCAAGGACCAAACAAAGTTTTGATTGAAAGTTTGAGGATGAAGTTGAGTATTGTGCCAATTCTAAATGAGCCAAGCTTGAGCTTGCGAGCTTGATGAGCTCACGTTCGAAAACCTCGAGTAAGCTCATTTATTGTTGTCATATATGATGTGTACATGTATGATTAACTAAACTATATAATTCTATTAAAAATGTTTTATCGAACACAATTATTATATATGATAGAAACAAATAGTGTGCAACATCGTCCACCTTCCTACTCCATTAGTTGTGAACCTAAATTTAGTAGATTCTATTGTATATACATGAATTCTTGGCTCGACTCGAGATCGACTCAGTGTTTTATCATATTCAACCTTAGAAAGACAAGATCGCTCGAGTTCGACTCATTGACAGCCCTAGATGCAATTAAAGTTTTAGTGCAATCGTGTCATCAATGATTTTCATCCGTTGCATCTACATCTTATGGTTATTACATCTTTTTATTTAACCCCTTCCATCACCACCACCACCCCTCCACCTGGTGGAGAAGGTTAAATAAAAAGATTCAACGACCGTAATGTAGATCGATCCAACGATTGAGGATGGTTGATTGCACGATTGCACCAAACATCTGATTACATTCTAGTTGAAGCCAACTTTAAAACAGGAAATCTTTTGACACATGTTAATCCAGGCGCGATGCTTTTCTCTTCTTGTTTTGATGTTTTATTCTTTCTTGTTTCTTGATGTTGTTTTTCTTATTTTGTACTTCCTCCTTCCTATATTACTTGTCGTCAATAGTTAGGAAAAGTTTTCTAGTTCAAAAATGAACTAAAAAACTTGTTCTGATGACAAGTGATATAGGAAGGAGGGAGTAATGTTTTATCATAATGAACTCAATATTGTTCGTTTGTTCCATCTGTTATTTCGTTTTTTATCTGCTATTTAGTAAACTATATGTCCTATATGTATTCTCTATTAATGAATGACCCTCCACACCGCCTTTGGACTCTAAAGTGGCATGAACAATACTTTAGCCGCTAGAGGTGCCAGGAGATCGCCTGCAGCGAGGCCTTTAAAGCGGTTTGTAAAGTAGTATAGTAACAGGAAAACACAAGAGTTAGCGATTACTGGAATGAACAGAGAGAAAAGAAAAGCAAGGACGAGAAAATGTTAGAAAAAGATAGGTAGTACTCCAACGTACCACTGGTCGCATGCCCCTATACGCGGTGTCATCATTACCACTACTCCTATACACAACCAGAAGTTATGACCACTACTTGAAGGGAAGTGCTGCGGACTATATGTGCCGATTAGTTTATTTTGTGTTTATTGAGGATTATGTAACAGCTAGTTCTGTCGATTAGCGATAACTGGAATGAAAAGTGGAGCGAAGAAAAAAAGAAAGGACGAGAAAAATGTTAGAAACAGATAGGTAGTATGTACGAATTAAAGTGAAAGAGCGTGGAGAACCAAACTGTAAAACAGGAAATATTTCACGCGAATTACTGTCAAACATAGTATGTTATCTCTATTGATGACAAAATCTTATTCTTGTGCTAATGTTGAAAACAGAGCGGTTCCATTACTTCGCGCGTCCCATCCGTGCATGCAGAGTGGTGTGGGTCCCATAAACTATGGTGTTCACAAGTCAACCACCCTTAATCCACCTGTAGTACTGCAGAGGATGTGAATCCGCCATCGCTAGAAGTGCATCCTGATCCTCTGCTGTAATTGCACTGCAGTTACTGCTGCTGACATGTGGGCCCATGAGGCGTGGGTACCACATGTCAGCCTTAGTACCTATAGCGCAATTACTGCAAATGATTTGTGTTTGCTGGAAGCCAAACCATCACTACACGCGACCCCATCAGTACGCGCGGAGAAGACGATGTCGTGTGTTTTTATATAATGTCTCCATCGTCTTCTCCGCGTGTACTCTATAAAGACACACAACCGTCTTCTCCGCACGTACTCTTGCTTCCTCTTTGTCTCTGCCGCGTGCACCCTCATTATTTCCCTTCGCAGCATGGTGATGCTGAAGACTATAGAATTGTTGTTCACGCACGATATTGTTGTCGAGATCGCGGGGTGCCTCACCGCAAGCTCCCTACAACCCTTGGACGACCTCTCCAGTCTACATGCCACCTGCAAGGCCATGCATGCGGCGTGTCGACATGGCACCATGGAAAGGCGCGTGGCACTCGAGCGGGAGACCCAGAGGATGTGTCGCGACTCGGGGTTCTACAAATCCCTCGTGGAGAACCTAGCCATCGTCGGCCACCCTCGTGCGTGCTATGTCACCGGGCTCAAGCTCGTCTTCGCAGTCGATCGCACGTAGCCAGGCACCTAGCTTCTCGCCCGGGCGGCGGGGCCGGACACATGGAGACGGCCAACATCCTTGGCATCCTCCGCTACGATGCCAACGGCGGTGCCCACGACGCCATGGAGTACATCCAACAGGTCGAAGGCGAGGTCGACGTCGGTGATAAAGAGGTTGGGTCTGTCGCCATCATGAGGACCACCATTGAGTGCAGGCAGTATCGGATTCAAGCTCTGGCTGAAATTCATAATCTGACATGGGTGCATCCGCACTCGCCTCCGAGACCACCGATGGTGTTGCTGCCCAACAAGGAGATTGACCTATGCACAGCTGCCGTCGGCGGGAAGCAAGGGTGGAGCTGTTGCAGGGTCTTCTGTAGTGAAGACTTTTAGGATTAGACACGAGCATTTCGCATTATGGCGTGCGGTGTTATACGGTATGGGCTATATACTTATAAGGTTGTGATGATCTTTTTCTTGTTTCATGATGTCATTTTTCTTGTTTTGTAGTAATGTTTTATGTTGATGAACTCAATACTGTTGGTTTGTTCTATCTGTTATTTTATTTTCTATTTGTTTGTTTAGTGATCTATCTTTATTTTCTGTTAATGAACGACCCTCCACACTTCCGGAAGCCTCTAAAGTGGCATGTACGGTGCTGGAGGTGCCAGAGGAGATCACCCGTAGCAGGGCCAGCAAAACGGTATGTAAAGTAGTATACAATAAGTACATAGTAACAGAAAAATGCAATAGGTTGCAACGACTGGAAAGAAAAGTGGAGACAATGAACAGGGAGAAAAGAAAAGAAAGGACAAGAAAAATGTTAGAAAAATATAGGTAGTACGTACGAATTAAGGTGAAATAGTGATGACAACTGTTATACACAAATTTCATCCATCAATATAACTCAATTATTTATAGGAATTGTCATTTATGGCACACATCACCTTTCTATTTAACCTATTTCCACTCGTCCTTGGAGAAAGTAGTGCATCCAGGGATTCTATGCAGAGATAAAGTGAAACAAGGGGATGGATCCTATAAAATATCATTCCAGCCAATCAAGCAATGACATGTGGCACCACATGGATAAAATGGCCCACAAACAGAAGTATCCGAGGCCATCCAGTGGTGTAGCACCCATATCAGTCAATGGGACCCACTTGTCAGTCACCTGGAGAAAGCACACCACAAAAGGGGCCAGGACCAGGTCATCCGACCCCCCTAGTTGGCCAACTAGTTCCTGACGCCTTTCTCGGTCAAACTCCACGTGGTGGCTTCTCTCGGCTTGAAGTGGTCATGGGTGACTAATTCGCATGCTTTTGGTGGCGGGAACCGACCCTTCTCCAAGCTATAAATAGAACCCATCACCCCTAACTTTAACACACACCACTTGAGTATTCATCCATTGTATCCACTACTATCCATAGGTTTAGAGGAGTATAGGTTGTAGAGAGGAGAGTCTCTAGTCCATTGTCCAAGTAGGAGAGGAGTAGAAGGAGTCTCTTCCCTATTGGGAAACGTATGTCTCCAATATTCCGATTTATATTTGTGGCATTATTCATAATAAAGATGATATCTTTAGTCTGCTTTTGTTCATATACTTGGATGAAGCGTTTCTTTTCTGATTGTGGATTCCATGTATGTGGTAGGAGTAGTATTTATGATTGTGCTATACCATGCTTATTACATTATCATAAACACTATAAACCTCCACTACGATCTAATTAGCTATGATATGACTATGTTAATATGATTTACTTATGCTTTGAATTGAATTTGGTTCAACGATGATTTAGTTCATTGCCTCACGATGGCTTGTGCCTAGGCGCTTACGGTAATTACTTAATATGCTAGCATGGTGCTCGGACAGAGAGTAGCGTTGATTGTCTCGTAGACCCGCAGATTCAAGAGGTAGGCAGTAGGTGGTGATAGCCCTATCTGTTCTTTGTCATCCTCCACGTTCTGCTATGCCACATGCTCTTGGCGGGAGTCGCCTAGTGTTGCTAGGGGTAAACTCGTGCCCGATGTGTTAATCCACTTAGCATGAGAATTAATAATTAACATAATCATTAGTAACTGACTTAGGCTATGTATATGTACATTAGAAGCATAGGAGGAGTCTCTACCTAACGCTTAGCCTAGTTCCTCTATTACCTCATCTATCCCCTTAGAATAGAATGCTCTTGTGTGTATCACACTACCTCACCTTATCAATTAACCCATCCTTGCTTGAACCCTACCTAGACCAACCTAAGCCTTTCCACTTGATGATTGTCTTACTTCCACATAGCCTTCCTTTGGGAAAATATAAATGACACCCTTTGGGAATACTCTTAGAAGGGGAAATGCTATATCGATATTTTTCTGGGCGCTTTTGGACGTTCACATGAGAATTAAAACCTACCAACAAACATTTCTGGCATTACTGCTAGGGATGAATTGTTAGTAGTGCGTTGAAAATATCAACAAAGAGCTTGGCGAACAAACCTGTAAAACAAGAAATTTTTGGCGCAGATTACTCCAGTCTTAGTCTATGTTTGGGAACACAGTTTATAATATAAAAGTTTTCTTAAACCACAATTTCTAAGATGTCATGACAATATTAAAGTATTTCAATAACACAGTTTTGTAATACTGTAGTTTTGCAATACGTAAAACTATTTGGGAGCAAAGTAGCAAGCATCAAAAGGAAGCAAAAAATGAAAAACTTTGGTTCGGACCAAAGTTTTCTATACACCAAAAATACCGTAGTATAGACAAAACCATAGTTTTAAATACATAGTTTTCGAGTTGGTTTCAAAACACCATTCTATAAAAAATACCATGGTAATCTCAAATACCAAAGTATTGCTCTAAAACTCCAAAAATACTGTGTTCCCAAACAAAGCCTTAATCCTATCAAACATAGTATGTTATTTCTATCGATGACACGATATTATTCTTGTGCTGATGTTGAAAATAGAGCAGTTTCATTACTTTGTGTGTCCCATCAGTGCATGCAGATAGGTGTTGGTCCCATAGGCTGTGCTGTTCACATTTCAGCCACCTTTAATGCACCTGTAGTTATGTAGAGGATGTGAATCCGCCACCGTCAGAAGCCAAACCATCACTGCGCGTGACCCCTATCAGTACGCGTGGAGAAGACGATGGCGTGTGTCTTTATATAATGTCTCCATCGTCTTCTCCGCGCTTACTCTATAAAGACACACCATCATCTTATCCGCACGTACTCTAGCTTCCTCTTTGTCTCCACCGCGCGCACCTGTTGACGGTTGTTATATACCAATTTCTACCGTCAATATAACTCAATAATGTGAAGGAATGAATATTTATTACACACCTCATAGTTAGGAATAACCTAGTTCCACTTGTACTTGGAGAAATTTGTGCATGCAGGTATTACAGGCAGAGTTGAAGTGAAACAAGGGGATGGATCCTATAAAATACCATCCCAGCTAATCAAGCATCACCGTGTGGCACCACATGGATCAAATGGCCCATAAACAGAGGTATCCGAGGCCATCCAACAGTGTAGCACCTATATCATGGAATGGGACCCACCTACCAGTCACCTGGAGGAAGAACTGGCCGTTTGGAGCAAGGTCTAGGTCGACCGACTAGGGGGGTCGGCCGACCCGTTCCTGGTGCCAAACCTGGTCAAACTCCACATGTTGGCTCCTCAAGGCTTGAAGAAGTCAGTGGTGACTGATTTGCACGCTTTTTGTGGCGGGAACCAACTCTTCTCCATGCTATAAATAGGACCTCTCACCCCTCACTTCTACACACACCACTTGAGCATTCACTCTCATATGTACATTAGTTCTCGAAGTCCTTAGTGGAGGTTAGGCTGTTGGAGGGGCCTCTAGTCCCAAGTCCAAATTGGGAAAGGTATCTCATGTATCTTTTCTTGTATTTGTGACTTTGTGCTTTATAATAATATCATTATTAGTCTCTATTTACTTATATACTTGGGCAAAGTGTTCCTTGTTTGGTTGTGGAGTCCATGTATTTGCTAGGTGTAGATGTTGTTATGATCTAGACAAAATGCCATTATCATGTTATCATAAACATCCTATACCACCACTATAGTCTAATTAGGTAACCATATGATTACGTTAATATTAATATGTTAGTGATTGGATCCAACATTGGTTCAACGATGTTTAGGTTAGTCATTGCCTTAGGAAGAATATTATGTTGCAACTCTTAAGATATTTGGTTAGCATGCAAGCATGGTGCTTGAATAGTTAAGTAGCATTGGACTCATCATAGTCCACGGGTTGTAGAGGTAGGCGGTACGTCGTGACGTCCCTATCCGTCCATTGTAATCCTCCACATTCGGCTACGATGTAGGCTCATGGTGAAAGTCACTTGGTAGACAAGGGTAAGCCCGTGCCTAACATGTTGGACCACTAAGCCCTAGTATTCGCTGTTAGCATATTCATGTGTAATTTATTAGGCTATGTATATGAGTAATTAGAGCATAGTAGGAGTAGCTCCATCTCGTAGTCTAACCCTTGCTAGGACAACCTTACCCTTAGAGTAGATGGATTAGGTGTGTGTCACACTACCCTTATTACTATCATCTTACCCCTGTTCTGAAAAATACTTAGTACCTTATACCTTGAGCATAAGGATAGTGTTTACTTGACTTCACCACCTTCCTTTGGGATAAATACAATACCCTTGGGAATACACTCGGGTGAAATGTTATACAATAGTTTTCGTGCGCTTGCGGACCTCATCTCTTCCGAGAGATGATCTGTGATGTTAGTAACCATCAACAGCACCATCATTGGTACCCTTCACAGCACGGTGACACCGAAGCCTATGGAATTGCCGTTCACGCACGATATTGCGGTCGAGATCGCGAGGTGCCTCACCGCAAGCTCCCTGCAACCCTTGGACAACCTCTCCAGTCTGCATGCCACCTACGAGGCCATGCATGCGGCGTGCCAGTATCGCACCGTGGGCTGGCGCGTGACGCTGGAGTGGGTGACCCGGAGGATATGGTGCAACCCGGGGCGCTACGAAGCCCTTGTGGAGAACCTGGCCATCGTCGGTAACCCTCGTGCGTGCTACATCACCGGGCTCCAGCTCGTCTTTGCGGGTGATCGCACACAGCTGAGCGCCCAGTTTCTCGCCCTGACGGTCGGGGCCGGCCACATGGTGGCGGCCTATGTCCTTGGCCTCCTCCGGTACAACGCCGACCGTGGGGCCCGCGACGCCATCGAGTATATCCGGCAGGTCGTAGGCAAGGTCGACGTCGCTGAGAAACTGTCGGGTTCGTTGCCATCATGAGGACCAACAATGAGTGCAGACGGTGTAGGATTCATGTCCTGGCTGAAATCGGTAATTTGACGTGGGCGCATCCGTGCCCACCTCCGAGACCGCCGATGGTGTCGCTGCCCAACAAGGAGATTTACCCGTGCACAGCTGCCGGCTGCGGGAAGCAAGGGTGGAGCGGTTGTAGGGTCTTCTGTAGTGAAGATTGTAGGATTAGGCACTAGCATGCCGCATTCTATCGTGAAGTGTTATCCGGTATGGGCTATATATAAAATATACTTATAAGGCTGTGATGTTGTTTTTCTTGTTTCATGATGTCGTTTTTCTTGGTTTGTAGTAATGTTTTATGTTAGTGAACTAAATGTTGTTTGTCTGTTGCATCTGTTATTTTGTTTTATATCTATTTGTTTAGTGAACTATCTGTTCTATTTGTATTCTCTATTAATGAACGACCCTCCACACTGCCAGTAGCCTCTAAAGTGGCATGTACGACACTTTAGCTACAAAAGGTGCCAGAGGAGATTGCCCGTAGTAGGGCCTGCAAAGCGGTTTGTAAAGTAGTATACAATAAGTACTTAGTAAGATGAAAACGCAACATGTAGTGACGACTAGAAAGAAGAGTGGAGACAATGAACAGAGAGAAATGAAAAGAAAGGACGAGAAAATGTTTGAAAAGGATAGGTACAACTCCAACGTACCACTGGCCCTATGCCCCTATACGCGGTGCTTGAAGGGGCGAACACCAAGTGTCTCAGCGCTATTTCAGCCCACTAATACAAAGTGACTTAGTGTAGTTTCATCCCATGAATAACAAGTAGCCCAGCACAGTGTTGGGCCTACTCTGATAGATTCACGTACGTTTTGTCCAGGCTGCCTGCCCACGGCGATCAATTTTTCTCACACCAAATAAAGGAGGAAAATAATAATTAAAAAGAATTTTTTATTACAGGACCCTTCGATCCACAACGGCCCGTCACCCGACTGTATGAAACGCGCTTGGAGGAGCATCCGCCGGCCGCCACACTCTTGGAGGAGCATCCGCCGGCTGCCACGCTCTTGTAGGAGCATTCGACGGCCGCCACGCTCATGGAAGAGAATCCGCTGGCCACCGCGTGTGGAGGAGCAATAGCGCTAGGTACAATTTCTCACATAATGTTATTGTCGATCTTTCCTCTTACGGATAGTCTGATTGAATTGTAGGAAGCGATGTCAGATGATAAGACATGGATGGGAAAAAACAGGCGTACCAAGGAGTGGTAGCATGGAATTAAGTCATTTTTAAATTTTGCATTTCAGGTCACTCATGAAGAAGAAACTATGCCTTGTCCTTGAAAGAAATGTCATAATATTTGCCACGGGACACTCAAGGATGTTCATCTTCACATGCTTCATAATGGGATGTCATTGGATTATACTTGTTGTGTACACCATGGAGGGAAAAGAGTCGAGAAAAATATTGTTAAGCAATCAGCAAATAATGAAGAGACAATTTCTGATGATGCTGCTATGGAGAATATGTTGTCTAGTCTACTTAGAGGCACTGATCATGGTGGTACTTCAGCAGATGTTGATGTTCTAGAAAATGCTATAAACTAGCCGAAGCCAACTGGGTGTGCAGAGGAATTCTATGACATATTAAATGATGCCAAAAAGGAGTTGTATCCAGGTTGTGAGAAGGTGACCCAATTATCCTTCATGGTGCGGTTGTACCAGATAAAGTGTTTAACTGGTTAGAGCAAAAAAACGTATGAGTTGATCCTTGAACTATTCTCATATGTGCTTCCAAAGGGCCACAGCATTCCTAATACACATGATAAAGTTCGTGACCTCGGGCTGGACTACCAAAAGATTGATGCATGTGTCAATGACTGGTATTATTCCGGAACAACTATTTTCCGCTGGATCGATGCCAAAAATGTGGTGAAATAAGATGGAAAAATGGTACTGTGGGGATGCAAGAGAGGCATTACCTTGTGAAAAATCCAAGAAGCTTGTAGCACACAACATTCTTGAATGTGGCCTAGAGGAGGGGTGGATAGGCCTTTTTGAATTTTGTCGGAACCTACAACACTTGACAACCAGATCAAATCTCAAGATATCAGACTAGTCTGATCAAGTGCGAACTAGTCCAATGTGTACCGACTAGGTTAATCAAATTTGATCAATTAACTTGATTCTAGGATGTAAGCAATGGAATTATACTTGTAATTTAAGTGTAGCACGAATATAAACTAGGGTGTATCACAATTTAATCTTAAATTCAATATTTCAACGTAAAGTGAGCACGATTGATTAAAACCCTAGATATATATATGAAATGTAAGAACAATGAGTGCAAAGAAAGAACACAATGATTTTATCCCTTGGTGTGGTTCCCACAGAGGCAACCTACACCCACGTTGAGGAGTCCACAAAAGGACCGGGTCTTCTCTAACCCTACCCTCATCGGATCGCCACGAAGGCCAATCCTCTTCACTTATCACAAAGGGTAAATAAGCAAATTCAAGGGGTCCTTCATTTTCTGGCTGATAAGGAGGAGGATGAGGAACGAAGCCACTCGAGCCCCCAATGCCAAAATAGACAAGCTCGGAGGGAGTCAAGGGCCCGAGCTCTGTGTAGTCACAGTCGGAGATATCAAAAATTATAGGAGATCCAATGGGCTCGATCTCTAGTTTTTGGCAAATTTGCTTTACATTTTCCTTGACATACTTCATGTCAGCCTTTCTTCTCTTGTTGAGCTTGTGGGCCTTCACCTCGGCCTTTTTGCAGGAGGCAAAAATAGCATCTAGGTATTTGAAGATGCCACTTGCAGATCCCTTTTGAGGAGCTGCCCTAGTGGCAGGGGCAGCCCCGGCATCTCCACTCACTCTCGCTGGAGCCTCTGCACTAGAAGCAGGAGAGGGAGCAGCTTGAACATTTGCTTGTTGAGGCTTCTGAGGCCTCAATGGTGTGTGCTCCACATCGTTGACGAATTCGATGCCTGTGACCTTCTCAATCATGAACATGAGGTAGGGGGCATAGCCACAATATCTGTTTGGGGTGCTAGAGATTTTGACCATTCGTTCCAGATATAGTCAAACACATCAAACTTGCGGTCCTTGCTTATGACCTTCATCATGGTTCGAAGATAGCCCTGTACACTCCCTGCATCCCCATCCTTCGGGGCAATTGTATTTCTCAGCACTCTGTTAAGCACCACAAAGAAGGGCTTCATATTCTTTGTGGAGGGAGGATTTAACTTCAGTGATGGGTCATATAGGAACTTCATCTTATCCTTTTCCAAGACCCCAATGTTGTGGATCACCAGTAAGTTGTTGTCGGTGTTCTCCAGGTGGAGAAGACAGGCGAACTCATCGTAGGTAATGGTGAACTTGGACCCCTGAGTCATCCAAGTCACCCGCTCCTCCTCCTCACTGGCAAAGTGACAAGTAGCATAGAACTGAGCTATAACTTCGTCATTCTAGTTGTACTTGAAGGCGAAGAGGTCCTTCAAGCCATGTCTCTCAGCTGCCTCGACAACCTCATCAAAGGCGGAGCATCTCTTCCTCTCAAGATGTGCCCAATCTATCCACTGACTGCGCACCACTGGGGTCTTCATCTGGAGGTAGACAGACTTGTAAATGTCTGCATGGAAGTTGCTCCAGAATCTTCCATCTGCAGCCTCCCTGGATTGGCTGTAGCAATCCATATTCCTGAGCTTTGCAACTGAGTCGCTGCCCTTCCCGTTGAACCTTTCCTCTGTGGGATCCCAATCCCCTTGCTTCGGAGCTGACATCTTTAGAGGGCCAATCAAGCCAGTTGCAATCCCTTTGCCTTTCCCTTTTGCTTGGCGAGCACTTGCCGAGCTAGTGCCACCACAAGCAGAAGCCCTGGAAGCACGCACCTTGCGTCGAGCCACCCTTTAATGATACTGAGGAGGAGAGGGGGCTGGCTCGGAAGGGCGCTTCTTGTATTGGCCCATCGAAGACCAAAGTAGGGCTTCTTGGTCCATCTCAGCTTCGAAGTCAGAAACTTCATCGTGAGAGTTCGACACGCCCTGAGAATGGATTGCATAAGGTATTGATGAGAATGGATGAAAAGGAAATGCATTGAGGGATTAATAAGTTAGGGTTGAGTTCAAAAAAATCGGACAAGTCCGGTGTACAGGCACGGACTAGTCCGGGTGACTGGACTTGTCCGTGCATGGACCGGACTAGTCCGGTATTCATCCTCAAGAAACCTAACTATGAGAAAAAGGAGTTGCTCAATGCAAAACTAGCCTACCAACAATATAATACATCAAGGACACTAGTATTAGGTGAAAGAAGCTAGGCTATTCGATCAACAATGAAGAAAATTACTGAAAAATCGCTTGAATCTCAGAGAGGATGGTGTTGAAGGGCGGACAAGTCTGTGGACTTCAATCCCTAAGTGAAGGAGCTTGATTTCCACCCAAACATGGAGCTTTTTGATGGAGGAGTCGCCAAATCGCTTTGGGGAGCTCGAGCGTTGAGAGAGAAAGCTTGATGCAAGTGTGGGGGGTGAGGAAATTAGGGTTTGGCGGAGGCTAGGATTATGGACACGAAAAATCAGACAAGTCCAAAAATGATCGGACTAGTCCGAACTTTTGCAGAAGCTATATCGGACTAGTCTGTGGTCTATCGGACTAGTCCGGCCTAACCAGCGCTCTGCGGACTAGTCTGCATGGGCGGACTAGTCCAGGTAACCGTCCGTGGTCACCAGGGAAGAAATGCCTAGTCCGTTCGTATATATTCGAAGGTACTTATTTAGAAAATAGGGAGGCAAATCAAATCAAATAATCTTGATGAATATGATCAGTAAGCATACAGCAATCAAGCAATGACCATAATTCACCAAGGTCTAGTAATTGAAATAGTTTTTCAGACAAAATTGAGAGAGATGATTTTCACAATCCAATCAACATATTTTGAAGAATTCATACAAGTATGCAAATTTTAAAGCCACATTCCGAGCATCAAGGATATTTAGTTCATTTTGAATCTCGCAAAAGCGTTTTTCATCATGTGGCTTGGTGAATATATCCGCTAATTGCTTTTCGGTGTTGACATGGGAAATGGCTATATCTCCTTTCATGAAGTGGTCTCTCAAGAAGTGATGTCGGATGTCTATGTGTTTGGTTCTAGAGTGCTCAACTGGATTATGGGCAATTTTAATGGCACTCTCGCTATCACAAAGGAGTGGAATACGGTTCATATTATAACCGTAATCCCTTAGAGTTGGTCGCATCTGAAGGAGTTGTGCACAACAACTCCCGGCTGCAACATACTCCGCTTCGGCTATGGATAGGGCAATAGAGTTTTGCTTGGAGGACCATGAAACTAGGGATATACCTAGGAATCGGCATGTACCGGAGGTTCTTTTTCTATCTACTTTGCATCCGGCATAATATGCGTCGGAGTAACCAATGAGATTAAATTTGGAACCTTTGGGGTACCGAAGACCAAGGTTGGGTGTATTAACTAAATATCTCAAGATCCTTTTTACGGCTGTCAAGTGACACTCCTTAGGATTGGCCTGAAATCTTGCACAAACATACGCTCAACATAATTTCTGGCCTAGATGCATATAAATAGAGTAGAATTCCGATCATGGAGCAATATACCTTTTGATCGACGTTTGGTACATCTTTATTGAGATCCAAGTGGCCATCCATTGCCATGGGAGACTTTATGGGCTTCGCCTTGTCCATTCCAAACTTCTTGAGTACGTCTTGAGTGTACTTAGTTTGGCATATGAACGTCCATTCCTTTTGTTGCCTCACTGGGAAACCAAAGAAGTACTTTAGCTCTCCCATCATAGACATCTCAAACCTATATGTCATAATTTTACTAAATTCCTCACAAAAAGATTTGTTAGTTGAACCAAAGATTATATCATCAACATAGATTTGACAAACAAAGAGATCATTGTGAAAGTTCTTTGTAAATAATGTATAATCTACTTTACCGATCTTAAAGCAATTTTCAATTAAGAAATCTCTAAGACACTCATACCAAGCTCTAGGAGCTTGTTTGAGGCCGTAGAGAGCCTTACAGAATTTAAATACGTGATCGGGGAACTATTCATATTCAAAGCTGGGGGGTTGCTCCACATACACCTCCTCCTTGATTGGTCCATTGAGGAAGGCGCTTTTCACATCCATTTGATAGAGCTTGAAATCATGGTGAGTAGCATATGCAAGTAATATTCTAATGGACTCAAGTCTAGCTACGGGAGCAAAGCTCTAATCGGAATCCAAACCTTCGAAATGTGAATACCCTTTGGCCAAAGTTGTGCCTTGTTCCTTGTCACCACTCCGTGTTCGTCTTGTTTGTTGCGGAAGACCCATTCAGTGCCGACGACATTGGATTTGGGTCTTTCGACTAGTTCCCAAACCTTGTTTCTTTTGAAATTGTTAAGTTCTTCTTGCATGGCCACTACCCAATCCAGATCCATCAATGCATCCTCAACCCTGCGTGGTTCCAAAAAGGACACAAACGAGTAATGCTCACATAAATTAGCTATGCGAGATCTAGTAGTTACTCCCTTTTGGATGTCAACGATGATGTTGTCAATTGGGTGATACCTTTGGACGCATTGGTGTACTCTTGGGTGTGGTACTTGCTGTCTTGAATCTTCATGATCATCTTCTTCTCCTCCTAAATGGTTGCCCTCATTGACTTTTTGATCATATTCGCTTTATTGAAGTTGATCTTGTAAGGAAGCTCCCTCTTGATCATGGGCCTCCTCTTGCAATTCATTTTCCTCATGCATATATAGAGGTGGCTCTTGTGGTTGAACTTCGCCTAACGCCATTCTTCTCATGCTTGACAAGGAGCTTCTTCTTTATCTAGCACACATGGATCAACTTGCTCCTTTTGGGAGCCATTAGTTTCATCGAACACTACGTCACGTGTTACTTCAACAAGTCCGGAGGTCCTGTTGTAGACACGATAGGCGTAAGTGTTCGAATCATAACCAAGCAAGAAACCTTCATCGGTCTTCAAAGCGAACTTTTAAGTCCTAGGCTTCTTGTTCAAAATATAGCATTAGAAACCAAAAACTCGAAAATATGAAATATTAGGCTTGTTACCGATGAGTAGCTCATAGGATGTCTTCTTGAGTAGTCGATGAAGATAAAGTCAATTTATGGCGTGGCAAGCAGTGTTGACCGCTTCCGCCCAAAATCAATCCGAGGTCTTGTACTCATCGAGCATTGTTCTTGCCATCTCTATGAGGGTTCGGTTCTTTCTTTCGGCAACTCCGTTTTGTTGAGGGGAGTAAGGTGCTGAAAACTCATGCTTTATGCCTTCTTCATCTAGGTACTCCTCCACTTTTGTGTTCTTGAACTCCGTGCCGTTGTCGCTTCGAATGTTCTTGATTGTCAATGAGAATTCATTTTGAGCTCGCTTGAAGAACTTCTTGAGTATTCCTTGTGTTTCTGACTTACCATGTAAAAAGAAAACCCAAGTGAAGCGAGAAAAATCATCAACAACTACAAAACCATATTTTTTTACCGTTGATGCTTATGTAGGCAATTGGACCGAATAAGTCCATGTGGTAGCTCGAGCGGTCTTGTCGTAGTCATGTCGTTCTTCACGGGACGGGGTGCTCCAACTTGCTTCTCAGCTTGGCACGCGCTACAAGGCATGTGTTTCTCAAAAACAACAACTTTCAAACCTCAGATGTTATCGCCCTTGAGGAGTTTTTGAAGATTCCTCATACCAACATGCGGTAGCCGTCTATGCCACAGCCAAACCATGTTGGTCTTTGCAATCAAGCATGTGTCAAGTTCGGCTTTATCCTTGTTGAAGTCAACAAGATAAAGCTTTCCCTTTAACATACCCTTGAAGGCAATGGAACCATCACTCCTCCTAGAGACGGTCGCACCCTCTTTAGTGAACAAGCAATTTTAACCTTTGTCACATAATTGAGATATGGATAGCAGGTTATAATCTAAGGAATAAATATGTAATACATGAGAAAGAGTGTGTTTAGATGATATGGCAATTTTCCTGGTACCGAGCACCTTTCCATGACTATTGTCTCCAAAATCGATGCCCTCGTTTGGATCCTCATTTGCTTCATATTCAACGAACATCCTTCTTTCTCCGGTCATATGGTTGGTGCAGCCACTACCTAGCACACATTTAGATCCACTGGAGGAATAGGCATGTAAAAACAAATTATGCCTTGGTTTTATGTACCCAATCTTGTTTGGGTCCTATTAGGTTAGTCACAAGAGCTTTGGGCACCCACACATGAGACTTGTTGTTCCCATGGCGTGGCCCAACATAATGAGCATAAACTTTGCCAAGATTACTTCTCATTAAGACATAAGATGCATCGAAAGTTCTAAATAGCAACTGTTGTTGTTTAATACACAGGACTAGTCTGGGAGGTCGGACTTGTCCGGACCCCGACCGGACTAGTCCGATGATCATCTGTGTTGGATTCATTAATTTTGGATTTTCCAGTTTGAGAGGGTCTTCCCTTTACAAAGACATTGCTCTCCTTGTTATTCTTATGGCTTTTAGCATGTTGCTTTTCACCATAAGAGTAAACAATACCATATTTTACATTTGGAGGTCTTGTGACCAAGTATGCACTACATTCATATTTGATCTTCTCTTTGTCAAATATGCCATTTTGTGAAAGATGCTTGTCCTTGGTAGAAGTTGACTTGTTTTTCAAGCTGGTGTCAACTTTACCACATGTACAAGTAGAAGTAACTTCAGTTTTAATGGATTGGGAAGGTGAACATGCAAAGGATGAAGGGTCACCTTGCTTGAGTGACTCAACTTGCACTTCAAGGATCTTGTTAACCTTGATTAGGTTAGCAAGTTCATCCTTGATTGTAGCATTTGAGTCGCATAACTCCAAGTAAGCTTCCTTGCTTGAAGCTAATTCAAGCTCTAGTGACTTGCTTCGCTCCTTTTCAAGTTCTAGAAGCTTGTCAAGTTCGACATATTCCTCCTTTTGGGAGATAATCATGTCTTCTTGACGATGTATCAACTTCTCTTTATCAACAAGTTGATCAAGTAAGAATTTCATTTTTGCGGCTGTTTTCTTATCTAACCCAATGAGCATATCTTCATTATCACTATAAATTTCACTATCAGTGGAATAGGAATGCACGGAAGAGGGTTTTGTTGTTACCTTGCATTTACCTTCGTTTTGCCATGAGGTAAGTGTAGTTATCCTTCCATGCGCCGAGAGTAGGGAAGTGAGTGGACTTCCTGGATGTCTTCTCGATGGCTATGCTAGCCATATCTTCTTCATCTGATGATGAGGACTCATCATTTGAGTCCCACTCTTTCCCTATATGCGCTTGTTCGGCTTGTTTCTTCTTCTTCAAGAATTTCTTGGGCTGAGGCTTGGCTTCTTTGGTCTTCTTCTTGTTCTCTTCATATGGGCAATCAACTATAAAGTGGCTATACTCACCACAATTATAGCATGCCCGCCTCAACTTTCGCTTTGATCTCTCCTTGTACTTTCCTTCACTTGATTTAGCACCTTGTCTCTTCTTCATCATCTTCTTGAACTTCTTCCTGAACAGTATCATGTCATCTTCATCCAAGTCACTGCTTTCATCATCACCGTCTTCTTCTAGTCGAGTTTCTCGAGCTTCTTTAGATAAGGGCTTGAGGGTGGACTTCAAAGAAACCCCTTTCTTCTTTGCCGAGGTGAGATCGGCAATCTCCTTAACATGCTTGGCCTGCTTTTCCATCATCTCAAAGTTGATGATTTTTCCAAGTAGATCATCCGGAGTCATCTTCTTGTACCTGGGGCTTTCTCGTATCATCGAGCATAAAGTGACATTGAGAGGCATGAAGGCTCTAAGAATAAGCTTCACTACCTCGTGGTCGATCCACTTCTTGCTTCCGTATGCTCGCACCTTGTTGATGAGCGTCTTCAATCGGTTGTTCATGTCTTGTGGCGACTCATCTTTTTCAATTGCAAACCTTCCCAACTCGCCATCAATCATCTCGATCTTCGCTTCTCGCACATGACGATTGCCTTCATGTGCGGTTTGCAATGTATCCCATGTTTCTTTTGATATCTTGAGTCCATCCACTTTTTTAAACTCATCACGACTGAGCGATGAAGTGATAACTGCAGCAGCTTGAGCACTTCGATGTATTGCTTGCTCTTGGCTAGGCGTGAGCTCCTCATCATCATCAGGGATATCTATTCCTGTGCATACTATGTGCCACAAACTTGGATTGAGAGAAATCAAATGCATTTTCATGTTTTGCCTCCACATTGAGTAGTAATTGCCATCAAAATGTGGGGCTTTTCTAAGTGTAATGGATACATAATGATTGTTGATAGAATTTAGGCGATCATAGTTAAAAGGATATCGGGAGTAGTCGGTGTGACTACTCCCCTTCTTTTTCTTCTCATCTTCGATTTTCTCCTTTCCCTTGGAAAGGGTTTTCTTTCTTAGGAGCACCTTGAGTTCCAACGTCTCCTCATCGTCATCCTCGAAGTCTTGAATGGCCTCGAGGAGCTTCTCCAATATTTGGTTCTTGTCTTTATCAAACTTCTCTTGGTTGTTGCTCTTTTGTACGTCCTTCATGCCCGACATGATCTCTTCAAGCGATTAGTCTCCTTCTTGAAGAACCTGCTCTGATACCAATTGAATGTGGCCTAGAGGGGGGGTGAATAGGCTTTTTTAAATTTTGTCGGAACTTGCAACACTTAACAACGAGATCAAATCTCGAGATATCGGACTAGTCCGGTCAAGTGTGGACTAGTCCGGTGTGTACCGACTCGGTTAATCAAATTTGATCAATTAACTTGATTGTAGGATGTAAGCATCAAAATTATACTTGTAATTTAAGTGTAGGATAAATATAAACTAGGATGTATCACAATTTAATCTTAAACTCAATGTTTCAACGTAAAGTGAGCACAATTGATGAAAACCCTATATATATATATATATATATATATATATATGAAATGTAAGAACAATGAGCGCAAAGAAAGAACACAATGATTTTATCCCGTGGTTTGGCTCCCACGGAGGCAACCTACATCCACGTTGAGGAGTCCACAAAAGGACCGGTTCTTCTCCAACCCTACCCTCGTCGGATCACAACGAAGGCCAATCCTCTTCACTTATGACAAAGGGTAAATAACCAAATTCAAGGGGCCTTCTCACACGTTGAGGGCTTCCCAAGATTACAACAAGAACTCCACCAAGAACACACTCGAAAGATTACAATGAAAATCACAGGAGTGTGTTAGGGAATCAAACCAAGAGCTCAATGAGTGATGAACCGTGTCTCTACAATGTTCCAAAGTGTATCCTCAAGGGATTGATATTTGTTGTTTTTGATTTCATGGAGAGATGTGTTTTTGAGGCTCTTGGGAGGTGTGACGGCGCAGGGGTTCGAGAGAGATAAAAGTTGGGCTGTGCGCATCTATTTATATGGGGTTTCTAAAAGTGACCGTTAGGGTTTAGAAATATCGGACTATTCCGTGGTGGACACCGAACTACTCCGTTGTGCTACGTGTAGTAAACCCCAAGTGTCCCGAAATATCGGACTAGTCCGGCTAGAAGCGGATTTGTCCGATTTCGCTTCTGGAAATCTTCGGACTAGTCCAATAATCATCAAACTTGTCCGGATCAGTGAAACCCTAAGTGAATTGGGTGACAAGTCCGACTAGGAGGACTTGTCCGATTTAGGTCAGAGGGTTTTCGGACTAGTCCGTGCCAATATCGAACTTGTCCTATTTACATCAGAATGATATCGAACACCGTTGTGTGATCGAACTTGTCCGATTTTGTGCAACTTGTGAAGTGTTTTGAGGACTACCACACTGGGGAGGAGTTGTCCGATTCTAGTCAGAGAGATATCAGACTAGTCCGTGGTGATATCAGACTTGTCTGATCTTGTGCAGAAAGATATCGGACTAGTCTGATGTCAGTCGTACTAGTTCGGAACTGTATAAACTAATGCAATGTGTGTGATTATTTGTGCTTGAGCTCTTGGGGTGTGTTTCCTTAACACACTCCATGCACAATGATCTACTACACTTGTTTCTTGAGCTCTTTTCCACATTGCTCCTCATTCTCCCTTCTTTTTGGCTCTTTGCTCATTTTCACATTAAAACCTGTGCTCATCTCAAAAAAGTAGTTAGGATCTCATTTGCTTGTCATAAATTATCCAAAAACCACAAGGGATTCCTAGATGCACTTTCAATTTTGTGATACTTTCTTCTTATTACCCATCTTCAAAGGTTTTATATGGCAGAATCAACGGCATCAAACATGCGCTAGCACAAAGAAGAACGTATTGATGATGGAATATTACGCCATCCTGTAGATTGGAAAGCATGGAAGCATTTTGATAGCATTCACCCAAATTTCTCATCTGATCCTCGCAACATAAGACTTGGGCTAGCATCTGATGGTTTCAATCCTTTTGGAATAATGGATGCTTCTTACAGTACATGGCCTGCGATTCTAATCCCTTATAATCGACCACGTTGGTTGTGTATGAAGCAGCATTATTGGTTGATGTCAATGATAATTCCTGGGCCAAAGTCACCTGGAAACAATATTGATGTGTATCTGCAACCTTTGGTTGATGAGCTACCAAAATTATGGTCTGATGGTGTTGAAAAAAATGACAGTTCAAAGAAAGAGAAATTCTCAAGCGAGCTTCTATATTTTGGACAATAAATGATTTCCAGCATATGCAATGCTATGTCGATGGAGCACAAAAGGTAAGCTAGCTTGTCCATGCTGCCATATAAACACTGATGCTTTGTGGCTGAAACATGGACAAAAGTATTGCTACATGGGTCATCGTGGTTTCCTACCTCATAATCACAGGTGGCGTCGAAACAAAGATTCTTTCAACAACAACATAGAGAACAGAGAGGTTCCAACATCACTCTCTGGTGACGAAGTACTCAAACAATACGAGACTTTTGATCTGGAGAGTTTTGGACAGACGAATAATAAGAGAAAGCGCACTGAGGAACATAGGTGGCACAGTTGGAAGAAGAAAAGTATATTTTTCCAGCTCTTGTATTGGAAGACATTGCTAATAAGGCATAATTTGGATGCCATGCACACTGAGAAAAATATTTATGATAGCATATTGGGGACATTACTTAATATGGATAGTAAAACAAAAGATAGTCTACAAGCCCGTCTGGATATTCAGGATATGGGTATACGGCCACAACAACATCCGGTGACTATAAATGGGAAGTATGATTATCCATCAGCATCATATACTTTGCGTAAAGATGAGAAGACCACCTTTTGCACGTTTTTGGGGGATGTGAAGAGGCCCAACGGTTATGCCTCAAACATCAAGAGATGTGTGGACAAAAAAGCACGTAAGGTATCTAGTCTAAAAACTCATGATTGCCATGTTATATTTCAGAAGCTCCTTCTATTGCAATACATGACATATTGACTGAAAAGGTTGTTGCACTTTTAATTGACTTTAGCAGATTCTTTTCTGGAATTTCTTTTACAGAATTGGACAAAAAATTTAGATAAGATAATCAAACAATTTTCTGAAACAATTTGTAAGCTTGAGATGTTGCTTCCTCCCACTTTCTTTGATATCATTGTACATCTTCCGACCCATCTTGCGGGAGAAGCTCACTTGGGTGGACCTATTTCTTACAGATGGATGTGTCCAATTGAGAGGTACCTTGGTACATTGAAGAGGTATGTACGCAACAGAGCTCACCCGGAGGGTTCTATAGTTGAGGGACATATTATGGAAGAGTGTATGACTTTTTGTAGTCAGTTTTTGGATGACATCAGCACCCAGCCTAATAGGCCAAAACGTCATAAGGCTGCATCTAGGAATGAACCTTCTCTTGAGTCTATTATATTTACAGAACTTGATAATTCTAAAAAAGGGTTTAAATGGGGCCAACTTATTATGGTTGAACTACATAACATCAGGCATTATATTATTTCTAATGTTGCAGAGGCTGCTCCATGGATCAAGTATGTATAACTCAGATGTTCTATACTATATTGGATCATGCTTATTGTAGATGGCTAATTTAATTTTGTACCCTTTTCAGTGAGCATTTTGAAGAACTAAAAAAGTTTCATTCTCGTGATGTTGAAAAATGCCATAGAGATAAGTTTGTTTATTGCTTTCAGAAATGAGTAAGTACATGCAAGTTTTCTACTTTGAGGAAATATTGAACAAATATGTGTTCTGAAGGTTGTTTATCGATGACCCCTTTTATATTAATGTGTACAGATTATGACATTACAAAAAGAAGGCAAAGTAACCAACTATTTGTATGCATTATCTAGAGGACCTAATCGTCCGGCATGTTTTTTTAGTCGATCGTACATAAATGGCTTCTTCTTTCGAACTGCAGAGGTGGAAAAAGATTTACGGACGCAAAACAGTGGTGTTGTTGCTCGGGATAGTGATCATGATTGGTTTGGGGTAATCAAGAAAATGATTTCTATTGATTTTGAAAAAATCAAGAGGTTCTGTTATTTGAATGTGACTGGTTTGATCGGCCTTGTTTCGGTAAGAGCAAAAGCAGATTATACAAAACGGATCAATTCAGAATGATAGATGTTGACACTACTCTTTCTCAATTTAAGTATGAGCCTTACATTGTAGCCACCCAAGCAGAACAAGTTTTTACATTCAAAGTGTGAAGCAACCTAAGTGGGCTACAGTTGTTAAAACAAAGCCACGAAACCTTTTTGCCATGCCCCCTAGAGAGAGTGAAATTAATGTCACTGAGACAATGGAGGCTTAGACATTTGATTATCGATGACTTACTGATATATATATATATATATATATATATATATATATATATATATATATATATATATATATATATATATATATGCCACACATAAATGAGGATACGATCTCATGGGCTAGGAATGACATTGATGGAGCAACCGGTGATGCTTCCGCTCTTCAAGTGAGAACATGTGATCAGTTTGAGACTGATGGAGGTTCGTCAAGAAATGAAGATGACAACGACGATGACAATGATACATATATCAATGATGGTCATGTAGCTCCATTAGGGGGGGGGCAACAGTGAAGATGATGATTTTTTTTATATAAGTACCATGTGAGCTAGCTATGAACTATTTGATTTTTTTTTAAAAGATAGAAGCTGCTCTTCTATTTAGAAGCAAGCTTAGAAGCAAGCCTATATTGATAATCCCACCTCTTTAGAAGATACCCAGAATTTGAAATGACGCTCCTGAAGAAATTCCTAATGCAATAACTATTGATTCCTGGCAAGAGATCCTAATGCAGCGAGTGTGTTTTGTAACAATAGATCCTGAGGCCATGAACTAGTACAATTGCGGCAACAGATCCTAATGCAACGATTGTGTTCTTTAGTGATAGATAACAGTTGAACACACAAAATTATTCATCACACAGATGAACACAGATAACACATTCATTCATTAACAAATATATTACAAAACACAAGAAAAAAGTACAAGATACAAGAAAATAAAAACAACATCAACTAAAAAACAACAAAAGAAAACCTAAATCCTATTCCTCCTCCCCCTCCTCCTACTCCTCCTCCGTCTCCTCCGCCGGTTACTCCAGCTGGTCCGGATCCGACGATGCAACCTTGCTACTATGGTTCCTCGCCATCACCGCCACCAGGATACCGCAGACCTTGGCGCCGAGCACCTCGGCCATTGTCTCGAGCAGCCTCTGGAACCGGTCTAACAGCCTATCGAACAGCATCTCGAGCTGCTCATTATTGAGCCTCTCAGGGGAGCGGCATCACTATTTCTTGTAGGGTGGCTCCCTCGACGGGCTTGGTGGCGGAACGTTGGGCATGGTGGGTTGTCTGCGCAGAGAAGACGAACAAAGAGAGAAGAGGAGAGACTTATGGCGCCTTAGTCTTTGCAGAGAAGCAAATTGGAGACACACTTAATTAGCAGCGAAGTGTGTTTCTTATATGAAAAGCGCGTCTACCCACGTCTTCTTTAGCTTCGTGATTTTCTACATTTTGCTTCGGTTCACTGTTGATATCACACATCGGTGAACATAGAGCATATTCACTTGATAACTAAATCATTCCTTGTCCAGAAATAAACAAATCCTTCCTTACGATTCCCGAGGACCACAAATTCATTCATTCACACAGTGGCCAACGTTTTGTAATATATCGTGAGGCCAACGATTGTGTTCTGTGGCGATAGATCCTAACGTCACAAACTAGTGAATCGTGGCAACAAATCCTAATGCAACGATCGTGTTACGTGGCGATAGATCCCAACACCACAAACTAGTGAATCATGGCAACAAATCCAAATGCAACGATTGTGTTCTGTGGAGATAGATCCTAACGCCACGAACTAGTGAATCGTGTTAACAGATCCTAATGCAACGGTTGTGTTCCGTGGCAATAGATCCTAATGCCATGAACTAGTGAATCATGACAACAGATCCTAATGCAACGATTGTGTTCCATCGCAGATCCTAATGCCACGAGCTGGTGAATCGTGACAACAGATCGTAATGCAACGAATGTGTTCCGAGGCAATAGATCCTAATGCCACGAACTGGTGAATCGTGGCAAAATTTCCTAATGCAACAATTGTGTTCCATCGCGATAGATCCCAACGCCAGAAACTGGTGAATCGTGACAAAAGTTTCTAATGCAACTATTGTGTTCTGTGCCTAATGCCACGAACTGGCGAATCATGGCAATAGATCATAACGCAATGATTGTATTCCGTGGCGATAGATCGTAATGCCACGAACTCGTGAATTGTGGCAACAAGCCTAATGCAACGATTCTGTTCCATGGCGATAGATCCTAACGCCACGAACTGGTGAATCATGGCAAAAGTTCCTATTGCAACGATTGTGTTCCGTGGCGATAGATCCTAACACCACGAACTAGTTTATCGTGGCAAAAGTTCCTAATGCAACAATTGTGTTATGTGGCGATAGATCCTAACACCACGAACTGCGGAATTATGGCAACATATCCTAATCTAAATATTGTGTGCCGTGGTGATAGATCCTAATGCCATGACCTAGTGACTCATGGCAACAGATACTAATGCAACGACCATATTCTATCACGATAGATCCTAATGCAATGAACTAGTAAATTGTGGCAACAGATCCTAATGCAACGATCGTGTTCCATGGCAATAAATCCTAATACCACGAACTAGTGAATCGTGGCAAAATTTAAAGCTTATTACAACTATTTAGTATTGATTGCAGTACAACCGTTGCAATAGGGCGGAATCCTTGTAGTGTTTGGGACTTTTTAGGGCATGCTAATGAAGCTCTGGTGCCATTTGGTTTCAGTCCGGTATGTCCACATGACCCAGAGCTAGGGATGGATGGAGCTCTGGTGGCGTTGAACTCTGCCGGCAACAAGTTTGAAGCTGTTGGTGACGTGATTGTCGACAAACTGGAGATAGAAGGAAGGTATCTGGCCAAGAACGTCACTGAATATGTGCTGTCATGTTTCAAAAGACGAAATCCTAAAATATCCTTAGCACCGGTGGTAGAAGGACCCATTGCTAAGGAGGAAGAAGCTGACAGAACCAGCGTTCAAGAAGCTGCACGAACAGTTGCCTCATTCTTCACTAGGGACTCCAGTAGTTAGAACCTCTCCTTTTGGTACCTTAACTTGTAATCCTCTGACTTCGGATGATGAAATCCTTTTGAATTCCATTTTTTGTGGGTCTTCAATGCATTGCCCTTTATATTGTTGGCCCCCTGGTAGATGTGCACAATTTGATTGCGAACATCCAGAAGGGTTTTATATGTCTTGAAGACTTTACTTCAAACTCGTAGCCAAATCGATAGCTCTGAGGTCCGAAGTTTACCTCCTACATCTCCAGGGACCCTTGGTTTCGTTGACGGCTGGCCCCTTGGAAGTTTTCGGGGCTTAATAGTTTTGTAGGATTGAAGAGCACGTAAAAATATACAAGAGCGGGGGTTCATTGTAGATTAAAACTTTTTCAGAGGAAGCAATGAAAACCCCTCGGCAGAAAAACGATATGTTATACAAATCATGTGTGAGACTAATCTAAATGTGTTTCACCATGACAAAAGTGATAGACATCAGAGAGAATCAATTCACGAAAACAAAACAATAAGAATTACTCAAATCCACCGAGAGAAACCAAAGTTACGATCGAAAGATCCGACAAAGGTCAATCTGTTCTATCGAGTAAAAAACAAATCTGTAATACTGTAAAGAAACTCGTGTAGATAAAAAACCAAAAATCCAATGTCCGTGAAATTTTTACAAATGATAGATAATAAAGTTGTGAAGACAACACAAAAAGAATCACGTCAATTGGATTTGTTAAACTCGAATCATGATAAAAGCACCAAAGAAAGGTAGTGCTGTGCAGAAACTCGACGAGAAAAACTTGTTTGAAATAAGTCAGACGAACAAGGCACAAAGTTCCTTCAAACTATGAATTTTATTGATAAAACCATAATAGGATTAGTCCCAAAGTCGTCACCCACGAGCTCTGGCCTCCCTTGCTCATATAACCAGCCCTTAGGCCAACCCAATCTCAACTAGGACTCTAGTCCTACTCAAATCACGAATCAAAAGTTTCATAACTACTTAGGACTCTTCTATAAACAGATAGAAGCAATCTTAAACACCTTAGGAACGTATCACACATTCCTAAAACAACTCAAATTTGTGACCCACAAGAAATCCTATCATAACCAACTCAAATCTTTCCATATTTGACTCAAACCCGACTCAGCCGCAGCCTGAGTCCATAACCTAGTCGGTTGGACCTTTCTGACCAATTTTTACGTCCACATCTCTTCATCACGTCTCAGAACAATGTGGCCACGTTCATTCACTCCTTGCACACGTGCAAACATCTTCCAACGACGTCCACAATACCTTCATATGCACTGTTCTTGATTCAAACATGCTGCGCAACCTCCCGATCAACTCAACCACAATTCCTCCCGAACTTGGTTGTTGAACCTCATCTTCTCCATAAGACTAGTTCAATGGATTCCGTCACCAGCCATGTCTTGAACTCATGCAACACCTGCACATGAATAAACAACCAATACTTGCGAGCACAAATCCTTGACTTGACTCTCGTTAGTTCCGAAACCACAACACCTTACGTGAGCACCTCACATAAGCATGTTGAAAACCATAGCAAAATGATATCAGCCTTAACCATCAAAACACACCAAAAACTTAGTAAAAGAATACTAAGAAACCTTTCCATAAGTGTAAAGCATGTTCGAAACATTGCAAGTTAAAAGCAGAACCACTGCGATCAAGCTCCGAACCTTGCCAAAGCTAACCGAAGCTTGAGTTGGAGCCTACCAAAGCTAGTACAACCTAACTCCAAAGCTTAACAAAGCTAGTACAACCTAGCGTTAGAGCTTACCAAAGCTAGTCGGAACTAGTCAACTCAAAAGCCAGAGGTAGAAAAACATGTCGGGGCTAACCAACATAAGTCGGACCTATCAAAACATATCGGAGCTTAACAAAGACATGTCGTAGCTAAAGACAAAGCTCATGGGAGGTACCCAAAAACATTTTGGACATTGACAAAGCCAGTCGAACCTTGCAGAAGCTCGGAGCTAGAGTTGGACCTTGCTAAAGAGGGTATTTTGGCAGAATTTCAGAACTTATATCATCAAATCTAATGTATTCAGTACAAGCTAATGTATTCAGCACACATAGGTCTCACAATCTCCCCCTTGATGAATGCATTGGCAACACCATTTAAAATCCGAACATTGGCTTAATCACATTGAAAGTTTTGAAAACAATTTCTCCCGCTTTGTAAAACAGAAATAGAATGAGAAAAAGAAATTCTCCCCTTGAGAAGAATCATGCCAAAAACAATTGTGAATATGTGCAATGTGTAATCAATTTCTCCCCCTTGCATACTTATATTTAAAAATTTACATATTATCTCTCCCCCTTTGACAATGTATTCAGCAAGGTACAAAACAGAAATTTTAATTATTATGAGCATATTATAAAATATAAATATAAAACAAAGGTCATCCAAGTCATACTATCAAGTAACTTACACTATCACATCAATGAAATACATAAAGTAGTGTAAGCCATGCTAGAGATCAAATGTAATTTCCAATTCAGCAAGTCATGATCTCACAAACATAACTATTTCAAAACCTGAAAGCATGACACTTGTTGCTGCATTTTAATATTTTTCAAAGCACAATTTTAGATCGTATGATATTTGCAAGAGATTATATGTGCATCTGCCTTATTCTGACCATCCAAGCCAAGCCTATGTCATTTGACAATCAAAAGCTTAAGGACATGGTTTTAGTCATACACAACTTCTTCCATGTTCATATCTAATGCAATGATAAGCCATCTCAAAAGAAGAAGTGCGATGCATGCATATTATCTTGGTCTTTTCTCAACTTATATTTGTTCATAAAAGCACTTGTGAGCATGCAAGAATTTCAAAACAGCAAGAAAGTTTGACCACGAGTCACACACAACCTCAATAGATTTACAAGCATTTTTGGAACCGGGTGTCACACACGAGCTCATCGATCATTGATAAACATGAAGAAGAAGATGCTTGTAAAGTGTACACTCCCTTCCGGGTTCTCAAAAGTCATCCTCCACGACAAATTATTGGAATCTTGCACGAACGAGTCACACGGTCCAGCCATGATGAGTTCAGAATTTGAGATGATTATGATGGGAGGACTCACGTACTTTTTGGGGCCGCAAATCAAGCAAAACAAGGAGGGTACCTTTGTGCATCAAACGAAGTATACAAAAGACCTCCTACGGCGCTTCAACATGGACAAAAGCAAGCCTCTTCAGACACCAATGGGAACAGCAACAACACTTGAACTTTTTGAAGATGGTGAACCCGTGGATAAAAAAGAATATAGAAGCATGATCGGATCACTTTTGTACCTCACGGCATCAAGACTTGGCATACAATTCATCTTATGTCTTTGTGCACGGTTTCAATCCTCCCCACGTGCTTCACATCGTCATGCCCTCAAAAGGATTCTTAGGTACATACATGGAACTCAAGAATTTGGCATCTTTCTTCCTTCTTCCTCAACCGTTACTTTGAAAGCTTTTTCGGATGCTAATTTTGGGGGTTGTAGGATTGATAGGAAAAGTACTTCCGGTGCTTGTCATTTTCATGGTAATTCACTTGTTGCTTGGTCCTCTAGAAAACAAAACTCAGTTGCACAATCCACAGCTGAATTTGAATATGTAGCTACTGCTAGTGCTTGCTCACAAATTCTTTGGATTGTTCAAACACTTAAGGACTATGGGGTTGATCTAGATAGTGTTCCACTATTTTGTGATGACACTAGTGCCATTCGCATTGCTAAAAACCCCGTGCAACATTCTAGAACTAAGCACATTGACATTAGGTATCACTTTCTCCGTGATAATGTTGAAAAAGGAAACATCGTGCTTCACTATGTAGATACCGAACAACAATTGGCTGACATTTTTACAAAACCTTTGGATTTAACTCGTTTTTGTTTCATTCATGGTGAAATAGGGGTTATGCATCCTGATGGCTTACAATGACGGGATTTTTGAAACTTGAGGAGTCTATGTGTGAATCTGAATTTAAAATAATATGAGCATAGTATTTCATACATATATGACTTTGTGATTCCTTTTACACATTGAAAGTTCTTACTATGTTACTGATGTTATGCATTTTGTAGTTTTTGCCATGCCTAGTAATTGAACTAATTACTTACACTTAATCTGGTCATGGTTGAACTTTCTTGTTGTTTTGAAATTCTTGCATGCTCACAAGTGCTTTTATGAACAAATATAAATTGGGAAAAAGATCAAGAGAATATGCATGCATCACACTTCTTCTTTTGAGATGGCTTATCATTGCACTTAGATTTGAACTTGGAAGAAGTTGTGTATGACTAAAATCATGTCCTTAAGCTTCTGATTGTCAAATGACATAGGATTGGCTTGGTTGGTTAGAATAAGGCAGATGCGGCATATAATCTCTTGCAAATATCATATGATCTAAATTTGTGCTTTGAAATAATAAAATGCAGCAACAAGTGTGAAGATTTCAGGTTTTGAAATAGTTAAGTTTGTGACATCATGACTGTCATAAATTGAACATTGCATTTGGTCTCTAGCGTGTCTTACTCTACTTTATGTATCTCATTGTTGTGATAGTGTAAGTTACTTGATAGTATCACTTGTGTGAGCTTTGTTTTATATGTATATGTTATAATATACTCATAACAATTAAAATTTCTCCTTTGAACCTTGCCGAATACATTGTCAAAGGGAGAGAGATAATATGTGAATTTTTAACATTTTTAAAGATAAGTATGCAAGGGGAGAAATTGATTACACATTGCACATTTTCACAATTGTTTTAACACGATTCTTCTCAAGGGGAGAATTTTTTTCTTCCCATTTTGTTTCTATTTTACAAAGGGGAGAAATTGTTTTCAAAACTTTTAATGTGAATACATTGGCTCCAATGTTCGGATTTTAAGTGGTGTTGCCAATGCATTCATCAAGGGGGAGATTGTGAGACCTATGCATGCTGAATACATTGGCTTGTACTGAATACATTGGCTTTGATGATATAAGTTCCAAAATTCTGCCAAAACACCCTTTTTAGCAAGGTATGACTCTAGCTCCGAGCTTCTGCAAGGTCCGACAACAGGTCCGACTTGTTTTGTCAAGGTCCAACATGTTTTTGGTTAGCTCCGACATGTTTTTCTAGTTCCGGCGCAAGGTTGTACTAGCTTTGGTAAGCTCCGGCGCTAGGTTGTACTAGATTTGGAAAGCTCCGGCGCTAGGTTCTACTAGCTTTGGTAAGCTCCAGCTCAAGCTCTGGTTAGCTTTGGCAAGATTCGGAGCTTGATGGCAATATTCAAGCTTTTATTGTGAAATGTTTCGAACTTGCTTTACATTATTGGAAAGATTGCTTAGTATTCATTTGCTATGTTTTTGGTGCATTTTTGGTTATATGTCTAATATCATTTTACTGTGGTTTTGCAACAAGCTTCTGTGAGGTGCTCACGTAAGGTATTGTGTTCGGAACTAATTTGAGTCAAGTCGCGGACTTGGGCGCGTACGGATTGGTTGTTTATTCATGTGCAGGTGTTCCTTGAGTTCAAGACATGGCTGGTGACGGGATCCATTGAACTAGTCTTAGGGAGAAGATGAAGTTCAACAAGCAAGTTCGGGAGGAATTGTGGTTGAGTTGATTGGGATGTTGCGCAGCATGTTTGAATAGAGAACAATGCATATGAAGGTATCATGGACGTCGTTGGAAGATGTTTGCACGTATGCAAGGAGTGTATGGACATGGCTACATGGTTCCAAGTCGTGATGAAGAGATTTGGACGTAAAGAATTGGTCGGAAAGGTCAAACCGACTAGGTTATGGACTCCGGCTGCGGCTGAGTCAGGTTTGACTTAAATATGAAAAGATTTGAGTTGGTTATGTTAGGTTTTCGTGTGGGACACAAATCTGAGTTTTTTTAGGAATATGGGATACATTCCTAAGGTGTTTGGAAGTCTTAACATTGCATCTATCTGCGTATAGAAGAGTCTTGAGCAGTTATGGAAAGTTACAATTCGTGAATTGAGTAGGATTAGAGTCCTTGTTAGGTTTGGGTTGGCCTGAGGGCTGGTTATAAAAGTAAGGGAGGCCAGAGATCTTTGTAGATGACTTTTGGGCTGTTCCTCTTATGTTCTATTGAATAAAGATCGTAATTTAAATGAACTTTTGTGCCTTGTTCGTCCGACTTGTTCCAGACAAGTTTTTGTCGTCGAGTTTTCTGAACAACACTACCTTTCTTTGATTGTTTTATCATAACTTGAGTTTTACAGATCCAATTCACGTGATTCTTTTTGTGTTGTCTGCACAACTTGATTATTTATCACCTTTCGAAAGTTCACGGTCAGTAGATTTGTGGTTTTTTATCTACATGAGTTTCTTTGCAGTATTGCAGATCTGTTTTTACTGGGTGGAACAGATTGACCTTTGTTCAATCATTCGATTGTAACTTGAGTTTCTCTCGACACATTTGAGTGATTCTTGTTGTGTCGTCTTCGTGACTTTATTCTCTTCGATATGTATCACTTTTGTCACTGTGAAACACGTTTAGATTAGTCTCACACACGATTTATTTAACAGACCGTTTTCTACTGAGGGGTTTTCATTGCTTCCGCTGAAAAAGTTTTAGATCTACCATTCACTTCACGCGCTCTTCGATCCTACAGCTCTGATGCCACCCACATTCAACATATAAAACATCGACGGCAGGCCCCGTGGGGGTTGTCGAAGTTTGGTAGCTCTGGCAGCATCCACCATCGATATGTATTGTTTCTTTTCCCTGCGCATTAAAGACAAGAAAAACAGTAACATTTGTCCTCTTGACTATAACTTATTTGCGACTTATTATCCTTCTTCAAGTTTTAGATCCTAAGGAACTCAATCATGATAAAATAAATGTATTGCTGAAATCTCTTTAGTTCTAAATGCCTTCCGGACCCGGCCTACTAAGAGCTGCCAGGATATAGGTAGAGTGGCGTACTTAGGGTGCCTCACCAGTCTAAGTCGATAGCACACTCTGGACCTATCATTGGCTTTGGTTTTCGGGCGAGTAGACCATGTAGCAATGCTAAGACCCTAAAGTAGATTAACAATACAACTTATATATCACATGAATAACCAGGATTAAATTTCAAAGGGATTGCAAAACCTTGTTATAGACAATAAGGAAAAGATGATAAAAGTAACGAGCATGTACAAAATTAATGCACATGGAGTCTGCTTTCACATAAAAATATATTTCATTATAGGTCCGAATTACAGGGGAGACAAGGACACACATAGAGTACAGAACCAAGCTAAGTGTGCTATTTCTCTTATTCTAACTCATGGAAGGTAAGATACACTTAAAGTACCATGACCAAGTTAAGTGTGTATTTCGACTAGGACCTACCTGACTCTGTTCATAGACTCCACAAGGTATATTATATGCAAATACAGACTCACCTCCGTGAAACTACGCATAAGACATACAGAGGTGCTCAATATTCCAAGGATTGGGAAGCGGGGTCCCATCCTCTGTCGCCTAGCAAACGTATCTGGGGCGAGAAACTTTGATAACTCGAAAGGGACCTTCCCAGCCCGAGGATAGTTTGTTCATCCGTTCTCGAGTCAATATTCTCCGCAGCACCAGATTGCCTTCTTCTAGCTACCAATTACACATGAACCTTTTATTATAACGCTAGAGCATCTATCGGTATCGTGCATTCTGAATAGTTGCTTGGCACCTTCCCTCATTGACGAGGTCTAGGTATTCACGCTGAAGTTTGTTCTGCGTGGCTTTGTCGAAGGTCTGGATCTAGAGAGACCCCATGGTGATCTCTGGAGGAATGAATACTTCAGCTCCGTACACCAAGACGAAAGGAGTTTCTCCAGAGGTATTGTCCTGTTTGCCCAAAGTGCAGACGAAAGGTCTTCTAATCCAGTTGGCACCGTGTTTCTTCAGGTGCTCAAATGTGCCCATCTTGAGTCCTTCGAGTATCTTTGTGTTTGCTCTCTCGGCTTGGCTATTGCTTGCCAAATGAGGTACTGATGCATAGCTGACTTGTACGCAATGATCTTCGCAACACTTTTGGAAGGGTGCGCTTATGAATTGGGTTTCGTTGTCAGTGATGACTTTGTTCGGAACTCCAAACCTGCAGACTATGGACTTAAAAAACTTGATGGAAGATTGCTTGTTGATCGTCACAACTGGGGTAGCTTCCGACCACATAGTGAACTTGTCGATGGCAACATACAGGAACCTGTAACCTCCGACAGCTTTTGGGAAAGGACCCAAAATGTCCATCCCCCACACGGCGAATGGCCACGTGGGAGGTATCATTTGCTGTGACTGAGCCAGTGTGTGAATTTGCTTCGCATGGAACTGGCATGCTTCGCACTTCTTTACTAGCTCGACTGCATCCTGGAGCACAGTAGGCTAGTAAAAGCCAATGCCGGAAGGCTTTACCACATTTGCATCTAAAAAAATAAAATAATAATAAGGTAGTATATGTTAGGTTAATAAATAAAGGATGTGCGGTAAGAATACTTTTACTTAGCATAAGTTGAAATGACGAATAGTTGCTCTATTTTATTTTCTCTAGTCCCTTGTATACAACTTAGTATTCTCCAAGTATTGGGTTTATTGGCCTAGAATATTCTTGTCTAAAACTTGGAAATTGTGGGTAGCAAAAGCTAAGTCCAATTCTAGGTTGTTGGGGGATATGATATAGTGATAAGAGGTGCTAATATCCTAGTTGAATGTGGAGCTTTATTTCACGGGGAGAATTTAAAATGGGAGTTCCTATTTTGATAGAAATTCATACCAAAGCCATATGATGATTTAAATTAGATAAACCTTACGCATATGCTATTTGCCTCCACATTGAGCTTGGTAAAACCAGTATAGACCTCCATGAGAATCTTTTCATGCTTTTAAGATCAAGATTACATGGGCACATGCTAAACTTCTACACTAGAAGTTAGCAAAAATCTATCATACCATTCCACCACCAAAAAGATACTCCATGATTTTCATGCATCATACTCTCTCAAAATTATTTGAAAATAGGAGTAGAAGACATTGCTACAAGAAAAGGAAAATGCATGCTCATGTACAAGAGCGTGAGAAAAAGAGAGAGAGATAGAGAAAAGGGAGAATAAGTGGCCATGCTTCATACTCACAAAAAAAAAGAGTGCACAGGAGTCATCTTCATATTCCCACTTCATAGATATTCAATCACATTTAAACAAACCTTGATCAAAAGTATGATTTTTTTCTCCTAAGGCTTACTATTTTGACTTAGCAATATATGTGTTGAAGATATGCCCACTCTTGATCCCTACCAAACTCCACATACAAGCATTATTTAGATGTAGGACAAGAAAGGCATTGACTTTGTGAGGATACAAATACCACCTGCAACATAGGAATGATTGAGTGCATCATTTGAGGAACTTAAACCCAAACACCATTTGAAAATTTCTAGAAATTTGAGTGGAACTCATACATTAGGTGATGCATGCTCCTTTTGCTATTTTATTCTTCAATCACCGAAGAAAAGGATGAGGCATGAGCCCCATAAAGACTAAAAAAAGGTGAGGTACCATATCCAATTTATCCAATGCATGGTTGACTATTTTGTTATGCACTTGGTACTTTTGCAAAATAGAACATTGTAGCAACTACTGATCAACAAACTAAGTCTTTATCTTTGCTTGGAGACGAGCAAAGGGTAAGCTTGGGGGAGTTTGTTGACGGTAGTTATATACCAATTTCGACCGTCAATATAACTCAATTATGTGAAGGAATGAATATTTCTTACACACATTATAGTGAGAAATAACCTAGTTCCACTTATACTTGGAGAAATTGGTGCATGCAGGTATTTTATACAAAATTGAAGTAAAACAAGGGGATGGATCCTATAAATTATCATCCCAATGAATCAGACGCCCACATGTGGCAGCACATGGATCAAATGACCCACTTATAGGAGTATCCGAGGAGATCCAATGGCGTAGCACCCAGAAACAGTCATGGGACCCACCTGCCAGCCACCTGGAGAAAGCACAACCCGTTTGGAGGGTTTACCAAGTCGGTCAAAAAGGTGGTTCGGCCGACCTGGTCTTTCCTCCAAACCCGGTCAACCTCCACGTGTCGGATCCTCCCGACTTCCTGGAGTCGTTGATTATTGATTCGCGTGATTTTGGTGGCAGGAACCGACCCTTCTCTGGCTTTAAATAGGACCCCTCACCCCTCCCTTCAACACACACCACTTAAGCATTCACTCTCTTGTATACATTAGTTCTCCAAGTCCTTAGTGGAGGTTAGGCCGTAGAGAGGAGCCTCTATTGCCAAGTCCAAATTGGGAAAGGTATGGATCATGTATCTTTTCTTGTATTTGTGACTTTGTATTATAATAATAGTATTATTAGTCTCTCTTTATTCATATATTTGGGCAAAGTGTTTCTTCTTTAATTGTGGAGGCCATGTATGTGCTAGGTATAGATGTTGTTATGATCAAGACATAATGTCATTGTCATGTGATCATAAACATCATACACCTTCAATATAGTCTAATTAGGTAATAATATGATTATTTTAATATGAATATGTTTGTGCTTGGATCCAACATTGGTTCAATGATGTTTAGGTTAGTCATTGCCTTAGGATGAATATTACGTTGCAACTCTTAAGGTATTTACTTAGCATGCAAGCGTGGTTCTTGGATAGTTAAGTAACGTTGGATGCATTGTAGTCCACGGGTTGTAGAGGTAAGCGGTAGGTGGTGACAGCCCTACCCATCCGTGGTAATCCTCCACCTTCAACTACGACGTAGGCTCTTGGTGGGAGTCACCAGGCAGACTAGGGTAAGCCCATGCCCGATATGTTGGAAAACTAAGCCCTAGTACTCACTATTATGATATTCATGTGTACTTTATTAGGCATTGTATATGAGTAATTAGAGCACAGTAGGAGTACCTCCGTCTCATAGTCTAACCCTCACTAGGACAACCTTACCTTTAGAGTAGGTTGCTTAGGTGTGTGTCACACTACCCCTATTATCATCATACCCCTATTCTGATAAACACTTAGTATCCTATACCTTGATCATAAGAATAGTGTTTACTTTACTTCACTTCCATCCTTTAGAATACATACAATACTCTAGGAATACTGTTGGGTGAAATGCTACAACGATATCTTTCGTGCGCTTGCGGATCTCATCTCCTACCAAAGATGATATGTGGTGTTAAGAACCGTCAACAGTGAGCTTATGTTTAACATGTCTTGTTTCGGAAGAGTTTTTAAAGCTGATTTTGATATATCATCCTCTAAGCATAGGTTTCTAGTTGCTAATGATTCGGAAGACTTATATTGTTGGCATTGTAGACTTGGTCATTGTCGGTACCCTGCGTACCGGGTACCCTATGATACCGGAAGAAATGCAAAAGAGTTCTGCCCGTCAAAATTGAAGGCCTCCTCAGGCCCCACATGTCATGTTACACCAGATCCACATCCCTCATTTGGGCAGCTTTAGAGATTGACGCGTGTAATGTAAATCCGGAGGTAACCTCTCAACACAGGGAAGCTCCTCGATCAACACGCGTATAATGACCCCATACCTAACCCCCAGCAGAGGGAAGCTCCGGTGTTGACACGTGTACAACAGTGTCAGAGCCATCTCCCCACAAAGAAAAGCTTCAAAGCTTCCACGTGAGGAGCCTCCATACCTTCATCAACGTATACACTGGCAGATCTCCTTCAGCACGAACATTCAAGTGACAATCGAAGCGGCAATTACAAGACTTGATTACGTGTTGTTAATGTTGTATTAACGACACACGATCAGAGCGCCATTAATAGAGGTAACGCAACCATTAAGGCACGTTATCACACTATTAACCATTCTTAATACACGTATACATTGTATTAGGCAATTTAATATGCCAGGGCCACAAATCGGGCTAGGTGAATGATGTAACGGTTAGTCCTTGGACTATAAAAGGACTGAGCCGCATGATACAAAGGACAACTAACTCCAAGCTGAGCCATAGCATAGGCTTCGAGAAATTCATAATACGACACACACATACACTCCATGGAGTAGGGTATTACACTCAGGCGGCCTAAATCACGTAAATCTCAAGTGTCGCCATCTTGATCTTTATCTTTGCGTGCCCCAACCGAAATAAGAACCTCCGCGGGCTAGTAGTACAAGGGGAAGTGTCGTTGCAACACTTTGACATTTGGCGGGCAAGGTAGGGGGAGAATTGTCAACGAGATCTCAAGATGGTGAATTCCGCCGCAGGATCTTCCAATGGCAATCGTGCTGCACAACCAGTTGGAGGAAATCACTCGAACGTGTAGCAGCCAGTAGGCACTGTTGTTCCAGTAGGCACTGTGGCACCATAGCCACCATCTGTTCCAACAAACAATGTTGGGCAACAAGATGGTGCATCTGCGTTGATCACTACATCGACGAACAACAACCCAGAGCATGCGCTCATTGCTACGCGAGCTCTCCTACAATACCCACTACCTCCAGGTGCACCCCAGGGTGCTATGGAGTAGTAGAGAGCTGATGTTGACTTTCTAGTTGCAGTTGCAGCCGCTGGCATCTGCAATCAAGGTCCTCCCCCTTCGGGGCGAGCACCATCACGACGACGGACCTTGTCAGGCCAACTTGGTCCACAAGTCTCGCAGCAAAGGAGACGTGTTGAATCCCAATAGGTGACCTCACTGCCTCCCGGGGCACGACGCACCCACACCATCACCAAGATTCTGACTCATGACCTGCGGTCAGAACTTGATCACCGTTACCGGCAGCTGGACGGTTGCGTCCATATCGAGCGTGCTCATGAGAGGTGAGAGGCTTGGGACAACCCTACTCCTTAAATAGTAGGATGAGGTTGTTTTGCCATGGCTATGAATTTACGCATGGTCTGATGGCCACATAAGTTCTGGTCTCATTTGTCGGAAAAATTTGTCAGGACTGTCAACCCCGCCAAATTTCTTCAAATCTACTCTACTGTTATATTATCTGCGGGGGGTGATGAGGTTGTGATGGCAAATTACTTCCCGATGGCTTTAGCTGGGACTGCAAGGTCTTGGTTCATGAGTCTTCCACCCGACTCCATCAATAGTTGGGCAGGGCTATGCCAGCAATTCACTGCCAACTTCGGAAGTTCTTACACCCAGCCTAGCACTGAATTGGATCTGTTTGCTATAAAGCAAACATCGGGGGAATTGCTGCGATCCTTCATCCAGCGGTTCTCTCAGGTACGGAATACTATTCCTTTAATCTCGAGGTCTTCTATTATCGTTGTATTCAGACAGGGTGTTCGAGATAAAAAGATGCTGGAGAAGCTGGCCATAAAAGAAGTCACCAGCGTTAGAGAACACTTTAGCCCAGCAGACATATGTGCTAGAGCTGCGGGTGGCCGTGAAATGGACTCCAAGCCAACTTCGGAAGCCAACAAGAAGTCGCCGAAGACTGAGGTCACTACCTCCGGTAGTGGCAAAAAGAAAAAGAAGACTAACAGCAAGAAGAAGCAGTCGGCCGGTGCACCAGCTGCTGCAGCTCCGGGTGGCCGGGGGCCACGCTCCAAGAAATGACCTCGTCCTTCGACAGAAGATGGCAACAGCTCAAAGGCTTGGTGTACGGTTCACAAGACGGACAAACACAGCCTGGAAGAATGACGTGAGGTCCAGAACCTTGCTGAGTGCTATAACAAGCGCCGTGAAGAAGCTCCTTTCAGTCAGCGAGAAGGAAAGCAAAAAGACGATGAAGCTTCAGTTGAAGAGGAGCTAGGATTCCAGGTTCCCAAGAAGGTCCTCAAAGCTGTTTACAACATTGTCGACAACGACTCCGATGTCTCTGACAATGAGCGCCGGAAGACCCTAAACACCATCTATGGTGCTTCTTGGGACATAACCTCTCTCCGCATCCTCGAGACAATGCGGCAGGACATGGCCGTGGCAGCTCCCACTGCTAAAGCAAAGCCTCATAGGAAGTGGATGGATACCCCCATAATTTTCAATGCTTCGTACTGCCCCCAAAACATGATCTCGGCTGGCCAACTCCCATTTATGGTGTCACCCACCATTAACAATATTCAAATCCACCATGTAATGGTGGATAGAGGTTCAGGACTAAACCTTTAAGCTTTGAAGCCTTCGTTAGGCTTCAGCTCCGGCCTTCGGACCTTCGCCAATCCCGACCTTTCTCTGGGGTAGGTCCAGGAACCATTACTCCTCTCGGTTCCATCGCACTCCTAGTGACCTTCAGGACTCGGGAGAACTACAAAACTGAGAAATTGGTCTTCGACGTCGCGCAGATCAGTCTGCCGTTCAATGCCATTTTGGGCAGGCTAGCCTTGTACATGTTCATGGACGCAGCTCATTATGGTTACTTAGTGGTGAAGATGCTAACACCCACGGGCGTTCTCCGGATCCGCGGAGATCGCACCGCAGGAGTTACTACTTTAGGAGAACTCTATGCGCTTACCACAATGCAAGAGGAAGCATCTGGTAAGGAGCCAGCTCCGAACCCTCCGAGTATTCGTCATAAAGTCTCTACCTCCGCAACCCGTGTGCAACCAAGCGGCGATTCTGACGTTCCCGTCAAAGTTTTCAAAATTGGTTCCGACACTGCTTGGACTACTCGTTTATCGGGAGGTGTGAACAACAAATAGGAACTCGCGCTCATCACTTTCCTAAGGGCTAATGTCGACGTGTTTGCCAGGCAACCTTCACAAATTCCTGGGATCCCTAGGGAGGTGATTGAGCACAATCTGACGATTTACCCAGACGCACGGCATGTACACCAGAAGCCCCAGAAGCAATCAATCGAGCGACAAAACTTCATCCAACAGGAAATCAAGAAATTGCTTGAAGCTGGATTCATTCGGGAAGTATTCCATCCTAAATGGCTGGCAAACCCAGTTGTTGTATCCAAGGCCGGCGGGAAGCTTCGGACGTATATCGAGTACAACACCTTAAATAAGGCATGTCCAAAGGATCCATTTCCACTACCTAGAATAGATCAGATAGTGGACTCGACCTTCGGGTGGGAGCTATTGTGTTTCGTAGATGCATATTCTGGATATCATCAAATCCAAATGTCTAAGGAATATGAAGAGCATACTGCCTTCATAAAAGTAGATGGATTGTACTGCTATATTGCCATGCCATTTGGTCTTAAAAATGCTGCTTCAACGTTTGTGGAAGCTATGTACAAAACATTTGGAGAGCAAGTTAGAGACTTGGTGGAGGTTTACGTTGATGACGTCGTCGTGAAGATCAAAAACAAGGAGTCACCCCTTGACAATTTACAAGCTGTCTTCGACAAGCTGCGTACCTCGCGCACCAAGCTGAACCCGAACAAGTGTGTCTTCGTGGTTAGCTCCATGAAGCTTCTGGGTTTCTTGGTGACTCACTGAGAAATTGAAGCAAATTCGGTGAAGATCAAGGCCATAGAAGATATGCGGCCCCCAACTCACATTAAGGATGTCCAAAAGTCAACTGGATGTCTAGCTGCACTCAACCGGTTTATCTCAAGACTGGCAGAATGGGCACTACCCTTCTTCAAACTCCTGAGGAAGTCTGGACCATTTCAATTGTCTGAAGAATCAAAAAAGGCATTTCAAGATCTAAAATAGCTACTCACCACACTGTCGATATTGGTAGCTCTGAATCCTGGAGAGACTTTACTGCTTTACATTTCGACAACCACCGAAGTCGTCAGTATGGTCCTAGTCACAGAAAGACTGGAGCCACATCCGGTCCAAGAACCCAGACCCCTCTGAGAGGGTCCAAAATCACCTGAAGGCATGGTTGGGTCTCAGCCCCCAGACACGGAGCATCAAGACGAAATGCTAGGGGATCAACCTCATTTACCTCAGGAAGTTCATCTGGCCGACCGAGATGATCTGGATCATTCTAGCAAGGTACGGGTCGAACAAGAAGGAGTTTTTGACCCCCGCCCCCCCGGGAGGGTCTAAGAAGCACAACATGAAGGTCCGAAACCCTCCATGAGGGTTCGGGTCGATGGAGAGGAAGCTCCGGGTCCTTCCGAAAGGGTCCGGACCATCCAACGCCCCGTGTACTTCATCAGCGAAGTCCTCCACGATACCAAAACAAGATACATTGAGCTGCATAAACTGCTTTACGTAGTTCTTATTGCCTTAAGGAAGCTTCGTCACTAATTCCAAGCCCACAAAATATCAGTGGTAACTTCTTTTCCACTGCGTGCTATTTTGCATAATCCTAACTCTACTGGGAACATTGCAAAGTGGGCAGCAAAACTGGCCTAATTTGATCTAGAATTCATTTCACGACAAGCAATTAAAAGTCAATCCTTGGCTGACTTCGTGGCGGAGTGGACTACCTCTCCATCAAACCCTGAGGCCACAGTGAGCAGAAACCAGAACCCAGAGTTCTGATATTCACCGAGACTCACTGGACTCTCTACTTTGATGGCTCCGTGCAGAAGCAGGGGGCTGGAGCTGGAATCCTTCTCCTAGCTCTGACCGTGGAGAAGGTCAAGTACATGGTCCACCTTGATTTCAAGGCAACCAACAACATGGCGAAGTATGAAGCTCTCATCTACAGACTCAAGGTGACACTATCTTATGGTGTCAAACAGCTGTTGGTGAAGGGATATTCACAACTCATCATCAAACAAGTCAAAGGTGAATGCTCCTACAACAATTCTCAACTAGCTACATATCTCCTTGAAGTCCAGAGGCTTCAGAAGGGCTTTGAAGTCCTGGATCTCCACCATGTTCAGCGTCTTCATAACGCTGAAGCTGATGAACTGTCGACGAAAGCCTCAACCAGAGCTCTGGCTCCTAATGGAATCTTCGTCCGGAGGTTGTCAAAACCAACAGCTCAGCTTGCCGAACTGAGCGAAGGCGGCGAGACCAGCACCACGAAGTTGGTAGTCCCGGTGGCCCTGCTACCATGGTGTCCACCAAGGGTTGTAGGTGTTGTCGGAAGCTCCGAGCAACCCAGCATGCAAGATTCAGAAGCTCAAGTAAGCTTCGATGCATGGATCTCGGAGATCCGGAGCTACTAGAAAGATAATATCCTTCCTGAAAATAGTGTATCCTTTGACCGGATTGTCAGATTGGCTAAAAGATACACGTTGGTAGAAGGGGATCTCTACCGGCGTTGTGCCAATGACATCCAAATGCGATGCATTGCAAGGGAAGAAGGCCGCGAGCTCCTCGCGGAAATCCATGAACGCGAGTGTGGGAACCATGCTTCTTCTGGCACGCTTGTTGGTAAAGCCTTTCGGCATGGCTTTTGCTAGGCACATCACTTCAGTATGCAGTTGAGTTAGTGAAAAAAGTGAAGCATTCCAGTTTCACGCAAAAAAGATTCACACACTGGCTCAGTCACTACAAATGATACCTCCTACATGGCCATTCGCTATGTGGGGCATGGACATCTTGGGACCTTTCCCAAAAGCTGTCGGAGGTTACAGGTTCCTGTATGTCGCCATTGACAAGTTCACCAAGTGGCCGGAAGCAACTCCAGTTGTGACAATCAACAAGCAATCAGCGATCAAGTTCTTGAAGTCCATTATATGCGGATTTGGAGTTCCAAATAAAGTCATAATTGACAACAGAACTCAATTCACAAGTGCTGCATTTCAAGAATGTCGCGAAGACCTCGGCATTCAACTCAGCTACGCCTCAGTAGCTCATCCAGCAAGCAATGGCCAAGCCGAGAGAGCAAATGCAGAAATCTTAAAAGGACTCAAGACGCGCACATATGAGCGCCTGAAAAAACACAGAGCTAACTAGATTGAGGAGCTTCCATCCACATTATGGGCGAACAGGACAACTCCAAACTGGTCAACTGGGGAAAATCCATTCTTCTTGGTGTACAGAGCTGAAGCAGTCCTTCCTCCGGAAATCACCTTGGGGTCCCTCCAGGTCCGGACCTTCGATGAAGCCACGTAGGACCATCTCCGGCGTGAAGACCATGACCTCGTCGACGAGGGAAGGTGCCAATCAGCTTTTCAAAATGCACGTTATCGCCAAGCGCTTCAGCGCTATCATCAAAGGCATGTACGCAACCGACAACTCGAGGAAGGCAATAGGGTGCTTCAGAAGATACTAACTCGTGAACGAATGAACAAACTTTCCCCCATCTGGAAACGTCCATTCCGAGTGACCAAAGTATCCCCACCCAGATGCGTTCGCTTGGCAACTGAGGATGGGACTCCACTTCCTAATCCTTGGAACATCGAGCACCTCCGTAAGATTTATGCTTAGAATTAGAGAGGTGAGTCTGTAATTACACGTGATGTATGTTATAGAATTGATAACTAGACAGGGGTAGGTCCTCCAGGAGAACATCTGGACCCCTCTGGGAAGGTCCCGAAAGTTCAAGTACACTTCATACAGTCACACCACTAAAAGTGTAACTACCTACCCTGGGTTAGTACAAGGTGTATAGCACACTGAGCTTGGTCCCACACCATAAGTGTGTCCTTGTCTCCCCTGAAATCCATACCTATAATGAAAGACATTGTTGTGTGAAAACATATTCCACATGCATTTATTTTTGTAGAAGGCTCGACCTATCAAATTATTGTTTTTAACCTTCTTGTCTATAATGAAGTTGTGCATTTCTTTTTTAGTTTTTACCCATGTGATTCATATGCGCTACAAGTTATCTTGTTGATCTGTTTGGGCCTTAAAATGTTGTATAGTCTACTTGCCTAAACATCAAGCAAACATATGTTGGGAGTGTGCTATTGACTTAGCATGGTCCTGCACCGTAAGTACGCTACTCTACCTACACTCTGGCAGGCCTCAGTAGGGTGAGTACTAAAAAACCATATGGTTCCAGAAGAGTTACATCAATATACTCGCTACAATATCGAGTTGCTTCAGAATAAAACTCAAGAAAGAATAATAAGACACAAACGACTTATAGACAATAGGACGAATTTTAATTTTTCCTTGTATTTAATGTGCAGGAAAAACAGAAATTCAAAGAGGTGGTGGTTGACGTCGGAGCTACTAAGCCCCGACAACCCCGGGGGGGGGGGGTCTAAATTCAACTATTTGTGCGGCGACATCAGGAGCTGCCAAGCTCCGATCATCAACATTTATATATTGATACTGGGTACTGTCGGAGCTACCAAGCTCTGTCAATTCCAAGGGGCCTACCGTCGATGTCTCAGAATAAAAGACTTCAGACCTAAAATCTAAAAGTGCAAAGCGTTCAAGTCATCAATATACTGCCAAATAGTTTGGCACATGTACATATTTCAATTGTGCACATATACCAGGGGCCGGCAAGACATAGCACACTATATTGAACACAAAAATAAAGTGAAGTTCATGGCAAAATGGATTTCATTAATTTGAAGCACTGGATTACAAAATTGGGATTGCAGTAGAAGGCAAAAGGAAGAAGTCCTAGCTACTAGAGGATCTATGTCCTATGGAAGAATGTGGTGACTTTCTTGGCAACCTCTCGGACGCTGTACTTGGCGACGTCTTCCTCTTCAGCAATGGGACCTTCAAGCACCGGGTCCAGGGAGAATCGGGGGTCTCGGCTTATGTAACACGGTAGCACATATTCTGCGACGTTAGCAGCCAAAGACTTCCCCTCTGTCTCGAGCTGGTCCGCAATAACATCTCCCATCGCGTCAAGTTTGCCGCAGTACCATTGAGGGCCACCAACGCTCAGTCCAAGTCCAGCTTCGGGTTGTCCGGGCGTACGAGACTAAGGCCTAGTGGTGTCAATGTGTCGTTGGCCCGCCCCAAGAAGTCCCACACTTGAATGGACTCCGTCTCCTTCAAGCTCCGCAGCTCCTCCAGTGACTTCCGGGCGGCCGCAAGCTCTGAATCTTCCCGAGCTAGGCGCTTGACCAATTTAGCATGTTGCTGCATACTCTCAGCAACTTGCTTCTCACGGTCGGTCAGCTCCGTCTCCCAGAGTTGGATGCGGTTCCGCCTTTCCGCCAAGTCCTTCTCCCTGTCTTTCACTTTCCCTTCCCTAGTGGCAACATCAGCCTCTCTTTTCGAGAGCTCCTGCCCAAGTTTCCAGTACTTCTCTTTCTTTTATTTCCTCCATAGATCCAGCTTTTTGCTGCGATCCGCCAAATTATGTTCACCCAAAGTCAACCTCTGGGTGACCACCGCTTCCCTCTTCACAACATCCTCCTGCTTCTCCAGGAGTTTTTCTTCCATCTACTCAAGGTTCGCCCGGCGCTCCAGGAGAACCTCGTTCAATTCATTGAGGTTTTTGTGACGCTCATCAGCAGCATCACACCTCTGCTTGGCTTGCTCAAGGATCTTCCCTGGAGTTAGTGTCGAGCTCTCGGATGCCGGATTCCTTCTTCTCCAGCAGCTTGTCCTAGTATTCCATTCGGGTCTTCTCCCTCTTGATCCACTCCTGATTAGCCAGCCTTGTCTATGCAACCCTGGTCTCGAAGTGGAGTCTGTTACGCCAACGCCTCAAGGTGTTGCGCTCCTCCTCCAGGGCTTTTCTTTTGTGATGAAAGGCGAGTTGGGCTTGTCGTAGGCTAGAGCAAGTGTTGTCTATGGACAACGCCAAAGGGATAGGCTCCGGGCCTACTGGAACCAACTCCGCTAGTTCCAAAGGGTTTTCCATTACAAAAATTGGGTCCCACTCTACAAGAGAGGACCCTTGAGCTTCTGGGGTACTGGGACTGCTCTCCGGAGCCCTTCAGCACCAGTAGAAGAGGGACCCACTAGAGGAACTCCCACCTCCGGAGCAGAAGTTGAAGGTGCTACCTCCAAGCTTTCAGTTGATGGCTCCCAGGGTGGAGGACCTGTTGCTACTTCTTCGTGCTGCTCTAGCTCTGCCCCAGGCACCTTCGGGAAAGCTACTTCCGGCACAGCGCTCAGGGCTTCATCTGGCGCCCCTGCCACAGCCGGCTAAGACACTGGCGCATTGGTTACTTCCAGTCCAATGATCGGAACTTCAAGCATTTCAAGCTCAGACGCCGGATCTTCAACATCTTCTGGCCCAAGGGTTGGACCTTCAACCATTTTTGGCTCAATGGCCAGGGATTTAATTACCTCTGGCTCAGCGGCCAGGGCTTCGACGACTTCCGGCTCAAAGGCCGGAGCTTCTGGCATCTCTAATACCGGAGCATCAACCTCTACCACCGTCGCCAGGGGTACATCTTTGACTTCTTCCCCGTGGTCTGGCGCTACCACGGGAGCTTCTGGAGAGGATTCTGAATCCAAGTCCACGACAGCTGGTGCTGAAGCTGTCACGACTTCTGCCACCACTCGAGGAGGAGGCTCGGTGTTTCAAGCCGGAGCTTCGGCATGTGCAGCCCCGGCCGCTGCGACAGGCACCGAAGACCCAGACCCTTTCTTTGACACCCTAGAAATAAAGGGAAGAGAAGATTAAAGACACATCAAAAATAAGACTAGCATTTTAAGGTGAGCAATCAATGCTTACCTAGGGATGCTGCCACCCCAGTCACCTCGGAACCACTTGTTCTGAGGCCCGGAGCCAGAGCCCACCAAGTCTGGTGAGACAACAGCTTCAGACCTCAGTTGAGGGCCACTTGCAGCAGTAGGAGTCTTCTCGGCCGGATCTTCTCTTTGCCAGGAAGAACTCCCGAACCTGGAGCAATTAGTCGGCACTGAGGCCGGGGTCGACTACCCAGAGCTGGCACCTCTTGAAGATGCCTGCTTTGGAGAAGGTGCAGTCATAGTGGATCGACCCCGCCGGGGATAAGGAGCCGTCATAAATGGAGCATCCCTGACGAACCTCCCGTCAGCATGCTTCGGCTTCCTCTTCCGGCTGGAGGGTCCGGCTGGCTCCTTGCCCTTGCCCTTGCCCTTGCCTGTGTCTTCAACCCTTCGGCTCGAGGCGGAGGCAGGCCCTCCTTCGGAAGCTCCGGGGCTCACCACCCTGGAGGTCGAATGCCTTTCCACCTTAGCAAGGTCGTCAAGCGCCGACATCTTCCTCTGGAGCTCTCTGCTGAATTATGCCTCCATGTTCAGGGGAAGGAAAGCCGCCGACGGAACCAAGTCATCGTCGTCAACGTTTATGCCATGCTGGAATTTCATGAGATGAAGCTTAAAAGCTTCACCATCCAAGTTGGATTTCAGACTACTTTCAATACGGTCGTCATCCATCACACTGTTGAGGGCCCACACGAGCTTCTCCCTCTTCCTCAGCGGAGCCCATCTGTTGACCAAGAAGTTGCAGAAGACCATCTGAGGGGTCACTCCACCCTTCACGCATTCGCGGATCCTGGTCGGGACGGGGTTGAAGGCATCTGACAACACCAGAACTACACTCCATGTGTCGGTGTCAACATTGGAGAGTCCTTTGGGCAGCCCTAACCTCTCATGCTCCTCCACTGCGATGATGACCCAGTCCTTCTTCTAGTCATCCCATTTTCCGGAAAGAAATGACTTCAAGTATTTGAAGGGTCAGTTCTTGTGCTTCACGAAATAGTAGAAGCCAAGAAGCTCAGTCCCCATGCCGGTGGTGCGGATGGTGAAAAAGGTGCGAAATAGTTTGATGCAGGGAGGAACTCCCGCCCACATCTCACAAAACTGGATGAAAGTCGCAACTATAAGAAGAGAATGGGGGCCATGGTGATACAGCTGGAGACCATAAAAGTCTAACAGCGTCAAAAGAAAGGTTGAAAAAGGTGGGATCAATCCCACCATGGCGTACGCAGAGAAGTATACCATGTCTCCATTGCACTCCTTCTTGAACGGGAGCTCGCCGGCGTAGATCTTGAAGGAGTCACTGGACCATCCCATGTAGGTCCGGACCTTCATCAAATCATCCTCGCACTTGAGGTGGCTCTTAGGAAGACCCAACTCCATCGCGACAAAGTGGAGCGAAGGAAGAGAAAGCTAGGTGATGTTTGGGAGACTCTGAGTGCAAGTTTGATCGAAAACGTAAAGAGTCCTCAAACCGCGCACACTTTCCTTCTTAAGTAAGCCTCCGCGACACATGGATGGAAACTGCAACAAATGTGGGATCACCTTTCAAAAAATCTACCCCGTCCATGGAAAATGGGTTCGGGGCCACCCCAACGAGGAGATTGAGGTTATTACCCTAGAAGAACCGTTGTCGTGATGGGCGGCGGGAGACCCAAAGGCGGCACCCAGACAAGGAGCTCGGAACCGATACTGTTTTTGTATCAGGAACTGGCGACCATCAATTGTGTGAGATCCGCACACAAAGATCTCATCAGTCGCATTCATAACAAGCCACGCGGCGATGTTTTAATCCAGGACCATCGCCCCAACGGCACATTACGAGACTTTTGAAGTCAAAGCGCGGGAATCAAGGATGGCCCCACTTTGGTAGAATAACTCAACCCAAAGGGTTTCTCCCAAAAGTGGGCCCGAGGGCCACTGTCAGTACCTTGCGTACCGGGTACCCTATGATACCGCAAGAAGTGCAAAAGAGTTCTGCCTATAAAAATTGAAGGCCTCCTCAGGCCCCACATGTCATATTACACTGGACCCGCATCCCTCATTTGGGTAGCTTCGGAGATTGACGCGTGTAATGTAAATCCGGAGGTAACCTCTCAACACAGGGAAGCTCCGCGATCAACACGTGTATAATGACCCCGGACCTAACCCCTAATAGAGGGAAGCTCCAGTGTTGACATGTGTGCAGCGGTGTCAGAGCCATCTCCCCACAAATGAAAGCTTCAAAGCTGCCACGTGTAGAGCCTCCGGACCTTCATCAACGTATACACTGGCAGATCTCCTTCAGCACAAACATTCGAGTGACAATCGAAGCGGCAGTTACAAGACTTGATTACGTGTCATTAATGTTGTATTAACGACACACAATCAGAGTGCCGTTAATAGAGGTAACACAACCATTAAGGCACATTATAACACTATTAACCATTCTTAATACCTATAGACAGTGTATTAGGCATTTTAATACGCCAGGGCCACATGTTGCGCCAGGTGAATGATGTAACAGTCAGTCCTTGGACTATAAAAGGACTGAGCTGCACGATACAAAGGACAACTAACTCCAAGATGAGCCATAGACTACGCTTCGAGAAATTCATAATACAACGCACACACATACACTCTGTGGAGTAGGGTATTACGCTCAGGCGGCGCCAACAACGTAAACCTCTGGTGTCGCCATCTAGATCTTGATCTCTACGTGCCCCAACAGAAACTAGAACCTTCGCGGGCTACACTTTAGTAGTACCAGGGGAAGTGTCGTTGCAACACTTTGACAATCATGTAGGCCTTGATGATCTCACGCGTGTTTTTGGCCTTGATCACATTTGTGGGTTGCCTAAGCTTAAAGGAGACAACGACATAGTGTGCTCTTCTTCTGGACATGCTAGGATGGTTGCAAGTTCACATCCTCCTCTTACAATGACCATGAAAAATAATGTGGGACAACTTTTGCACCTTGATATCAAAGGTCCTTCACGTGTTCAGTCTTTTGGTACTCGACTGTAATTGTTGATGACTTTTCTAGATATTGTTGGGTTTGTTTTATGGCATCTGAACTTTATTTCATAGATTATCAATTGATCACCTAGGATCTTCAAAAGCAATTAGAAGTGATAATGCAACCGAATTTAAAAATCGATAATTTGATCACTTTTGTGCTGAGAAAGGAATATATCATCTTTCTTCACCCTATGTACCTCAAAAAATGGTGTCATAGAGAGAAAGAACAAAACCTTAGTTGAGATGGCTAGGACTATGCTTGATGAATATCAAACTCCTATGAAATTTTGGTTTTGATGCAATTGCAACCGCTTACTATGTCTAAATCGAGTTTTCTTGCATGCTAAGCTAGGAAAGACATGATATGAGCTTCGGTTTGGACACAGGCCTAGTGTCACACACTTTAAGGTATTTGGTTGCAAATGCTTTGTTAAAAACATGGTAATACTAATAAATTTGAACCTAGATCTGTTGATGGCATGTTTCTTGGATATCCATCTCATACTAGAGACTACAGCGTGCTTTTACTTGACACTAATAAAATCGTGGAGACTTGTGAGGTTTCTTTTGATGAAGTTATCCCAGGTACTATCTCTAATTTTGCAGGTCCAGATCCATACCCGTAGGGGGGAGTACAAAATAGAACATGAAGGAGTGGAGCTGCTGCCCGAAATTTCAGAAATAAACGATGACGTTCTAGCTCTTGATGTCACTCCACAACCAGCACCAACAACCACTTTTGTCGGTTTAGATCTTCCTCAAGCCACAAGTTATTGGAATTTTTATGAACATGAAGAAGAAGGAGCTTGTGAAGTGTGTGCTCCCCTCTGTGTCCTAAAAAGTCATCCTCTAGAACGAGACACATGGTCCAGGTTTTGCGATCCAAACTCTCATGCTCATTCTGCTTTTGTTTCTTCTTTTGAACCCAAAGCTATATCACATGCACTCACTAATGAATCTTGGATTATTTCCATGCAAGAAGAGTTAGAAATTTTTGAAAGAAATAATGTTTGTAAACTCGTACCTCCACCTCAAGGTCACATGTTAATTGGGACTAAATGGGTGTTTAAAAATAAACAATATGAGAATGGGGTTGTGGTTAGGAATAAGGCTCAAGGTTTCACACATCTATATTTTGATGAAACTTTTGCTCCTGTTGCTAGACTATAAGCCATAAGAATTTTGTTAGATTTTGCTGCATCTAAAGGATTCAAGTTATAACAAATGGATGTTAAAAGTGCTTTTCTTAATGGCTACATAGATGAGGAGGTTTATGTCAAGCAATCACCGGGTTGTGAAAATCTAGAGTTTCCTAATCATGTTTACAAATTGTTCAAATACTTGAACGGTCTTAAACAAGCATCTAGAGCATGGTATGATAGGTTAAAACATTCTTACTTGAAAAGGGGTTTATCATGGGCAAGGATGGTAAAACTCTTTTTGTGGTTAAGCATGGCAATGACTGACTATTCATTCATGTGTGTGTGTGGATGATATTATCTTTGGTTGTGCTTCTCCTGATCTTTTGTCCATGTTTTCAGCTTTGATGAGTTCAAAATTTGAGATGAATATGTGGGAGATCTCATGTACTTTTCGGGGCTGCAGATCAAGCAAACTAAGGAGGGAACCTATGTGAATTAAATTAAGTGCATGAAAGATCTCCTTAAGCGATTGAACATGGACAAACGAAAGCCTCTTCGAACAACAATGGGAGCAACAACAACACTTGAACTTGACGAATATGTTGAACTCATGGATCAAAAAGAATATTGAAGCATGATCGGATCACTTTTTTACCTCACGACATCAAGACCGGACATACAAATTAGCGTATGTCTTTGTGCATGATTTCAAGCTTCCCCACATGCTTCACATCGTCAAGTCATCAAAATAATTCTCAGGTACTTACATGGTACTCATGAATTTGGCATTTTTCTTCCTTCTTCCTCAACAGTTACTTTGAAAGCTTTTTCGGATGCTGATTTTGGGGCTTGTAGGATTGAAAGGAAAAGTACTTCGTGTGCTTATCATTTTCTTGATAATTCACTTGTTGCTTGGTCCTCTAGAAAACAAGGTTCAGCGGCACAATCCACGGCTAAATCTAAATACGTAGCTGCTGCTAGCGCTTGCTTACGAATTACTTAGATTGTTCAAACACTTAACGACTATCGGTTAGATCTAGATAGTGTTCCACTGTTTTAGTGATAACACTAGTGCCATTTGCATTGCTAAAAACCCCGTGCAACATTCTAGGACAAAGCACATTGATATTAGGTATCACTGTCTCCGTGAGAATGTTGAAAAAGGAAACATTGTGCTTTAACATGTAGATACAAAACAAAAATTGGCTGATATTTTTACAAAACCTTTGTATTTCACCCATTTTTGTTTTATTTGTAGTGAAATGGGGGTTCTGCATCCTCATGGCCTAAACTGGGGGGAGTTTTGAAAATTGGGAAGTCTTTGTATGTATGTGAATTTAAAATAATAATGAGCATAGTATGTCATACATATATGACTTTGTGATCCCTTTTACATGATTAAATTTCTTACTACATTACTCGTGTTATACATTTTGTAGTTTTTGCCATGACTAGTAATTGGAATAATTACTTACACTAAATCTGGTCATAATCAAACTTTCTTGCTGTTTTGAACTTCTTGCATGCTCACAAGTGCTTTTAATAATGAAAAATTAATCAGTCAACTATCCACTTATTGAGCTTTTATGATCAAATAAAAAAATGAGAAAAGATCAAGAGAATATGCATGCATCACACTTCTTGTTTTGAGATGGCTTATCATTGCACTTAGATATGAACTTGTGAAGAAGTTGAGTATGACTAAAACCATGTTCTTAAGCTTCTGATTGTCAAATTACATAGGCTTGGCTTGGTGGGTTAGAATAAGGATGATCCGGCATATAATGTCTTGCATATGTCATATGATCTGAATTTGTTTTTTTAAAAATAATAAAAATGCAGCAACAAGTGTCATGATTTTAGGTTTTGAGATAGTTAAGTATTTGAGATCATGACTTGCTTAAATTGAAAAATTACATTTGATCTCTAGCTTGGCTTACACTACTTTATGTATCTCATTGATGTGATAGTGTAAGCGACTTATTATTATGACTTAGATGGGCTTTGTTTATATGTATATTTTATAATTTGCTCATAACAACTGAATTTTCTCTTTTGAATCTTGCTGAATACATTGTCAATGGGAGAGAAATATGTCACACATTGCACGTTCACAAACTTTTACACGTTCTTCTCTTGGGGATAATTTCTTTTTGAGATTTGTTTCTCATTTGATTTTGATTTTCAAAAGGGGGAGAAATTTGCATTCAAAACTTTTCATGTGAATGAGCCAATGTTCAGATTTTAATGGTGTTGCCAGTGCATTCATCAAGGGGGAGATTGTGAGACCTATGTGTGCTGAATACATTGTCAATTAGAATAAAAATGAGGGTTCACATGTAAAGTTTTGAAGTTTACACCCATACACCACGATACACCCTGATACACACTGTCTGAACTTGTCTCAGTGCATTTTGGGAGTAATGTTACTTTCGACAGTTTTGGAATGCCTGAACTTTTCAATGTGTTTTTTGGGGAGTAACGTTACCCTCAATGATTTTGGTTTGTCCGAACTTTTTCTCGCGTGAATTGCGTGTGTTTCACGCTTTGGAGTGTCCGAACGTTTTCTCACGTGATTCGCACGTGTTTTTTTTGCATTGGATTGTCCAAACTTACACTCACATGAGTTGCACAGGAGTCGAGAGTGTTCAATTTTTTGCAAATGTGTCTTTGGGAGTAAAGTTTACTCTTTACTTGATTAGGACTGTCCCAACAATCACATGATTTGCACATGAGTTTTGGATTGGAATGTCCGATCTTTTGCCTGTATATTGCAGCACCGCTTTTGGTCTATTCGATAATTTTATTTGCTGAAATAATTGTGGAGTTTCTGTGCTTTTAACTTGCAATGGTTCAAACTGGATTTTTTGTTTATGGAAAGTTTTCTTAGTATTCTCTTACTAAGTTTTTGATGTCTATGGCTGATTATGGATTATATAATTTTGCTATGGTTTGCAACATGCTTATGTGAGGTGCTCACGTAATGTGTTGTGTTTTTCAGCCTAATGAAAGTCAAGTCGAGGACTTGGGCTCTCAAATATTGGGTGTTTGTTCATGTGCAGGCGTTGCTTGAGGTTAGGACATGGCTGGTGATGGGATCCATTGAACTAGTCTTAGGGAGAAGATGAGGTTCAACAACTAAGTTCAGGATTAATTGTGGTTGAGTTGATCGGGAGGTCATGCAGCATGTTTCGGTCAAGAACAATGCATATGAAGTTATCATGAATGTTGATGGAAAGTGTTTGCACGTGTGTAAGGGTTGTATTGAAGTGGCAATATTGTTCCAGGGAATCATGAAGAGAAGTGGATGTGAAGATGTAGCAGGAAATGTCCAACCGGCTAATTTATGCCTCAGGCTAAGGCTAAGGTGGTTATGGTTTGTTTATTTAAGGTTTAGAGTTTGTTTTGGTTATATTTCATGGTGACAATGAATTTGAGTTGTTTTAGGAACGTTTTGTACGTTCCTAAGGTGTTTGGATGTCTTACAATTGCTTTTATCTGTGTATGGAAGAGTCTTGAGCAGTTATGGAAAGTTACGGTTGAAACTGAGTAGGATTAGAGTCCTAGTTTGGATTGGGTTGATGTTAGGGCTGGTTATATAAGCAAGGGAGGCTAAGGCTCGTATGAAGATGACTTAGTTGTTCCTCTTGTGTTTTAATCAATAAAATTCATAGTTTGGAGGAGCTCTTGTGCCTTGTTCATCCGAATTGTTTCAGACAAGTTTTTCTCGCCAAGTTTCTCGACAGACCGACGTTGCTTCGATATTTTTTTCATAACTCACGTTTTACAGATCCAATTCATGTGATTCTTTTTGGGTTGTCTTCTGTAACAAGCTCTTTTTCATGGCTCATGCATTGCTTAAGTTCATATACATGTTTATCATTAATCAACATAAAAAGGAATGAGCTTAAAATGAATTAGGAGCAAAATCGCACTTAAGAATTCTGGGAAGTGCGGACTAGTACATTTTTGGCGTGGACTAGTGTAATTTCTCTCTAACCTTCCACAGACATGTTCTTCTTGCAGCGATCTAGTTCGTTTTTCTCTCTGTACCGCTTTTGGACTTGTTCAGTTCTTTGCAGACTGGTCTGGTATCCTGATTCCATTAAATTTTGCCAACTCCCTAGACTTGTCCGGACTTGTCCGACATCTAGCGGACTTGTCTGTTTTCCTCTCTGTCTAAGTTCGGACTTGTCCAATATAGTCCGAACTTATTTGTTTTCGTCTCTAACTAACATCGGACTAGTCCGGCCTTTCGCAGACTTGTCCGGTGATCGTGATTTCGAGTTTATCTTTTGTTCCACGACACATTTTGGGTTTACCTTAAGTGGGCCTAAGGACGTCATCTCTAACCCTTTTTGGAGCCCATGTGGGACACCACACCAGCCTCCACCCAACCCAAACTCGAAATCGATCAAACCTTTTACCTCTTTGCTCAATTAAAAGACCACAAACCCTAGTTCGTGGATAGCTGCCGCCAAGGAAGAAGAATGTGACGCCCGGTGCCGAAAAATAAATCAAGCTAACGTATATGTGTGCCCAGGATGTTCATCACACATACATGAGTCCAATCACAAAAGAGTATATAGAAAATTACCACAGAACAAGATTAATTAACCAAATTTTATTACACAAACCAGATTATCCTCGAATACAAGCTCTAATAAATATTAATGACAAGTTCAACTAATGCAGCGGAAATAAACTAATTAAGCAAACTAAGCAACTATGCAGCATAAGCGACAAAGTATGTATGCGCAGCTCCAATCAACACCACAGGCAAAGCAGACGGTAGAAACGGCCTAGAAATCCGCATTATCACCATTAAACTCACAATCCTGACCTGCAACTGTTGGGGGGATTGCAAGAGTGAGTACATGTCGTACTCAGCAAGTGTGGAAAGTATGACATGTGGCTGATTCAAATGACGACAATAATAATGGCAAAGTGCTGAAAAGTACAGTAAAACATTTGAAAAGCAATATATTATATGTATGTGAAGTAATCCCATCATAATCACGAGTAATACCATAATACCAAACTGAATTCATTACCATCATCAATAAGTCCAGATTTCACCATTGCCAATAACCATATTCCCTCTAATCATGGAAGTTGTCCAGGTGCTCATAACCGGGAGCACGACTATCATGATAGTTTTATTTAACTCTCCAGAGTTTGTACCTCTTTACCCACGTGTTCGTGATTTCATCACCTTTCGGCGACTAAGAATCTCCCTTATGCCCATGACCCGTCGGTCACATTACACACTTCCGTGGGTGTGTGGCCAAGAGATCACAAAATAGCCTTTACAATGGGATTACTAGCCTATTTAGACCCCACTGAGGTTTCACCAGTGACGATGCCTCCAACTGAGCACATCTTCAACCAAGGGCCCCCTCTTGAGCCATTGGGATCCCAGGGTAGTCCCACCAATCATCAACAAACCCAATCCGACTACCCCTTCCCCAAGCATCCACAATGGTCCAAACAGCACTAGCAAAGCCCTAATTAATCAGCTCGCCGCACCCATACTTGGCCTCGTGGTGGCACTCTAGTCCTAGCTTATTCTCGCATGAACCGGTCCTTAGATCTAAAGCAAGCAAACCACCATAACATCCAACCCATCCACATACCAGGCTTGCTTAGATCACCCATCGTATTGACCAGTTCACATTAACCATAATCTCATCCATGCATAATTAAATTGAGTGGTATAGTTATTCCCATCCCAGTTGATTAAGCAAAGCAAAAGGTAAAAAGTCCATCCCGATGCTCTACCATAAATTCCAGGTGACAAGGGTAGTTTAGAAAGTCCAGTAAACTTCCTACCATAGGATTCCCATCAAATTGACACAGCATGCAGTATTACAAACAAAACATTTATTTTAAAAACAGGATCAATATGCTTCAAGGACACTTGCCTTGCTCCGGCGGATAGGGTTGCTCAAGCGCTTCGAAGTCTTGATTCTCGAAATCCTCGTACACGACTTCTTGAGCACTTCCCTCTACTCACGATCACACATACAAGAAATCATATACAAATCAACATGATGCACACATACTAATCAACATGCGATGATATGCATGCATGCAAGGTTCAATTATTAATTAACTATGATTGTTAACTGTAAGTGCATATAGGATATCCCTTGTGGGTTTTGGCTAATTGATGACAAACATATGAGATCCTAATGAAACTACTGAGATGATTGCAGGACAAAGAAGTGAAACATTTCGGTGCACACAAAAAGGTGAAAAATGAAGTGATGTTCAAAGAGAAATACTTTGATGAAGCTTGGAAGACCGGACTAGTCCGTTTAGCTTTCTGTAATCTCCCATTCGTGGAGATCGGTCTAGTTCGATGAACTTTCTGGAGTCACTTTCACACAGCACCTGACTAGTCTGAGGTTGGATCGGACTAGTCCGGCAAACTTTCTGGACCTCAAAACACATTGGGACCGGACAAGTCCGGACTTGCAACGGACTAGTCTGGTGTTAGGGTTTTTCAACGGCTAGCTTTTGGAAACCCTATAAATAGAGAGTCCACGACTTTCCTATCAACACACACGTCAAATATTGATCTAAGAGCAAACCCTAGCGCCGCCGCTTCGTCCCAAGAGCCCAAAACACATCTAACCACACATCTAAATGTCAAAAAGAGTGAAATCAATTGAACACTTGGATTCGGGATTGGGAGATCGTCATTCTTTCATTGCGAGCTCTTGGGGTTTGATCTTTCTACACTCATACTCTGCACTGTAATACTTTTGAGTGTATTTGATCACTTTTTCATTGTAATTCTCGTGGGAGCCCTCAACGTGTGAGGTTGCCCCACAAACTTGGTGATTACCCGTGATAGTGGAATCAAGTCGGCCTTCGTGGTGACTTGAGGAGGGAAAGGGTTGGAGACCCGGCTTTGTGTGAGCTTCCTCAACGAGGACGTAGATCTCGTGGTGAGATCGAACCTCGGGAAAAATTCCTGTGTCTTGTGTCTCATTTACTCTAAATTTTGTTCATTAGATCATTTGAGTGCTAAACTTCAACATAAGGCAATTAGAAGTTACACCTGCATTCTTATACTAATCTCAAGTACAAATATCAGTTGTTCTCAATTCCGCTGCGAAAGAAATTTATTTTCCTAAATCACACCTGATCAACACACATAATTTTTGCACACCGGACTAGTCCACCCACACGACCGGACTAGTCCGGCCAACCAAGTTTTGACGATTCTATTAAGTGTGTAGGAAATTCAAAAGGCCTATTAACCCCCCCTCTAGGCCACATTCAATTGGTATCAGAGCAAGGTTCTCCACCAACGAGACACACATCTCGGAGAGATCAATGGCCTCTGAGAAGAACAACGATATCTCGAAGATGAACATTAATGAGGAGGAACAAGAAACTAAAGCTCTTGATGTGCTGAAAGAGAGCCCACACGATGATGAAGAAGTGCGACAATTGAAGGCACTTCTGAGAATGAAACTGCTAGGACAAAATGGAAAGGAAGAAGAGAAGAAGACGGGGAGTGGTCATCACGACTACTCCCGACAGCCTTACAACTACAACCGTCTCAACTCCAACAACCATTATCTTTCCATTCCTATAGGAAAACCTCCACAGTTTGACGGAAGCGACTATACAATGTGGAAGTACAACATGAAGATGCATCTAATGTCCCTAAATCCTAGTCTATGGCACATCGTTTGCATTGGCATAGATATCACGGACATGGATGAAGGACTGACCCCAGAACAAGAACAAGAGATTCACAGAAATGCACAAGCCGTCGCCGTGATCACATCATCTTTAAGCAGAGAGGAATTCACCAAGATTGATGGCGTAGAAAGTGCAAAGGAAATCTGGGATACACTTAAGATGACTCATAAAGGAAATAGATCGGTTCGTGAAGAAAAAATCTAAATGCTTGAAGGAGAGTTGGGGAGATTCGCTATTGAAGAAGGTGAATCACCTCAAGACATGTACAACCGGATGAAGGCAATCATCAACAAGTTACATGCCTATGGAAGTAAGAAATGGACAGATCACGAGGTAGTCAAGAGAATGATTAGATCCTTCATGCCAAGAAATGTCACACTTTGCTCAATGATTAGAGAAAGCCCCGGTTTTCACAAATTGACCCCCGATGAGTTGTTGGGGAAGATCATAAATCATGAGCTGATGGAGAAAGAGGCAAAATACATCAAAGACTTGGTGAACTCAGTTCCTCCAAAAGGAAAGAGTTTGCTCTCAAAGCTACATGTCGACCCAAACTCAAAGAAGCTCGTGAAGATCAAGACGATGGGCACGCAAGTGACGAGAGCACCGATCTTGATGATGAGGAAATGGTACTCTTTATCAAGAAGTTCAAGCGAATTATGAAAAGAAGACACGGCAACAACTCAAATGAAGGCAAAAGCAAGGACAAAGGAAAATCCAAGGCTCGACGCACTTGCTACAACTGCGGAGAGTATGGTCACTTCATGATGGACTACCCCTATGAAGAAAACAAAAAGAAGAAGGAAACAAGATCTCAAGAAAAGAAAAAATTCAGAAAAAGAAGACAAAACCATCAAGCTCACATTGGCAAGGAGTGGGACTCAAACGACGAGTCCTCCTCCGATGAAGAAGAAGAGATGGCCACTATTGCAATCAAGAAACCTACTATGAAGGCCACACTCTTTCCAAACATGGGAGTACGGGACATGAACAACCACACTTGCCTTATGGCTAAGGAAGGCAAGAAAAAGGTACGGCTCACTCCTCCTACGCTAAATTCCTCTATTGATGACATTGACAGCTCTAGCGATAGCGAAGAAATGTTTAGAGGACTAAGTAAAATTGCTCTAAAGAAAATAGAAATGTTGTCGAACGAAATTTTTGAGAAGGAAGAACTTCTTGATCGACAAGAAGATATGCTCATCCGTGAAAGGAAGAGATATCAAGAAGTTGAAAAGCTTCTCGAGCTTGAGAGAGAGAAGAACAAGTCGCTTGAAGTTGAGCTAGTCTAAAGTAAGGAAACTTACTCAAAGCTAAAAGACTCGCATATTGCAATCAAGGAAGAACTTGCTAACTTGTCAATAGTTAACAAGATCCTTGAGGTGCAAGTTGAGTCGCTCAAGCAAAGTGACTCTTCTTCCTCCAAGCGCTCTTCCTCCAAAGATATGATTTCGACAACAATCGGAACTTGCACTTGCTCTAGTAAGAAGAATATTATTTCTAATACATCAACTTCTAGTAATATCCATGCCCCTCCAAGCGGCATCTTTGATAAGGAGAAGATCAAATATGCACGCAGTGCATATATGGTCACTAGACCTCCTAATTTCAAAGATGGCCTTGGTTTTGATAAGAACAAACCCATGCTTACTTCTAATCATGCTAAGAATAGAATTGTCTTTGTCAAGGAAAAATCTCATGAATCTGAACCACAAACATTGTTTCATACATTTAATGCTTCTTATGTTCTTATGAAAGCAACAAATGGAAGAGTCATTGCCAAATATACAGGGCCACGCCACAAGAACTTGAAAACTTGTGTGTGGGTGCCCAAGACTCTTGTGACTAACCTGAGAGGACCCAAGCATGCTTGGGTACATAAAACCAAGGAATAATTCTTTTTTGCAGGCTTACTCCTCCGGCGGAACAAAATGGGTACTTGATAGAGGATGCACAAATCACATGACCGGAGAGAGAAGTATGTTTGTGGAGTACGAGTACAACAAGGATCCAGGTCAAGGCATATACTTCGGAGACAACAGCCAAGGAAAGGTCCTTGGTAGCGGTAACATTGAAATATCCTCTCAACATACCTTATCAAATGTTTTACACGTATATTCTCTACATTATAACCTTTTGTCAATATCCCAACTATGCGACAAAGGTTACAACTGCTTATTCACTAATGAGGGTGTGACTGTTTTTAGAAGAAGCGATGGCTCGATTGCATTCAAGGGAATGTTGAAGGGCAAGCATTATCTAGTTGACTTCAACAAAGATAAAGCCGAACTCAACACTTGCTTGGTTGCTAAGACCAACATGGGATGGCTGTGGCATAGACGGCTAGCCCATGTTGGGATGAGAAATCTGCAGAAACTTCTAAAAGGTGGTCACATTCGTGGTCTCAAGGATGTGGTTTTTGAAAAGGACAGGCCGTGCAGCGCTTGTCAAGCAGGAAAACAAGTCGGAGCACCACACCCCGCCAAGAATGTGATGACTACCGCAAGACCGCTGGAACTTCTCCACATGGATCTTTTTGGTCCAGTCTCGTACATCAACATCGGCGGTAACAAATACGGTTTAGTAATTGTTGATGATTTTTCAAGATTTACCTGGGTATTTTTCTTGTATGATAAATCAGAAACTCAGGGGATCCTCAAGAAGTTCTTTAAAAGAGCTCAAAACGAATTCTCATCAACCATAAAGAACATCAGAAGTGACAACGGGACAGAATTCAAGAATCTCCAAGTTGAAGAGTTTCTCGATGAAGAAGGGATAAAGCATGAATTCTCAGCACCCTACTCCCCTCAACAAAATGGAGTGGCCGAAAGGAAGAACAGAACATTAATCGAAATGGCGAGAACTATGTTGGATGAATACAAGACATGAGATCGATTTTGGGCAGAAGCGGTGAACACCGCTTGCCATGCCACTAATCGACTGTACCTCCATCGACTACTGAAGAAAACTCCATATGAGCTCCTTACCAGTAAAAAGCCAAATGTTTCTTATTTTAAAGTTTTTGGTTGCAAATGTTTTATTCTAAACAAGAAAAAGAGGGCCTCGAAGTTCGCTTCGAAGTCCGATGAAGGATTCTTGCTCGGTTATGAATCGAATGCCTACGCCTATCGTGTCTTCAACAAGGTGTCCGGCCTTGTTGAAGTAGCACGTGACGTAGTGTTCGATGAATCTAACGGCTCACAAGTAGAGCAAGTTGATAAGTTTGTGCTAGATGAAGAGGAAGCTCCATATGAAGCACTGAAGAAAATGGGACTTGGCGATATCTTACCACAAGAGCAAACATTCGACTCAAATGCACAAGTTGAACCTCAATGCGGAGGCCATGATCAAGGGTGAGCCCTTGCACAAGATCAAGAGGAGGAAGGTCAAGAAGATCAAGACCATCATGGAAGCAATGATCTAGGGGGAGACAATGTACATGAAGATAATGAAGAACAAGCAACTACACAAGCTCCACACCCAAGAGTACACCAGAGCGTGCAAAGAGACCACCCTGTTAACAACATCATTGGAGATATTGCAAAGGGAGTAACTACTAGATCTCGAGTTGCAAATTTTTGTGAATCCTACTCTTTTGTGTCTTTTCTGGAACCATACAGGGTAGAAGAAGCCTTAGGGGATCCAGATCGGGTGATTGCAATGCAAGAGGAGCTGAACAACTTCAAGAGAAATGAAGTATGGGAGCTAGTGGAGAGACCAAAGGCGAACATAGTCGGAACTAAATGGGTCTTTTGGAACAAGCAAGATGAACATGGAGTAGTAACAAGAAATAAGGCAAGACTGGTGGCCAAAGGTTATTCTCAGGTCGAAGGTTTGGACTTCAATGAAACTTTCGCTCCTGTAGCTAGACTTGAGTCCATTCGTATTTTATTGGCATATGCTACTCACCATAATTTTAAGCTGTATCAAATGGACGTCAAAAGCGCTTTCTTAAACGGCCCAATCAAGGAGGAAGTTTATGTGGAGCAGCCACCAAGATTCGAAGACCCGAAGTATCCCAACCATGTCTACAAACTACGTAAGGCTCTCTATGGCCTCAAACAAGCTCCTCGAGCTTGGTATGAGTGTCTTAGAGATTTTCTAATTCAGAATGGATTCAAAATTGGTAAAGCTGACTATACACTTTTCACTAAACATTGTGATGATCATTTATTTGTATGTCAAATTTACGTTGATGATATTATCTTTGGATCAGCTAACAAATCCTTCTGTGAAGAGTTTAGCAAAATTATGACAGATAGGTTCGAGATGTCAATGATGGGCGAATTAAATTTCTTCTTGGGATTCCAAGTGAAACAACTAAGAGAAGGTACATTTATAAGCCAAACCAAATATACACAAGATATTCTCAAGAAATTCAATATGGACAAAGCCAAACCCATCAAGACACCTATGACCACTAATGGACATCTCGACCTCAATGAAGACGGTCCAAATGTGGATCAAAAGGTATATCGGTCCATGATTGGCTCTTTACTTTATTTATGTGCATCTAGGCCAGATATTATTCTTTGTGTTTGCTTGTCTGCAAGGTTTCAAGCTGCACCTAAAGAGTGTCATTTAGTTGCTGTAAAAAGAATCATAAGGTACCTTGTGCAGACACCCAACTTGGGCCTTTGGTATCCCAAAGGATCCAAATTTAACTTGATAGGATATTCCGATGCCGACTATGCAGGAGGGACTTGTCAGTTTCTTGGTAGGTCCCTGGTATCTTGGTCATCTAAAAAGCAAAACTCCATTGCCCTTTCCACAGCAGAAGCAGAATATATTGCAGCCGGTAGCTGTTGCGCACAATTACTTTGGATGCGACAAACCCTTAGGGACTACGGCTATAACCTTAACCATATCCCACTTCTATGTGACAATGAAAGTGCCATAAAAATTGCACACAACCCAGTAGAGCACTCAAGAACTAAGCACATAGATATCCGTCATCATTTCCTTGGAGATCATTCATTAAAAGGTGACATTGCTATTTCACATGTTAGAACTGAAAAACATCTTGCGGATATTTGTACCAAACCATTGGATGAGAAACAGTTTTGTGAACTTAGGAATGAACTTAACATTCTTGACTCTCGAAATGTGGCTTGAAACGTTGCACATCTGGTTGATACTTCAAATGTTACATTTTATTGCTAAAACTACCCCTCACCTCCTTTTTCTCCTAAGAAAACTATTTTTAATGAAGAAATCTTGGAATTTATGACCATGTTTTTGTGTTGATTGCTTTCTGGTCATAATCACCAAGATTATTTGCAAAACATGTCCTTGGATCACTATTAGTTATCTCCAAATACTTAGTTTGTCCAGTAACACCGCACTAGTCAGGTTTGCCACCGGACTAGTCCGGATAGTCCCTCTTTCTTAGTTTTTCCAGGGGCACCGGACTAGTCCGGTCAGCTGCCTATATAAGCAGCTGGCCCGTTTCAAATCTCCCTCCACTTGACCTAAACCCTCACCTCTCAAACCCTAGTCTCCAAAAGGTGATTTTCGAGTTGAGCCCTCAAAATCCAAGCTCTCTCCGTGGGAAACTCTCCCCTCGACGAGTTGGTACTCCTCTCCAAACTCATCCCGACAGATTTGTGCATCTTCAACGTGAATCCTCAAATCTCGGTAAATTTCTCCCTAAAGTCAAACTCTCAACTTTTCTAGTTCTAGCCTATTTTTCTTGATTCCAAGGAAGAGAGTGGCGATGAGTGATTCCCATCAATTTTCCCCTTTTTGGTGCCTTGATGCCAAAGGGGGAGAGATTGAGACTAGGAGACATAAAGACTAATAGTTTCAGAGTAGTTGGTGTCTTTATGTTTTTGTGATCAAGGACATGTGTACTTAATTTTAAAACCTTGTAATGCACTATTTCTTCTCTTATGTGTGATGCTTATTGTTGCTTGGATGATTATCTTTATACTCATTGTTGATTATCTTTACTTCATCAAACCTTGTTGATCACACACTTGTTAGGCACCCCACCATGAGGTGTGTGCATATGTGAGAAGCTTTTTGTGGACTTATCATTATTCTCATATGTGCACACCTTATGAAAATCAAGATTTTATTCTCAATTGTGATATCTCAAATGGTTGTCATCAATAACCAAAAAAGGGGGAGATTGTAAGTGCATCTAGGATATCCCTTGTGGGTTTTGGCTAATTGATGACAAACATATGAGATCCTAATGAAACTACTGAGATGATTGCAGGACAAACAAGTAAAACATTTTGGTGCACACAAAAAGGTGAAAAATGAAGTGGTGTTCAAAGAGAAATACTTTGATGAAGCTTGGAAGACCAAAATAGATTTTGAATGGATAGGGAGTGTATGAAAGACATACTCCAAGAGCTCACAACTTTGCGCGAGGGTAAGGGATTAAAATTAACCTAACTTTCACAAAGCATCGGACTAGTCCGTTCAACTTTCTGGGATCCCACTCACAAGGAGACCGAACTAGCCCGTTGATGTTTCTGGAGTCTCTCATACTGAGGGACCGGACTAGTCCGATCATGGACCGGACTAGTCCGTTTAACTTTCTGTAATCCCCCATTCGTGGAGATCGGACTAGCCCGCGGACTAGTCCGATGAACTTTCTGGAGTCACTTTCACACAGCACCGGACTAGTCCGAGGTTGGACCGGACTAGTCCGGCAAACTTTCTGGACCTCAAAACACATTGGGACCGGACAAGTCCGGACTTGCACCGGACTAGTCCGGTGTTAGGGTTTTTCAACGGCTAGCTTTTGGAAACCCTATAAATAGAGAGTCCACGACTTTCCTATCAACACACACGTCGAATATTGATCTAAGAGCAAACCCTAGCGCCGCCGCTTTGTCCCAAGAGCCCAAAACACATCTCCCCACACATCTAAGGTTCAAAAAGAGTGAAATCAATTGAACACTTGGATTCGGGATTGGGAGATCGTCATTCTTTCATTGCGAGCTCTTGGGGTTTGATCTTTCTACACTCATACTCTGCACTGTAATACTTTTGAGTGTATTTGATCACTTTTTCATTGTGATTCTTGTGGGAGCCCTCAACGTGTGAGGTTGCCCCACAAACTTGGTGATTACCCGTGATAGTGGAGTCAAGTCGGCCTTCGTGGTGACTTGAGGAGGGAAAGGGTTGGAGACCCGGCTCTGTGTGAGCTTCCTCAACGAGGACGTAGATCTCGTGGTGAGATCGAACCTTGGTAAAAATTCGTGTGTCTTGTGTCTCATTTACTTTAAATTTTGTTCATTAGATCATTTGAGTGCTAAACTTCAACATAAGGCAATTAGAAGTTACACCTGCATTCTTATATTAATCTCAAGTACAAATATCAGTTGTTCTCAATTCCGTTGCGAAAGAAATTTATTTTCCTAAATCACACCTGATCAACACACATTATTTTTGCACATCGGACTAGTCCGCCGACACGACCAGACTAGTCCGGCCAACCAAGTATTGACGATTCTATTAAGTGTGCTCGAAATTCAAAAGGCCTATTCACCCCCCCTCTAGGCCACATTCATTAATTAATTAGATGTAACTAGTTCATACGTGTTCATATGAGTTTACGGGGGTTTTAGCGAGAATTAACGCTGCTGAAAATAAAAATATGGTGCGACTACGATCAAACTACGCCTATTAGATTCAACATGTTCGCTAAAATTCACATCGGAAACATGGCCTACCGTAGATACGATGGCTTCGAAGATCGCGGGATGGGGACGATGCGTAGACGAAGTAGATGCGCAAGGTCCTCTGGCGGCACGACGACGGCGACGCGATGGCGACGACGATCTCCGATGGACGGCGGCACCCTCCTCTTTTTCTTCCTCTTCCTCCCCTTTTTTTCCTCTCTTTTTTCCTTCCTGGCGGTGCAGCCCTCTGGTCCTTTTTTCTGTACCGGCGGCTAGGGCTTCTTTCTTCTGGGCGTCTCCGGCGGCGGCATTTTCTGGCGGTGTTGGAGAAAATTACGATGACCTACATTCCTTTATATAGGCAGGCGGTAGGGTGCTAGGGTCGGCGCTGTGCATAACCGACTCGGTCGGCGGGAGTTGCGGTGCGGGGCCGAGGCGCATGGGCAGGCGAGCGCGCTGCTCGCGCGCGTTGCGGGGCGCGTATCGCGCGGGAGCCGCGGGGTGGGGCCACGCGGTCGGCTCGGCACGCGGGAATGCGGGCGCGGCGGGTCGAACGCGCCGGCGCGGTGGGGCCCGGCGCGGGGCTGCGCGCTGCCGCGTTGGGGTGCGGGAGCAGGCGGGGTGGGGCCTGTGCGGGCGTGCGCGGGAGGCCGGTGCGAGCGCGGGAGGCCAGGCGGCGCGCGCGCGGTCAGCGCGGCGGCGGGGTGAGCGGGAGCACGCTCGCTGGCTGGGCCGTGGCCTGGCCGGCGGGCTGCTTTCTTTTTTTTTTCTTTTTTTACTTGTTTTTTTCTTTTTATATATATACTTTTTTATTATATTATTTATTTATTTATATTTTCCTTTTTTGTTATTCTTTTTATTATTATTACATATTTTATTATTTATACTATTTTTTATATATATATTTTCTTTTTTCTTTACATATACAAATTTTATCATTAAATATATATTATTATATTTTATTTTTATACTTATTCCCTATTACAAGTTTTATGCTATTATTTTCTTTTTCTTCTTTTGCTATATACATTTGTATATATGCTCCATCTTTTATTATTTTTCTTTTATCCTACTAATGTTTAATGCATGAACATGTATGCAATGCATGATGCGAAAATTGAGGGTGTTACAAAGAAGGAGATTAAGATCATGAAGAGGAAGAGAAGGAAACAAAAGAGGATCAAGATCTCCATCAAGTTTTTGTTCTTCATCCACAAGTCACCTTCAAGTTCTTCATCAACCTTAGATCGTCAAGATCCAAGTGTTGCCTCCGAAACTCTCGATTCTTTGAGTCCTAAACACCTTGTATACCTTCTACTTCTTCTTTCTCACGTGAATTCAACCTCGTTTCTCCAAATTCACGTCGATCTAGAAAACCCTAATTCGCTGCTTCTGCGTAGGGCGAACTAGTCCGGTCCTATAGCGGACTAGTCCGGGCTGGCTGTCTATTTTCTGCTGAATTAATTCTAAATTGATTCGAATCAATTCCGAACCTGTTCAAACTTGGTAAAAACCATTAAAACTTGTTAGTAAACATTATTAACGACTCATTAACTAGTTTAGCTTTGCATTTGCATTAATCATGCATGTCATATCATATTGAGTAACATATCTGCATTTATTGATTGTGATTCTTGTCTTGTATGTTCGTTGCGCGGTTTAGGCGGATTTGCGCTAGAGAGTGCTGGGGAGGATCTCCAGCACAAAGAGTTTGAAGACTTTGACCCAAACCAAGCCCGAGAGCAAGGCAAGTGCCCTTGAACATATTGATCCTGTTTTTATAATAAATGTTTTGTTTTCAAAACTGCATGCTTGTGTCAATTTGATGGGAATTCCTATTATAGGAAGTTTACCAGCTTTGCTTAACCACCCTTGTCACCTGGAATCCATGGTAGAGAGTCGGGAAGGGCTTTTTACCTTTGCTTCACTTAATTAATTGGGATGGGAAAACAACTATAACATTTAATTATGCATTATTGAGATTATGGTTAATATGAACTGGTTAATATGATATGGTAATGGGTGATCTAAGCAAGCCTCATATGTGGATGGGTTGGAAGACATGGTGGTTGCATGCTTTAGATCTACAGACCGGTTCATGCGAGAATAGGCCAAGACGACAGCGCCACCATGAGGCCAAGTATGGGTGTAGCGTAGCTGATTAATTAGGGTATTGCTACTATTGAGCGGATCATTTGGCGCACTGGGGAACAAGAGTCGGATTTGGTCTGCATTTGAGGCGGGACTCCCTGGGATCCGAATGGCACAATAGGGGGCCCTTGGTTGAAGATGTGCTCAGTTGGAGACATCGTCACCTGTGAAACCTCAGTGGGTCCGTACATGCTAGTAGTCCCTTTGTAAACGCTATTTTGTGATCTCTTGGCCACACACTAACATAAGTGTGAGACGACATAATAGAGGTTCTAGTCACTGAAAGGTGATGAAATCACAAACACGTGGTTAAAGCGATACAACCTCTACGGAGTGTTAAAAACTATCATGATAGCCGTGCTGCCAGTTAAGAGCACCTAGACAACTTCCATGATTAGCGGGAACTGGTTATGGGGTGTATTATGGTTTATGGCAATGGATATGGTTAATGGTAATGAGAAATCTGGAATATATATGATGGTAATGAAATATTGACTGGTATTATGATAACTGCATGGCTTATGATGGGTTTACTTCACATACATATAATATACTGCTTTCCAAATGTTTTAATGTACTTTTCATCACTTTGCCTTTATTATTGTCGTCATTTGTATCAACTACATGTCATGGTTTACTACACTTGCTAAGTACAACATGTACTCACTCTTGCAATTCCCCCACCAACAGATGCGGGTCAGGATTGGGAGTATAACGTTGATAATGCGAAGTTCTAGGCCGTGTCTGCCGCCGGATTTGCCTATGGTGTTGATTGTAGCTGCGCTATCCCTTATGCCTATTTGCTTAGTTTGCATAGTTGCTTTATTAGATGATTTTCGCTGCATTAGTTCAAACTTGTCATTAATATTCATTAGAGCTTGTAATTGAGGATATTATGAATTCTGTAATAAAAGTGCTTAATTAATCTTGTTCTGTGGTAATTTTCTGTATATCCTTTTGTAAATGCGCTCTAGAATGTGTGTTCAACGTCCTGAGCACACATATGCGTTCACTTGGTTCATTTTCGGAACCGAGTGTCACAATTTGGTATCAGAGCCACAGGTTGACCGTAGGACGCAACCTAGATAGAATGGACACTTTAGAGCACACAGGAACACTCAGGAATCGATGTGTTTTTGCATGGTGTGCTGAATGCTATGTATTGTTGCTTGTGTTCTTAGTAGAGGATTTTGGGATGCTTTAGCATTGCCATGTCCACACGGACTAGCAAAGGTAGTTGCTTAGTTTCATATCCCTTGATGCATATAGTTGGGGATGTTTTCTAAATTCTTATCTCTTGCTTTTCTTCAGATGGTGAGGACTCAGAACCAGAGGGATGGCAATGATGAAGAGGAGAACAATGGAGCACCTCATAACAACAATGGACATGGACCTGCTCAGGGAGCTATCAACCTTGAGCAACTTTTGGCTATGCAAAACTAGCTCTTGCAGACCATGATACATACAATTTGTTGACGGCTGTTATATACCAATTTCAGCCGTCAATATAACTCAATTATGTGAAGGATTGATCATTTCTTGCACACATCAACTTTTACTTGACCTATTTCCACTTGTACTTGGAGAAATATGTGTATGCAGATATTAATACAAAAATTGAGGAAAAGTATGGGGAGCAATCCTATAAAATACAATCTCATCCAATCAGGCGACGACACGTGGCACCACATGGATCAAATGGCCCACAAACAGAAGTATATGAGGCCATCCAATGGTGTAGCACCAATATCAGTCAATGGGACCCACCTGGCAGCCACCTGGAGGAAGTACAGGCCGTTTGGAGCCCTGACCAAGTCGGCCGAGCAAGGGGGTCGGCTGACCTGGTATTGGCGCCAAAAGCGGTCAACATCCACGTGTTGGCTCCTCCCGGCTCCCTGGAGTCAATGACGACTGATTCGCAGGCTTTTGGTCGTGGGAATCAACCTCAACACTAGTATAAATAGGACCCATACCCCTCACTTCAACACACACCACATGGGCATCATTCTATTGTATACACACTACAAGGATTCCGACCTGTTGCAACGATTGTCTGCAAAGAATACTAAATCGTTGCAGTAAGCTTGGCTTTTTGCCAAGATTCACTAGTTCATGGCACTAGGATCTATTGCCACGGAACACAATCGTTGCATTAGGATCTGTAGCCATGAATCACCAGTTCATGGCGTCAGGATGCTAATGCAACGGACCACAGTCGTTGCAACATGTCCAAACTAGGAAAGGAGTGGAAGGAGTATCTCTTCCCAATTCCACATTGGGAAAGGTATGTCTCATTTATTCCTTCTTGTATTTGTGACTTTGTGCTCAATAAAGATATTATCTTTAGTCTTCTTTTATATGTATACTTGGACATAGCATTTCTTGTTTGATCGTGTAGTCCATGTAAGTGGAAGGCATAATATTTATGATTGTACTCTCATGATCACATCTTATGGTCATAAACACTATAGACCCCCACTGTAGTCTATGTAGTTATGATATGATTATGTTAATATGAATAACTATGCTATACAATCAACATTGGCTCAACGATGATTTAGTTCATTGCCTTAGGATGGCTTGTGCTGCAGCTCATAAGGTATTTGCTTAGTATGCTAGCATTGTGCTAGGGTATTTAAGTAGCGTTGGATGTCTCGTAGACTCGCGAATTGAAGAGGTAGGCAGTAGGTGGTGACAGTCCTATCTGTCCTTTGTAATCCTCCACGTTTGGCTATGCCACACGCTCTTGGCGGGAGTCGCCCTAGTATTGTTATGGGTAAGCCTGTGCCCGATGTGTTGAATAGCATTGCATAGGAATTCATCATTGACATGAACATTAGTATCTACCTTAGGCTATGTATATGTATTAGGAGCATTGCAGGAGCAACACTCTAACTCTTAATCCAATCTCCCTCTAAGACCCATTTACCCTTTAGAATAGATTGCCTAGGTATGTGTCACACTACCCCTATTATCAACTAACCCCCTGCCCGGATAATTGATTAGTATCCCATAGCTTGACCATAAGAGTAGTATATACTTTACTCCATTGCCTTCCTTTGGGATAAATACGATACACTTGGGAATACTCATGGGTCAAATGCTACAACGGTATCTTCCATGCGCTTAAGGATCTCATCTCTTTACCAAAGATGATATGTGGTGTTAAGAAATACCAATAAGAATTTCTAGCGCCGTTGTCAGGGATGATTTGTTAGTATATATTAGGAGCCGTCAACAAGCATTTCTGGCGCTGTTGCCGGGGATGATTTGTTAGTATATCTTAGGAGTCGTCAACAAGCATTTCTGGCATCGTTGCCGGAAAAGGCAAAAGAAGTGAAGGATAGCTATCACTTGTGATTAAGCTATAGGTACTAATAGTTATTAGACATGATTACCCTTGTTTGTTTTCTCCTTTGTGTCAAAACATGGTAGTGTTGGCCAACCCATTGTATGGGATGGCCAACGAGGACTCAAGTTCTAAACTACAAGATGATTCAATGCGTACCTCAACAAATGTCCGCTAGGCAACACCATTGCCTTTTGCAGGAGAATTTCAGCTTTCAGTAGGAGGCAAAGTCATCCATACCCAAGCTTGGGGAAGGCTCCAAGAAGTTCTTCTTGGTTTGCCTCCACCATGGGGTCGATAGTTGGCTCTTCATCCAACACTAGTGTCATGGGTTGGCTCCACCAATCCATGACCACATTCATGCTAGAGCTGAAGGAGTCCTATTCTCATTCATCATGGATGAGAAGAAGGTCTCCACTCAAGGGTTGGATTGAAGAATGCTCGAGTTCCCATAGCTTGTCACGCACACCACTTCACAAGGCGGATATGCTAGTTATCGAACTAAACCTCCCATTGAAGTATCATGAATAGCCAAGTCGTTGGAGATTTGTTTGGATAATCCAAGTCGTGGTTATTCACATGATTTGTGAAAATCCATGTCATCATTGGACGCGTGGGAATTATTTCCCTAAGACCCATGAGGACCTTTTTCAAACAACAACTCCAATGACTACCATTCACAAGGAGGTCAAGGGTGGAATTAACATCACTCTTGTATTCAAGGAGGCTATGGGTTTCCAAGGGATTTAAGTTCAACTAGCCTACCTTGAAGTATTTTGGCCATGCAGAAATCAAGATAACATTCACATGAAGATCTTGGCCAAGGACAAAAACTTAAGGATCATTCAAAGTCCAAGATATCCCACATCACTTGTTGGGATTCCCACACTTCGACCAAACCCATTCAACCTAGGGCAAGTGACATTGTGGATGAAGCGTTTCTTGTTTGATTGTGGAGTCCACATATCATCATGCTCAAGGAAGCCTTTGATCCATGATCAAGGTATGGTTTGATTCAATGGAATATCAATATGGTCAGAGTGGCACCGCTAAGAAGGACAAACACCATTCTCATGAAGGAATACATTCAAGAGGGAGAACCCGTCTCTACAACAACATGTCTATATCAATACAACGGGGAGAGGATAGGGCCACCATGTGGCACACATGTCCAATTGACAGCCAAATGAGTTTGGTATGTCAAAACAGAAGAAATCGTTCACGTCTTCAACTCCGGGATTGGACAACAGATCATCGCGCTGAACAGAAATGGAGGTAAGTCCTACTCATCGGACTTCAAAACATCAATGAGTCCTCGCCAATAGGTTAATTGGTAGTTATCTCATATTTGTTTTCCGAATTGCATCAACCCTTGCATTTGCGTATTTGAAATTCCACACTTGCATGTTGGAAAGTAAAATTTCCAACCATCATAAAACTAAAAACTTGAATTAGGGAAGAAATTTAATTGGATATGAACTACTTGCATGACCACTTGAATTTATCTTCCTAGTTCAAACCAAAAGGATTTTTTTTGACCCTCATTGCATTTACAAGTTATTTCAAGTTGGGCAAGACAATTTGAAAATTGGGTTCAATTTGCTTTTGGCTAACGTAACCCGTTTTCGAGTTGTTTTGTGTGTTCTTGATTAAAGTGCAGCTAGGTCAGAATTGTGAAGAGCTGGTATGGCAAGAAAATGGAAGGTTTCATCAAGCTCAAGTCACCATTAGGAGGATTTGAGAACACTTCCCTCCTTCAAACTCATTTTGAGTTCGAGGAAGAGAAATGTTCAAGATGATGACCCAATGGAGGAGCCAGAACGAAATCCGTTGCCAAATCCAATCTCAACTTGGCATTTGCATTCAACCATCAAGCCTACGCCAAATATCAAGGTTTCTCACACAAAGACCTTCGTCACCAACTGCTTTTCAAATGAGGTATGAGTTTAGAATTTTTCATTGTTTGGTTTGCCATAGAATTGAATGCATTTTCTTGCATTTGTGAGAAAGGTTGACACTTCCTCATCATTTAATTCTCATGCATTCTCACAAGAGTAGGTGTGGGTATTGACTTTTGGATATCCAAAAGGATACCTTACTTGGAAAAATCTAAAACAAGTACCTAGAATCCTTTAAGCATTGTTTTGTAGACTTAGTCATTTTTCTCTAGTTTTAAAAAATAAAACTTTTGGGCATGACTTAATTGGTGAATTGACATATAGAAACTTGGGCATAGTGACAGCCATATATTTTAATTGAGCTTCATGCATAGATGGTGTCACTAGATTTATAACTCCTAGGAATAAGTGATATCCTTGCTCTAAAATTGAATTGGATTTTTTGGAGGAGTCATTAAATTTTAAATTCCTAGTGAAGTTCAGGAGGATAAAATTGAGAATCTTGTTTGTCGTGGTCTAAATGATAAAATTTGCTCTTGAAAGCTAAGATGGTTAGAAACTTTAAAATATGTAGGGATCCATATAGTATATTTCTATCACATGCATTGCTATGAGTAGGAGCTTTAGAAAATATGCAACATGAATGATCCATAAAGCTCCACTCTTATCAATGAATGACACATTGATCATGGATACACATGAGATTGGAACCAATGCATCTTTGATTTTGTTCTTCCCCGTATGTTCAAATGAAAGTTCGGTTACCTAACCCGAACGTCCATTTGTACAATTATCGGGAGCTAACCATCCCTCTCTATTCAAATGAAAGTTTGCAGGAGTAATATTAATATGTAGGCATTCAAGAAGCTGATTGTTGGGATCCCTAGGGGATCCCATTTCAACATCTCTCGGCCAAGGAGTAAATGAGGATGGTTGCTACCTATCGGAAATTATGCCCGAACGTCAATCATAACTATACAAGGCTAGAGATTTGAAATGGGATCCCTCCATGAGCAACCAATGGGCTGCCACGAATGGGTGAGAGCATTATGCTCTCAACTATTTTAAGCACTCATTCAAGCTCAAGGGATTTGCCACCATCATTGGGTGCAAGTTGTTCCTATGTGGCAAGAAGGTATGTTGTACCTTACCCAAGGAACAACTGATTATACCCAATGCATGTTGGGCACATGTCACTCCCTTATGGCAAAAAGATATGATACACCTTAGCCAAAGAATGACGAAACATACTCAATGTATGTTGAGTGCACGTCATTCCTTTGGATCTAAAAGTTATAATTATCCCAGCCAAGGAATGACAAATCACACCCAACACATGGAGACCCTGATGTGCGGACGTTCAACATCGAAAATAGTCTATTCAACCACACTCATGGTGTCCACGGGAGGCAACACACCAATCAACTCTCAACCCTCCATTGTCAAAACAACACTGCAACAAGGATAGGACAACTCATGGCCTACCTCCGTCGTTAGGGTCTCAACCCCTATCACGGACCTAGATCAAGAATAAGCTTGGGAGAGGACCCCCACTTGAGGTAACTTGTATCACACCCACTGCATTTTTATATCAAATCATCCATTGCATATTTACTTTCCATTCATCCACCATCCACCATGCATATAAATAAAAACATAAAAATAGGAACTTAGATTAGCTTTGCTTTTTAAATAAAGATGTGCGGTAAGAATGATTTAGAATTCACATAGATGAAATGATGAATAGTTGCTCTGTTTTATTTTTCCTAAGTCCCTAGTTTACAACTTGCTACTCTCCAAATATTGCTTAAATTGGCTAAAATTAACTTTGCCTTGATTTAGAAATTGTGTGTAGCAAAAGCTTAATCTACTTGTAGGTTGTTGGGTGATTTGAATTAGTAATAGGGCTGATATTCCTATTTTGAAAGTGGAACTTAGACTTCCAGATAAATTCTATCAAGATTTAAGTTTGCCTCATTTTTGATTGGAAATACCTACCAAAGCCATATGATATTCATACATAGACAACATCTTATGCGTATGCTATTTGCTTTCACATTGAGCCTAGTCAAACTAGTATAGACCTATGTGAGAAATCATTCAATTCTTTTAGAATTCAATACTTCACTTGCACATGCTATACTTCTACACTAGAAGGAAGCGAAATTCCATCATATCCCCCATTCCACGATAAAAAGAGAAACTCCATGCTATTCATAGTTAGCACTCTCTTCAAGTTATTGCATAAAAAGGAGTAGAAGACATGCCACAAGAAAAAGAAAAAGAAAATGCATGCTTATATCATAAGCATGAGAAAAAAGAAAGAAGAAATAATATGCTTACTCCATAAGCATAAAAAAGGGGTAGCCATGTTTCATCCTTGCAATAAAGAGAGTCCACATCAAAAGGAGTCATCTCAATGTTCCCACATCCACCTCCATTCCATCACACATGCACAAGTCTCGATTCAACAGTTTGAATCGATTTCTCCTAAGGCTTGCTCTTTTGACTTAGCAATATTATGTGTTGCAAATATGCCTACTTACTCTCCCTATCAAGCTCCACATACAAGCCATATTCAAATAGTAGGAGTAGTATAGGCATAATGCCTTGGTAAGGACATATTTCCACTATACACAAAGGAGTGATTGAGAGAATCAATTGAGGTACTTATAATCTAATTTGAATCTCTCCGGAATTTAAGTAGAACTTGATATCTAGGCTATGCTTTCACCATTTGCTGTTCTATCTTTTAATTACCCATGAATAGGAGAAGGCATAACTTCCATAATGACTTAAGAAGGGTGAAGTACCATAGCCACTTTTCACAATACTAGGTAGATTATTTTGTTGTGCACTTGGTACTTTCGAAAGGTAGAACATTGTAGCAACTCCTGATCATCAACCTAAAGTCTTGACTTTGCTCGGGACGAGCAAATGATAAGCTTGGGGGAGTTTGTTGACGGCTGTTATATACCAATTTCAGCCATCAATATAACTCAATTATGTGAAGGATTGATCATTTCTTGCACACATCACCTTTCTACTTAACCTATTTCCACTTGTACCTGGAGAAATATGTGTATGTAGATATTTATACAAGAATTGAGGCAAAGTATGGGGAGCAGCCCTATAAAATATCATCCCAGCCAATCAGGCAATGACACGTGGCACCACATGGATCAAATGGCCCACAAATAGAAGTATCTGAGGCCATACAATGGTGTAGCACCAATATCAGTCAATGGGACCCACCTGGCAGCCACCAGGAGGAAGTACAGGCCGTTTGGAGCCCTGACCAGGTCGGCCAAACCAGGGGGTCGGCCGACCTGATCCTGGCGCCAAACACGGTCAACTTCCTTGTGTTGGCTCCTCCCGGCTCTCTGGAGTCAATGATGACTAATTCGAGCACTTTTGGTGGCAGGAACCGACCACTACAGGAAACGCGACTATGGATGACAACCCAAATTATTGACGACGGCACAGTCGTTATTTAACTTATTGACGATGGCTAAATGTAGCAATCGTCAATAATACCATAATTAACGACGGTTGGGTAGAAACCGTCGTCTTAATATTATTGTCGATGGCTCACCGTCGTTAATAAGGGCCCGTCAACAATATGGGCCGAAACCAGGCCCACCCGAGAAGTTATCGACGACGGTTCTTCTAACCCCCTCCTCTGCGGTGCCACCCTCGCCGCCCCTGCGCCGCCCTAGCTCGCCGCCGCCCCTACCCCCTCCTCTGCAGTGCCACCCTCGTCGCCCCTGCACCGCCCTAGCTCGGCGCCGCCCCAAACCCCTCCTCTGCGGCGCCGCCCTCGTTGCCCCTGCGCCGCCCTAGCTCGCCGCAGCCCTACCCCCTCCTCTGCGACGCCGTCCTCGTCGCCCCTGCGCCGCCCTAGCTCGCCGCCGCCCCTACCACCTCTTCTGCGGCGCCGCCCTCATCGCCCCTGCGCCGCCCTAGCTCACCACCGCCCCTACCACCTCCTTTGTGGCGCCGCCCTTGTCGCCACTACGCCACCCTAGCTCGCCGCCGCCCCTACCCCCTCCTCTGCGGCGCCGCCCTCGTCGCCCCTGCGCCGCCCAAGCTCGCCGCCGCCCCTACCCCCTTGTCATGGCCCATGGCCGCCGGATTGCCGAGGCCGACGACGTGAGCACGGACAGGATTGCCGCCGAGGCGGAACTGGCGAGGTCTCATGAGGAGGAAGACGAATACGTCAACAGAAATCTGTTCGATGCATTCACCCGTCCACAAGCAGGGTATTAACCCATTAGAATGAGCCCACACGTCGGGCCACTCACGCACTCAGCCCACGGCCCACGCGACACACGGTAGTGGGCATGACATCTCCCCGCTCCTCAAAATGTGTTTGTCCCCGGGCTAGGCACAGTTTTGCCAGGAACTGCAAATTTAATTGGTTCTTCTTGATTCAATTGCTCCACCGTAGTCCTATTCCATACTTCATGATTCAGTATTCCTGTACCCAGCTGAACCAATCTAGTAACCATTTCTTTCAGTCTCTGAAATGCAGAATCAGCATCCCTGTCCCAAGCAAAAGTCTTGCCCTAGCCAAATACTTCTTCATTTTCACAAGATGTCTCTGCCAGTAAAATAAAACCTTGATTCTCAGGTAAAATGCAGGAATACCAAGCTGACCACCAGCCAAATCCTCTTTACCTAGAACCGTATCTTCTATTGCTGCAGTAACCTCCAACACCCCCTTTGATATTCTCAGAACAGAGATATTACATGTTCCTCCTCCAGGATCAAAAACTGCTATCAACCACTCCTTGTTCATTCCACAAGACAAAGCAGCTGCTATTGGATCATTGATGATTCTTTCAATAGCAAGGCGACCAACATCCTTTGTGGCCTGAAACTGAAAATGCTCACTATGCCCCTTCAACCAGATATAGCCTTCTATCCCTGAAATGGTATGCAATAGCAATTGGTCAGAGTATTCCCTGTCTATGTCCACATTCACAAGCTTCTTCAGTGTGTCTGCAGTGAGCTCCATATTAAAGTCTGCTGAGGACTCAATGTCATGTAGACCGTTTGCTATCCTGAATTTATGCTGCTCCTGAGAATAATCTTTGCCAAACCCAAGTTCAAATACTGCCAAAGGCCCCACTGCATGATCCTTAGGCCACCTCTCCAACTGTCCTACTATTAAATCACTTATGATCTGCTGAGTTGAATCATTCCTTTGAGACCAATCTTCCCAATGAACTTCTGGCCGGTCCTATAAAATCTTCTGATCAACAGAGTGCACTCCTTGCAACATAATCCGTTTTGCATTGTGCTGAAACTGGCAGCACTTGTCTTCCCCTTTTGCAATGTTGACTCTCCCTTTTTCTCTCTCTCCCTCTATCCCCCACTTGGCTCCTTTCTTGGCGATCTCGCGCCGGCCGTCGAGGTAGTGCTGGTACACGTACGAGAGGAACTCCGACAGGGCCATGAGCATGGTCACGCCCTTGATGCCCGTCATCCTGTCCCCAAATAGCACCACAGCGAACACCGGCACCAGCGGCAGCGCCACCGTGCTCGTCTTAGCGAACAGCGATGACACCGTGCTCGTCATCGTATGACTGCTATAACTGTATAGCAGTTAGACCCCTTTTTACTTTAAGAACTGCACCGGATAGGGGGGGTTGTAGTGTTAAATAGGCGGCGTCATGAGCACGCTCTGCTCGGTCACTCTTGGGTGGGTTTAGGACCCATCTGCTTCGTTGTAGGGTCGTGACATGATATCACAATGAAACTTATAATGATTTGTTTGCTTTGAAGGTATACTCTCAAACATGGCTGAAGAACGCAGTTGGATGTATACTGATTGGAAAAAAGAATGGAAGGCACTCAGAGGAGTAGTTCACCAAGATGAATATTTTCATAGAACGAGCTTTCTCGTTGTCAAACAACAGCAATGTGAGGTGCCCATGTATCAAATGTCAGAATATGAAGTGTTTCGACAAAGTGACGTTGACGTATCACTTGTGTGGAAACGGTTTTATGCAACGTTATGAGTTGTGGACATTTCATGGTGAGACACCTTCTCAAGTCATAGAAGATCGAGATGAGGATGACAACACTGGAGTTGATAGGATGGACGAGATGCTTGAAGCCATAAATCCTGAATTGATGGAGGATCCTCCTACAACAGAGGTTAAAGAGTTCTTCAAGCTTGTCGAAGCTTCTGAACAACCGGTGCATGAACACACCATAATGACAATCCTCAGTTTCTTGACTAGATTTATGGCAATTAAGTCTAAGTATTCCTTCTCCAACAACTGCTACAACGATCTCACCAAATTGATCAGCGATGTCATTCCACAACCTCATAAATTGCCTAAATATATGTATCATTCTAAGAAATTAATTTCTGGGCTTGGTATGGACTATGAGAAGATTGATATATGCCCAGACAACTGTATGCTTTTTTGGAAAGAGCATGCCGATGAGAACAAGTGTTTGAAATGTGGTAAAGCAAGATTTGTTGAAATTGTTAATGACGACGGAACAAAAGTAATAACTGAAGTCGCATAGAAGCAGCTTCGCTACTTGCCTATCACACCTTGGTGGAAGCGCTTGTTTATCTTAAAAAAAACAGTCAGACACATGAGGTGGCACAAAGAAGGTCGACGTGAGAACGATGGAATGATGGTTCACCCGTCCGACTGTGAGGCATGGAAAGCGCTTGACCGCTTCGATCCAGATTTTTCCAATGACGCGAGAAATATTCGCATCGGGTGGCGACAGATGGCTTCTCACAGTTCAGTAAAAATGCAACACCATACTCTTGTTGGCCCGTGTTCGCATTTCCATACAAATTACCACCATCTTTTTGTATGAAGTATGAGTTCATGTTCCTTTGCCTTATTGTACCTGGACCGGATCATCCTGGTTCACGACTGAAAGTGATGTTGAAGCCGTTGATTGAAGAGTTTAAAATGTTATGGACATGAATCGAAGCGTACAACTGTTACAAAAAACAAAAATTCAACCTTCAAGCTGCATACTTGTGGTCTGTCCATGATTTTCCAGCTTATGGCATGGTTTCTGGCTAGAGCACTCATGGTCGTTTGACATGTCCAATATGTGCTTCAGATACAAAATGTTTTCGTTTAAATCATGGTGGCAAGATTTGCTACTTTGATTGCCACAAACGTTGGTTACCGCTCAATCACGTATTTAGGCAACAGAAAGATGCCTTCAGGAAGGACACCGTTGTCAAAAAAGGACCACTGCAACATCTCAATGGGTAGGAGATTGCTGAACAGTTGAACAACTTAGTGGCAGATGAAGGTCGTCTTGGATATTTTGTTGGTTACAAAGAGGACCACAATTGGAATCATATATGTGCACTATGGGAGCTACTGTATGTGAAGTCCTTAATTCTAATGCATAACATTGATGTCATGCACCAGGAACGTAACATGAGCGAATGCATCATAAGGACATGCTTCGATTTGATAGGAAGAACAAAAGATAATATAAAGGCTCGTAAGGATTTGGCAGAGGTTTGTAAACGTCCAACTCTTGAGCTAACCGAATCTGGTGGCAAACGTGTGCTTCTTTCTTTTTTCGACCAAAAGGAAAGAAAGAAGTCTTCAAATGGTTCCAAACGTTGAAATTTCCAGATGGTTATGCTGCTAGCCTAGGATGAGCCGTCAATGTTAAGACCGGAAATCTCACAGGGTTGAAAAGTCATGATTATCACATAATCATGGAAAGACTTCTGCCGATTATGTTTCGGGGCTATATTGACGATGCGGCGTGGAAGGTGCTAGCCGAACTTAGCTACTTTTATAGACAGCTTTGTGCTAAAGAAATCACAGCCGAGATGATGGAGAAGTTGGAAAAGGATATACCAGTGCTTTTATGTAAGATGGAAAAAGTTTTCTCTCCGGGATTCTTCAATCCAATGCAACATGTCCTAATCCATCTTCCATATGAAGCTAAAGTGGGCGGCCCTGTGCAATATAGGTGGATGTATCACATTGAAAGAGCACTTAGGTGTCTTAAACCTATGGTTCGCAATCGCGCAAGGGTTGAAGGATGCATCGCTGAAGCATACGCCATTCAGGAGATAGGATACTTTTCAAGCTATTTTGCAGAAGAACACAATGTTAATGTTTCTACATCGGGGTACAATATGGATGAAGCACCCCCTTGTAGCAGCCTCTCCATTTTTAAAACGAGAGGCACCACTGTTGGTAGTGGCATGAGATACGATGCTGAACCAGATGAAAGGACAGCTGCTTTCATGTACATGTACGCTAATATAGAGGGGATGGACAAATATTTTAGGTAAGTGTTTGTTCAACATCTATAATAATCAGCGTGTTGTGTTATACATTTATACTAATCATTATGTTTTTATTTATTTAGTGAGTTCGATCAACAAAATTGGAAATCTAAGCAGCAACCTACGAGCAGACAAATACAAGCATGCGATATTATGGTGTACATGGAGGGCTTAACTTCCTATCCTGGTTTCATGCACAATGCAAAAAAGAAGTCGGCATCCATGAAGAATTACGACAACTGTCCTGCGGTTCTATTAAAATTAAAAGCTTCGGTCGATACGACGTCAATGGGTTTCAATTTTGTTCAACTGAATTTGAAGCTCAATGTCTTTTCAGAGCAACATGTAACACCGGAGTTGTGAATAGGGCAGTTGACGACCAAGGACGTGAAATTAATTATTATGAGATCATTAAAAACATTCTTGAATTTAATTTTGCGGGGAATAAGGTCCTCAATGTAGTCTTCTTTGACTGCGATTGGTTTGATCCTAACAATGGAACTCGACAAAACCAATTTGACATGGTAGAAGTCAAACACAAGGACCGGCTACGAGGCTGCGACACCTTCGTCCTTGCACACCAAGTCGAGCAAGTGTATTATCTACATTATCCATGCAAAAATCTTAAAGCTTGGTGGGTTGTACAAAAGGTGAATCCTCGTGAGCGGTTATATACACCAGATGATGCTGGATACCTTGATGATGAGGTTGATATTGTTTACTAAGAACAAGAGTTGCCGGACTCTTTAGTCGTCGAGCCTGATTTAGGGCTCGATGACTTAGTTGGAGATGCAGAAGACATAGAGACTAGTGATATGCGAAAACGAAAACACAAACGGGCAACTACCACGAAAGAAGATCAATGGTCCAATTTACGTAGTAGAGTACATCGTGATGCTGATGGATTTTTAAATTAAGTACGAGTAACGTTTCTTTCATGTCTTCTTTTCTTTTATATACTTTATATTAAATTCATTAGCTAATTTGTCTTTGAATAGGATGTCGTCGATCAGCAACAGACGAGGAGGGGCAGGAGCGTGGAGCTTTCTGTCACCGACAGCACGAGAGGAGAGGCGGTCTTCCACGACACTCAGCTTAGCGGGAGTAGACGGGCTCAGTTTGTGAGCCATATACTGGAGTCATCACGACACCGGTCACGACAGGTAAAGAACATTTAATTACATAAATGATATAAGTAATTCTTTATTCTATAATATGTATCTTTAAAATTGTCAGGACGACTCTATGTTCGAAGACCTAAATACTAGTGTGCCTCCTTCGGTGCCTTCTTATTTGGTGTCTTCTGCTTCGGAGCCTCCTTCTTCGGAGCCACTGCAGTCGGGTGACCCCACCTCTGAGCCGGTTCCACAGCGGCGGACTAGGAGGACCCACTGCTTGTCTCCTCCTCCGGCTGCTGCAAACCCAGATGATCGGATCATTATTCATCTGATTGACGATAGGTAAGTTAATCTATAACTTTTAGACATATATATATACTAATTGAAAATCATGTATCAGGACTTGGGAGGATGCTTCCACAAGCCGGGGACCCCACACTCTGGTGAACAGTGTCCTGGGCCGTTTAGTCCATTTGCACTACCCCGGTGTAGTGAACGGCCGCGCTGCTACGTCTTGGGATGACTACTACAGGGCCCAGGACGTTCTTCACGGCAAGCACTAGGAGGATGTTTGGCACGACTTCATGGTAAGAATGAACAATACTTGTGTAATACAAATCTGATATAAGTTATATACATTTACTTGTATATTTTTTTCAGGCATGGTACTGTTTCGAGAACGAGGTCGAGCAGACGGATCTAGCTCGTCTCGTCTTCCATAACTGCGCTAGGAAGATCGTGACAAAGTCAATATCGTTAGCTCACATTCAAGCTACGAACAAGTACTTCAAGTTGCATCCAAACGAGCGTGAGCTAGGGAAGGACTCGTCGGACACGTACTTGACGGAGGCGCAGTACGCAGAGGTAAAGTTTTTAATTTATTTTGCTTCATTATCTGAATATGATCAATATTTTCATTCAATAATGAATTTGTGTAGGTTAGCGTAGCGTGGCTTCTCAGCCGTCCGGACGCGTACCGTGCCCTGTGTGCTCTTTGGGCGAGCCAGGGCTTCCAGGCACTTTCTAAAACCCGTCGAGAGAGTAGAGGTACGGATGGAAAACATCGCTTAGGTGGGGATGGCTACGTACGCCTCGCTAAACATATGGTAAGTGCTACTCACATTTTATTAAGTAATTTTATAATCTTTATTGTGCTAACATGTATCGATAGGAGTATGAGAGCGGTCAGCAGCCGGCACCTATCAAGGTGTGGAAGAGGGGTCACTTGGGAAGTGACCCATCGCAACCTGACCAGTTGTCTTCTCAGATGGCAACACGGGCTTTGGTAAGTTATTTTTTCAACTTAACTGAATTCCTTTAAATAGTTCTAATTACAAATAGTTCTAATAACGTTATTTTTTTCTATATTTTGGGAATCACCACAAAATGTAATGGAAATAAGGAGTTTTCTTGGCATGACTGGATATTACCATATATTCATCAAGAATTTCTCCAAGATAGCCAAGCCCATGATGAAATTGTTAATGAAAGGGAAGGCTTTCCAATGGACTCAAGCTTGTCAAGAAAGTTTTGAGGAGTTAAAGAGAAGGTTAACCACAGCCCCAGTTTTGATATTGTCGGACGTGAGCAAAAGCTTTGATATTTATTGCGATGCATCGAGACAAGAACTTGGATGTGTGCTCATACAAGAAGGTCAAGTGGTTGCGTATGCATCGAGACAATTGAAGAGACATGAGTAGAATTATCCAATGCATGATTTGGAACTTGCAGCTGTGGTACACGCATTGAAGATTTGGAGAAACTATATCCCTGGACATAGGTGTGGAATTTATATCGATCATAAGAGCCTCGAGTATAAATTCACACAAACGGATCTGAATTTGACACAATGAAGATAGTTGGAGCTCATCAAGGATTATGATGTGGGAATCAACTATCATCCAGGGAAGGTGAATGTAGTGGCCGATGCCTTGAGTAGGAAAGGAGTAAGCCACCAGCTCACAGTTTGAGAGCTGCCATCCTAGCTATGCAAGGACTTTGAATGGTTGAATCTCGGATTCGTGAATGAGATGGGTATAATAGAGTTAAATCCGACCTTGGAGCAAGAAATTCGGGAAGGACAGTCCAAGGATGAGGAGATTCAAGAGATCAATTAAAGGACCCAGGAGGGGAGATAATTCAAGTTTGAGGAGGATGATCATGGTACCTTATGGCTTGGAAAAAGGATTGTCATGCCTAATGTGAAGCATAATCGAGAGACGATATTAAAGGAGGCACATGACTTTCCATACTCAATTCGTCCCGGTTGTACGAAGATGTACAAGGACTTGAAGACATGTTATTGGTGGGCTAGCATGAAAAAGTACATAGCCGAATATGTAGCTTTGTATGATGTGTGCCAGCGAGTCAAGGCGGAACATCAAAGGCCAGCTGAATTATTACAACCAGAGGGTTCCAGATTTGAAGTGGGAAGAAATTGGAATGGACTTCATAGTTGTTTTACCATGTACTCAGTCTGGTTATTATTGAATTTGGGTAATTATAGATCGGTTGACCAAGTCAGCTCACTTCATCCCTGTCAAGACCAAGTATACGCCAATACAACTGGCAGACCTATATATGCAACATATTGTGTGCCGACATGGAGATCCAAAGAGGATAATTTCAGATAGAGGTTCTCAGTTTACCTTAAGGTTTTGGCAAAAATTGCATGAAGCATTGGGAACAAGGTTGATTTTCAGCTCAGCATATCACCCTCAAACGAATGGACAAACTGAGAGGAACAACTAGATTTTAGAAGATATGTTAATATCTCATGCTTTAAAGATATCTTTTCCCATGCTTAACTTTTCCCATGCTTTAAAGCACGAGATCTTAACATATCTTCTAAAATCTAGTTGTTCCTCTCATTTTATCCATTCGTTTGAGGGTGATATGCTGAGGTGAAAATCAACCTTGTTCTAAATGCTTCATGCAATTTTTGCCAAAACCTTGAGGTAAACTGAGAACCTCTATCAAAAACTATCCTCTTTGGAACTCCATGTTGGCACACAATGTGTTGCATATATAGGTCTGCCAGTTGTATTGGCGTATACTTGTTCTTGACAGGGATGAAGTGAGCTGACTTGGTCAAGGATCCACAATTACCCAAATTCAGTCATAACCAGACTGAGTACATGATAAAACAACTATGAAGTCCATTCCAATTTCTTCCCACTTCCATTCTGGAACCCTCAATGGCTGTAATAATCCAGATGGCCTTTGATGTTCCGCCTTGACTCGTTGGCACACATCACACAAAGCTACATATTCGGCTATGTCCTTTTTCATGCTAGCCCACCAATGACATGTCTTCAAGTCTTTGTACATCTTTCTACAACCGAGATGAATTGAGTATGGCGAGTCATGTGCCCCTTATAATTTTTTCTCCTGAATATGCTTCGCATTAGGCACGACAATCCTTCTTCCAAGCCATAAGGTACCATGGTCACCCTCATCAAATCTGAATTCTCTCCCCTATGAGGTCCTTTCCTTGATTTCTTGGATTTCCTCGTCCTTTGTTTGGCCCTCTCGAATTTCTTGCTCCAAGGTCGGATTTAACTCCATTATCCCCATCTCATTCACAAATCCAAGATTCAATCATTCAAACTCCTTACATAGCTCGGATGGCAGCTATCGAACTGTAAGTTGGTGACTTACTCCTTTTCTACTCAAGGCATCGACAACTACATTAGCCTTTCCCGGGTGATAATTGATTCCCAAATCATAATCCTTGATGAGATCCAACCATCTTCGTTGCCTGAAATTCAGGTCCATTTGTTTGAAAATATACTTAAGACACTTATGATCCGTATAAATTTCACACCTGTGTCCAAGTATTTAGTGTCTCCAAATCTTCAATGCGTGTACCACGGCTGCCAGATCCAGATCATGTGATGGATAATTCTGCTCGTGTTTCTTCAATTGTCTCGATGCATAGGCTACCACTTGACTTGCTTGCATGAGCACACATCCAAGTCCTTATCTCGATGCATCACAATAGATATCAAATCTCTCGCTCACGTCCGACAATATCAAAATTGGGGCTGTTGTTAACCTCTTATTCAACTCCTCAAAACTCTCTTGACAAGCTTGAGTCCATTGAAACACTTTCCCCTTCATTAGCAACTGCGTCATTGGCTTGGCTATCTTGGAAAAGTCCGTGATGAACCTACGGTAATATCCAACCATCCCAAGGAAGCTACGTATTTCCTTTACATTTTGTGGTGGCTCCCATTTCAACATGTCCCTCACCTTTCCTTGGTCAACCGATACTCCTCCTCCAGAGATGATATGACCCAGAAACGACATTTCTTTCATCCAAAACTTGAACTTGGCATACAGTTGGTGCTCCTTCAATTTTTGCAATGTGAGCCTCAAGTGTTCCTCATGTTCCTTCTCATCCTTCGAGTAGATCATAATGTCATCAATGAATACCACAACAAACTTATCCGAGTACTCCATGAATACCTTATTCATGAGGTACATAAAGTATCCAGGTACATTGGTCAATCCAAAGGGCATCACGGTGTACTCATAGGATCCATACCGTGTCCGAAAAGCTGTCTTGGGTATATCCGATGGCCTAATCTTCATTTGGAAGTAGCTTGACCTCAAATCAATCTTGGAGAAAACACGAGCACTCTTCATCTTATTAAACAAATCCTCTATGCGGGGCAAATTATACTTGGTCACCTCATTGAGAGCTCGGTAATCCACACACATCCTTTGTGATCCATCCTTCTTATCCACAAAAAGAACGGGCGCTCCTCAAGGTGAAGAGAATGGGCGAATAAAACCTTTCTCTAGTTGCTCTTGAATCTGCTTCTGGAGCTCCGCTAATTCCTTAGAAGGCATCCTATACGGCCTCTTAGCTATAGGTGCAGTTCCAGGTATTAAATCAATAACAAATTCAATGTCTAGATCAGGTGGCATACCTGGAAACTCAACCGAAAACACATCCAAAAATTCGCACATCACTAGAATCTCCTCAATTGCGGCACCGTCCATATGATTTAGCTCCAATTGTTTCATTGCGTGTTGAGATGCTTCAAACTCTATGGTGATCCCTTCCTCATTGCTCAGCTTCATTGTCTTCGTGGCACATTCGGTGACTCCATTGTGCTTCCTCAACCAGTCAATACCAAGTATAATATCCAATACTTGAGAATCCAAAACAATGAGGTTGGTGAAGAAGTCTAGCCCCTTATTCTAAGGCTTACTTTTGGACATACTATATTTGTCCTCATCTGTCCTCCTAAAGACATAACCAGTAGAGTAAACTTCATATGAGAGATAGGCAAACAATACTTGGCAACATATTTCGATGCAATGAATGAATGAGATGCTCCAGAATCAAATAACATAGTCGCCGGGTTGGAGTTTGCAAGGAACATACCAATAACCACGTCATCCTCTTGTTGAGCATCCTCCATAGAGACATGGTTCACGTTGCCACGAGCAAAATTCTGCTGTCCATGGTTCCCTTGTGGCACTCCTCCATTGGGTCTTGGGTTCTGTCTTGGCGCATTGCTTCCTTGACCAAGGCCTGACTTAGGACATTGATGTGCAAAGTGTCCAGCTTCTCCACAAGTATAGCACTTCTTTGCTGCACCAGAATTTGGACGAACTTGATTTTGAACATTTGTACCAAAAAAGATGGCACGAGGTGCACAAGGCATTGGAGGCCTAGGTGCTTGCATGGCAGGGCGCTGCTGCACAAACTAAGCTGGGCACGATGCAAATACAGGGCATCGTACACGGACTGAAGAGCTGTAATAAGGTGCATTAGGTGGCGCAAATTGAGGGCTCACATTACTTCCTTGTTGTTGTCCTTGACACGGCGCCTTCCTCTTGGTGTCTTGCTCCATATCACGGACTTTTAATCCACAACAATTGCTTTGTCCACAAGCTTCTAGAAGTTAGCATAATCGCAGTTGAGCAATTGCACTTGGATCTCATTGTTCAAGCCCCTCGTGAACAAGTATTGCTTCCGGCTCTCCCAGCTCATATCCTCAGGCGCATATCTTGAGAGTTGAGTGAACTTATTGAGATATTCTTTCACACTCGATCTTCCTTTACTCAAGTTCTCAAACTCTTACCTCTTAAAAATCATAACACCTTCCGGCACATAATGAGATCGGAAACTCTCCTTTAACTCAGCCCAAGTAATTCTCTCTCGATTCTTATGAGCATTGCATATAGAGTCCCACCAATCGGCATCTGCTCCATTAAGTTGATGGGAAGCAAATAGAACCTTCTCCCGGTCACTGCATTGAACAATAGCTAGCTTCTTCTCCACGGACCTGAGCCAATCATCAGCATCCATAGGGTCAGCGGCTTGAGTGAAGGTTGGCAGCCTAGTCCTCATGAACTCTCCCAATCGGTTATGAGGGGTTGGGGTGACGTTGGAGGCATGTGGGGTTGATTGTTGATGTTACGAGCTTGTAGCTGTCCCATAGTGTGTATCATGGTTTGCACGTGCTTGTTCTGCATAGCCAATAGCTGCTGAATATTGATAGCTCCATGAGCAGGTCCTTGTCCATTATTGTCTTGAGGTGCTCCATTGTTCTCCTCCTCGTCATTGCCATCTCTCTGGTTGCGAGTCCTCACCATCTGAAGAAAAGCAAGAGATAATAATTTCGAAAACGTCCCCAACTATATGCATCAAGGGATATGAAGCTAAATAACTACTTATACAAGCCTATGTTGACATGGTAATGCTAAAGCATCCCAAAATCCTCTACTAAGCACACAAGCAGCAATACAAAGCAAACAGCACACCGACCAAAAACACATTGATTCCTGAGTGCTCCTATGCACTCTAAAGTGTCCATTCTATCTAGGTTGCGTCCTATGGTCATCCTGTGGCTCTGATACCATTTTGTGACACCCGGTTCCGAAAATGAACCAAGTGAACGCATATGTGTGCCCAGGACGTTCAACACACATACATTAGTGCATTGACAAAAGGATATACAGAAAATTGCCACAGGACAAGATTAATTAAACACTTTTATTACAAAATTTGTAAATATCCTTGAATACAAGCTCTAATGAATATTAACGACAAGTTTGAACTAATGCAACGGAAATAAACTAATTAAGCAAACTAAGCAGCTAAGCAGCATAATCAAATAGGGTATAGCGCAACTCCAATTAACTCCATAGGCAAAGCTGATTGCAGAAATGGCCTAGAACTCCGCATTATCATTGTTATACTCCCAAATCTGAACTGCATCTGTTGGTGGGGGGTTTGCAAGGGTGAGTACATGTCGTACTAAGCAAGTGTGGAAAGTATGACATGTAGCTGATACAAATAACGAATATAATAATGGCTAGATGCTGAAAAGTACATTAAAACATTTAAAAGGCAATATGTTATATGTATGTCAAGCAAACACATCATAAACCATATAATTATCATAATACCAGTCCATATTTCATTACCATCATCCATATACTAGATTTTTCCATTGCCATTTATCATATCCAATACCAGAATTTAATCCATTACCAGCCATAAACAGTACCAAACCATAACCATCACCATCCCAAAAACCATCCCAATACCAAGTTCCCTCTAATCATGGAAGTTGTACAGGTGCTCTTAACCGAGAGCACGGCTATCATGATAGTTTTTAAGTACTCTGCAGAGTTTGTACTGCTTTACCCACGTGTTTGTGATTTCAACACCATAAAGTGACTAGAACCTCTATTATGCCGTCTCACACTTCCTTTGGCGTGTGGCCCAAAGATCACAAAATAGCCTTTACAAAGGGATTACTAGCATATTTAGACCCCACTGAGGTTTCACCGGTGGCGATGCCTCCAACTGAGCACATCTTCAACCAAGGGCCCCCTCTTCATCCTTTCGGATCCCAGGGTAGTCTCACCAATCATCAACAAACCCAATCTGACTAGCCCTTCGCCGAGCATCCTTAATGGTCCAACTAGCACTGGCAAATCCCTAATTAATCATCTACGCCGCATCCATACTTGGCCTCGTGGTGGCACTGTAGTCCTGGATTAATCTCGCATCAACCGCTCCTTAGATCTAAAGCAAGGAAACCACCACAACATCCAACTCATCTGGATACCAGGTTTGCTTAGATCACCCATTACCACATCATATGAACCAGTTCATGTTAATCAAAACTCATAAATGCATAATTAAGTTAAGTAGTATAGTTGTTTTCCTATCCCAATTAATTAAGCAAAGCAAAAAGGGTAAAAAGCCCATCCCGACTCCCGACCATGAATTCCAGGTGACAAGGGTGGTCAACAAGGCTAATAAACTTCCTATCATAGGATCCCCGTCAAATTGACACGGGCATGCATTTTTGAAATGAAAACATTCATTTCAAAACAGGATCAATATGTTCAAGGACACTTGCCTTGCTTCGGGGCTTGATTGGGATCAAAGACTTCAAACTCCTGGTACTGGAGATCCTCAACAGCACTCTCTAGTGCCAATACGTCTAAACCGCACAATAAACATAGAGGACAAGAAATAAAATCAAAGAGTGCACAAATATTACTCAATATGACATGACATGCATGATTAATGCAAAAGCAAAGAATAACTAGTTAATAAGTGTTAAAAATGTTTCTTAATCGATTACAATGGTTATTACGAAGGCTACACAAGTTTGAAGGTTATTCGATATAATTTTGAAATTAATTCAACACAATTTAACTAGGAAAATCAGACTAGTCCGCTTGGGATCGGACTAGTCCGCACTTCGCGGAACTAGCGAACTAGGGTTTTCTAGATCGACGTGAATCTGGAGATTTGGGGTTGAATTCACATAAGGAAGAGGAAGTAGAAGGTATACCAGGTGTCCAAGACTCAATAGAATCAAGGGTATTGGAGGAAACACTTGGATCTTGACGATCTAGGGTTGATGAAGAACTTGATGGTGAATCATTGATGAAGAATGAAACTTGATGGAGATCTTGATCCTCTTTCGTTTCCTCCTCTTCTTCTTCTTGCTCTAGATCTCATTCTCCTTCCTTGGTGGTGACTATTCACGAGCTATGGTTTGGGTGCAGTTGAAAAGTGGCCAATAGATTGCAAGCCAAGGGGTGGGGTTTTCTATATAGAGGTGGAGGGCTAGGGTTGGGTGGATTTCGAGTTTGAGATGATTAGGGGTCGTTTAGGAGTCCCACATGGGCTCTAAAAGAGTTAGGAACGATGTCCCTAGGCGCACTTAACGTAAAACCCAAGAAACAAGTCGTGAAACAAGAGATCAACTCGGAGTCGTGATGTATCGGACAAGTCTGCAAAAGGCCAAACTAATCCGAAGTTGGACAGAGAGATATTGGACAAGTTCGGACTATATCCGACAAGTCTGAACTTGATAGAGAGAATTCAGACAAGTCTGGCAAAAACCGGACAAGTCCGATTTTAGTGAGAGAGAAAACAGACAAGTCTGCTGGAACATCGGACAAGTCTGGACACGTCCAGGGACTTAAAAAATTTCCAATGAATTGGAACACCGGACTAGTCCGCACTGGACTGGACAAGTTTGAAAGTGTCCAGAGAGAAAGACAGACCAGAGCCCGATTGATGTTAGAGAGAAATCGGACTAGTCCGCACTTCCCAGAATTCTTATGTGCGGTGTTTGTTTCTAACTCATTTTAAACTTGTTCCTTTTTATTTTGCTCAATGGTAAACATATTTAATGATGGATGCAGGGCATGATGCATGAAAATAGGGGTGTTACAGACCTAGAGTCGGACCTTGTTAAAAAAATGATTTGGTAGTATTCAAAACTTTTATCGTCAAAGCCAATGTATTATACACACATAGGTCTCACAATCTCCACCTTGATGAATGAATTGACAACACCACACAAAATCCGAACATTAGCTTATTCTCATGAAATGTTTTGAAAATAGTTTCTTCCCCTTTTTGAAAATCAAATGAGATAGAAATAAATTTCTCCCCCTATACATATTACTCCCCCTTGCACACTTCTTCCCCTTTGACAATTTATTCAGCAAGGTACAAAAGAGAAATTTTAATTTGTTATGAGCACATTATAACATATATATATATATATACATATATATATATATATATATATATATATATATATATATATATATATATATATAACAAAGCTCATCCAAGTCATACTATCAAGTAACTTACTATCACAACAATGAGATACATAAAGTAGTGTAAGCCATGCTAGAGATCAAATGTAATTTTCAATTTAAGCAAGTCATGATCTTACAAACTTAAATATTTCAATACCTGAAAGCATGACACTTGTTGCTGCAATTTTTTTTTAAGCACAAATTTTGATCATAAGAAATTTGCAAGAGATTATATGCGCATCTGACTTATTCTAACCAACCAAGCCAAGCCTATGTCATTTGACAATCACAAGCTTAAGTACATGGTCTTAGTAATACACAACTTCTTCCAAGTTCATATCTAAGTGCAATGATAAGTCATCTCAAAAGAAGAAGTGCGATGCATCCATATTCTCTTGATCTTTTCTCATTTTTATTTGATCATAAAAACTCAACATGTGAGTTGATTACTTGATTAATTATTCATTATTAAAAGCACTTGTGAGCATACAATAAGTTCAAAAATAGCAAGAAAGTTCGATCATGACCAGATTTAGTGTATGTAATTATTTCAATTACTAGTCATGGCAAAAACTACGAAATGTATAACATATGTAATGTAGTAAGAACTTTTAGCATGTGAAAAGAATCACAAATTCATACATGTATGAAATACTATGCTCATATTATTTTAAATTCAGATCCCAAATTTGAAAGCTCCCCCTCAATTTAAGCCATGAGGATGCATAACCCCTATTTCAACATTATCACGGAGAAAGTGATACTTAATGTCAATGTGCTTTGTTCTAGAAAGTTGCACGGGGTTTTTAGCAATGCAAATGGCACTAGTGTATCACAAAACAATGGAACACTATCTATATCAACCCCGTCGTCCTTAAGTGTTTGAACAATCCAAAGATTTTGTGATCAAGCATTAGCAGTAGCTGCATATTCAGATTCGGCTGTGGATTGTGCAACCGAGTTTTGTTTTCTAGAAGATCGACCAACAAGTGAATTACCAAGAAAATGACAAGCAGCGGAAGTACTTTTCCTATCAATCCTACAACCCCCAAAATCAGCATCCGAAAAAGCTTCCAAAGTAACGGTTGAGGAAGAAGGAAGAAAAATGCCAAATTCTCGATTTCCATGTAAGTACCTGAGAATCCTTTTGACGACTTGACAATGGGAAGCACGTGGGGAAGCTTGAAACCGTGCACAAAGACATACGCTGAGTTGTATGTCCGGTCTTGATGTCGTGAGATACAAAAGTGATCCGATCATGCTTCTATATTCTTTTTGATCGACTGGGTCATCATCTTCACCAAGTTCAAGTGTTGATGTTGTTCCCATTGGTGTCCGAAGAGGCTTGCTTTTGTCCATGTTGAAGCTCTTTAGGAGGTCTTTTGTATACTTTGTTTGATGCACAAAGGTACCCTCCTTGGTTTGCTTGATTTGTAGCCCCAAAAAGTACGTGAGTTCTCCCATCATACTCATTTCAAATTCTGAACTCATCATAGCTGAAAACTTGGACACAACATTTTGAAGCACAACCAAAGAAAATATCATCTACATACACTTGAACGAATAATGAATTATCACCATGCTTAAGCACAAAAAGAGTATTATCAACCTTCCCCATGGTAAACCCTTTTTCAAGTAAGAATGTTTTAACCTATCATACCATGCTCTAGGGGCTTGTTTGAGACCGTACAAGGCTTTGGACAGTTTGTAAACATGAGTAGGAAAATCCGGATTTTCAAAACCGAGTGGTTGCTTGACATAAACCTCCTCATCTATATAGCCAATAAGAAAAGGACTTTTAACATCCATTTGATATAACTTGAAACCTTTAGATGTAGCAAAAGCTAACAAAATTCTTATGGCTTCTAATCTAGCAACAGGGGCAAAAGTTTCATCAAAATCTAGATCTTCAAGTGTGAGTAACCAACCTAGCCTTATTCCTAACCACAACCCCATCCCCACTTTGCTTATTTTTAAACAACCATTTAGTTCCAATTAAAGTGTGACCATGAGGTGGAGGTACAAGTTTTCAAACATTATTTCTTTCAAAATTTTCTAACTCTTCTTGCATGGCAATAATCCAAGATTCATTAGTGAGTGTGTGTGATATTTCATTGGGTTCAAAAGAAGCAACAAAAGCAGAATGAGCGTGAGAGTTTGGATCGCAAAACCTGGACCGCGTGACTCGTTCATGCAAGCTTCTAATGATTTGTTGTGGAGGATGACTTTTGAGAATCCGGAGGGGAGTAGACACTTCACAATCTTCTTCTTCTTCTTGTTCATCACAAATCGATGAGCTTGTGACTTGGGGACAGTCTCGACTAGCAATGGTGGTCGTCGGTGCTAGTTGTGAATCAAAATCGAGAATTGGAACAATGTCATTAGCTGCTGAATTTTGGGGTAGCAACACCTCTTCTTCCTCAACTTAAGCGAAAATACTCCCCCCATGCAGATATGGATCTGGACCTGCAATATTTGAGCTAGTACCTGGGCTAGCTTCATCAAAAGAAACCTCACAAGTCTCCACAATTTTGTTAGTGTCAAGTAAAAGCACACGGTAGCCTACAGTATGAGATGGATGACCAAGAAACATCCATCAATGAATCTAGGTTCAAATTAATAAAGATTACCATGTTTCTTAACAAAGAATTTGCAACCAAAGACCCAAAAGTGTGTAACACTAAGCCTATGTCCAAACCGGAGCTCATATGGTGCTTTACCTAGCTTAGTACGCAAGAGAACACGGTTTGAGACATAAAAAGTGGTTGCAGTTGCATCAGCCCAAAAATTTCCTAGGAGTTTGATATTCATCAAGCATAGTCCTAGTCATCTCAACTAAGGTTCTGTTCTTTATTTCTACAACACCTTCTGTTGAGGTACATATGGTGAAGAAAATTGATGATCTATTCAATTTTTAGCACAAAAGTGATCAAAAGATTGATTTTTAAATTTAGTTCCATTATCACTTCTAATTGCTTTTAAAGATCTTGGGTGATCAATTGATAATATAAGAAATAAAGTTCTAAAGTGACTAAAAGCTTCATTCTTAGATGCCATAAAGTAAACCGAAGAGTATCTAGAAGAATCATTAACAATCACAAGAAGATACCATTTACCTCCAAAGGATTGAACACGTGAAGGTCCTCTTTAAGCTTAGGCAACCCACACATGCGATCAAGAGCACTAACACGCGTTAGATGATCAAAGCCTACATGACCAATTCTACGATGCCAAAAATATAAGTTCTTTGAATCATTAGCAACTAGACACCTATGCTTAGAGGAAGACATATCAAAATCAGATTTAAAAACCCTTCCAAACCGAGACATGTTAAAAATAAGCTCACTATTTGAATCTACAACTTTGCATCAATTTTTAGTGAAAATAATTTCCAAATTCTCATCTAGCAATTGTGAAACAGAAAACAAGTTGTATTTCAAAATTTTAACAAGTGCCACATATTTCAAAGTGTAGTGATCATTTACTTCAACCGAATCTTTAGCAATTCTAGCAGTTGAAGAATTGTCAGCAAAAGTAACATTCTCTACACGTGGCACAAAAAAGAGGGAGGAGAACCATTCTTTGTTACTGGTCATGTGGCGTGAGCAACCTAAATCCACAATCCAATTGTTCTCTTTCCTCAACCGTGTACCATATATAGAAGCACAATACGTCGACGACTCAATAATGGGGTTAGTCAAAAGGTATTTAGGAATCCAGTACTGAGTCACACGACATCCACCAGGAATAACACATGAAAGCTGAGATAAAACAGCAGGTTTATGAGTCAAAGCATGAGGATTTTTGTACACAACTACAGAACTATGAGGTGTTACATGTGTAGCATGAAAAACAGTAGGTTTGGGAGCAAACTTTGCATGTTTTTGTCTCATTACAGCAGGTTGCATGTTCCTATCATTCGGTTTAGCATGTGCAGCAAATTTTGCATGAAAGTTATGAGATCTAGCAATTATTATTTCCTTTTTCTGTTGTTTAGCTAGTCTATAAAAAAATCTATGACATGACCATCTCTACCAGAGTAGGTACAATGAAATTTAACTTTGTGTTCATGTCTAGATGAGCAAGCAATATTTTTATTAACAACTGAATGAGATGCCACCCTGCAGATTTGAAAACCACTTCTTTATGTTTAGGAACTGTTTTAATCAAACCACTTCCTAATGACTTTACAATTTTAGGTGGATATGCTTTAGCATGAGCATGGGAATCAAAACCTAAACCAATTTTACCATTGCAAAATTTGGACAAATTCAGCAGCAAGTTTTGATTTATGTTCCCAATACAAAACTGTTATAGTGTCCTATTCATGTCATCAAGTTTCTTAGACAATTCTAGGCAGTTTTCACATGAAGTTTTTCCTTTTAGTTTGCAATTAGAACAACATTTAACTTCATGAGAACGTATAGCATTGTTCAATATAGAAATCTCATTCATAGCATTGTGTAGTTTCTTATCAAGATTATCACATGTAGAGCAATGCGAATCAATTGTAGAACAACTAGAATCTTTCATGTTTTTATCAGGGCAGCAATCTTTTGTTCTTTTCAATTTAAAGTTCTAGCTTATCAAGTGTAATGGTGTGCGCACTTCTTAAAGAGGACAATTGTTCATATGTAAGCTCACATGAGGAACAAGAATCATCACTAGGAATCAAATATTTCAAACGATTAATTTTAGATTCTAGTGTCTCAATTTTAATAGCATTATTCCTAAGCTTTTTGTCCTTTTTCTTAACTATAACAGTGGCACGAGAAATAGCATCACACATTTCTTCGCAAGTAGGACATACCTCTTCATTGTCGCTGTTGTGTTCTGTCTCCTCTATACTTGATCTTGACTTGCCCATCACGAAGCACAAATTTGACAAATCATCTTCATCTTTGTCACCTTCAATGTCCACATCGCTTGACCAAGTTCTTGAAGTGCGGAGATAAAACTATTCACTAATTGGTGTCCTGTAAAACCCTTTTTCTTCTTCTTCTCGTTTGCAAAGGAGTGCTTCATCCTTGTTTGCTTTTCATCACGGGAAGTAGTACCTGAAAGGTTAGAGCAATCTGTGCAAAAATGTCCTGTCTTACAACATTCGAAGCATCGTTGAGGTCTGGCACTTCTTCTCCTTCTAGTTCTAACTTTTTGCAACGCTTTTGGGAACCGAGTAGAGATGAGTGCATGTTCTTCCTCAAGAAACACTTCAATCTATTCAAGGGTTAGAGAAGACAACAAAACAAGTGTTCCACAAGATGAAGATGGGTCGGAGCTAGGCATGTCATGTTGAGAAACTAATGCAAGAGACTTGTTGGGGTTGTTACGTGAGATTATGTCAACTGTATGGGTTTTCAATTTAGAATATAGAATATCTAAAGTAAGTGTACTCATGACAGTAGATTCATGAACAGATGTAACTTTCATCTAACAAATTGACATGTCAAATGCACTTAGTAATTTCTAGCATTCTCAGCATCTGAAAAGTTAACATTGACGCTACGCAAGTTGCTGATAATTTTATTAAAATGGGCAAATATATCGTCGATGGACTCACCTGGTTGCAACTCAAAGTGCATGTACTCCTTTTTGAACATGTCTTGCCTTACCTACTTGATCGTGTTAGATCCTTCATGGTAGTCGCAGAGTGCTTTCCACACATCATATGCAGATCGGAGGTGAGCAACATGGTCGAAGTCGTTTTGAGTTAATCCTTGTATGATCATGTTGCGAGCCTTGTTGTTGTTGTCGACATCTCTCATGTTTGTAGCCGTGACTTGATCATTTGACGGCACGTCATAAGGCTTGTACACATTTTCCCATATTGTGAAGCCTTGTGCCTGGATGAATGCTTCCATACAAGCCTTCCGGACCTGAAAATCAATACTACTAAAGACACAAGGTTTTGCGAAGTATTTCTACATGATAATTAGTTAAAACACATGCAAAACATAAATATTAGAGCACCGTGGCTCTGATACCAATTGTAGGATCGAAGAGCATGTGAAAAGCTACCAGAGGGGGGGGGTGTTTGGTAAATTTAAAACTTTTTCAGCGGAAGCAACAAAAACCCCTCGACCGAAAAACTATCTGTTAAAGAAATCGTATGTGCGACTAATATAAACATGATAAATTGTGACAAAACCAGTATATATTGTATAGAATCAAGTCACGAAGATACGAAAAAAAGAATCAAGAAAAACCATCTAGAAAAACAAAAGTTATGATCGATGGATCGAACAAAGGTCAATCTGTTCTACCAGAGAAAAATCAGATCTGCAACACTACATAGAAACTCGTGTAGATCAGAAACCACAAATCCAATGACTGTTAAATTTTTACAAAGATAGATAATCAAGTTTTGAAGACAACCCAAAAATAATAACGTCGATTGGATCTGTAAAACTCGAGTTATGATAAAAACACCAAAGCAAGGTAGTGCTGTGCAGAAACTCGACGAGCAAAACTTGTCTCAAACAAGTCAGACGAACAAGGCACAAAAGTTCCTTTAAACTATGAATTTTATTGATAAAACCACCATAGGAACAGCCCCAAAGTCGCGCACCACGAGCTCTGGCCTCTCTTCCTTATATAACCAGCCCTTAGGCCATCCCAATCCTTACTAGGACTCAAATCCTATTCAGATTCAACATGAACTTTCTATAACTGCTCAAGACTCTTCTATACACAGATAGAAGCAATCTTAAGACTTTTAAACAACTTAGGAACGTATCCAACATTCTTAAAAAAATCCAACTTCGTGACCCACATGAAATCCTCTCATAACCAACTCAAGTCTTTTCATATTTGAGTCAAATCTGGCTCAGCCGCAGCCTGAGTCCATAACCTAGTTGGTTGGACCTTTTCGACCTATCCTTTACATCCACATCGCTTCATCACGCCTCGGAACCATGCAGCCACGTCCATGCACTCATTGCATATGTGCAAACAACTTCGAACAACGTCCACGATACCTTCATATGCATTGTTCTGGATTCAACCATGTTGCGCGACCTCCCAATCAACTCAACCACAATTTCTCCTGAACTTTGTTGTTGAACCATATCTTCTCCTTAAGACTAGTTCAATGGATACCATCACCAGCCATGACTTGAACTCAAGCAACACCTGCACATGAATAAACAACCAATACTTCCGAGCACAAGTCCTCGACTTGACTCTCGTTAGTTCCAAAACCACAACACCTTACGTGAGCACCTCACATAAGCATGTTGCAAACCATAGCAAAGCATTAACCACCATGATCAGCCAAAACGCACCAAAGAACTAAGTAAAATAATACTAAGCAAACATTCCATAGATGTAAAGCAAGTACGAAACATTGCAAGGTAAAAGCAGAACCATTGCGATCAAGCTCCGAACCTTGCCGAAGCTAACCATACCTTGGGTCGGAGCTTACCAAAGCTAGCAGGACCTAGCGCCGGAACTTACCAAAGCTAGTAGGACCTAACACTATAGCTTACGAAAACTAGTCGAACCTAGCAAGCGCCAGAGCTAACCAAACCTAGACAAACCTTGCGTCGATCCTAGCAACAACATGTCGAACCTAGCCACAGCAAGTCGGACCTATCCAAAATAAGTAGAACCTAGACAAGGGACCAAGCCAAAATAAGTCAAACCTTTTATCGGATCTCATCGAAGCTACCCAAAACAAACTGGACCTATCGTCGGACCTTGCAGGAGCTCGAACCTAGAGTCCGACCTTGTTAAAAAAGTTTTGTGGTAGTATCCTAAACTTTTATCGTCAAATCCAATGTATTCAGCACACGGAGGTCTCACACATAGTTATCAGGCCAGTCTTGTTTTTGAAGTTTACGTCTCCCGTGTTAGCAGTGGGCTCAACACACACATTGTTAGCAGAGGGAGCAAAAAACACATAAAGGGTTTTCTGGGTCATTAGTGTTTTGGTTGTTGGTGAGGTTGTGCTGGCTTGCTTTGCCACTCAAAGCTTATGAGGAGTCACAACACGAGGTCAATCTCTCAAAAGGGATTCGGGATCTTCAACAAAGTTTTCCGGCAAGCTGAAACCAGACATACACTACCTTGTTTTCACATAAAAATGTGAAAATAAAGAAGGGTCGTCCTACTAAAACCTACCAGGGTCCTATCCTATTCACTCAATCATGGAATATTTAGGCAGCCTTCCCTGGCAACGGCGCCAAAATGCTTGTTGATATTTCATAAGAAACACCAACAAGTCATCCTCGACAATGGCGCCAGAAATTCTTATTGATATTTCCTATGCAATACTAACAATTCGTCCCTAGTAGTGGTGCCAAAAATGCTTGTTGGTAGGTTCTGATTCTTGAACGAACGTCCACAAGTGCACGAAAACTATCGATGTAGCATTTCCCCTTTTAAGAGTATTCCCAAAGGGTGTCATTTATATTTTCCTAGAGGAAGGCTAGATGGAAGCAAAACAATCATCAAATTGAGAGGCTAGGTTGATCTAGGTACGGTTCTAGCAAGGATGGGTAATTTCATAAGTGGAGGTAGTGTGACACACGCAAGAAAATCCTATCCTAAGAGGATAAATGAGGTAATAGAGGGAATAGGCTAAGAGTTAGGTAGACACCCCTACTATCTTTCTAATGTACATATACATAGCCTAGGTTAGTTACTAATGATTATATTAATTATGAATTCTCATGCTAAGTGGATTAGAAACACTAGGCGACTACCGCCAAGAGCCTATGGCATAGCCAAACGTGGAGGATTACAAAGGACAGATAGGGCTGTCACCACCTACTGCCTACCTCTTCAATTCATGGGTCTATGAGACATTCAACGCTACTCTCTATCCTAGCATGATGTCCTCATATAAAGTAATTACCTTAAGAGCCTAGGCACAGGCCATCATAAGGAAACAAACTAAATCATCGTTGAACCAATGTTAATTCATAGCATAAGTGATTCATATTAATATAGTCATATCATATCTAATTAGACTATGGTGGTGGTTTATAGTGTTTATGATAATGTAATGAGAATGGTATAGCACAATCATAAATACTATTCCTACCACATACATGGACTCCACAATCAAACAAGAAACACTTCATCCAAGTATATGAACAATAGTAGACTAAAGATATCATCTTTATTATGAATAAAGTCAGAAATACAAATAGGAATAAGGGAGACATACCTTTTCCAATTGGGAAGAGACTCCTTCTTCTCCTCTCCTACTTGGACAATGGACTAGAGGATCTCCTCTCTATAGCCTATACTCCTCTCAACCTATGGAGAGTAGTTGATACAAAGGAAGAATACTTAAGTGGTGTGTGTTGGAGTGAGGGTTGAGGGGTCTTATTTATAGCTTGGAGAGGGGTTGGTTCCCGCCACCAAAAGCGCACAAATCAGTCACCCATGACCTCTTCAAGTCGGGAGGAGCCAACACATGGTGTTTGACCAAGAAAGGCGCCAGGACCTAGTTGGGCGACTAGGGGGACGGTCGACCTAGTCTTGGCCCTGTTTGGGTAGTGCTTCCTCCAGGTCTCTGTCAGGTGGGTCCCATTCCTTTACATGGGTGCCACACCATTGGATGGCCACGTATACTTCTATTTGTGGGCCATTTGATCCATGTGGTGCCACGTGTTGTCGCTTGATTGGCTGGAATGATATTTTATAGGATCCATCCCCCTGTTTTACTTTATTTCTGCATAGAATCCCTGCATGCACTACTTTCTCCGAGGACAAGTGGAAACAGGTTAAATAGAAAGGTGATGTCTGCAATAAATGACAATTCCTTCACATAATTGAGTTATATTGATGGGTGAAATTAGTATATAACAGCTATCAACACTAACATAACCCGTTTTTGAGTTGTTTTGTTTGTTCTTGATTTTAGTGCAGCTAGGAGAAAATTTGCAAAGAGGTTAAAGGCCCCATCAAGCGCATATCCCTACATTGATCTCATTTTGAGTTTATGGTGGAGGAATGCTCAAGATCGTGGTCAATTGGAGGAATGAGATGAAGCTCACTCTACTCCAACCTCAACTAGACATTGAACATGAAGGCTACACCAAAACCCATGGTCGTGAGTTTCTCACAAAACGACCTTCAACCCGGAGTGCTCTTCAGTTCAAGTACAAGTTCAAATTTTCCGTCTTTAGGATTGAATGATTTTTGCTCACATTGGCAAGCAAGGTTTACACCTTCTTATCATTCAATTCTTATGCATCCTCACGGTAGTAAGTGTCGGCATTATTTTTTTGATTATTCAAAAAGAAATATCACCTTACTTAGGAATAAATTTAAACAACTGCCAAAAAATTCATGAGCATTGATAAAATTGACTTAGACATTTTCTGCCTACGTAATTCTTATGGTGAATTGGTATATAGCAACCTAGGAATAGTGATGTCCATAATTTTAATTTGAAACTCATTCATGCATGGATAACTAAATTTCTAATTCCTAGGCAAGAAACTAGAAATGTTCAGGAGGATAAAATTGAGAATCTTGTTTGCCATGACCTAAATGTGAAACATTTGCTCTTGCTTAAAAAGCTAGATAGTTAGAAAACTTACAAGATGAAGAGATCCATATAGTGTATTTATATCACTTGCATTGCTATAAGTAGGAGCTTTAGAAAAATGTGCAAATTGATTTATCCATATTGCCCCACTCCTATCAATGATCATACTTTGTTCATGAATACACTTGAAATTGGACCCACTGCATCTTTGATTTTGTTCTTCCCCGTATGTACAAATGAAGATTTGGTCACCTAACCCAAAAATTCATTTGTACAAGTATTGGGAACTAATCATCCCTCTCTATCATAGAGAGGAAGTTTGCAGGAGTAAAATAACTATGCAGACATTCAAGGATCCGATTGTTGGAAACCCTAAGAGGAGTCCATTTCAATATCTTTTGTCCAAGGAGTAAATTAGGATGATTGCCACCTATTGGAAATTAAGCCCGAAGGTCAATCATAACTATACGTGGCAAGATATTTGACATGGAAACCCTCCATGAGCAACCAATGGGCTGCTATGAATACGTGAGAGCATTATGCTCTCAACTATTCTAAGCACTCATTCAAGCTCAAGGGAAATGCCACCATCATTGGGTGTAAGTTATTTCTTTGTGGCTAAAAGGTATTATGTACCTTAATCAAGGAATGACAAGATCAGATCCAATGTATATTGGGTGCAAGTTGTTCCTATGTGGCTAGATGGTATTTTATACCTTAGCCAAGGAACAACGGATCACACTCAACTCATGTTGAGTGCACATCATCCGTTTGTGGTTATAGGTATATGGTACCTTAGCCAAGGAATAACAGATCGTACTCAATACATGTTGGGTACATATCACTCCTTTGTGGCTAAAGGGTATCATTACCTTAGACAAGGAATGACGGATCACACCCAATGCATGAGGGGTACAAATTATTCCTTTATGACAAGATCGAAGGTGTGATACACCTTAGCCAAAGAATTACAGAAGACACTCAGTGCATGTTGAGTGTACGTCATGCCTTTGTGCGAAGGGTTATCACTACCTTAGCCAACGAATAACAAGGTAAATCCAAGCTATGGAAACCGTGACGTGTGGATGAGCGACATTGACAACACTCACCTCGACCACACTCATGGAACCCATGGAAGGCAATCCAACATCGACACTCAACCCTCTAATGTCAAAGCCATGCTGCAACAAGGTTAGGCCAACCTCATGGCCTACATCCATCATTAGGGTTTCAGCCCCTATCGTGAGCCTTGAACAAGAACAAGCTTGGGGGAGGACCCCCACTTGAGGTAACTTGTATCACACCCCTTGCATATTTATTTTCCATTCACCCATCACCCACCTTGCATATAAAAAAACATAAAAGTAAGTAGAGTAGATTTGCTTTTAAAACAAAAAATGATGTGCGGTAATAATGAATTGGAATTCAAATAGATGAAATGATAAATAGTTGCTCTGTTTTAACTTTCTTAGTCCCTAGTTTACAACTTACAACTCTCCAACATAGCGCTCCCATTGGCTAAAATTGCTTTTGGCCTTGATTTGGAAATTGTGGGTTGAAAAAGCTTAATCCATTCTAAGTTGTTGTGAGATATGATATAGTGATAGAGGTGCTATTCCTAGTTTGAAAGTGAAACTTAGATTTCCAGGGAAAATTCTAAAAAGGTTCAAGTTACTCTCATTTGATTGGAAATACCTACCAAAGCCATATGATATATTCCATTGATAGACTTTATGCATATGCTATTTTCCTTCACATTGAGTTTTGTCAAACTAGTATAAACCTATGTGAGATTTTATTCATTACTTTTTGAATTCAAGACTTCACTTGCACATGCTATACGTCTTCACTAGAAGTAAGCAAATTCTCATCATACCGTCATTCCAAAATAAAAAGAGAAACTTTATGTCATTCATGCCTAGTGATCTCTCCAAAAAAAATTGCATAAAAAGGGAGTAGAAGACATAGCCACAAAAAAAATCATGCTTACATCATAAGCATGAGGAAACAAAAGTAGCCATGTTTCATCCCTACAAAAGAAGAGGGTCCACTCAAAAAGGAGTCATCTCAAATATCCACATCCACTCTATGTCCATCACACATGCACAAGTCTTGAATCAAGTTTTTTTTGAATTTATTTCTTCTAAGACTTGCTCTTTTGACTTAGAAAAATTATGTGTTGCAAATATGCCTACTATATTCCCTACCAAGCTCCACATACAAGCCTTATGTAGAGGTAGGATGAGTTTAGGCAAATGTCTTGGTGAGGAAATATTTACACTACACATAAAGGAGATACTTGACAGAATCAAATTGAGATACTTAAAATCTAAATTGGGCTCTCCTGAATTTGAGTGGAACTTGATTTCTAGGGTATGTGTGCTCCATTTGCTGTTCTATCTTTCAAGAACCCATGAATAGGAGAAGGCATAATCCCCATAATTACTTAGGATGGGTGAAGTACCATGCCAATTTTTGCAATGCTAGGTAGGGTATTTTGTTGTGCACATGGTACTTTTGAAAATTAGAACATTGTAGCAACTCCTAATCATCAACCTAAAGTCTTGACTTTGCTCAGGACGAGCAAAGGATAAGCTTGGGGGAGTTTTTTGACAGCTGTTATATACCAATTTCACCCGTCAATATAACTCAATTATGTGAAGGAAATATCATTTCTTGCACACATCACCTTTCTATTTAATCTATTTTTCACTTGTCATTGGAGATAGCAGTGCATGCTAGAATTCTATTCAGAATTGAAGTGAAACGAGGGAATGGATCCTATAAAATATCATTACAACCAATCAGGCAACACCACGTGGCACCACATGGATCAAATGGTCCACAAACAGAAGTATCCGAGGCCATACAATGGTGTAGCACCCGTATAAGTCAATGGGACCCACCTGGAAGTCACCTCGAGGAAGCACACCAGAAATGGTCAACATTTATGCTCAGCCTACTAGGGAGTTCGTCCGAACCCTTCCTATCGCCAAACTTGGTCAGCTTCCACGTGTCGACTCCCGGTGGTTCCCTGGTCATGATGAAGACTGATTCGTGTGATTTTTTTCGCGGGAACCGAACCTTCTCCAAGCTATAAATAGGACCCCTGACCCCTCACTTCAACACACACCGGTTGAGCATCATTCTATTGTATACACTAGTTCTCTTAGTCCTTAGTGGAGTTAGGCTATAGGGAGGAGAGCCTCTAGTCCGAAGTCCAAATTGTGAAAGGTATGGCTTATGTATGCTTTCTTATATTTGAGACTTTATGCATAATAAAGATATTATGTTTAGTCTTCTCTTATTCATATACTTGGATGAAGTGTTTCTTGTTTGATTGTGGATTCCATGTATGTGGTAGGTATAGTCTTTATGATCATGCCCTAATGTCACTATACTATCATCATAAACACTATAAACCCCCACTATAGGTAAATTAGCTATGATATGATCATGTTAATATGAATGACTTATGCTATGTTTCAACAATGGTTCAACGATGTGTAGGTTAGTCATTGCCTTATGATGGCTTGTGCCGCAGCTCCTAAGGTATTTACTTAATATGCTAGCATGGTGCTAGGATAGTTAAGTAGTGTTGGATGTCTTGTAGACCCACGGATTGAAGAGGTAGGCAGTAGGTGGTGACAGCCATATCTGTCCTTTGTAATCCTCCACATTCGGCTATGTCACAAGCTCTTGGCGGGAGTCGTCCTAGTATTGCTAGAGGTAAACCCGTGCCCGATGTGTTGAAGAACATAGCATAAGGCTTCACCTTTGACATGCTCATTAGTAACTAACCTAGGCTATGTATGTGTATATTAGAAGCATCGCAGGAGCAACCCTCCAACTTTTAGTCTAACCTCCTTTAGGACTCATCTACCCTTTGGAATAGATTGCTTAGGTGTGTGTCACACTACCCATATATTATCAACTTACGCCTGTCTTGATAATTGATTAGTATCCCATTGCTTGATCATAAGAGTAGTGTTTATTTTACTTCAATGCCTTCCTTTGGAATATATACGATACCCTTGGGAATACTTTTGGGTAAAATGCTACACGATAGTTTCTGTGCGCTTGCGGACCTCATCTCTTTTGAGAGATGATCTGTGATCTAAGAAACATTAACTGGAGGCTATGGGAGTTTGAATTCCAATGGATTCAACTTCAAGTAGCCTACCTTGAAGTATCTTGTCCATGGCCAAGGAGAAATTGATGACAACATACCCAAGAAGCAATTGGCCAAGGACAAAACACTTTGAAAAGCATTCAAATCCAAAGTGTTCCACAATACTTATGGGACCCTACACTTCAACCAATCCGATGCAACCTTAGGCAAGTGACATCGTGGATGAAGAATTTCTTGTTTGATTGTGGATCCCACATGTCGTCATTCCTAAGGAAGCCTTCTATCCAAAATCGGGAATGGGTTGAATCAAAAGAACATCTTCAAGGTCGAAGCGACACCCCCACAAACAGAAAACCTCAATGCCTCTATGAGAAAATCAAGATTTGAGAGGACTCTCTCATGTCGTCCACGATGACATTCTAAGAAGATGGAGAAGCAAGGGCCATCCAAATGGCCCAAATCCACAGTGCCGCGAAAAAGTGGATGGCGGAAGAAGGACAAGCCTCACTAAGTTCATGAAAGAATATCTTCAAGAAGGGAAAGATATCGCAACATCAACAAGTCTCCATCAAGGTGACGAAGAGGCCGTGGCCACCATGTGCCCCACTTATCCAGATGGCAGCCAAAGATGGTTTGGCATGTCAACAAGAGAAGTCATCCACAAATTCATTTCCAGGCATGGACGACACACAATCATGCCAAACAAGACGGAGGTAAGTTCCACTAGTCGGACTTCAAAAATTTGGTGAGTCCTTGGCTGATAGGTAAATTGGTAGTTATCTCATATTTGATTTCTTGATTGCATATTTGAATTTCTCATCAAACCTGATATTTGCATTTAGCATGTTTGAAATTTCACACCTGCATGTTAGAAAGTTAACTTTCCAACCAACACAAAACTAAATTTTTGAATAAAGGAAGAAAATTTTTTGGATATGAACTTTGGGCATAGCCACTTAAATGTAATTTCCTAATTCAAACAAAAAAAATATTTCCCCTGATCCTCAATGCACTTGCAAGTTGTTTCATGTTGGGCAAGAAAATTTGACAAGGGATTTCAATTTGCTTTTGGCTAACATAACCCATTTTTGAGTTGTCTTGTTTCTTCTTGATTTTATTTCAGCTAGGAGTAAATGTGTAAAGAGGTTGTTTGGCAAGAAGAAGGAAGGCGTCATCAAGCTCAAGACGCCATCAGGATTATTCAAGCGCATATCCCTCCACCAATCTCGTTTCAAGTTCAAGGTGGTGGAATGCTCAAGAATATGGCCCCATGAAGGAGCAAGATGAAACTTCATTCATCTTCAACTCTAACCTCAACTTGGCAATGAACATCAAACATGAAGGCTACACAAAAATCCAATGATTCGATCTTCAAACCCGAACTGCACTTCAAATGACACACGCATTTAGAACTTTCTGTCGTTTGGACTGCATTACGATTAATTTATTTTTTTCTTGCAATGACGAGGAAGGTTTACACCTATTCATAATTCAATTCTTATGCACCCACACGAGAGTAAGTGTTAACATTGCTATTTGATTTTTCAAAAGAAATGCCACCTTACTTGGACGGAATTTGAACAACTACCTAGAAACTCATAAGAATTGTTTAATAGACTTAGTCATCTTTTGCCTAGGTTTACTAAACCAAGATTATAAAATAACTTAATGGTTAAACTGGCATGTAGCAACCTAAGAATCTTGATATCCATAATTTTGATTTGAAACCCATTCATACATATATCACTAGATTTCAAATTTCCTAGGCAAGACATTAGAAACATTCATGAGGATAAAATTGAGAATCTTCTCTGCCATGATCCACAAGATAAAAATTTTGCTCTTGTAAAAAAAGTCATGATGGTTAGAAAATTTCAGGATGAAGGTATCCATAGGGTGTAGAACCATCTTTTGCATTGCTATGAGTAGGAGCTTTAGAAAATGTGCAAATAATTTTATTTACAAAGCTCTACTTTTATAGCAATAAAAAATGCATTGCTTACGACAAAATCAGAATTGCATCCATGCCTCTTTGCTATTTTTCATTCCTGGATGTATAATTCGGTTACATAACCCAGAAATACATTTGTACAAGTATCGGGAACTAATCGTCCCTCTTCATCCAAGAGAGAAAGCTTGCAGGAGTAACATTTCTATGTAGGCATGCGAGAAGTACATTTTGCGGTGGTTCCCACTTCAACACATCTCTTACCTTTCCAGGGTCAACCGATACTCCTCCTCCTTAAATTATATGACCCAAAATGATACTTCTCTTAACCAAAACTGACACTTGTTAAACTTGGCATACAATTGATGCTCCCTCAGTTTCTGCAACATAAGCCTCAAGTGTTCCTTATGTTCCTTATCATCCTACGAATATATCATAATATCATCAATAAACACCACAACGAACTTATCCAAGTACTCCATGAAGACCTTATTCATGAGGTACATAAAATAGGCACGTGCATTTGTCAATCCAAGGGACATCACATTCTACTTGTAAGGTCCATATCGTGTCCTAAAAGCTGTCTTAGGTATGTACGATGGTCTAATATTCATTTGAAAGTATCCTGACCTCAAATTAATCTTAGAGAAGACACAAACACCCTTCATCTGATCAAACAAGTCGTCTATGTGTGGCAAGGTGTACTTGTTCTTGATTGTTACCTTGTTGAGAGCTCGGTAATCTATGCACATCCTTTGGGATCCATCCTTCTTGTCCACAAATAGAGCGGGCGCTCCCCAAGGTGAAGAGTTGGGCCGAATGAAACCCTTCTCTAGTTGCTCTTGAATTTGCTTCTTGAGCTCCGCTAATTCCATAGGAGGCATCCTATATGACCTCTTAGCTATAGGTGCAGTTTCAGGTATTAAATCAATAACAAACTCAATGTCTCGATCAGGTGGCACACCTGGCAACTCGTCTGGAAAAACATTCAAAAATTCACACACCACCAGAATTTTCTCAATTGCGGCACCGTCCATATGATTCAGCTCCAATCGCTTCGGTGCGGTTTGAGATGCTTCAAATTCTACGGTGATCCCTTCTTCATTATTCAACTTCACCTTCTTCGTGGCACACTCAATAACTCTTGCTTCCTCAACCAGTCCATACCAAGTATAATGTCTAGTCCTTGAGAATCCAAAACAATGAGGTTGGCGGAAAAGTCTACCCCCCTTATTCTAAGGCTTACTTTTGGACATACTATATTTGTCCTCATCTCTTCTCTAGGAGACTTAACCAACAGAGTAAACTTCATATGAGAGATAGGCAAATTATACTTGGCAACATATTTTGATGCAATGAATGAGTGCAATGCTCCAAAATCAAAAAACATAGTCGCGGGGTTGGAGTTGGCAATAAGTATACCAATGACCACGTCATCTGCTTGTTGAGCATCCTCCATAGAGACAAGGTTCATGTTGCCACGAGAAAAATTCTGCTATCCCCGGTTCCCTTGCGGTTGTCCTCTATTGGGTCTTGGATTTTGCCTCGGCGCATTGCCTCCTTGACCAAGGCCTGACTTAGGACATTGATGCGCAAAGTGTCCAGCTTCTCCACTAGTATAGCACTTCATAACTCCACCATAATTATTGGGACGAGCTTGGTTTTGAACGCTTGCACCAGGGAAGTTAGCGCGAGGTGCATAAGGCATTGGAGGCCTAGGTGCTTGCATAACAGGGCGCTGCTGCACAAACTTAGTTGGATGCAGTGCATATCCGCGGCGATGAGCAGGCACAGAGCAGCCGAAATAAGGCACATTGGGTGGTGTTAAGCGATGGTGCACATTACTTCCTTGTTGCTGTCCTTGATATGGCGCCTTCCTCTTGTTGTCTTGCTCCATCTCACGGACCTTGTTCTCAACCACAAATGCTTTGTCCACAAGCTTCTAAAAATTGGCATAATCACAGTTGAGCAATTGCATTTGGATCTCATTGTTGAGGCCTCTCATGAACAAATATTGCTTCTGGCTGTCCCAACTGACATCCTCAGGCGCGTACCTTGAGAGTTGAGTGAATTTATTGAGGTATTCACCCACGCTCGATCTTCCTTGTCTCAAGTTCTCAAATTCTTGCCTCTTCAAAATAATAACACCTTCCGGCACATAATGGGAACGGAAGCTCTCTTTGAATTCGGACCAAATCATTCTCTCTTGGTTCTCATGAGCATTACATAAGGAATCCCACCAATCCCCAGCTGCTCCAACTAGTTGATGAGAAGCAAACAAGACCTTCTTCCGGTCTCTGCATTGGACAATAGCTAGCTTCTTCTCCACGGACTTGAGCCAGTCATCCGCATCCATAGGATCAGCGGCCTGACATAAGGTTGGCGGCCTAGTCCTCATAAACTCTCCCAACCGGTTATGAGGAGGTGGGGTGGCGGTGGATGCATGTGGGGCCGATTGTTGACATTGCCAGCCTACAGCTGTTCCATAGTTTGTATCATGGTCTGCATGAGCATGTTTTGCATAGCCAAAAGCTGCTCAATGTTGATAGCTCCATGAGCAGGTCCTGGTCCATTGTTGTACTGAGGCACTCCATGGTTCTCCTACTCATAATTGCCATCTCTCTGGTTGCGAGTCCTCACCAGTTGATGAAAACCGAGAGATAAGAATTTAGAAAACGTCCCCAACTATATGCATCAAGGGATATGAAACTAGACAACTAACTAGCTTACGTGGACATGGTAATGCTAAAGCATCCCAAAATCCTCTATTAAGCACACAAGCAAACAATATTTAGCAACAGTACACCAAACAAAAACACATCGGTTCCTGAGTGATTCTATATGTTCTAAAGTGTCCATTCTATCTAGGATGCATCCTACGGTCAACCTGTGGCTCTGATACCAATCTGTGACACACGGTTCCGAAAATGAACCAAGTGAACACATATGTGTGCCCAGGACGTTCAACACACATACACGAGTGCAATCACAAAAGTGTATACCGAAAATTACCATTGAGCAAGATTATTTAACCATATTTTATTACATAAACCATATTATCCTCAAATACAAATACTAATGGATATTAATGACATGTTTGAACTAATGCAGCGGAAATAATTTAAATAAGCAAACTGAACAGCTAGGCAACATAAGCGATAGGGTATAGCGTAGCTCCATGCAACACCACAGGCATGCTGACGGTAGACACGGCCTAGAACTCGGCATTATCGCCATTAAACTCCCAATCTGAACCTGCAACTATTGGGGGGGATTGCAAGAGTGAGTACATGTCGTACTCAGCAAGTGTGGAAAGTATGACATGTGGCTGATTCAAATGACGAATATAATAGTTGTTGAGTACTGAAAAGTACATTAAAACATTTGAAAAGCAATATATTACATAAACAAACCCATCATAAACCATATAGTCACCATAATACCAGTCCATATTCTATATCCATCATCATATACCAATATCCATATTCAATACCGGAATTCAATTCATAACCATCCATAACCATAATACCAACCATAACCATACCAAAATCCCAATTTTCCTCTAATCATGTGAGGGTCCAGGTTGCTCATAACCAGGAGCATGGCTATCATGATAGTTTTAGACACACTCCGCAGAGATTGTACCACTTTACCCACGTGTTTGTGATTTTATCACCTTTCGATGACTAGAGAGTCTCAATTATGCTGTCTCACACTTCCTTAGGTGTGTGGCCAAGAGATCACAAAATAGCCTTTACAAAGGGATTACTAGCCTATTTAGACCCGATGAGGTTTCACCGGTTGTGATGTCTCCAGCTGAGCACATCTTCAACCAAGGGCCCCCTCTTGAGCCATTTGGATCCCAGGGTAGTCCCACCAATCATCAACAAACCTAATCCGACTACCCCTTTCCCGAGCATCCTTGATGGTCCAAATAGCACTGGAAAAGCCCTAATTAATCAGCTACGCCGCACACATACTTGGCCTCTTGGTGGCACTGTAAATCCTGGATGGTCGCTCCACGAACAGGTCCTTAGATCTATAGCAAGTAAACCACCATACATCCAACCCATCCACATACCAGGCTTGCATAGGTCACCCATTACCATTATCAGATTTGCCCAGTTCATGTCAACCACAATCTCATTAATGCATAATTAAATCAAGTAGTGTAGTTGTTCTTCCATCCCAATTAATTAAGTGAAGAAAAAAGGTAAAATTCCCATCTCGACTCTCTACCATATATTCTAGGTTACAAGGGTGGTTAACAAAGCTAGTATACTTCCTATCATAGGGTTTCCCATCAAATTGACACAAGCATGCAGTTTGCAAACAAAACATTTATTTTAAAACAGGATCAATATGCTTCAAGGACACTTGCCTTGCTCTTGGGATTGATTCGAGTCAAAGACTTTAAACTCTTGGTGCTGGAGATCCTCCGCGGCACTCTCTAGTGCAAAATATGTCTAATCCGCACAATAAACATACAAACAAGAAACACAATAAAAGAGTGCACAAATATTACTCAATATGACATGACATGCATGATTAATGCAAATGCAAGGCAGAACTTGTTAATAGATTGCTTTTAATGATAACTTACTAGTTCTAATTTTTTTAACAAGTTTGCACAAGTTTGGAATTGATTCGATCTAATTTTTGAATTAATTTGACACAATTTAACTAGAAAAATCGGACTAGTCTGCATAGGACCGGACAAGTCTGCACTGCGCAGAATTGGCGAACTAGGATTTTCTAGATCGATGTGAATTTGGATTTGGGGTTGAATTCACGTAAGAAAAAGATAATAGAAGGTATACCCGGTGTTTAGGACTCCAATGAATCAAGAAACTTGGAGGTAACACTTGGATCTTGATGATCTAGGGTTGGTGATGAACTTGGAGATGAATTAGTGTGAACAACGAAACTTGATGGAGATCTTTATCCTCTTTCGTTTCCTCCTCTTCTTCTTCTTGCTTGGGATCTCCTCCACCCTCGTTGATGGTGGCTCTCCACGAACTAGGGTTTGGGTGGGGTGGAAAAGTAGCAAATAGATGTTAAGCCAAGGGGTGGGGCTGTTTATATAGAGGTGGAGGCTAGGGTTAGGTGGATTTAAAGTTTGAGATGAGTAGGGGCCGGTTTAGAGTCCGACATGGGCTCTAAAAGAGTTAGGAACGACGTAACGAGGCGCACTTAACGTGAAACCCAAGAAACAAGCCGTAAAACAAAAGATCAACTCGGAGTCGTGAAATATCGGACATGTCCGACAAGGACCGGACTAGTACGAAGTTAGTCAGAGAGAAATCGGACAATTCTGGCCAAAAATCGGACAAGTTTGACATTAGTCAGAGAGGAAAACGGACAAGTCCGCTGGAACACTGGACTAGTCTGGACAAGTCCAGGGACTTAGGAAATTTTCAAAGATTCTTGGAACACCAGACTAGTCCGCATAAAATCGGACAAGTCCGAAAGTGTCCAGAGGCAAAATCGGACTAGTCCGCAGCAAAAATGGACAAGTGTGATCGAGGTCAGGGAGAAATCGGACTAGTCCTCACCAAAATCGGACTAGTCCGCACTTTTCAGCATTTTAAGTGCGGTTTTGTTCCAAATCAATTTTAAATTTGTTCCTCTTTATGTGGATTAATGTTAAACATGTATATGAATGTATGTAAGGCATGATGCATGAAAATGAGGATGTTACAGTGTAGTGCTAAATAGGCGGTGTTACACTGTTGAAATTTTAGGACCTATCCTATTGTACAAAAAATGTGATTCAGGCCGGCTTGATCTGACACAACCCATTTAGGGCCTGACAAGGCCCATTTAGTTAGAAGTTAAAGTATGTATCTAAATGAACACGTAGACGAAAGACGACAGTGCAGACGGCAAACACCCGAGTGTGAGGATGGCGGACCTCGACGGACCCACTTCCCTGTCTCTCTCTCATTCTTTCCTCCTCTCTCGTCTTGAAGAGCTGCAGGCCCCGACGAGCGGCTGACTACGTATGATGCCTATAACCGTATAGTCATGCCTATTTTTACTTTAAGAACTGCAGCGGATAGGGGGGTTTAATGTTAAATAGGCGTGTTATGCTGTCACAATTTTAGGACCTATCCTGCATACATTAACGATAATTTCTTTCGCTTTAAACTGCAGAGTCAAACATGGTTGAAGATCATAGTTAGATGTATACTGGCTGGAAGAGCAGAACTAGTGGTCACTTGGATGAGTGGTACATCAAGTTAGATAAATTTTTGGATCGAGCATTTTCGTTGTCAACAGATGATACGGTGTGGTTCCCATGTACGAAATGTCAGAACACCAAGTTTTTGAGAAGATTGGATCTTTCGTTTCACTTATGCCAAAACGGTTTCACGCCACATTATGAGGTGTGGACCTTCCACGGTGAGACTAAATCTCGAGTCTTAGTAGAAGTGGATGAGGATGATGATATATCAGAGGTTGATAGGATGGATGAGATGCAAGAAGCTCTGGAAGTGGAAGATCCTCTTACAAATGAGGCAGAGGAGTTCTTCGAGGAGCTCAAGAAATCACAACAGCCATAGCATGAACACAAGGCTGTGACCATAGTTTCTTTCTTGACCAGATTTATGGCAATTAAGTCTAAGTACTTTTTTCCATCAACTGCTACAATGATCTCATGAAATTGATCTGCGATATCCTTTTACAACCTCACAAAGCGCCTAAAGATATGTATCAATCAAAGATCAAGATATTTGGTCTCGGTATGAACTATGAGAAAATCAATGTGTGCCCAGACAACTGCATGGTATTATGGAAAGAGCACGCCAACGAGAACATGTGCTTGAAATGTGGTAAATCCAGGTATGTCAAAGTTGTTAATGACGATGGCTATAATGTGATGACAGATGTCGCACATAAGTAGCTTCGTTATTTTCCTGTGACACCTTGGTTGAAGCCGTTGTTTCTTTCAAAAAGAACGGAAATACACATGAGAGGGCACAAAGAAGGTAAACGTAAGAACAAAGAATTCTTGATGCATCCATTCGACGACGATGCATGGAAGGTGCTAGACCGTTTTCATCCATATTTTCTCGTGATGCGGGAAAGGTTCGTATCGGGTTAGCGACAGACGGATTCTCACCGTTCAGTACAAATGCCATGCCCTACTCCTGTTGGCCCGTCTTTGTCATTTTGTACAACCTGCGACCGGCTCTTTGTATGAAGAACGAGTTCATGTTTCTCGGCCTCATTGTACCTGGACCTGATCATAGCGGGTCACATCTCAACGTGATGTTGAAACTGCTAATCGAAGAATTGAAAGTGTTGTGGATAGGAGTCGAAGCGTACGACAGCTACAAGAAGCAGAAATTCAACCTTCGAGCTGCTTATTTGTGGTCTATACATGATTTGCCGGCATACGACATGTTTTTCGGATGGAGTACTCACGGTCATCTAACATGTCCGATATAAGCATCGGACACGGATTGCTTTGGACTAACTCATGGAGGCAAAATATCGTACTTCGATTGTAACAGACATTGGCTGCCTTCGAATCACATATTTAGGCAACATAGGTATGTCTTTAGAAAGAACACCATTGTCACTAAAGGACCATCAAAATGTCTCAACAGGTCTTAAATTTCTGATATGTTGGACAAACTGGTGTCTGATGGAGGTAGTCCTGGATATTTTGTAGGTTATGGAGTGGAACACAAATGGACTCACATATGTGGACTTTGGGAGCTACCATATGTGAAGTCATTGATTCTTATGCACAACATTGATGTCATGCACCAGGAGCGTAACATGAGCGAAAGTATCATAAGCACTTGCATGGATATTTCTGGCAAACCGAAAGACAATATAAAAGCTAGACTAGATTTGGCAGACATTTGTCACCATCCAACTCTTGAAATCTCTGAAAGTGGTGGTAAGCTATGTGATTCTTTCTGTCTTCGATCTAAAGAAAAGAAAGAATTTATGAAATGGTTGAAAACTTTGAAATTCATAGATGGTTACGCAGCTAGCCTCAAACGATCCGTGAATTTGAACACAGGAAACGTCACTGTGTTGAACAGTCATGATTATCATATTATAATGGAAAGACTCTTACCTGTTATGTTTCGAGGCTATCTAGATGATGCAGCGTGGAAGGTTTTAGCCGAGCTCAACTATTTCTAGACAGCATTTTGCTAAAGAAATCAATATAGGAATGATGGATAAGTTAGAGAAGGAGATACCCGTACTTTTCTGTAAGATGGAATTTTTTTCCATCGGGTTTCTTCAATCCAATGCAATATCTGCTTATCCATCTTCCATTCGAAGCTAAAGTTGGAAGGGTGCATCGCTAAAGCATATGCTCTTAACAAAGTAGGATGCTTTTCAAGTGCCTACTTTGCAGAAGAAAACAATGTCAATACTTCGGTGATGCGGTACAATGTGGACGAAGCACCCCCTTTAAGCGACCTCTCCATTTTTCAAATGAGAGGCACCACCGTTGGTAGCTACACAACCTATGTCCTACCCGAACGTGATAGGACTGTTGCTTTACTCTACATGTACGGAAATATAGAAGGAATGCAGGAATACTTCGAGTTAGTGTTTGTCCTACATTTATGCTAATCGACTTATTTTGCTGCACATGTATTATTAAAGATGGGTTTTCACGTTCTGCGAGTTTCACGGACAATGTTGGCCACTTAGGGATCAACCTACAACCAAACAAGTATAAGAGATGCGAAAGAAGGAATAAATGGAGGGACGGATTTCCTATTCTGGTTTCAAGATTACGTAATACTCACTCATCTTCTATATATTATAAGTTACTATTATTAAAGAAATATTATTTTAACTTACGATCATTTTGACACTGCCGAACTCACGATGTCCATGAAGATTTGCGGCAGCTATCTTATGGATTGGTGAATGTTAGAAGCTATGGTCGATATGATGTAAATGGATTTCGATTCCGTACAACTCATTTTGAAGCTCTTCGTCCTCTCGCGGCAACATCAAATTCCGGTGTTGTGATGAGAGCAATTGACACTCAAGGGAATGTAACCTATTATTATGGGATCATTAGCAAAATCCTTGAATTTACTTTTACGGGAAATAATACCCTTTGAGTTGTCTTCTTTGACTATGACTGGTTTGATAGCACTCACGGAACTCGAGAAAACCAATTTGGAATGGTGGAAGTGAAACATTAGGACCAACTATGAGGTTACAATACATTTGTTCTTGCATATCAAGTGGAGCAAGTGTATTATCTACCTTATCCATGCACAAAGCTCAATGCTTGGTGGGTGGTATATAAGGTGAATCCTCGTGAGCGGTTATATATCCTTGGGGATGATGGTTACCATGATAGTGAAGACGTTAAAGAAGTGTACCAAGAAAAAGAGTTGCTAGACACTTTTATCGCCGATCTTGGTGCAGGACTCGATCAATTAGTTGGGGATGTTGAAGATTTAGTGACAGATGATATGTGAAAACAGAAATTAGAACAGGTCATGATGGAGGATTGTTGGCTGGTTTATGGAGTAGGGCATATGATAATGATGTTGATGAATTTTGAAAGTGATTACAAATAATGTTTACTTGAAGATAGTAACATGAATTTTGTATATCTTATTTGCATATTTACTGATTATCTATTAAAAAAGGATGGCGTTAAGGAAGGGTAAGAAGGTGTCGCTGACAAGGGGGTTCTTCCCCTCTAGACCCGGGGACGCTTTCGCTGGTCCCTCGTCGGCCGGAAGCATACACTCTCAGGTGTTGGGGCAGGTTCGGAGTAGCTCTAGGGCTTTGTCACAGGTAAATTTTCACTCATCTTTGACAAACTATCAAATTCAATTTCCAAATAAACTTACTTATGAATCATTTAAATGTTGCAGTCCTCACTGACTGACTCACTGGCTACGGCGCCAGTTGAGCTTGGCTACACTTCGGTGAGCCAGCCCTCGGCTCGCAAGCCTTCTGTTCCTGAGCCCTTTGGCTCCGCTGGTGACGAGCCTTCTAGGTCACCAGACGTGGTGCCTGAGACGACATAGAGGACGAGGAGGACTCACTTTGTCAGTCCTCCTGTGGTCCCTTCATAGAGGATTGTGATTCGTCCGGTCGGAGACAGGTAATAAAATCGTAGTGTTCAATTCTGGTTTCTTTTGGTTACATAAGTAATGAATCAATAAATATGCAGGGTTTGGTACGATGTGTCTTTCACTAGTAAGAGACACCAAAGACCGGTAAACAGTGTCCTAGTGTCCTTAGTGCGTTTGCACTATCCTGGGGTCATCGACGGGGTGCCTGCTCTTTAAAGGTAGGACTACGCACGCATCATTCACCAAGAGCATGACAACATTAAGGAGGCCGTATGGGCTGATTTTATGGTAAGTATGTTAACTAAAGTTTCTAAGTTTTAACTCTTAAACTCTTTAATGAACATCTCTTCAATATATTCTTTATCACAGGCAAGGTATATTTTAGAGGACTCGAACGACCCTCGCATGTTTGAGGTTGCAAGGAGAGTGTTTCACTACAATGTTGCGAAGGCGCTATGACAAGCTTTGTCGAACGCTCGTGTTCAAATTATCAATGAGCAATTGAAGGCGAACCAGCACCACGTGCTAGACTTCCAGCAGGAGAGGGAGAGGCACCTTACGGAGGAGGAGTACATGCAGGTACGTGGGGTGTAGTAAGTATTTTTTCTGATAATTTCCTCAATGGTATTTTAATGGCCTACAACTATGTGCAGGGCCACGTGAGCTGATTGCAAGGTCGGTCCGATGCATTCTGGGCTCTTTGTCAGTACTGGGGTAGCGATGAGTTTAAGGCTAAGTCAGGGAAGGCTCGAGAGTGCAGAGGGGTCGAGGGGAAGAGCGGGCATGGCCAAGATAACCACTTGCGCTTAGCTAAACACATAGTAAGTGTATGTAACTTATGTTTATATATTCATAATATATTGTTCGTACTAACATGTATTGACAGGAGTGCAAGACGGGGGTGCCGCCGACCCCTGCTGAGGTCTGGAAGAGAGGTCACAGGGACCCATCTCAGCCTCAGGGGTGTAGTCAGGCTGTAGCCGAGCGATTGGTAAGTTCAGAAATCATTCATATTAAATATAAATATATGGATTGTTGAACTTACACGATTTTCTTGTTTTCCAGGCTAAGTACGGGGAGGAAGCTAAGAAGATAATCGGCGAAGATTTCAATTGGCAGCATGAACCAATCCATCCTCAAGCCGTGTATGCAAGCAGAGGTGGAAAAGCACACAAAAGGTGAGTTCATAAGCCATTTTATTGCTTTCAATTCAAAGTATTCAAGATATCTCAATTTCATATTACTGAGTCTTTTTTATAGGCTCGCCCTATTAGACATAGTTTTCGACTCGAGGGCGGCGAGACTTGCGAGAGACAGCTCCACGCAGGCTTCGTCGGTGGGCACGTCAGGTCACCGTGTCTCGCAGAGAGATATCGAGATCCAGTCCCTCTGACAAACTGTAGAAGAGAATCTCAAGCGACAGAAGGAGACAGAACAACAAAGGATTCTAATGGAGGCCATGACCTCTTCCTAGGCAGCCTGGATGGCGCAGATGCGGGACACAATGGAGTTAACAAAATGAAAACTGAAGTTCTCATTAATTTAGCATAAATGACTTACTAATAGGTAACCTCTAATGTTTGTAATGACAGGCCATGGCTCAGACGCAAGGTCTGGTGATCCAGCTACCACCACTACCGGTCCTTCCAGGCAATCCTTATTTTGCTGGTCAGGTAATTTTCTATGTAAACTTAACAATTCTAGTTTACCTCAACTTAGCCAAAATAAACCGAGGAAAGAGAGTGAGAGTGAGAGATAGTTAGATAGAGTGAGAGATAGAGTTAGAAGAGGGAGGAGGATAGAGGAAAAAGCATTGAGATAGAGTGTGAGAGGAATGAAGAGAGAGAGGGAGATGTAGATAGAGAAGAGGGAGAGGAAGATAGAGGGAGAGAGGGAGATGTAGATGGACATAGAGGGAGGAAGATAGAGGGGAAATGATAGCAATAGGGAGATAGAGTCACTACAAGAACTTTGCCCTGTTGCAACGATTGTACTACAACGAATACGAAATCGTTGCAGTAAGCATGGTCTTTTGCCACGATTCACTAGTTCATGGCATTAGCATCTATCGCCATGGAACACAGTCGTTGCATTAGGATCTATTGCCATGATTCACATGTTCATGGCATTAGCATCTATCACCACGGAACACGATCATTGCATTAGGATTTGTTGCCACGATTCACTAGTTTGTGGCATTATCATCTATTGCCACGGAACGCAATTGTTGCATTAAGATCCATTGCCACGATTCACCTGTTTGTGGCGTTAGGATCTATCGCAATGGAACAGAATCATTGCATTAGGAACTTTTGTCACGATTCACCAGTTCGTGGCGTTAGGATCTATCGCTATGGAACAAAATCGTTGCGTTAGGAACTTTGTCACGATTCACCAATTTGTGGCATTAGGATCTATCGTCACAAAACAGAATCATTGCATTAAGAACTTTTGCCACGATTCACCAGTTTGTGGCATTAGTATCTATCGCCATGGAACACAATTTTTGCATTAGGATATGTTGCCATGATTCCCAAGTTCATGGCATTAGGGTCTATCACCATGGAACACAATCATTGCACTAGGTTCTGTTGCCATGATTCACCAGTTCGTGGCGTTAGGATCTGTCGCCACAGAAAAGAATCATTGCATTTGGAACTTTTGCCATGAGTCACGAGTTAGTGGCGTTAGGGTCTATCGCCATGAAACACAATCATTGCATTAGGATCTGTTGCCACAATTCACCAGTTTGTGGCATTAGGATCTATCAGCACGGAACACAATCATTGCATTAGGAACTTTTGCCATGATTCACCAGTTTGTGGCATTAGGATCCATCACAATGGAAAAAATCGTTGCATTAGGAACTTTTGCCACGGTTCACCAGTTAGTGGCGTTAGGATCCATCGCCATGGAACACAATCGTTGCATTAGGATCTGTTGCCACAATTCACTAGTTCGTGGCGTTAGGATCTATCGTCATGGAACACAATCGTTGGCCTCACGATATATTACAAATAGTTGGCCACTATGTGAACGAATGAATGTGTGGTGTGTGTTCATTGTGTTCCTTAGAAATCATAAGGAAGGATTTGTTTATTTTCTAGACAAGTGAATGATTCAGTTATCAAGTGAATTGACTCTAAGTTCAGTGACGTGTGATATCAACAGTGAATCGAAGAAAAATGGATAAAATCACGAAGCTAAAGGAGACGTGAGGAGGATGTGCTTTTCATATAAGAAATGCACTTCGCTACTAATTAAGCGCATCTCCATTTTGCTTGTCCGCACAGACTAAGGCACCATCACTCTCTCCTATTCTCTCTTCTTTTGTCTTCTTTGTGCGGACAACCCACCATGGCCAACATTCCGCCGCCAAGCCCGCCGAGGGAGCCACCCCGTAAGAAACAGTGTTGCTGCCCCCCTGAGAGGCTCAATAACGAGCTACTCGAGATGATGTTCGACAGGCTGTTCGACCGGTTCCTGATGCTGCTCGAGACGATGGCCGATGTGCTCGGTGCCGAGGGCCAAGGTATCTTAGAGGCGGTGATGGCAAGGAACCTCGGTCGCGAGGTTGCACCGTTGGATCCGGACTAGCCGGAGTAGTCGGTGGAGCAGCCGGAGCAACCTGCAGAGCAGCCGGAGCAACCAGCAGAGCAGCCGAAGGAGGAGGAGGAGGAGTAGGATTTAGGTTTTCTTTTGTTGTTTTTTAGTTGATGGTTTTTTATTTTCTTGTGTCTTGTACTTTTTTCTTGTGTTTTGTAATATATTTGTTAATGAATGAATGTGTTATATCTGTGTTCATCTGTGATGAATAATTTCGTGTGTTCAACTATTATGTATCACCACAGAACACAATTGTTGCATTAGGATATGTGCCCCGATTGTACTAGTTCGTAACCTTAGGATCTATCGCTACAGAACACACTCGTTGCATTAGGATCTGTTGCCAGGAATCACTAGTTTGTTGCATTAGGAATTTATGCAGGAGCATAATTTCAAATTCTAGGTATCTTATAAAGAGGTGGGATTATTCCATATCAGCTTGCTTCTAAGCTTGCTGCTAAATAGAAGAGCGGCATTTATCGTTTCAAAAAAGAATCAAATGGTTTACAGCTAGCTCACACAGTACTCATATAAAAAAATCATCATCTTCACGGTTGCCCCCACCCCCCCCCCCCCCCAATATTGGAGCTACAATACCATCATTGATATATGTATCACCATCGTCATCGTCGTTGTCATTTTCATTTTTTTGATAAAACTCCATGTGCCAACTGATCACATGTTCTCATTTGAAGAGCGGAAGCATCACTGGTTGCTCCCTCAATGTCATTCCTAGCCCATGCGGTCCTATTCTCATTTATGTGTGGCATATTGATATCAGTAAGTCGTCGATCATCAAATGTCTCAGCCTCCATCGTGTCAGTGACATTATTTTCACTGTCTCCAGGGGGCATGTTAAAAAGGTTCCATGGCTTCGTTTTAACAACTGTAGCCCATATAGGTTGCTTCACACATGAAGTAAAAAACTTCTTATGCTTTGGTGGCTAGAATGTAAGGCTCATACATAAATTGAGAATGAGTAGTGTCAACATCTATCATTCTGTATCGATCTGTTTTGTACCCTCTGCTTTGGCTTTTACCGAAACAAGGCCAATCAAACTAGTCACATCAAATAACAGAACCTCTTGATTTTTTCAAAATCAACCTAAATCATTTTCTTGATTACTCCAAACCACTCATGATCACCATCCCAACAACAACACCATTGTTTTGCATCCGTAAATCTTTTTCCACCTCTGTAGTTCGAAAGAAGAAGCCATTTATGGATGATCGACTAAAAAAATGTGCCCGACGATCAGGTCCACTAGATAATGCATACAAATAATCGGTTACTTTGCCTTCTTTGTGTAATGTCGTAATCTGTACACATCAGTATAAAAGGGGTCATCGATAAACCAACTTCAGAACACATATTTGTTCAATATTTCATCAAAGTAAAAACATGCATGTACTTACACATTTCGGAAACCAATAAACAAACTCATCTTTATGGCATTTTTCAACATGACGATAATGAATTTTTTCAGCTCTTCAAAATGCTCAATGAAAAGGGTACATAATTAAATTAGCCATCTACAATAAGCATGATCCAATATACTATAGAACATCTGAGTCATACGTACTTGATCCATGGAGCGGCCTCTTCAACATTAGAAATAATATAATGCATGATGTTATGTAGTTCCACCATAGTAAGTTGGCCCCATTAAAACCCTGTTTTGAATTATCAGTTCTGTAAAAATATTAGACTCCAGAGAAGTTTCATTCAGGCCTGTTAAGCTTGATGCTGATGTTATCAAAAAACTGACTACAAAAAGTCATACACTCTTCCATAATATATCTCTCAGCTATAGAACCCTCCGGGTGAGCTCTGTTACTTACATACCTCTTCAATGTACCAAGGTACCTCTCAATTGGATACATCCATCAGTAAAAAACAGGTCCACACAAGTGAGCTGCTTCGGCAAGATGGATTGGACGATGTACCATGATATCAAAGAAAGCGGGAGGAAGCAACATCTCAAGCTTACAAAATGTTTCAAGAAATTATTTGATCATCTTATCAAATTTGGTTCCGCCAATTCTTTAGAACAAATTCCAGAAAAGAATTTGCCAAACTCAATTAAAGGTGCAACAACCTTTTCAGGCAATATGTCACGTATTGCAATAAGAAGGAGCTTCTAAAATATTGTATGGCAGTCATGAGTTTTTAGACCTGATACCTTACGTGCTTTTATGTCCACACATATCTTGATGCTCGAGGCATAACCACCGGGCATCTTCACATCCCTAAAAAACTTGCACAAGGTGGTCTTCTCATATTTATGCCAAGTATGTGATGTTGATGGACAATCATACTTCCCATTTATAGCCACCACATGTTGTTTGGCCGTATACCTATATCCTGCATATCAAGACGAGCTTGTAGACTATCTTTTGTTTTACAATCCATATTAAGCAATGTCCCCAATATGCTATCACAAATGTTTTTCTCAATGTGCATGACATCCATGTTATGCCTTATTAGCAATGTTTTCAAATAAGGGAGATTGAAAAATATACATTTCTCCTTCCAATTATGCCACCTATTTTCGTCAGTGCGCTTTCTCTTATTATTCATCTGTCCAACACTCACTTGATCAAATCTCTCTTATTAATGGAATACTTCGTCACCAGAGAGTGATGTTGGATCATCTCTATTCTCTATTTTGTTGTTGAAAGAAGCTTTGTCTCGACGCCACCTGTGATTCTAAGGTAGGAAATGACGATGACCCATGTAGCAGTACTTTCATCCATGTTTCAACCACAAGGCGTTAGTATTTATATGGCGGTATGGACATGCTAGCTTACCTTTTATGCTGCATCCACATCACATTGCATATGCTGGAAAATCATTTATTGTCCACCATATAGAAGCTCGCATGAGAAATGTCTCTTTCTTTGAACTGTCGCATGTTTCAACACCATTAGACCAAACTTTCAGTAGCTCATATATCAAAGGCTGGAGATACACATCAATGTTGTTTCTAGGCGACTTTGGCCCAGGAATTATCATTGACATCAACCAATAAGGCTGCTTCATACACAACCAAGGTGGTGGATTATAAGGGATTAGAATCACAGGCCAAGTACTGTAAGAAACATTAATTATTCCAAAAGGATTGAAACCATCAGATGCTAGCTTAAGTCCTATGTTGCGAGGATCAGATGAGAAATTTGGGTGAATGCTATCAAAATGCTTCCATGCTTTCGACTCTGTAGGATGGCATAATATTCCATCATCAATACGTTCTTCTCTGTGCCAGTGCATGTTTGATGCAGTTGATTCTGCCATGTAAAACCTTTGAACACGGGGAATAAGAGGGAAGTATCGTAGGATATTGTGTGCTACAAACTTCTTGGATTTTCCACAAGGTAAAGCCTCTCTTGCATCCCCACCAGTACTATTTTTTCAACATAATTCACCACGTTTTGGGCATCGATCCAGCAGAGAATAGTCCTTTCGGAATAACACACAATCATCGACACATGCATCGATCTTTTCGTAGCCCAGCCCGAGGTCACGAACAACCTTCTAAACTTTATCAAGTGTATTAGGAATGCAGTGGCCCTCTGGAAGCACATATCTTGATCAACTCACACACTTTTTTGCTCAAACCAGTTAAACACTTTATCTTGTACAACCTGACAATGAAGGATAATTTGGTCACCTTCTCACAACCTGGATACAACTCCTTTTTGGCATTATTAATTAAATCATAGAGTTCCTTTGCACACCTAGTTGGCTCCTGCTGATTTATAGCATTTTCTAGATCATCAACATCTGCTAAAGTACCACCATGATCAGTGCCTCTGAGTAGACTGGACATCATATTTTCTATAGCAACATCATCAGAAATTATCTCCTTATTATCTGCTTATTGCTTAGCAATAATTTTCTCAACTCGTTTTTCTCCATGGTGTACCCTACAAGTATAATCAAATGACATCACATTACCAAGCAAGTGAAGATGAACTTCCTTGTGTGTCTCGTGTCAAATATTACGACATTTTGTGCAAGGACAATGCATAGTTTCTTCTTCACGAGTGCCCTGGAATGCAAAATTTAAAATGACTTAATTCCATCCTACCACTCCTTCGTACGCCTGTCATTTCACATCCATATCTTATCATCTGACATCGCTTCCTACAATTCAATCAGCGTTTCCGTAAGAGGATAGAACTACAAAATAACATCATGTGAGCAATTGTGCCTAGCGCTGTTGGTACTCCATGTGCGGCGGCTGGTGGATGCTCCTCCACGCGCAGTAGCGGACGGATGCTCTTCCAAAAGCGTTGCGGCCGATGGATGCTCCTCCAAGAGTGTGGCGGCCGGCTGATGCTCCTCCAAGAGCATTTAGTACAGTCGGGAGAGGGGCCATTGTGGATCGAAGGGTCCCCCGGGCAGGCAGCTTGGAAAAAGCGTACGTGAATCTATCACAATAGGCCCAACACTGCGCTGGGCCGCTTGTTATTTGTGGACTGAAACTGCGCTGAGTTACTTTGTATTCGTGGGCTGAAACTGCGTTTGGACGCTTGGTGTTTGTCCCTATGATGCGTGAGCCCATCTACGGGCGCGCGTCTGGCTCTGGCAATTTGTTATCTAAATAAGTTAATGTAGCAATGGGGGTGGTATCCCGATCAAAATAAAGCATATGCATAAAATATCTTGAACCGCAGCAACACAATGATATAAACAAGGATTAAATACTAGATATAAACATCGACAGAACCAACAGTAGTGTTCAACGTACCATTCCAAGCAACAAACTAATCGACATAACTAGTTGTTAAATGAACCCTAATAAACACAAAATAAACTAATCGACACATCTAGTCCGCAGCAGTTACATTCAAGGAGTGGTAATAACTCCTGGCCATGTATAGGAGTAGTGGTAATGATGACACCGCATATAGGGGCATTGGGCTAGTGGTACGTTGGAGTTCTACCTATCTTTTTCTAAAAAAAAAATTGTCCTTTCTTTTATTTTCTCTCTTTTATTGTCTCCACTCTCCTTTACAGTCGTCGCTACCTATTTTATTTTACTGTTACTATGTACTAGTATTGTCTACTACTTTACAGACCGCTTTGTAGGCCCCGCTTTTGGTGATCTCCTGTGGCACCTCCAACAGCTAAAGTACCATACCGGTCACTTTAGAGGCTACCGGTGGTGTGGAGGGTCGTTCATTAACAGAGAATAAAGATAGAACAGATAGTTCACTAAACAAACAGAAAGAAAAAAAATAACAGTTGGAATAGACGAACAACATTGAGTTCATCAACATAAAACATTACTACAAAACAAGAAAAACAACATCATGAAATAAGAAAAACAACATCACACAACCTTATAGGTATTTTATATATAGCCCATACCGGATAACACCGCATGGCAGAATGCGACATGCTCGTGCCTAATCCTACAGTCTTCACTACAGAGGATTCTGCAGCTGCTCCACCCTTGCTTCCCGCAGTCAGCAGTCATGCACGGTTCAACCTCCTTGTTGGGAAGTGACACCATCGACGGTCTCGGACGAGGGCGAGGATGCACCCACGTTAGATTACCGGTTTTAGCCAGGGCTTGAATCCGACACCGCCTGCACTAATTGTTGGTCCTCATGATGACGGCGGACCCAACCACTTTCTCACCGATGTCGACCTCGCCTTAGACCTGCCGGATATACTCGAAGGCGTCGCGGGCAACACAGTTGGTGTCGTAGCGGAGGAGGCCAAGGACGTAGGCCACCTCCATCTGGCCGGCCCCAACCGCCTGGGCGAGAAACTGGGCGCCCGGCTATGTGCGATCGTCCGAGGAGACGAGCTCAAGCCCAGTGACGTAGCACGCATGAGGGTTGCCGTCGATGGCCAGGTCCTCCACGAGGGCTTCGTAGTGCCCCGGGTCGCGCCACATCCTCCGGGTCACCCGCTCCAGCGCCTCACATCTGCCCATCATGCCATCCCGGCACACCGCATGCATGGCCTTGCAGGTGGCACGCAGATTGTAGAGGTCGTTAAAGGGTCGTAGGGAGCTTGCGGCGAGGCGCCCCCCGATATCAACCGCAATATCGTGTGTAAATGGCAACTCCTTAGGCTTCGGCGTCATCGTGCTGCAAATGGAACCAATGAGGGTGCGCACGGCGGGGACAAAGAGGAAGCTAGAGTACGTGTGGAGAAGACGACGATGTGTCTTTATAGAGTACACGCGGAGAAGACGATGGAGACATTATATAAAGACATGTGCCATCGTTTTCTCCGTGCATGCTGATGTGGGTCACGTGCAATGATGGTTCGGCTTCCGGCGGTGGTGGATTCCACATCCTCTGTGTACTGTGTAAGTGCATTAAGGGTGGATAACGTGTGAATACGGCAGCCTATGGGACCCACTCCTCTCGCATGCACTAATGGGATGCACGAAGTAATAGAATCGCTCTATTTTCAACATCAGCACAAGAATAATATACTGTCATCAATAGAGATAACATACTATGTTTGATAGATTAAGGCTTTGTTTGGGAACACAATATTTTTCGAGTTTTAGAGGAATTCCTTGGTATTTGAGATTACCATGGTATTTTTTACAAAATGGTTTTGGCAACCAACTCAAAAACTATGTATTGAAAACTATGGTTTTGTCTATACTACGGTATTTAAAACCAAAGTTTTTCTTTGCTTGCTTCCTCTTGATGCTTGCTACTTTGCTCCCAAACAGTCAAAACTGCAGTATTACAAAACTGTGGTGTCGAAATACTTTGATATTGTCATGACATCTTAAAAACTATGGTTTACAAAAACTTTGATATTAAAAACCGTGTTCCCAAACACAGCCTAAGACTGGAGTAATCTGCGGCAAAAATTTCATGGTTTACAGTTTGGTTCTCCACGCTCTTTCACCTTAATTCGTACGTGCTACCTATTTTTTTCTAAGATTTTTCTCGTCCTTTCTTTTCTATTCTCTCTATTCATTGTCTCCAATTTTCTTTCCAGTCATCGCTACCTGTTGCGTTTTCTTATTACTACGTATTAGTGGAATTGTATACTACTTTTCAGACTGCTTTGCAGGCCCCGCTACAGGTGATCTCCTCTGGCACCTCCAGTAGCTAAAGTACCATACTGGCCACTTCAAAGGATACCAGCGCTGTTGGAGGGTCGTTCATTAATAGAGAATACAGATAGAACAGATAGTTCACTAGAAAAACCGATAGAAAACAAAATAACTGTTGGAATAGACGAACAACATTGACATCATCAACATAAAACATTACAACAAAACATGAAAAACGACATCATGAAACAAGAAAAACAACATCACAACTTTATAGGTATATAGCCAATACCGGATAACACCTCACATCAAAATGTGAAATGCTCGTCTCTAATCCTCTAGTCTTCACTACAAAAGACCCTACAACCGCTCCACCCTTGCTTCACGTAGCCGGCAGCCGTGCACGGGTCAACCTCCTTGTTGGGTAGCTACACCATCGGCGGTCTCAGAGGCGGGCGCGAATGCGCCCGAGTCATATTACCGATTTAAGGCAGAAATTGAATCCACCACCGCCTGCACTCATTGTTGGTCCTCATCATGGCGAAGGACCCGACCGCTTTCTGATCGACGTCAACCACGCCTTCGACCTGCCAGATATACTCAACGGTTTTGCAGGCCCCGCGATCGGCGTCGTTGCGTAGGAGGCCAAGGACGTAGGCTGCCTCCATGTGGTCGGCCCCGGCCGCTCGGGCTAGAAACTGGGCACACTGCTGCGTGTGATTGACCGCGAAGACGAGCTTGAGCCCAGTGACATAGTGCACATGAGGGTGGTCGAAGATGGCCAGGTTTTCCACGAATGTCTTTGTACCGCCCTGGGTCGCGCCACATCCTTCGGGTCACCCACTCCAGCGCCACGCGCCTACCCACAGCGCCATCTTGGCACGCCGCATGCATGGCCTTGCAGGTGGCACACAGACCGGAGAGGTCATCCACGGGTCGCAAGGAGCTTTCGGCGACGCACCCCGCAATCTCGACCACGATATCGTGCGTGAACGGTAACTCCATAGGCTTCGGCGACACCGTGCTGCGAAGGGAACCAATGAGGGTGCGCGCGGCGGAGTTAAAGAGGAAGCTAGAGTACGTCAAAGAAGACGGTGGTGTGCATTTATAGAGTACGCGTGGAGAAGACGATGCATAAATTATATATAGACACACGTCACCGTTTTCTCCACGCGTATTGATGGGGGTCGTGCGCAGTGATGTTTCGGCTTCCGGCGGTGGCGGATTCCACATCCTTTGCAGTACTGCAGGTGCATTAAGGGTGGCTGACATAAGAACACCACAGCATATGGGACCCACCCCGCCTGCATGCACTGATGGGACACACAAAGTATTGGAACCACTCTGTTTTCAACATCAGCACGAGAATAATATCCTGTCGTCAATAGAGATAACATACTATGTTTGACAACAATGTGCACTAAACATTTCCTATTTTACAGTTTGGTTCTCCACGGTCTTTCACCTTAATTCGTACGGACATAGGACCTATCTTTTTCTAAATTTTTTCTTGTCCTTTCTTTTCTTTTCTTTCTGTTCATTGTATCCACTTTTCATTCTAGTCGTCGCTAATCGATAGAACTAGCAGTTACATAATCCCCAATAAATACAAAGTAAACTAATCAGCACATCTAGCCCGGAACACTTCCCTTCATGCAATGGTAATAACTTTTGGCCGCGTATTGGAGTAGTGGTAATGGTTATACCGCATATAGGGGCATAGGGCTAGTGGTACGTTGGAGTTCTACCTATCTTTTTTTAACATTTTTCTCCTCCTTTCTTTTCTTTTCGCTCTGTTCATTGTCTCCACTTTTCCTTCCAGTCGTTGCTACCTATTGTGTTTTCTTGTTACTATGTAGTAGTACTGTATACTACATTACAGATCGCTTTGCAAACCCCGCTGCGGGCGATCTTCTGGCACCTCCAGCGGCTAAAGTCATACATGCCACTTTAGAGCCCACCGGCGGTTTGGAGGGTCGTTCATTTACAGAGAACACAGATAGAACAGATAATTCATTATACAGCAGAGAGAAAACAAAATAACAGATGGAACAGGCGAACAACATTGAGTTCATTATCATAAAACATTACACCCTCCTTCATATATTACTTGTCGTTAGATTAAGTTTTCTGGTTCATAATTGAGCTAGGAAAATTGTCCTAATTATTGACGACAAGTAATACAGGAAGGAGGAAGTACAAAACAAGAAAAACAACATCACATAAAAAAAGAAAAAAGAAAATATCACAAAAACAAGAAGAGAAAAGCATCACAACTGCATTAATCTATCAAAAGATTTCCTTTTTTAATGTTGGGTTCAACTAGAATGTAATTAGATGTTTGGTGCAATCGTGCAATCAACCATCTTCAATCGTTGAATCGTTCTACATTACGATCGTTGAATCTTTTTATTTAACACCCTCCACCAGGTGGAGGGGTGGTGGTGGTGGAAGGGGTTAAATGAAAAGGTGTAATAATCGTAAGATGTAGATCCAACAGATGAAAATCTTTGATTACACGATTGCACCAAAACATTAATTGCATATAGGGCTGTCAACGAGTCGAACTCGAGCGAGCTTGTCTTTCTAAGCTTGAGTTTGATAAAACACCGAGTCGATCTCTAGTCGAGCCAAGAATTCATGTATATACAATAGAATATACTAAATTTAAGTTCACAACTAATGGAGTAGGAAGGTGGACGATGTTGCACATTATTTGTTTCTATCATATATAAAAATTATTTCCCATAAAATAGTTTTTATAGAATAATATGTCTAGTTAATAATATATGTACATATCATAGATGAAAACAATAAATGAGCTTACTTGAGATTTTCGAACTGGAGCTCATCAAGCTCGCAAACACAAGCTTGGCTCATTTAGAATTGGCACAATACTCAACTTCATCTTCAAACATTCAATTAAAACTCAGTTTGGTTCTTGAACTTTCAAATGGGTCAATTTTTAGTCCATGAGCTTCACACAACCATTTCACTTTCATCCTTAGTCTGTGTTGGGCTTCCACATTGGCATGCCACGTAAGCTATCATGCCACATCATCTACCCCGACCACCTCACAAAGAAAAAGATAATAATTTTCTATTATCTTAAAAAATAACTAGCAAATTAATTGCGGTGGATTTACGTAGTTTCATGGGATATACATATTTCTCCTTTTTTTTTTGCAAAACCATCAAGTGATATATCCTATGTCATATTACATATGTAAAAATATTATAAAATATAAAACTTTTAAGCCTAGGGAAGAGCAAACAGAGCAAACAAAGAGGAAGAGCAAATTTTAAGACTAGGAAATAAAATATAAAACGAAGCTACATGGCTGGCCGCGTACATGTACGGTCCAGGCCGGTGTGCCAGTGCACCTTAACCCCCATCATGCGTCTCCAGTGTTTGTTGGTAAGACCCTTGCAGGCAGGACCATGATCACCTGACATAGTGAATTTTATTACATGTGTGCAGTAAAGACTGCATCCACCGTTTGTTTTGATTCGACGGTTGTACTTCTGAACTGTCCTCAAGTAGGCCCAATAGAGGGCTCCACCTAAATCGTCTCCTCTCCTATTGCCTGCTTGCTTCAATGTGAGACGGAGTTTACTCTTACTGATACATACTTCAACCATCTAAATAAAATAAACTTCTGTAATTAGACAAAAAACACTAACTATTGAGGACGTTAGGGAGGGTTTTGAAAAATATGTGGCTATCAATTATTTCACGCATCTGTCGACAATCTTTTTCATATATCATATTTCCAAATTAAGGGTTGATATAATACCGAAAGTATTATCTATTTTCACATTATTTATTTGCGATGGCTAATTAATAAGTAATCCTTCTAATCAAAACTTAATCCTAACATATGACAAAAATAATATTTTTTTATAGTCCACACATTAAACATTATTTTGACTGGTTATTTTACAATAAACTTAATCTTTAGCAATTAATAGATCATCAGCATCGCTGAGCACGTGGTAGTTAAGTTTCATTCAAGGCATATTGGGGTTGGGAGGAAAGAGGTGACGATAAGTTGATTTGCATGAATCTCAGAAGTAGAGTCAATTGTCACCAAAAAGAAATCCTAATTTCAGGAGTCTGAAATATGGTATTTTCTCAATAATTATTGAGGTCTATACGACACTTCATGTTCCAGGCAAAAAAGAAAAAAGATTGTACTTCATGCTAATGCAAACAAGAGGCAACTAAAATAAAAACTCTTGAGTTCTTGTCAAGTTTACAAAATGAAAGCATTGGAACCCTCCCTAATGTCCCTGATAGTTAATGTGTTTTTAATCATGTTAATTTGTAATAGAAGTTTGTTTTATTTAGATGTTTGAAGTATGAATCATTATATGCATGTAAACTCGTTCTCATGTTGAAGCAAGTAGGCAAGAGTTTAAGAGACGATTTGAATGGACCCATTAGTTGGATCGCTGGGAAGTACAACTGGCGGATCAAAACAAACAGTGGATGCAATCTTTACTGCACGCGTGCAGTAAAATGTCGCTACGCCAGCGATCCTGGTCCTTGCAGGTATGCTCCGACTCCTGTCCTCCAACTCCATCTAGGCTTCTGATGACGCAAACGGTTCACCACCAGACTGTAGAAAGAATAAGCAAGCACACATGTAACAGTCACTATGATTATGGTTAGCATGAACTGGTTAAATATGGTATGGTAATGGGCGATCTAAGCAAGCCTGGTATGTGGATGGCTTGGATGTCATGGTGGTTTTGCTTGCTTTAGATCTAAGGACCGGTTCATGCGAGAATAAGCCAGGACTACAGTGCCACCACGAGGCCAAGTATGGGTGCGGTGTAGCTGATTAATTAGGGCTTTGCTAGTGTTGTTTGGACCATTGTGGATGCTCGGGGAAGGGTTAGTCAGATTGGGTTTGTTGATGATTGGAGGGACTAACCTAGGATCCGAATGGCTCAAGAGGGGGCCCTTGGTTGAAGATGTGCTCAGTTGGAGGCATCGCCACCGGTGAAACCTCAGTGGGGTCTAAATAGGCTAGTAATCCCTTTGTAAAGGCTATTTCTGTGATCTCTTGGCCACACATCAACGGAAGTGTGTAATATGACTGACGGGTCATGGGCATAAGGGAGACATCTATAACACTCTCCAAGAGCATGTCCAAAGTACCCAGGATTGGCAACAACACATGGACGCTCAGTTGTTGATGGCTATTATATACTAATTTCACCAGTCAATATAACTCAATTATGTAAAGGAAATAACATTTATTGCACACATCACCTTTCTATTTAAACAATTTCCACTTGTCTTTGGAAGAATAGTGCATGCAGCCACTTTATGCAGGGAATGAGGTAAAGGAGGGGTAGCAATCCTATAAAATATCATCCTAGCCAAACAAGCACCGACATGTGGCATCACATGGATCAAATAGCCCACAAACAGAAGTATCCGAGGCCATCCAACAGTTTATCATTCATATCGGGACCCACATGCAAGTGACGTGGAGAAAGCACAAAATCAATGGTGAAAAGACCAAGTTCGTCGAACGACCTGTTCGGCCGACTTGTTCCTGGTGCAAACGTGGTCAACTTTCACATGGTGACTCCTTGTGGTGCCCTGATCACGATGAAGACTGATTCACATAGTTTTGGTTGCAGGAACCGACCCTTCTCCAACTATAAATAGGACCCCATACCCTCACTTCACACACACACCAATTGAGTATTCATTACATTGTTTCCACTATTCTCCATGGATTTAGAGGAGTTTAGACTGTAGAGAGGAGAGCCTCTAGTCCATAGTCCAAGTTAGAAAGGAGTAGAAGGAGTCTCTCTCTTCCCAATTCCAAATTGAGAAAGGTATGACTCGTATATTACTCTTTGTATTTGTGACTTTGTTCTTAATAAAGATGTTACCTTTAGTCTTCTTTTACTCATATACTTGGATGAAGTGTTTCTTGTTTGATTGTGGATTCTATGTATGTGATAGGAGTAATTTTTATGATTATGCTATAACAATCTTATTCTATTATTATAAACACTATAAACCCCCACTATAGTCTAATTAGTTATGACATGACCATGTTAATATGAATAACTTATGATATGTTCCAACATTGGTTCAACGATTTTTAGGTTAGTCATTGCCTTAGGATGGCTTGTGCCTAGGCTTCTAAGGTATTTACTTAATATCCTAGCATGGTGCTAGGATAGATAAGTAGCATTGGATGTCCCGTAGATCCACAGATTGAAGAGGTAGGCAGTATGTGGTGACAACCCTATCTGACCTTGTAATCCTCCACATTGGGCTATGCCACAAGCTCTTTGTGGGAATTGTCCTAGTATTTCTAGGGGTAAACTCGTGCCCGATGTGCTGAACAACTTAGCATAAGAATTCACTATTGATATGTTTATTAGTATCTAACCTTGGCTATGTATATGTATAATAGAAGTATTGTAGGAGCGACTCCCTAACTCTTAGCCTAATCCCTCTTTGACCCATTTATCCCTCTTAGAATAGAATGCTCTTGTGTGTCACACTACCTCTACATATTTATTATCCTTCCTCACTAGAACCCCACCTGGACCAATCTATCCTTTTCATTTGATGATTGATATGCTTCCACTTAGCCTTCATTTGGGAAAAATATAAATGACACCCTTGAGAATACTCTTAAAGGGAAAATTCTACTTCGATAGTGTCCATGCCTTTGCGGATTTTTATCTGTGACGTAAAAATGTCAACTTCAGTTTACCAACTTCAACTCCACCCTACAACAACAACAAGCTGATCTGGCGGCATACTTCTGTCATCAAGGGCTCAACCCTTATCATGAAGGTGATTGAAGAACAAGCTTCAGGGAGGACCCCCACTTGAGGTACATTGTATCACATTGCATATTTATTTTCCATTTATCAACCATTCACCTTGCAAATAAAAAAAACTTAAGATAAGTTGAGTAGATTTACTTTCAAATAAAATAAAAAATGTATGGTAAGAATGGTTTATAATTCACATAGATGAAATGATGAATAGTGCTCTATTCTAGTTTTCCTATGTCCCTAGTTTACAACTTACTACTCTCCAAAATATTGCTTTCGTTGGCTGAAATTAACTTTGCCTTGATTTAGAAATTATGGGTAGCAAAAGCTTAATCCAAATTATAAGTTGTTGTGAGATATGATATAGTGATAGGGCTGCTATTTCTAGTTTGAAAGTGAAACATAGATTTCCGGACAAATTCTAAAAAGGTTTAAGTTAAACTCATTTGATTGGAAAAACCTACCAAAGCCATATGATATGTTACATTGATAGACCTTATGCATATGCTATTTGCCTTCACATTGAGCCTAGTAAGACTAGTATAGTCCTATGTGAGAATTCATTCATTTCTTTTTGATTTCAAGACTTCACTTGCACATGCTATACTTCTACACTACAAGTTAGCAAAATTCCAGCATTCCATAATAAAAAGAGAAACTACATACCTTTCATGTTTAGTACTCTCTTCATATTTATTGCATGAAAAGGGAGTTGAAGACATGGCTACAAGAAAAAAATGCATGCTTACATCAACAACTTGAGAGAACAAAAAAAGAAAGAGAAAAAAAGCCATGTTTTATCCCTGCAAATAACAGAGTCTACACAAATAGGAGTCATCTCAATAACCATTTCCACTTCCACTCCATCACACATGCAAAAGTCTTGAATCAAATAGTTTTGCTTTTATTTCTCTTAAGGCATGTTTTTTTTTTGACTTAGCAATATTATATGTTGCAAATATGCCTACTATCCCTACCAAGCTCCACATACAGGTCTTATTTAGTGGTAGGATGAGTATAGGCAAAATGCATTGGTGAGGATATATTTCCACTACACACGAAGGAGTGAATGAGAGAATCAAATTCAGTTACTTTAAATCTAAATTGAAACTCTCTACAATTTGATTGGAACTTGATCTCTAGGCTATGCTTGCTCCAATTGTTGTTATGTCTATCAACCACCCATGAATAGGAGAAGGCATAAGCCCCACAATGACTTAAGATGGGTAAAGTACCATAAGCCAATTTTTGAAATAGTAGGTAGAGTCTTTTGTTGTGCACATGTTACTTTTGAAAAATAGAACATTGTAGCAACTCAGATCATCAACCTAAAGTCTTGACTTTGCTCAGGACGAGCAAAGGATAAGCTTGGAGGTGTTTGTTGACGTCTGTTATATACCAATTTCACCCGTCAATATAACTCAATTATGTGAAGGAAATACCATTTCTTGCACACATCACCTTTCTACTTAACCTATTTCCACTTGTCCTTGAAAGAATAGCGCATGCATGCATTTTATGCAGGAAATGAGGTAAAAGAAGGCACCAATCCTATAAAATATTATCCCAGCCAATCAAGCACCAACATGTGGCACCACATGGATCAAATAGCCCACAAAAAGAAGTATCCAAGGCCATACAATAGTAAATCACCCATATCAATTAATGGCACCCACATGTAAGTGACCTGGAGAAAGCACAACCTCAACGAATGATCAGGTCGGCCGAACAACCAGCTCAGCCGACTTAATCCTTGCGCCAAACTCAGCCAGCTTCCACATGTCGACTATCTGTGGTGCCCTGATCACAATGAAGACTGATTCACGCGCTTTTGGTGGCAAGAATCGACCCTTCTCCATCTATAAATAGGAGCTCCTAGCCTCACTTCACACACATACAAACTTAGTATTCACTCTATTGTATCCAACATTCTCCATAAGTTTAGAGAAGTTTAGGCTGTAGAGAGGAGAGCCCCTAGTCCATAGTACAAGTTAAGAAGGAGCAGAAGGGGTCTCTCTCTTCCCAATTCCAAATTGGGAAAAGTATGGCCCATATATTCCATTTTGTATTTGTGAATTTGTTCTTAATAAAGATGTTATCTTTAGTCTTCTTTTATTCATATACTTGGATAAAGCGTTTCTTGTTTGATTGTGGATTCCATGTATGTGGTAGGAGTAGTCTTTATGATTATGCCATAATAATCTTGTTCTATTATCATAAACACTACAAACCCCCACTATAATCTAATTAGTTATGACATGACCATGTTAATATGAGTAACTTATGCTATGGTTCAACATTGGTTCAACGATGTTTAGGTTAGTCATTTCCTTAGGATGGCTTGTACCTAGTCTCTTAAGGTATTTACTTAATATGCTAGCATGATGCTAGGGTAGTTAATTACCATTGGGTGTCTCATAGACCAACGAATTGAAGAGATTGGTAGTGGATGGTGACAGTCCTATCTGTCTTTGTAATCCTATATGTTCAGCTATGCCACAGGCTCTTTGCGGGTGTCGTCCTAGTATTGCTAGGGGTAAACCCGTGACTAATGTGTTGAACAACATAGCATAAGAATTCACCAATTACATGTTCATTAGTATCTAACCTAGGATGTGTATATGTATATTAGAGGCATTGTAGGAGCAACTTCCTAACTCTTAGCCTAATCCCTCAATGACCCATTCATCCCCCTTATAATAGAATGCTCTTGTGTGTGTCACACTACCTCTACATATCTATTATGCATCCTTACTGGAACATTGCCTAGACCAATCTACCGTTTTTATTTGACGATTGCTATGTTTCCATTTAGCCTTCTTTTGGCAAAATATAAATGACACCCTTGTTAATATTCTTAAAGGGTAAATGCTACTTCGATAGATTTTATGCACTTGCGGATTTTTATCTGTGACGTAAGAAATGTCAACACATGTCTTAATCTGAATTGTCATTATTGCCTCTTAAGCATATCACCAACATAGTGTTGCTCTGGCGCTAACCACCATAGGAAAAGGGTGAGGGGAAAGAAAGGAGGAGGATTGAGCTTGTTCAAGAACCTTCTCACACTTGTATGTTTGCTGGCTAACTACGTAGAAGATCTTGAGTCACTGATAAGAAGAGTTGGACCTTGTGTCGTTCCTCCTCAGGTGATCTTGTCGGCTAGTAAACCCGCCATCCCTGCACCATCATGCTCCAAGCCCATGGCCGAGAAGATCCTTCATGAGTTCTCGGCTCCCTCTGTTGACAATGTGCCCAATGGGCCCAATATCAACACGCGAGACGTGAACTTCAAAATCAAGCCTGGCCTAATCACCATGGTACGTGCTAACCCCTTCTGTGGGAAAGCCAACGAGGATGCTAGTGCTCACTTGCAACAATTCCTCGAGATTTGTAGCACTTTTAAAATCAAGGATGTCACTCCTGATGCCATTCGTCTTTGAATGTATCTGTTCTCCCTCCTTGGGAGAGCGAAGTAATAATTCTATGCGAACCGAAGTGCTATAAATACTTGGGAGAAATGTTACTTAGCGTTCCTCACCAAGTTCTTCCTGTTGGGCAATATTAATGCACTACGTGGAAGAATTTCAAGCTTCCAGCAAGAGCATAAGAAATCTATTCCCGAGGCTTGGGAAAGGTTACGGGAGTATAACCTAACCTATCTCCACCATGGGATGGATGATTGGCTCATCATTATGTTGCTGCTGGAGGACGCTTCTTCTCGCTTACAATGCCCAAAGCTAAGGAGTTGATTGGGAAGATGATTTCCATCATGGGTTGGAACGATGAGTGTCTCCAGCCCCTATAGCGAGGCATGTACACCTTGAAAAAGGTATACATGATCGCTGCCAAATTGGACCTCCTTATGAAGAAGTTGGACTGTCAAGCCAACGGTGAAGTATTTGGCACCGTCCAAGCCTTAGACTCTCACATGACATGTGAAGATTGTGGCAACACAGGTCATATGAGGAGTGACTGCCCCAATACTCGTGAGCATGCCTTATACATAGCAAATAACTTTAATTACAACAACAACAATTGTACCATCCAGGAGGTCAAGGGTGGGAGCAATCATGCACATTCTTTCAAGGGAGCTACAACAATAACGACGACAATGGAAACCAGTCTCACTTGAGAGAACTTGCCATTAGCCAACTCAAAATCAATGATGCCCTATCGAAGAAACTGTCGACTAATGAAAAGACCCTAGAAAACATTAATTCCAAGGTTGAAGGCTTAGCTTCTGCCTTCAAGGACTAATTGAGCTTCAACAAGATGTTGGAGACCAAGTTAGCTCAACTAGCAATTGATGTCCTGCCATTAGAGAATGGCAAGATGCCAAGACAACCCGAGCCTCCCATAGATAATGTCAACATGATCTCTTTTCAGAAGGGCAACTGGTTGAAGGACCCAGGATATGCCATCATATCCTGCTCGATTGGGACACCACACTTTGACAAGGAACTTTGTGACCTTGGCCCAAGTGTTAGTGGCATGCCGAAGGTGGTCTTCGACAAGCTAAACTTTACTGCGTTATCTCCTATGCCAATGCAGCTCCAGCTGGCGGACTCATTTTTGCTACCCCACGGGTATCGAAGAAGACGTCCCGATGAAAATCTGGAACTACTTCAAACCCGTGGACTTCGTGGTGCTCGACATGGAGGTCGAGAAGAAAACACCATTCATTCTAGGGCGCCCTTTACTTAGCACTACGGATGCTTGCATCAATGTGGGAGCTAGAGAAATCTGCTTTCATATTAATGGCAAGGAGGAGAAGTTTGACTTTCGACCAGGAAAGGAGCAATGCTCCATGATCAAAATCAAGTATGGCCCAAATATCAAACACATTAAGGAGGTCAAAGTTACAACACCTCAAGTTGACTCCCTCATTGCATTAATGAGGAAATCATTTTATGAAGAAACTCCATCTTTCCACCCACGTCGACAATTCAAAAAGATGGAAAAGTCGGGGCCGTCCAAAAGACCTAGGTCCACAAGACCGCCAAGTAAGGTGTGACGGAAGAAGCAAGGCGAGCCAGTGCCCACTTATCTAGGGCCAGAAGTCGAAAAATGTGCATCAAGACAACGGAAATAAATCCATCTCATCTGATTTTTTATGGGACCTCACCAATAGGTTAATTTGATAGTTATCCCATTTTTAATTTTCCAAAATCATTTGAATTTTCCCATTTGGATTTTTGCATTTTTCCCATAGCATGTTTTGATTTTTCATTGAGGGTTGGAAATTTTGTAGTCTCAACATAGATTATTTTTCATGTTTAGGTAAATCAAAAAAATATTGAATTTGGGGAAGTTTTTTACGGGTCGGCCGACCCCCTAGTAGACCGACTAGAAGAGAGTGCCACTTTGGCTCTCTCTCCTCTAACGGCTATATTCTTGCCTCTTGTGACCATTTGGGAGTGCTATGCTATTTATACATGCCCAGGTGAGTGTGTTCCTTCACACTTCACCTAATTTTCACCTCCCCAACTCACTCTCACATTTGCTGAAGAATTGTTGTGCTCTTTTGTTGCAACACTTCTCCCATTTCAATCCAAAAAGATTTGCTTTGATTTTCATTTGCATTTTGCATTTGCAAGTTGCTCTCAGTTTGACAAAACAATTAATCGAGAGTTTTCGTTTGATTTTCATTAATGTAACCCGTGCCGAGTTTGTTTTGTTTTGTTCTCAAGATTGTGCAGCCATGCAGAGCATGAAGAAGTTGTTTGTGAAGAGGAAGGGACCTTCATCATGCTCAAGCCATGGGGTGAACTCAAGCTCACACCTCTCCCCTGAGCCTACACCAAGTCCACGATAGAGAGGTGCGCAAGACGACATTCCAATGGAGGAAGATGATGGTCCACTCTGCCTCCTCAACGACGACGACCTCGACTTGAGGCATGACGTTGAACGACAAGCCTACAATATCCTCTGAGATCATGAGTTCACACACACGAAGGCCTACCATCTGGCACTACTCTCCAAAATAGGTATGAATTCAAAATTCTTTACCGTTTTGCATGCATTAGGATGGGATAATTTTTCTCAAATAGATGAGGAAGGTTCACACCTCCTCAGTATTCAATTAGAATGCACCCTTAAAATAGGATTTGAAGGTGTTTTTTTCAATAAGAATACTTTATCCTTTGGAAAGAACTTAGTGAACTCATAGGCTTCAATAAACATTGTTTGATAAATTTAGATGCTTTGCCTAAATTTAACAAACAAAGTTTTGGCAGGACTTAACGGGCGAAGTAGTGTGTAAGAACACTAGAACTAGCCACTTTTAAAACCCCACTATGCTTTTCATGCATAGATAGGTGGCCATGACTAGGTTTCTTAGAGGGGATGTTAGGATTGTGCGTGATGATGAACTTAGGACTCTTTATGCCATGGTTAAAAAGATTAAAATTGCTCCTGTTAAGGTTATGATATCACAATGGTTAGAAAACAATAAAATGACAGGACCAATTGAATATACTTCACTAATTACCTACATTGCTATGAAAGTAGGGGCTCTAAAAAATGCTTTAATTGAATATATTCCAACAGCCTACTACTTAATAGATGAGGATTATCTAGTGCAAGGACACACTCTTAAACATGATCTAGATGGATCCTTAGTAATTTTCTATCTCGGTCATGTAAATGAGATTCGGGTATCTAACCCATATTCATTTATATAAGTGCCGGGAACTAACTATTGCTCATTAACCTATCAAAGAGGTTTGTGGGACTAATGTCTCTGGCAGGGTCACAAGGAGCCATTCATGTATAGCCGCCATGGAGAAGCCACCACTATATACTCCTGCCTATTAGTATCTTGAGGAAGTGGACAAAATGGGCGATGCACCCCGGTTGGACCCAACCTCAAACGTGTGAGGCAGTACTCAATACGTTTTAAGATTGTACATTGTACCTTGACCGATGTGTATGAATAAGCGTTCGTGAATTCCAACTCAAGTTTTGTTGTTTAATTAATAGTGATTCATCTCAGTAGTTTTTTGTGGATTCATTGCTCTGCTAGTTAGGGGTTCTAGTCTAATCTTTGTATTCAAAAAGATTAGAGTTGTGATTGATAACTTACACACAGTGTCTAGGTTAGAAATCATCAATGGATATCTCGTAGACACACAGATTGGAGAGGTAGGCGGTAGGTACTGACATCCTATATATCTTTTGCAACCCTCCACGTTCAACTATGTCATAGGCTCATGGCGGGAGTCTTCTAACAGACCAAGAGTAATTCCGTGCCCGAAACGAACAATCACTCATAGATTATTCTCGATTAAGGACAACCCTTTGCAATTCCCTCTCTATCTGCTGTCTATTCAATAAACCTAGTATCCTTGGGTGAATCAGTTAGAAGATTGATGCACAAATTTGTTGAAGTGTTGCAATGACACTTTCTCCGGTACTACTAAGAAATAGTCCATGGGGGTTCTTTTTTGGAGGGGGCGTAAACTTGAAGACCTCAGAACGAGGTAAAAACGAGAGTTTTTACGTGGTTCGGGCCGCTTGAGTGTAACACCTTACTCCACGGGGGTTTGAGTGTTATATTGTCTGTGTATGAGTATGCGACTGAGCTTGGTTGAGTATTGGTTCAGTATGCCTAAGTCTACCGTGTAGCACGAACCTTTTATATGCCAAGGTTTAGTTGTTTACAGTGAGGCCGAGGCCCGACAGGTGGCCCGGGCTATTAAGCACTCTATACATGATCTAGGGCACTTAATTTTGATTTGTTTGTGTATTAATGTGTCCTGATGGTGGTGTTACAACATTTGAATACTCTGTTGATCTGCATCATTAATGAGGAGTTAATGACGCGTTAAACTGGTCTTGGAGCGGCAGATTTATGGACTTGAATGCCCACTCCGCTCTTGTATAGATAGAGATCCCGAAACCCTTCCAGTTGGAGAGGTAGGATCAAGACCCACATGGCAGCACAGGAGCCACCCTTAGCAAGGAGGCAAATTCGGAGTTGCGGGACACATGGCAGCACCGGAGCCACCCTTAGCAGGGAGGCAGGTCTGGATTTTCAAGACACGTGGCAGCATCGAAGCCACTCTTAGGAGGGAGGGAGGTTCGGAGCTGCAGGACACGTGGCAGCACTAGAGCCACCTTTAGGAGGGAGGCAGTTCCGGAGTTGTAGGACATGTGGCAGCACTAGAGCTACACTTAGAAGGGAGGCAGGTCTGGAGATGCAGGACACGCGGCAGCACCGGAGCAACCCTTAGGAGGGAGGCAGCTCCGGAGCTGCGGCACACGTTGCCTCTGAAGGTCTCCTCTCCTGGAAGTTGGAACTCAATGCTTCTTTTTCTGATAAGCGAGGGTACCTGGTCTGCAGAGTACCGACAACAGTCAACGTTCCTTGTGATTCGATACCCTTGGGAATACTCCTAAGGTATTATGCTACAGCGGTATTTTATAAGCTTATAGATTCTATATGTGGTCGTAAAAAATACCAACACAGAGCCGACTGGAAATCTGTTGTGACCTTACAAGAGTCCCTTTATTACTCATATATAAATGGGGCCTTAATTGATAAGTTTTGCATATATGGAGTGTCTATTTTTTATCCTGTTGTTATTTTGCCGACTGCAAATCTGTTGTGACACTAGAAACACGAATCTTAGAGCTTCAATTCTTAAAAAAAGAAGTGAGGTCCTAAACATAATTATGCAGATAGTTTGTTTTTCTGTTTTGTTTTTTCTGGAGAAAACGAGCTCAATAATTAGATGGCTTGTTGAATCCTTCCCGGGAATATGGAATGTGCTGTTCTCAGAAACTCAAGTATGTTATAGAGGGAAACGTTCACCAAAGAGATGAGCAACAGACCAACATTTATCACTACAGGAAGCTCGACGATTTGCGACGGCCATGGCCATCGCAAATAAGCCAAATGCTGTCGCAAATAAGCTATTTGCGATGGCTTTCCTTATTTGCGACGGTTTTTGGCTGTCGCAAATAAGTCGTCACAATTAAGCTTATTTGTGATGGCCACCGTCGCAAATAAGCTTAATTGCAATGGCTAGAAGCGGTCGTTGCAAGTTTTTGTCATGGGCCGGTGGGCCCCGCGACATTATTTGCGACGGCCGGGCCGTCGCAATTGAAGCTTATTTGTGACGGCCAGGCTGTCGCAATTAAGTGCCTTTATTTGCGACGGCCGGGCCGTCGCAAATAAGTTCAGTGGGCAGGGCCCACATGTCCTCCTCCGGGACCCAAGCCGCTATTTGCGACGACCCGGCCATCGCAATTAAACCTTATTTGCAACGGCCCGGCTGTCGCAATTAAACCTTATTTGCGACGGCCAGGCCATCGCAAATAGCAGTGGCTTAATTGCGACGGCCTGTAACTTTATTTGCCACGGTACTGTATAAAAAGCCGTCGCAAATAAGGTTTTTTATTTTTTTAAAAAAACATAAAATACTACCTGGCTCGATGGCCAGAATCACAGAACAGATACAATACACACAGTATATACACACACAAACATCATCACAATCACAAACAATTAAGTTCTGATACATCTCACATCGTCATCAACAAAGCAAACAAAAGGGCTCACTCGCCCATCTGACCTCCGTAGCCACCTCCGGAGCCACCTTCGAAGTCGAAGTCGTCGTCGTGCCTCATTCCAGGCGGCGGTAGCGACGGCGACGGTATTTGTGCAGCTGTCGCGGATCCATGCAATTAATGAAACTTAGAGTTAGAATATAAATGCATCAACATCTCTCTCCCTCCCTTCCTCTCCCTCTATCTTCATCTAGATCCCCCTCTCTTCCTCTCTCTTTTCATTTCTCTCTTTGTGTCTCACTCTATCTTTCTCTCTCACTCTATCGCTCTATTGCTATCCTTTTCCCTCTATCTTCCTCCCTCTATCTCCATCTACATCTCCCTCCCTCTATCTTCCCCTCTCTCTATCTCCATCTACATCTTACTCTCTCTCTTCATTCCCATCCTACTCTATCTAACTATCTTTCACTCTTTCTTCTGTCTCTCTTTCTTCTATCTCTCTCTTTCTTCTATCTCAATCATTTTCTCCTATCTAACTATCTCTCTCTTTCATCTATCTCAATCCTTTTACGCTGGAGAAGAAGGATTACATAGAAACTTACCTGACCCGCTGAAGAAGGATCGCCTGGAAGGACCGGTGGTAGTACCGGTAGCTGGATTCCCAGATCTTGCACCCGAGACATGGCCTGTCATTGCAAACATTAAATGCTATCTATTAGTAAGTCATTTACGCTGAATTAATGAGAACTTTAGTTTTTATTTTGTTACCTCCATTGCTTCCCGCATCTGCGCCAACGCTGCTGCCTGGCTTTGGATCGTGGCCTCCATCATGATCCTTTGGCGTTCCGACTCCTCCTGTCACCTGAAGATGGACTGCATCTCAATATCCCTCTGCGAGGCGCGACGACTAGTCATGCCCTCCGAAGAAGCCTGCGTGGAGCTGCCTCTCGCATGTCTCCTCGCCCTCGAGTCGACAACTCCGTCGAATATGGCGAGCCTATAAAAAAGAGAGTTAGTAATATGAAATTGAAATATCTCGAATACTTTGAATTGAAAATGATAAAATCACTTGTAAACTCACCTTCCGTGTGCTTTTCCACCACCGGTTGCATACGCGGCTTGAGGATCGATCGGTTGATGTTCCCAATCGAAATCCTCGCCGTGTATCTTCCTAGCCTCCTCCCCGTACCTAGCCTGCAAAACAAGAAAACCGTGTAAGTTCAACAATCTATATAGTTATATTTAATATGAATGATTTCTAAACTTACCAACCGCTCGGCTGCAGCCTAACTGCACCCCGTCGGCTGAGAAGGGTCCCTGTGACCTCTCTTCCAGACCTCAGCAGGGGTGGGCGGCACCCCCGTCTCGTGCTCCTATCAATACAAGTTAGTACGAACAATATATTATTAATATATAAACATAAGTTACACACACTTACCATGCGTTTAGCTAAACGCAAGTGCTTATCTTGCCCGTGCCTGCTCTTCCCCTCGACCCCTTTGCAGTCTCGAGCCTTCTCAGACTTAGCTTTAAACTCATCGCTAGCCCAGTAGCGACAAAGGGCCCGAAATGCATCGGTCCGACCCTGCAACCAGCTCACGTGGCCCTGCACATAGTTGGAAGTCGTTAAAAATACCATCGAGGAAATTATCAAAAAAAGTACTTACTACACTCCACGTACCTGCGCGTACTCCTCCTCCACCAGGTGCATCTCGCTCGCTTGCCGGAAGTGTAGCACGGGCTGCTGGTTCGCCTTCAAGTGCTCATTAACAAGTTGAACGCGGCTGTTCGACAAAGCTTGTCGAAGCGCCTTGGCAGCGTTGTAGTGAAACACTCGCCTCGCATCCTCAAACTGGAGATGTTCGTTCGGGTCCTCTAAAGTATATCTTGCCTGCGATAAAGAATATATTGAAGAGATGTTCACTAAAAGAGTTTAAGAGTTGAAACTTAGAAACTTTTTTAACATACTTACCATAAATCAGCCCATACGGCCTCCTGAAGGTTGTCGTGCTCCTGGTGATGGACGCGTTCTTAGTCCTCCCACGAAAGAGCAGGCACCCCGTCGATGACCTCAGGATAGTGCAAACGCACTATGGACCCGAGGACACCGTTCACCGGTCTGTGGTGTCTCTCACCAATGAAAGACGTGTTGTCCCAAGCCCTGCAAGATATTTATTCATTCATTACTTAAGTAATCAAAAGAAACTAAAATTGAACACTATAATTTTTATTACATGTCTCCGACTGGACGAATCACGATCCTCTGTGAAGGGACTGCGGGAGGACTGACAAATTGAGTCCTCGTCGTCCTCCACGTTTGTTGGGGCGCCACGTCAGGTGACCCAAATGGCTCCTCACCAGCCGAGTCAAAGGCCTCAGGAACAAACTCATCGCCAGCTGGGGGCTGGCTGGCCGAGGGCTGGCTCGCCGAGGGCTGGCTGGCCGAGGTATGGCACGACGAGGGCTGGCTCACCGAAGGCGCCGCAGCCTCTGAGTCAGCCGGTGAGGACTACAACATTCAAATGATTCATAAGTAAGTTTAATGTGAAAATTAATTTAAAGAATTTGACAAAAACGAGTGACATTTACCTGTGACGAAGCTCTAGAGCTGGTCTGAACGTGCCCCAGCAGCTGAGAGTGTCTGCTGCCAGTCGACGAGGCACCAACGAAAGCGTCCTCAGGTCTAGAGGGGTAGAACCACCTCGTCGGCGGCACCTTCTTACCCGTCTTTGACGCCATCCTGTTGTAATTAGATAATTAGTAAATATGCAAATAAAATATATAAAATTCATGTTACTATCTTCAAGAAAACATTACTTGTAGTCACTTTCAAAATTCATCAACATCATTGTCATGTGCCTGTGCCCTACTCCTTAGACCAGCCCAACGATCTTCCACCGTGGCCTGTTCAAATTTTCGTTTTCACGTATCATCTGCCTATACATCTTCAACGTCTTCAACGTCTCCAACTAATTGATCGAGTCCTGCACCAAGCTCGACGATAAAAGTGTCTGGCAACTCTTCTTCTTGGTACACTTCTTTAACGTCTTCGCTATCTTGGTAACCATCATCCCCAGGAGTATATAGCCACTCACGAGGATTCACCTTATATACCACCCACCAAGCACTGAGCTTCGTGCATGGATAAGGTAGATAATACACTTGTTCAACTTGATGCGCAAGAACAAATGTATCGTAACCTCGTAGTCGGTCCTTATGTTTCACTTCAACCATTCCAAGTTGGTTTTCTCGAGTTCCATGAGTACGATCAAACCAGTCACAGTCAAAGAAGACAATTCGAAGGGTCTTATTTCCGGTAAAAGTAAATTCAAGGATTTTGTTAATGATCCCATAATAATCGGTTAAATTCCCTTGAGTGTCCATTGCTCTCGTCACAACACCGGAATTTGATGTTGCCGCGAGAGGACGATGAGCTTCAAAATGAGTTGTACGGAATCGGAAGCCATTTACGTCATATCGACCATAGCTTCTAACATTCACCAATCCATAAGATAGCTGCCGCAAATCTTCATGGACATTGTGAGTCCGACACTGTCATAAATGATCGTGAGTTAAAATAATACTTCTTTAATAATAGTAATTTATAATACATAGAAGACAAGAGAATATTACATATTCTCGAAACCAGGATAGAAAACTCGGCCCCCCATTTATTCCTTCCTTTCGCATCGCTTCTACTTGTTTGGCCGTAGGTTGATGCCTATGTGGCCAATATTGTCTGTGGAACTCGCTGAATATGAAAAAACATCTTTTAGAGTATATGTGTAGCAAAATATATCAATTAGCATAAATGTAGGAGAAACACTTACTCAAAGTATTCTTGCATGCCATCTATATTTGAGTACATCTAGAGTAAAGCAATAGTCCTTTCATGTTCGGATAGCACGTAGGTCGTGTAGCTACCAACGGTGGCGCCTCTCGTTTGAAAAATGGAAAGGTCGCTTAGAAAGGTTGTTTCGTCCACATTGTACCGCATCGCCGAAGTATTGATATTGTTTTCTTCCGCAAAGTAGACACTTGAAAAGTATCCTACTTCCTTAAGAGCATATGCTTCAGCGATGCACCCTTCCACCCTTGCCGTGTTGCCAACCATTGGTTTCAGATATCGTAGCGCTCTTTCAATGTGATACATCCACCTATATTGCACAGGACCGCCAACTTTAGCTTTGAATGGAAGATGGATAAGCAGATGTTGCATTGGATTGAAGAAACCCGGTGGAAATTTTTTTTCCATCTTACATAAAAGTATGGGTATCTCCTTCTGGAACTTATCCATCATCTCGATATTGATTTCTTTAGCACAAAGCTGTCTATAGAAATAGCTGAGCTCGGCTAAAACCTTCCACACCGCATCATCTAGATAGCCTCGGAACATAACAGGTAGGAGTCTTTCCATTATAATGTGATAATCATGACTCTTCAACCCAGTGAGGTTTCCTGTGTTAACATTTATAGCTCGTTTAAGGCTAGCTGCGTAACCATCTGGGAATTTCAAAGTTTTCATCCATTTCATAACTTCTTTCTTTTCTTTCCATCGAAGAAAGAAAGAAGCACGTGGCTTTCCACCACTTTCAGAGATTTCAAGAGTTGGACGGTGACAAATGTCTGCCAAATCTAGTCTAGCTTTATAATTGTCTTTCGTTTTGCCAGGCATATCCATGCAAGTTCTTATGATACTTTCGCTCATATTACGCTCCTGATGCATGACATCAATGTTGTGCATTAGAATCAACGACTTCACATATGGTAGCTCCCAAAGTACACATATGTGAGTCCAATTGTGTTCCTCTCCATAACCTACGAAATATCCAGGGCCACCTTCAACAGGCACCAATTTGTCCAACATATCAGAAATTTCTGACCCGTTGAGACGCTTCGGTGGTCCTTTAGTAACAACAGTGTTCTTTCGAAAGACATGCCTCTGCTGCCTAAATATATGATTCGAGGGCAGCCAACGTCTGTGACAATCGAAGTAAGATATTTTGCCTTCATGAGTTAGTCGAAAGCAATCCGTGTCTGAAGCACATATCGGACACGTCAGACGACTGTGAGTGCTCCATCCAGAAAACTGAATGTAGGCCTAGAGGGGGGGGGGGTGAATAGGCCTTCTTGAATATTTGTCGGATCCTGCAGCACTGAACAACCAGTTTAATACCAGAGATATCGGACTAGTCCGGTAAAGTGCGGACTAGTCCTGTGTTCAAGAACTAAGCTGATTAAACTTGATTGATTGGTTTGATTCTTTTATGTGTACATCGGATATATAGAATCAAACAATAGTTTAACAGCTATATACTGAATTATATCACAATTAAGTCTTGTGTTTACCAATTTAACGTAAGATGAACAATGTGTATGAAACCGTAGATTAAGTTGATTAACTTGAATGATGAACAATGAAAGAAGACACAAATGTTTATCCCGTGGTTCGGCTACCACAAAAGGCCACCTACATCCACGTTGAGGAGTCCACAAATGGACCGGGTCTTCTCCAACCCTACTCTCGTTGGATCGCCACGAAGGCCAATCCTCTTCCACTAATCACAAAGGGGTGAATAACCAAATTCAAGGGGCGATCTCACACTTTGAGAGCTCCCTTAGATTAAAAATCACAATACCACCAAAAACACACTCAAAAGTAACAATTGAAATGCAGGAGTGTGTTAGAGAAGCAAACCAAGAGCTCAATGTGGTGTAGCAAGTGTCTCTCTAATGATCTAGATTGAATCATCAAAGGATTGGATGATTGTGCACTTAATTTCGTGGAGAGGGTTCGTTTTTTAGTCTCTTGGGAGGTGTGATGGTGTTAGGGTTTGAGAGATTGTAAAAGTGGGCCGTGCACCTCTATTTATATGGGGTTTCTAAAAGTGACCGTTAGGGTTCAGAAAGTTCGGACTAGTCCGTGGTGGTAACCGGACTAGTCGGGTGTGCTGTGTGTTGCAAACCCTAAGTGTCCTGAAATATCGGACTAGTCCGGCTGAAAGCGGACTTGTCCGATTTCTCTACTGGAAATCTTCGGACTAATCCGATGTCCATCGGACTTGTCCAGACATGTGAAACCCTAAGTGTGTTGGATGACAAGTCCGCACTTGGAGGACTTGTCCGATTTACATCAGTGGTGTTTTTCAGACTAGTCCGTGTGAACATCGGACTTGTCCGAAGTGAATCAGAAAGGATATCAGACTAGTCCGGTTGATAATGGACTTGTTCGATTTTGTGTGACTTGTGTAGTGTTTTGAGGACTAGTCCGCGCTGGGGAGGACTAGTCCGATTCTACTCAGAAGGATATCGGACTGGTCTGACAGATATCGGACTTGTCCGATCTAGTGCAGAAAGGTTTATCGGACTAGTCCGGTGGTGAACGGACTAGTCCGGTCTTGTGTAACTCTGTGCAATGTGTGTGTTTAATTATTATTGAGCTCTTGGGGTGTGTTTCCTTAACACACTCTATACAAAATAATCTGATATTCTTTTTCCTTGAGCTCATTTCCACTTTGCTCCTCCTCATCCCTTGTTTTTGGTATTTTGCTCATTTTTCTATTATGGGCCTGCATTCATCTCAATAAAGAGGTTAGGATCTCAATTGCTTGTCATAAATCATCCAAAACCCACAAGGGAGTCCTAGATGCACTTTCAATCTCCCCCTTTTTGGTGATTGATGACAACCAATTGAGATTTCACAAAATATGACAGAAATTGAGATTTTCATAAAGTATGCACATATGAATCAAAATACATCAAGCAAAGAAAGAATTATCCATATGTGCATTCTTTATGGTGGGATGCATAACTAAGTATATCAATACATTGAGAGTGACATAATTTGCATTAATCAACCAAAATAAAGCACATATGTCATTCCAGGAGCAAAATTACAGATTTTAACCAATACTTCTCAAATTAAGTAAGCATGCAAGACCTATGTGTGCTGAATACATTGGCTTGTAGTGAATACACTTGGCTTTGATGATGAAAGTTTTGAATATCACCAAAACACCTTTTTATCAAGGTCCGACTCTAGCTCTGAGCTACAGCAAGGTCCGACGGTAGGTCCGGCTTGGTTTGGGTAGCTCCGGTTACGTTCGAAGCTAGGTCCGACTTCTTGGTAAGGTCCAACTAGCTTTGGTTAGCTCCGGTGAGCTTTATCTTTAGCTCCGGCATGTCTTTGATAGCTCCGACATATATTTGATAGCTCCGGCATGCTTTTGCTAAACTCCGACGTACTCTGTCTAGATCCGGTTTTGGGTTGACTATTTTTGACTAGTTTTTGGTAAGCTCCGTGCTAGGATCTACTAGATTTGGTAAGCTCTGGCAGGTGCTTCATTGTACTAGTTTTGGTAAGCTCCGGCGCTAGATTCTTCTAGCTTTTGTTAGCTCCGACTGAAGCTCCGGGTTGCTCTGGCAAGGTCCGGAACTTGACCGCAGTGCTTCTGATTTTCATTTGCAATGTTTCTTACTTGCTTTACATGGTTGGAATGTTTTCTTAGTATTCTTTTACCAAGTTTTTGGTGAGTTTTGGATGATATGGATGATATCGTGTTACTGTGGTTTTGCAACATGCTTATGTGAGGCTCTCACGTAAGGTGTTGTGTTCGGAACTAACTTGAGTCAAGTCGAGGACATGGGCTCGTATGGATTGGTTGTTTATTCATGTGCAGGTGTTGCTTGAGTTCAAGTCATTGCTGGTGACAGGATCCATTGGACTAGTCTCAGGGAGGAGATGAGGTTCCAACAACCAAATTCAGGAGGAATTGTGGTTGAGCTGATCAGGAGGTTGCGCGGCATGATTGAATCAAGAACAATGCATATGAAGGTATCGTGGACGTCATTGGAAGATGTTTGCACGTGTGCAAGGAGTGCATGGACGTGGCTACATGGTTCTGAGACGTGATGAAGAGATGTGGACGTAAAGAATTGGTCGGAAAGGTCCAACCGACTAGGTTATGGACTCAGGCTGCGGCTGAGTCGGGTTTGACTCAAATATGGAAAGATTTGAGTTGGTTATGATAGGATTTTGTGTGGGTCACGAATTTGAGTTGTTTAGGAATGTGGTATACATTCCTAAGGTGTTTGGAGGTCTTAAGATTGCTTCTATCTGCGTATAGAAGAATCTTGAGCAGTTATGGAAAGTTACGATTCGTGATCTAAGTAGGATTGGAGTCCTAGTTGATATTGGGTTGGCCTAAGGGCTGGTTATATAAGCAAGGGAGCCCAAAGCTCGTGGTGGACGACTTTGGGGCTGTTCCTCTTGTGTTCTATTGAATAAAATTCGTAGTTTGAAGGAACTTTTGTGCCTTGTTCGTCCGACTTGTTCCAGACAAGTTTTACTCGTCGAGTTTCTGGACAGCACTACCTTTCGTCGGTGGTTTTATAATAACTCGAGTTTTACAGATCCAATTGACGTGATTCTTTTTGGGTTGTCTTCACAACTTGATTGTCTATCATATGTCAAAATTTCACGGTCATTGGATTTGTGGTCTATGATCTACACGAGTTTCTTTGCATCGTTCCAGAACTGTTTTTTCTCGGGTAGGACAGATTGACCATTGTTTGATCTTTCGATCATAACTTGAGTTTTTCTCGTCGGATTTGAGTGATTCTTTTTGTGTTGCCTTCGTGACTTGATTATCTCTGATATCTATCACTTTTGTCACAGTGAAACACGTTTAGATTAGTCTCACACACGATTTCTTTAACAGATCGTTTTTCTGCCAAAAGGGTTTGGAGTTTAATTGTTTCCGCTGTGTAAGATTGTCAAATCTACCATTCACCCCCCCCCCCCTGGTAGCTTTTCACGTGCTCTTTGATCCTACAATTGGTATCAGAGCCACGGTGCTCTAATCTTTGTGATTTGCACGTGTTTTTGACTAATCATTATGGAGAAGTACTCCGCCAAACCTTGTGTGTTTGCTGGTATTGATTTTCAGGTTTGGAAGGCACGCATGGAGGCTTTCATCCAGGCACAAGGCTTTGCAATATGGGAGAAGGTATACAAGCCTTATGATGTGCCATCAAACGATCAAGTTACAGCTACAAATCTGAGAGATGTCGACAAAAACAATAAGGCTCGAAACTTGATCATACAAGGATTGACACAAAAGCGACTTCGACCGTGTTGAACACCTCCGATCTGCATACGATGTGTGGAAAGCACTTTTTGACTACCACGAAGGATCCAATATGATCAAGGAGGTAAGGCAAGACATGTTCAAGAAAGAATACATGCGCTTCGAGATGCAACCCGGTGAGTCAATTGATGATCTCTTTGCTCGCTTTAATAAAATTCTCAGCAACTTGCGTAGCGTCAATGTTAATTTTTCAGATGCTGAAAATGCTAGGCAATTATTAAGTGCATTAGACATGTCAATTTGGGATATGAAAGTTACATCTATTTGTGAATCTACTGTCATGAGTACACTTACTTTAGATGTGCTATATTCCAAGCTAAAAACTCATGAAATTGATATAATATCACGTAAGAACCCCAACAAGTCTATTGCTTTTGTTTCTCAACGTGATATGCCTAGCTCCGGCCAATCTTCATCTTGTAGTACACTTGCTTTGTTGTCCTCTCTAACCCTTGAACAGATTGAGGAGTTTCCAGAGGAGGAGCTAGCACTTCTCTCTACGAGGTTCTCGAAAGCATTGCAAAATGTGAGAACTAGAAGGAGAGGAAGCTCCGAACCTCAACGGTGCTTCGAATGTGGTAAGACAGGACATTTTCGTTTAGATTGCCCTAACCTTTCAGGTCCTACTTCCCGAAATGAAAAGAAAACAAGAACAAAGCACTCCTCTGCAAAAGATACGAAGCAAAAGAAGGGTACCATAGGACGCAAGATGATTAACAGCTTCATCACCGCACTTCAAGAACTTAGTTCAAGTGATGTAGACTTTGAAAGTGATGAAGATGATGACGATCTGGCCAACTTATGCTTCGTGGCGGGCAAAACAAGATCAAGATCAAGTCAGGAGGATGCAGAACACAACAGTGAAGACGATGAGGTTACACGTTTGAGGAAGGAGAACATTTAGATTGTGGATTCAGGTTGCTCACGCCACATGACCGGTAACAAAGATTGGTTCTCCTCCCTCTCTTTTGTATCACGTGTAGAGAATGTTACTTTTGCCAATAATTCTTCAACTCCTATAATTGCTAAGGGTTCGGTTAGAGTAAATGATCACTACACTTTGAAGGATGTGGCACTTGTCAAAAATTTGAAATACAACTTGCTTTCTGTTTCACAATTGCTAGATGAAAATCTAGAAATTATTTTCAATAAAAACTGCTGCAAAGTTGTAGGTTCAAATAGTGAGCTTATTTTAACATGTCTCGGTTTGGAAGAGTTTTTAAACCTGATTTTGATAGGTCTTCCTCTAAGCATAGGTGTCTAGTTGCTAATGATTCAAAGGACTTATATTTTTGGCATCGTAGACTTGTTCACGTAGGCTTTGATCACCTAACGCGTGTTAGTGCTCTTGATCGCATACGTGGGCTGCCTAAGCTTAAAGGGAACAAAGAAATTGTGTGCTCTTCTTGTATACATGCTAAGATGGTTGCAGGTTCACATACTCCTCTCACAATTATCATGACAACTGAACCATGTCAACTTTTGCATCTTGACACCGTAGGACCTTCACATGTCCAATCCTTCGGAGGTAAATGGTATGTTCTTGTTATTGTTGATGAGTATTCTAGATACTCTTGGGTTACTTTATGACGTCTAAGAATGATGTTTTTAGTCACTTTAGAACTTTATTTCTTAGATTATCAATTGATCACCTAGGATCATTAAAAGCAATTAGAAGTGATAATGGAACTGAATTTAAAAATCAATCTTTTGATCACTTTTGTGCTCAAAATAGAATAGATCCTCAATTCTCTTCACCATATGTACCTCAACAAAACGGTGTTGTAGAAAGAAAGAGCAAAACCTTAGTTGAGATGGCTAGGACTATGCTTGATGAATATCAAACTCCTAGGAAATTTTGGGCTGATGCGCTAGCAACCGCTTGTTATGTCTCAAATCGTGTTTTCTTGCGTGCTAAGCTAGGTAAAACACCATATGAGCTTCGGTTTGGACATAGGCCTAGTGTTACACACTTTTGGGTCTCTGGTTGCAAATGCTTTGTTAAGAAACATGGTAATCTTGATAAGTTTGAACATCGATCCATTGATGGCATGTTTCTTGGTTATCCATCTCATACTAGAGGCTATCGTGTGCTTTTACTTGACACTAACAAAATTGTGGAGACTTGTGAAGTGTCTTTTGATGAAGCTAGCCCAGGTACTAGCTCCGGTGTTGCAGGACCAGATCCCTATCCTCAGGGGGAGGGTATTTTCGAAGATAAAGAAGAACCGGTGATATTGCCTGGTAGTTCCGAAGTTGACACGTGTCTAGCTCCGGACATTAAACAAGCTCCGGCTATCACCTATGCTGGTCCTGATCGTCCACAAGTCACAAGCTCATCAATCTACGATGAACCTAATGGAGAAGAAGCTTGTGAGACATCTGTTCCCCTACGTTTTTACAAAGATCATCCCCCACAACAGATGATTGGAAGCTTGCACGAATGAGTCACACGGTCCAGGTTTTGCGATCCAAACTCTTATGCTCATTCTGCTTTTGTTGCTTCTTTTGAACCCAAAGATATATCACACGCACTCACTAATGAATCTTGGATTATTGCCATGCAAGAAAAGTTAGAAAATTTTGAAAGAAATAATGTTTGGAAACTTGTACCTCCACCTCAAGGTCACACTTTAATTGGAACTAAATGGGTATTTAAAAATAAACAAAGTGAGGATGGGGTTGTGGTTAGGAATAAGGCTAGGTTGGTTGCTCAAGGTTTCACTCAAGTTGAAGGTCTAGATTTTGGTGAAACTTTTGCTCCTGTCGCTAGATTAGAAGCCATAAGAATTTTGTTAGCTTTTGCAGCATCTAAAGGTTTTAAGCTATTTCAAATGGATGTTAAAAGTGCTTTTCTTAATGGCTACATAGATAAGGAGGTTTATGTCAAACAACCACTGGGTTTTGAAAATCCAGATTTTCCTAATCATGTTTACAAACTGTCCAAAGCCTTATACGGTCTCAAACAAGCCCCTAGAGCATGGTATGATAGGTTAAAAACATTCTTACTTGAAAAGGGGTTTACCATGGCCAAGGTTGATAAAACTCATTTTCTTCTTAAGAATGGCAATGACTCATTATTCGTTCAAGTGTATGTGGATGATGTTATCTTTGGTTGTGTTTCTCATGATCTTGTGTCCAAGTTTTCAGCAATGATGAGTTCCGAATTTGAAATGAGTATGATGGGTGAACTCACTTACTTTTTGGGGCTGCAAATCAAGCAAACCAAGGAGGGTACCTTTGTGCATCAAACGAAGTATACCAAAGACCTCCTAAGGCACTTCAACATGGACAAAAGCAAGCCTCTTCGGACACCAAAGGGAACAGAGACAACACTTGAACTTGATGAAGATGGTGAACCCGTGAATCAAAAAGAATATAGAAGCATGATCAGATCACTTTTGTACCTCACGGCATCAAGATCGGACATACAATTCAGCGTATGTCTTTGTGCACGGTTTCAAGCTTCCCCACGTGTTTCACATCGTCAAGCCGTCAAAAGGATTCTCAGGTACTTACATGGAACCCAAGAATTTGGCATTTTTCTTCCTTCCTCCTCAACCGTTACTTTGAAAGTTTTTTCGGATGCTGATTTTGGGGGTTGTAGGATTGAAAGGAAAAGTACTTTCGGTGCTTGTCATTTTCTTGGTAATTCTCTTGTTGCTTGGTCCTCTAGAAAACAAAATTTAGTTGCACAATCCATAGCCGAATCTGAATATGTAGCTGCTGCTAGTGCTTGCTCACAAATTCTTTGGATTGTTCAAACACTTAAAGACTATGGGGTTGATCTAGATAGTGTTCCACTATTCTGTGATAACACTAGTGCCATTTTCATTGCTTAAAACCCCGTTCAACATTCTAGAACTAAGCACATTGACATTAGGTATCACTTTCTCCGAGATAATGTTGAAAAAGAAAACATTGTGCTTCACCATGTAGATACCGAACAACAATTGGCCGACATTTTTACAAAACCTTTGGATTTCACTCGTTTTTGTTACATTCGTAGTGAAATAGGGGTTATGCATCCTCATGGCTTAAATTGAGGGGGAGTTTTAAAACTTGGGAAGTCTATGTGTGAATCTGAAATTAAAATAATATGAGCATAGTATTTCATACATATATGACTTTGTGATTCCTTTTACATGCTGAAAGTTCTTACTACATTACTCGTGTTATACATTTTGTAGTTTTTTCCATGTCTAGTAATTGGAATAATTACTTACACTAAAACTAGTCATGGTCGAACTTTCTTGCTGTTTTGAACTTGTTACATGTTCACAAGTGCTTTTAATCATTAAGAATTCATCAAGTAATCAACTCACATGTTGAGTTTTTATGAACAAATATAAATTGAGAAAAGATCAAGAGAATATGCATGCATCGGACTTCTTTTTTTGAGATGGCTTGTCATTGCACTTAGATATGAACTTGGAAGAAGTAGTGTATGACTAAAACCATGTTCTTAAGCTTCTGATTGTCAAATGACATAGGCTTGGCTTGGTTAGTTAGAATAACGCATATGCGCATATAATCTCTTGCAAATATCATATGATCTAAATTTATGCTTTGAAAAATATTAAAATGCAGCAACTAGTGTCATGATTTTAGGTTTTGAAATAGTTAAGTTTGTGAGATCATGACTTACTTAAATTGAAAATTACATATGATCTCTAGCATGGCTTACACTACTTTATGTATTTCAGTGATGTGATAATGTAAAGTACTTGATAGTATGACTTGGATGAGCTTTGTTTATATGAATATGTTATAATATGCTCATAACAACTAAAGAGGGAGAGATAATTTGTTTACATGCTCATGACTTGCTGAATACATGGTCAAAGGGGGAGAGATAAGCATGAAGCGGAATAGAATATGTGCATAAGGAGAGATAATAAAGGGGGAGAGATAATATGGGATAATTTTTTCTTCTCATTTTACTTTTGATTTACAAAGGGGGAGAAATTTTCTTCAAAACTTTTAATGTAATAAGCCAATGTTCGGATTTTAAATGGTGTTGCCAATGCATTCATCAAGGGGGAGATTGTAAGACCTATGTGTGCTGAATACATTGGCTTGTAGTGAATACACTTGGCTTTGATGATAAAAGTTTTGGATATCACCAAAACACCTTTTTATCAAGGTCCGACTCTAGCTCCGAGCTACAGCAAGGTCCGACGGTAGGTCTGGCTTGGTTTGGGTAGCTCCGGTTACGTTCGTGCTAGGTCCGACTACTTGGTAAGGTCCGACTAGCTTTGGTTAGCTCCGATGAGCTTTATCTTTAGCTCCGGCATGTCTTTGATAGCTCCGACATATATTTGATAGCTCTGGCATGCTTTTGCTAAACTCCGATGTACTTTGTCTAGCTCCGGTTTTGGGTTGACTAGTTTTTGGTAAGCTCCGGTGCTAGGATCTACTAGTTTTGGTAAGCTCCGGCAGGTGCTTCATTGTACTAGTTTTGGTAAGCTCTGGCGCTAGATTCTACTAGCTTTTGTTAGCTCCGGCTCAAGCTCCTGGTTGCTCTGGCAAGGTCCGGAACTTGACCGCAGTGCTTCTGCTTTTCATATGCAATGTTTCGTACTTTCTTTACATGGTTGGAAAGTTTGCTTAGTATTCTTTTGCTAAGTTTTTGGTGCGTTTTGGATGATATGGATGATATCGTGTTACTGTGGTTTTGCAACATGCTTATGTGAGGCTCTCACGTAAGGTGTTGTGTTCAGAACTAACTTGAGTCAAGTCGAGGACTTGGGCTCGTATGGATTGGTTGTTTATTCATGTGCAGGTGTTGCTTGAGTTCAAGTCATGGCTGGTGACAGGATCCATTGGACTAGTCTCAGGGAGGAGATGAGGTTCCAACAACCAAATTCAGGAGGAATTGTGGTTGAGCTGATCAGGAGGTTGCGCAGCATGATAGAATCAAGAACAATGCATATGAAGGTATCGTGGAAGTCATTGGAAGATGTTTGCACATGCGCAAGGAGTGCATGGACGTGGATACATGGTTCCGATACGTGATGAAGATATGTGGACGTAAAGAATTGGTCGGAAAGGTCCAACCGACTAGGTTATGGACTCGGGCTGCGGCTGAGTCGGGTTTGACTCAAATATGGAAAGATTGGAGTTGGTTATGATAGGATTTCGTGTGAGTCATGAATTTGAGTTGCTTAGGAATGTGGGATACGTTCCTAAGGTGTTTGTAAGTCTTAAGATTGCTTCTATCTGCGTATAGAAGAATCTTGAGTAGTTACAGAAAGTTACGATTCGTGATCTGAGTAGGATTGGAGTCCTAGTTGATATTGGGTTGGCCTAAGGGCTGGTTATATAAGCAAGGGAGCCCAGAGATCGTGGTGGACGACTTTGGGGCTGTTCCTATTGTGTTCTATTGAATAAAATTCGTAGTTTGAAGGAACTTTTGTGCCTTGTTCGTCCGACTTGTGCCAGACAAGTTTTACTCGTCGAGTTTCTGGACAGCACTACCTTTCGTCGGTGGTTTTATCATAACTCGAGTTTTACAGATCCAATTGACGTGATTCTTTTTGGGTTGTCTTCACAACTTGATTGTCTATCATATTTCAAAATTTCAAGGTCATTGGATTTGTGGTCTATGATCTACACGAGTTTCTTTGCATCATTCCAGAACTGTTTTTTCTCGGGTAGGACAGATTGACCATTGTTTGATCTTTCGATCATAACTTGAGTTTTTCTCGTCGGATTTGAGTGATTCTTTTTGTGTTGTCTTTGTGACTTGATTATCTCTGATATCTATCACTTTTGTCACGGTGAAACACGTTTAGATTAGTCTTACACACGATTTCTTTAATAGATCGTTTTTCTGCCGAAAGGGTTTGGGGTTTAATTGTTTCCGCTGTGTAAGATTGTCAAATCTACCATTCACCCCCCCCCCCTCTGGTAGCTTTTCACGTGCTCTTCGATCCTACAAAGCATTTCATCTCAGAACCAAAGCTAATATTAGAAACACAGTAAAAACATTACAATCACAAAGATAGATAAAAAGAGCTCTCTCCTCGCATCCAACAGCTAAAGCTAAGACTCCCCCTCAATCTCTCCCCCTTTGGCATCAAGACACTAAAAATAAGGAGAGGAGGGTCCTAGGGTCTTCACTCTTCACTGTCGGTCCTCTCGTTGTCGTCTTTGTCTTCTTCATTATCAGCTTGACGAGGAGGAGAAGGAGGAGGGACGGAGCCACTCGAGCCCCCAATGCCAAAGTAGGAAGCTCGGAGGGGTTCAAGGGCGCGAGCTCAGTGTATCTTGGATCAGAGTCCTCAGGGATCACTGGAGATCCAATGGGATCGATCTCCAGCTTTTGGCAAATTTGCTTCACATTGGCCTTTATGTACTTCATGTCCTCCTTTCTCTTCTGGTTGAGCTTGTGGGCCTTCACTTCGGCCTTCTTGCAGGAGGAGAATATAGCAGCCAGATACTTGAGGATCCCACTAGCTGATCCTCTCTGAGGGGCTTCCCTAGAAGTAGGGACAGCTCTAGCACCTGCACTTGATCTTGCCTGTGCCTCGAGACTGGAGGCCGGCAAAGGAGTAGCCTGCACACTCAGCTTTTGAGGCATTTGAGGCCTCAAGGGGAGATGCTCCACATCTTTCACAAACTCAACGCCGGAGACTTTTTCAATCACAAACATAAGGTAAGGAGCACATCCGCAAGATCTGTTGGGAGTGCAGGAGATGTTTTCCATATCATTCCAAATGTATTCTGCCACATCAAATGGTCGGTCCTTGCTTATGACTCTCATCAGAGTCCGGAGGTATTCTTGCACACTCCCTGCGTCCCCATCCTTAGGGGAAATGGTCTTCCTCAAAACTCGATTTAGCACCATAAAGAATGGCTTCATGTTCTATGTGGAGGGAGGGTTGAACTTTGAATTTGGCTCATATAGGAACTTCATCCTATCCTTGTCAATGACACCAATGTTGTGAATAACCAAGCAGTCAGACCTTGTGGTGTCAAGATGAAGCGAGCTAGCGAAATCTTCTTGAGTGATGCTGTACTTGGATCCATGGGTCATCCAAGTGACACCCTCTTCATCCTCACTAGAGAAGTGACAGGTCGCAAAGAACTGCGCAATCACTTCATCATTCCAGTTATGTATGAAGGCAAACAGATCTCTCAGTCCATGCTTCTCAATGGCTCTCACTACATCAGTGAACGGTGAGCAGCCCTTCTTCTCAAAGTGTGCCCAGTCAATCCACTGAATGCGCACCACGAGGGTCTTCATCAGTAGATACACCGATTTGTAGAAGTCAGCATGGAAGTTGCACCAGAACCTTCCATCTACAACTTGCTTTGGTCTGCCATACCAGTCAATTCTTCTGAATTTAGCGGCCGAGTCATTGCCCTTGCCATTGAACTTTTCCTCAGTAGGGTCCCGGACCCCTTCCCTGGGAGCATGCAGCTTCAAGGGCCCGACTAGCCCCGTCGCTATCCCTTTTCCCTTGCCTTTTGCCTGGCGGGCACTTGCCGAGCTAGGGCCACCACCAGCCTTAGAAGCTGGCACCTTGGAGGCCGACTTCTTCGCTAGCACATTCCTCCGAACCTGAGGAGGGGAAGGAGCAGGCTCGGAGGGTTTTCTTGGCGCTTCTTGCCAAGTCCCGTCGAGGTCCGAGGTGCCACCTCGTGGTCCATCTCGGCCTCGAAGTCGGAGATTTCATCATTTGAGCTCGACATGATCTAAGAATCATTTGCAAGAATGATGATGAGTGATACAAGGCATAGGTATGAAAGGATAACAAGGAATTGCATCGAGGAATTGAAGGATTAGGTTTTAAGGTCAGAAACATCGGACTTGTCCGGTGCACAGGCATGGACTAGTCCGGGGGACCGGACTTGTCTGTGCACGAACCGGACTAGTCCGGTGTTCATCCTCAAAAACCTAACAGACTGGACAAAAGCTGATCCCTAATGCATAACATGTCTAGTATACACGTAGTACATCAAAGAAGCATGTATCTAGTGAAAGATGCTAGGCTATTCGATCAACAATGGTAAAAAAACAAGATTTCTAGGGTTTGGGAGAAAATTACCGAAGAAATTGATTGAAGCTTGAGGATTAGAGGGTTGGAGCCCGGACAAGTCCGCTAGCTTCAATCCGCACGAGTCCAAGCTTGATTTCCGTCCAAATGCGCACCGTTTTGATGGAGGGATCAAGGAATCACCTTGGGAGCTCGAGCGCAAGAGAGAGAGTGCGTGAGGAAGAGTGGGGATGAGAGGAATTAGGGTTTGGTGGCGGCTAGGGTTATGGACACGAAAAATTGGAGAAGTCTGGAGATGATCGGACTAGTCTGCAAGGGCGGACTAGTCCGGATAATCACGGACTAGTCCGTGGTCACCAGGAGAAATTTGCATAGCCCATTCATATATATTTTAAGGTTCATAAATAGAGAATAGAGGGGCAAAACAAATCAATTAATCTTGATGAATTTGACCAGTAAGCATACAACAATCACACAATGATCATAATTCATCAAGGTCTAGTAATTGACATAGTTTTTCGAGAAAAATTGAGGGAGATGATTTTCACAATTCGATCAACATTTTTGAAGAATTCATACAGGTATGCAACCTTTCAAGCCACACTCTGAGCATCAAGGATATTTAGTTCATTTCGGAGTTCGCAAAAACGCTTTTCATCAAGTGGCTTGGTGAATATGTTAGCCAATTGCTTTTGGGTGTTGACATGTGAGATGGTTATATCTCCTTTCATAGAATGGTCTCTCAAGAAATGATGTCTTATGTCTATGTGTTTAGTTCTAGAGTGCTCAACTGGATTGTGGGCAATTTTAATGGCACTCTCATTGTCACAAAGGAGAGGAATACGGTTCATATTGTAACCGTAATCCCTTAGAGTTTGTCGCATCAAAAGGATTTGTGCACAACAAATCCCAGCTGCAACAAACTCCGCTTCGGCTGTGGATAGGGCAATGGAATTTTGTTTCTTGGAGGACCAAGAAACTAAGGATCTCCCTAGGAATTGGCATGTGCCGGAGGTGCTTTTTCTATCTACTTTGCACCCGACATAATCTGCATCGGAGTAACCAATGAAATTGAATTTTGAGCCTTTTGGGTACCAAAGACCAAGGTTGGGTGTATGAACTAAATATCTCAAGATCCTTTTTACAGCTGTCAAGTGACATTCCTTAGGGTTGGCTTGAAATCTTGCACACAAACATACACTCAACATAATATCTGGCCTAGATGCACATAAATAGAGTAGAGATCCAATCATGGAGCGATATACTTTTTGGTCGACGTTAGGTCCATCTTCATTGAGATCCAAGTGGCCATTTGTTGCCATGGGGTCTTTATGGGCTTTGCCTTGTCCATGCAAAACTTCTTAAATATGTCCTGCGTGTACTTGGTTTGGCTTATGAACGTTCCTTCCTTTTGTTGCCACACTTGGAATCCCAAGAAGTATTTCAATTCTCCCATCATTGACATCTCAAACCTGTCTGTCATGATTTTGCTAAATTTCCCACAAAAAGATTGGTTAGTTGACCCAAAGATTATATCGTCAACATAAATTTGACAAATAAAAAGATCATTATCTACATTCTTTGTAAATAATGTATAATCTACTTTGCCAATTTGAAAACCATTCTCAATTAAGAAATCTCTAAGACACTCATACCAAGCTCTAGGAGCTTGTTTGAGGCCGTAGAGAGCCTTACACAATTTATATACGTGGTCGGGGAACTCTTTGTCTTCAAACCCGGGTGGTTGCTCCACGTACACCTATTCCTTGATCGATCCATTGAGGAAGGTGCTTTTCACGTCCATTTGATACAACTTGAAATCATGGTGAGTAGCATATGCAAGTAATATTCTAATAGATTCAAGCCTAGCTACTGGAGAAAAAGTCTCATCGAAATCCAAACCTTCAACTTGTGAGTACCTTTTGGCCACAAGTCGCGCCTTGTTCCTTGTCACCACTCCGTGTTCATCTTGTTTGTTGCGGAAGACCCACTTGGTGCCGACGATGTTTGCATTGGGTCTTGCCACTAGTTCCCACACCTCGTTCCTCTTGAAGTTGTTCATTTCTTCTTGCATCACCACCACCCAGTCCGGATCCTTCAATGCATCCTCAATCCTGTGTGGTTCCAAAAAGGATACAAACGAATAATTCTCACAAAAGTTAGCCATGCGAGATCTAGTGGTTACTCCCTTTTGGATGTCACCGATGATGTTGTCGATTGCGTGATCCCTTTGGACGCATTGGTGTACTCTTGGGTGTAGCACTTGAGGAGTTATGTCTTCATGATTGTCTGCTTCTCCCCCTAAGTGGTTGCCTTCATTGACTTGTTGATCATCTTCGTACTCTTGTGGTTGATCTTGTGTTGAAGCTCCCCTTTGATTGATGGTCTCCTCTTGTGGTTCATTTTCCTCATGTTCGTGTGAAGGTGGTTCTTGTGGTCGAACTTTGCCTAGAGCCATTCTTTTCAATGCTTGACATGGAGCTTCTTCTTTACCTAATTCACATGAATCAACTTGCTCCTTTTGGGAGCCATTAGTCTCATCGAACAGCACGTCACGTGCTACTTCAACAAGTCCGGAGGCCTTGTTGAAAACACGATAGGCGTAAGTGTTCGAATCATAACCAAGCTCATAGGGAGTCTTCTTGAGTAGTCGATGAAGATAGTCGATTTGCGGCGTGGCAAGCAGTGTTAATCGCTTCCGCCCAAAATCGATCTGAAGTCTTGTACTCATCGAGCATTGTTCTTGCCATCTCTATGAGTGTTTGGTTCTTTCTTTCCGTAACTCCGTTTTGTTGTGGCGAGTATGGCGCTGAAAATTCATGCTTGATGCCCTCTTCATCAAGGTATTCCTCCACTTGTGTGTTCTTGAATTCCGTGCCATTGTCACTTCGAATACTCTTGACTGTCAATGAAAATTCGTTTTGAGCTCGCTTGAAGAATTTCTTGAGTGTTCCTTGTGTTTCTGACATATCATGCAAAAAGAAAACCCAAGTGAAGCGAGAAAAATCACCAATGATAACTAAACCGTATTTGTTACCGCCGATGCTTATGTAAGCAATTGGACCAAACAAGTCCATGTGAAGTAGTTCGAGCGGTCTTGTTGTAGTCATGACGTTCTTTGCGGGATGATGTGCTCCAACTTGCTTCCCGGCTTGGCACGCGCTACAAGGCCTGTCTTTCTCAAAAACAACATTCTTCAAACCGCGGATGTGATCGCCCTTGAGGAGTTTTTGAAGATTCCTCATACCAACATGCTCTAGCCGTCTATGCCACAGCCAACCCATGTTGGTTTTTGCAATCAAGCATGTGTCGAGTTCGGCTTTATCCTTGTTGAAGTCAACAAGGTAAAGCTTTCCCTTCAACATACCCTTGAATGCAATGGAACCATCACTCCTCCTAGAGACGGTCACACCCTCATTAGTGAACAAGCAATTATAACCTTTGTCACATAGTTGAGATATGGACAACAGGTTATAATCTAAAGATTCAACATGTAAGACATGAGAAAGCGTGTGTTCAGAGGATATTGCAATTTTACCGTACCAAGCACCCTTCCTTGACTATTATCTCCGAAGTAGATGCCCTCATTTGGGTCCTCATTCTCTTCATATTCCATGAACATCCTCCTTTCTCCGGTCATGTGGTTGGTGCACCCACTGTCTAGCACCCATTTGGATCCATCGGAGGAATAGGCCTGCAAAAACAGATTATGCTTTGGTTTTTGGTACCCAAGCTTGCTTGTGTCCTTGGAGGTTAGTTACAATACATTTGGGCACCCACACATGGGATTTCGTGTTCCCATGGCGTGGCCCAACATAATAGGCATGGACCTTGCCAAGATTGTTTCTCATTAAGACATAGGAAGCATCAAAAGCTTTAAATAAAAGTTGATGTTGTTTATGAGTCGGACTAGTCTGGGGGGCCGAACTTGTCCGGATGACCGGACGTGTCCGGACACCGACCGGACTAGTCCGATATTCATGTGAGTTCAGGTTTTTATTTTTCGACTTACTTGTTTGAGAGGATCTTCCCTTCACAAAGGAGATCCTTCCCTTGTTATTCTTATGACTTCCAGCATGTAGCTTTTCATCACAAGAGTAACCAATGCCATACTTGACATTTGGAGGTCTTTGGACCAAGTATGCACTACGTGCATAGTTGATCTTCTCCTTGTCAAATATGCTACATTGGGTAGGATTTTTATGCTTTGTGGAGATTGATTTCCCTTTCAATCTGGTGTCAGTTTTACTACATGTGCACATATGATCAGATTCAGTTTTAGTGGGTTGAGAAGGTGAGTTTGAAGAGGAGGAAGGTTCACTCCGCTTGAGTGACTCAACTTGCACTTCAAGTATCTTGTTGACCTTGATCAGGTCAGCAAGTTGGTCCTTGATTGCAACATTTGAATCGGTTAACTCCAAGCAAGCTTTCTTGCTTGAAGCTAATTCAAGCTCTAGTGAATTATTTTTCTCCTTTTCAAGCTCTAGAAGTTTGTCAAGTTCAACATACTCCTCCTTTTGGGAGATGATCATGTCCTCTTGACGATCAATTAACCTTTCCTTCTCAATAAGCTGATCAAGTAGGAATTTCATTTTTGTTGCAGTTTTCCTATCTAGTCCATTTAGCATATCCTCATCATCACTATCTATTTCATCATCACTAGAGTAGGAATGCATGGAAGGGGTTTTGATGATTACCTTGCGTTAACCTTCTTTTGCCATAAGGCAAGTGCCATTTCCCTTCCTTGTACCTAGTGTAGGGAAGAGTGTAGATTTCTTGGACGTGCCCTCGATGGCTATGCTAGCCATCTCTTCTTCATCAGATGATGAGGACTCATCGTTTGAGTCCCACTCCTTCCCAATATGCGCTTGCTCAGCTTATTTCTTCTTCTTGAAGAATTTCTTGGGTTGAGGCTTGGATTCTTTAGTCTTCTTCTTGTACTCCTCATATGGGCAATCAACTATAAAGTGGTTATATTCACCACAATTATAGCACGCCCATCTCAATTTTGGCTTTGTTCTTTCCTTGTACTTGCCTTCACTTGATTTTGTCCCTTGCTTTTTCTTCATTATTCTCTTGAACTTTTTCATGAACAATATCAAATCCTCTTCATCTAGCTCACTGTTCTCGTCATCATTGTCCTCCTCTAGTTGTGCTTCTCTTGCTTCTTTGGATAGAGGCTTGAGGGTGGACTTTAAAGCAACTCCTTTCTTCTTAGCCGAGGTGAGGTCGGCAATTTCCTTGACATGCTTTGCTTGTTTCTCCATCATTTCAAAGTTGATAATTTTACCAAGCAATTCATCTGGAGTCATCCTTTTGTATCCGGGGCTTTCTCTAATCATGGATCATAGCGTGACATTGCGAGGCATAAAAGCTCTAAGGGTGAGCTTCACAACCTTGTGGTCATTCCACTTCTTGCTCCCATATGATCGAACTTTGTTGACGAGTGTCTTCAATCGATTGTACATATCCTGAGGTGACTCGTCTTCCTCAATTGCGAATCTTCCTAGTTCACCTTCGATCATCTCAATCTTTGCTTCACGCACATGCCGGTCACCTTCATGTGCGGTTTGCAGATTATCCCATATCTCCTTAGCAATTTCGAGTCCATCCACCTTGGTGAACTCATCCCGACTGAGTGAGGATGTGATCACAGCTGCGGCTTGAGCATTTCTATGAATGGCCTGCTCTTGACTTGGGGGAGCTCTTCGTCGTCATCCGGAATATCTATCCCTGTGCATACAATATGCCATAAACTGGGGTTGAGGGAAATCAAATGCATTTTCTTATTCTGCCTTCACATAGAGTAATCACTTCCATCGAAGTGTGGGGCTTTTCCAAGCGGGATAGATAAGTAATGGTTGTTATTGGAATTTAGACGATCATAGTTAAAAGGATATCGGGAGTAGTCGGTGTGACTACTCCCCTTCTTCTTCTCTTCAACCTTTGCTTTCCCTTTGGAAAGTGCCTTCTTTCTGAGGAGTGCCTTCAGCTCCAGCGTCTCCTCATCATCGTCCTTGAAGTCTTGAATGGCTTCGAGGTACTTCTCCACTTTTTGAATCTTGTCGTTGTTAACCTCCTCTTGGTTGTTGATTTTGTGGACGTCCTTCATGTCCGACATGATCTCTTCGAGTGATTAGACTCTTTCTTGAAGAACCTACTCTGATACCAATGGAATGTAGGCCTAGAGGGGGGGTGAATAGGCCTTCTTGAATATTTATCGGATCCTGCAGCACTCAACAACCAGTTTAATACCAGAGATATCGGACTAGTCCGGTAAAGTGCGGACTAGTCCGGTGTTCACAGACTAAGCTGAGTAAACTTGATTGATTGGTTTGATTCTTTAATGTGTACAGCGGAAGTATAGAATCAAACAACAGTTTAACAGCTATATACTGAATTATATCACAATTAAGTCTTGTGTTTAACAATTTAACGTAAGATGAACAATGTGTATGAAACCCTAGATTAAGTTGATTAACTTGAATGATGAATAATGAAACAAGACACAAATGTTTATCCCGTGGTTCGGCTACCACAAAAGGCCACCTACATCCACGTTGAGGAGTCCACAAAAGGATCGGGTCTTCTCCAACCCTACCCTCGTTGGATCGCCACGAAGGCCAATCCTTTTCCACTAATCACAAAGGGTTGAATAACCAAATTCAAGGGGCAATGTCACACTTTGAGAGCTCTCTTAGATTACAAATCACAATACCACCGAAAACACAATCAAAAGTTACAATTGAAATGCAGGAGTGTGTTAGAGAATCAAACCAAGAGCTCAATGTGGTGTAGCAAGTGTCTCTCCAATGATCTAGATTGAATCCTCAAAGGATTGGATGATTGTGCACTTAATTTCGTGGAGAGACGTCGTTTTTGAGTCTCTTGGGAGGTGTGATGGCGCTAGGGTTCGAGAGATTGTAAAAGTCCTCTATTTATATGGGGTTTCTAAAAGTGACCGTTAGGGTTCAGAAAGTTCGGACTAGTCCGTGGTGGTAACCGGACTAGTCCGGTGTGCTGTGTGTTGCAAACCCTAAATGTCCCGAAATATCGGACTAGTCCGGCTGAAAGAGGACTTGTCCGATTTCGCTACTGGAAATCTTCGGACTAGTCCGATGTCCATCGGACTTGTCCGGACATGTGAAACCCTAAGTGTGTTGGATGACAAGTCCACACTTGGAGGACTTGTCCGATTTAGATCAGTGGGGTTTTTTAGACTAGTCTGTGTGAACATCGGACTTGTCCGAAGTGGATCAGAAAGGATATCGGACTAGTCCAGTTGATAATGGACTTGTCCGATTTTGTGTGACTTGTGGAGTGTTTTGAGGACTAGTCTGCACTTCGGAGGACTAGTCCGATTCTAGTCAGAAGGATATCGGACCAGTCTGACAGATATCGAACTTGTCTGATCTGGTGCAGAAAGGTTTATCGGACTAGTCCGGTGGTGAACGGACTAGTCCTATCCTGTGTAACTCTGTGCAATGTTTGTGTTTAATTATTATTGAGCTCTTGAGGTGTGTTTCCTTAACACACTCCATCCAAAATAATCTGCTATTCTTTTTCCTTGAGCTCATTTCCACTTTGCTCCTCCTCATCCCTTCTTTTTGGTATTTTGCTCATTTTTCTATTATGGGCCTGCATTCATCTCAATAATGATATTAGGATCCCAATTGCTTGTCATAAATCATCCAAAACCCACAAGGGAGTCCTAGATGCACTTTCAAAAACATGCCGTATGCCGGCAAATCATGGACGGACCACAAATAAGCAGCTTGAAGGTTGAATTTCTACTTCTTGTAACTGTCGTACGCTTCAACTCCTGTCCACAAGACTTCCAATTCTTCGACCAGCAGTTTTAACATCACGTTGAGACGTGACCCGGGATGATCTGGTCCAGGTACAATGAGGCTGAGAAAAATGAACTCGTTCTTCGTACAAAAAGCAGGTGGCAGGTTGTACGGAATGACAAAGGCAGGCCAACATGAGTATGGCGTGGCGTTCGTACTGAACGGTGAGAATCCGTCTGTCGCTAATCCGATGCGAACATTCCTTGCATCACGAGAAAAGTCTGGATCGAAACGGTCTAGTGCCTTCCATGCATCACCGTCGGACGGGTGCATCAAGAATTCTTTGTTCTCACGTTTACCTTCTTTGTGCCATCTCATGTGTCTTGTGGTTCTTTTTGAGAGAAACATCCGCTTCAACCGAGGTGTCACAGGCAAGTAACGAAGCTGCTTATGTGCGACATCTGTCATCACATTATCGCCATCGTCATTAACAACTTTGACATACCTCGATTTACCACATTTCAAGCACATCTTCTCATTGGCGTGCTCTTTCCAGAATAGCACGCAGTTGTCTGGGCACACATCGATTTTCTCATACTTCATACCGAGACCAGATATCTTGATCTTTGACTAATAAATATCTGGTGGCGCTTTGTGAGGTTGTGGAAGGATATCGCAGATCAATTTCATGAGATCATTGTAGCAGTTGATGGAAAAAAAGTACTTGGACTTAATTGCCATAAATCTGGTAAAAAGCAAGTACGGTCACAGCCGTGGGTTCATGCAACGGCTCTTGTGATTTCTTCAGCTCCTCGAAGAACTTCTCTGCCTCATTTGTAAGAGGATCCTCCACTTCCAGAGCTTCTAGCATCTCATCCATCCTATCAACCTCTGTTATATCATCATCCTCATCCACTTCAGCTATGACTCGAGAATTAGTCTTGCCGTGAAAGGTCCACACTTCATAATGTGGAGTGAAACCGTTTCGACATAAGTGAAACTAAAGCTCCAATCTTCTAAAAAACTTGGTGTTCTGGCATTTTGTACATGGGCACCGCACCATATCTTCCGTTGACAACGAAAATGCTCGATCCAATAATTGATCTAACTTGATAAACCACTCATCGGAGTGACCACCAGTTCTGCTCTTCCAGCCAGTATACATCCAACTGCGGTCTTCACCCATGTTTGGCTCTGCAGTTTAACGCGAAAGAAATTGTCGTTAATGTATTGTTGTGTTATGTCATGGACCTACAACCTAGGCAGATAGATCCTAAACCCACCCAAGAGTGACCGAGCGGAGCGTGCTCATGACGAGACATGTGATCCCGATTCGGACGAAATTTCGGCAGCATAACCCGCTGTTCTCCACTGCACGCCCAAAAATGGTGCAACAGAGAACAACAGGGTTACGCCACCGAAATCTCGTCCAAATCCGGACCCGCGTCTCGTCACAAGCCACGCCCCCTCAGTCACTCCGAGGCTATCCAAAAAGGGACAATTCCCAACCTGCACGTCTCACATGCCAACGGCATGTGAGACGTGCCAATCCGAAACGAGTAATACATTGCTATAGGTTACGTTGCTCATTTTCATTTTCAGATCATTTAAGAGAGAGGAATGAACTAGAGAAAGGGTGAGAGGAAAGTTGGTCTTAGATGACAATTCCATATCCATTTCCACCGTCCACGCAATCGCAGGTCATTGACGTCCTTGCCAACCCGTTCGCTTCCATGTCGCCTTGACTACTATGGTCTACACGGCACGATCACACTTATTGCGTGTCGTTCCCTTCCGGGTTGGTCCGAGCCGGCCCAAAACCCCATTATTTATATATATTAAGTACTCACTCAAAAATATTATATGAATGCACTAAAGTCCAAACATACACTAAACAGAATAGAAAAAAATTATTAATTCTAAACACTCATGCAATCAAAAGAACAAGAGAAAAAAATTATTAATTCTAGTAACCTACATAATAAATATATTTACCAAAGCATGACAAAAAATTATCTAAACCTAAAAAAACATAATCATGTAGCAATATCTAGATCACAAACTTGACATAGGCGCAAATAATCTTATTTGCGATGACTTATTTGCGACTGCCAAAAACCATCGCAAATAAGGAAAGCCGTCGCAAATAGCTTATTTGCGACGGCATTCCGCTTATTTGCGACGGCCCTCGCCGTCGCAAATCGTCGGGTTTCCTGTAGTGGCAGTCGTTGGCGGAAAAGAAATATTTAGCCAATGCTGCCCGTGAGACCCTAAACAGGGAAGCACAAGACTTCACCACCACGGTAAATGAAAGTGCTGCAATTGGTTTTAGTTTCCTACTTTTACACATTAATTGTATTTCTTTGTATGAGAGCTATCCGCATTCAACATGTTACAGGAAACATGAGATATAGTAGTCGACTAATTTCAAATATAATCTGCCACAACGGCTTGGAGACGAAATAAAAAGTTATATACTAGTTAAGTGATTTTTTATTGGCAGATAACCAGCATGGAAGAAGACCAGATGTCCAGGGGCTACACGCCCCAAAAGAAGAGCACTCTGAACAAGAAAATGAAATCAGTGATGAATAAGGTTAGAATCTTATCGCGTGAATTTCTTTTTGTTCCTGGTATAATTCGTATCATGTTACTTCAAGTTATGCCAAACAGTTTCTAACCTGTATGCTATTCTCTACCACTGCAGATTCTAGGGAAGGAAAAAATAAAGAAGAAAAGAACCACACAAAGTCCAATTGTGGGTGCTGCTCTAAAATTTCATAAGGATGATGAGGCGGATGAGGACGTGAACCCTACAGCTGATGGAGCGGTAGCTGCATAATAATTTAAATGTTGCTACCTCATTTCTCTAACTTCGTTAGTAACTCTCAATGCCGTGTCTGATCAGCAAATAAGTGGAGTTTACTATTATAGTCATGTGGCACATTTTATTTGTACTAAGCCATCCTTTGTGCTACATATGGGTCCATCATTCACTACTAAAAAAGCAAATACGCAGGGGATTCTAGATCACAAACAACTAGATCAAGCACCGAAGAGAACCGAAGAGAAGACAGGGGGCGCTCACCTCGAGGCGTCGGGGGCCGGGGGCGGCGGGGGCGCAGCGGGTACGCGGAGGTCCGGGGCCGGCGAGGCCGGTGGCGGCGACGCCGTGGGCGCGGCGGGGGCGCGGCGAGCCGAGGCCGGGGGCGGCGACGCCGGGGCCGCGACGGACCTGGGGCGGCGGCGGGGCGGCGACAGCGGGGCCGCGGCGGGGCGACGACGGCGGGCAGGCGACAGGGCGCGGTAGTGGCTGGTGAGTTGAGTGGACGAGAATGAACTGTCGGATCGGGATAAAGGCCCTTATTTGCGATGGCCCTCTAAATTGCGACGGCCCGACCATATGGCCGTCGTAATTAATGTTACTTGCGACAACCTTTTTAGCAGCCGCCGCAAATAAACATTTATTTGCGACGGCTGACTTATTTGCGACGGTACTAGGGTTGGCCGTCTCAAATAAGTAGTTATTTGCGACGGCCAGAGGCGAGCCGTCGCAATTTAATCTATTTGCGACGGTTGGCCGTCGCAAATAAATCTAGCCGTCGCAAATGATCGCTTTTCCTGTAGTGTATAGAGCCCACTTAGGACTGTCAGACGCCGGCAGCCCAGATTCGTAAGGTGAACCATGACAATTTGGGCTTGCCGGACCTAAATGTCGTGTTGCCGGACCTAAATGTTGTGAGGGCGGTGGCCTTTCAGTCGCGAGATCAAAGGCTACGAGCTTACCACAACACATCATTGGTTGGCACATGCACGATTGCTTATGAGTACTGCAACCTTGGCTAGGAAGACGTTTAGTAACTAATTGCCGTTTTGACGCTTGGAACGAACGAAAGGCCGATGAGCCAGCCACTCAAACCTAACCCGTATTGGCGTATATATAGCAGCAATCCAGAGGAAGAAGCACAGGGCGCACGCACGAGCACCGGCTATCGATGGATGGGTGCCACGGCCGCACGTGCGCGTGTGCGCGCAAACGCTGCCTGCTGCCATGATGTTGTTCGCCTGCCGTCGTATGCAAGCTGTGTTGTTTGCTGTGTTGTCCGTTGTCGGCACCCTGGCTACCTAGCTCGCTTCAGGGCAGCGACGACTACCTCTCCCTAGTTCCCTTTTTATTTGGTGTCAAGTACCTTTTTATTTGGTGTCAAATACTCCCTCCTCCCTCTTATCTAAAACGAAAATTATTGTGAGAAAGAGGAAGTACTGTTTACCAAGAGCTCAAAAACAGAGGCGGACCCAGAGAGTATGCAGGCTGGGCCCCGACATACCAGGGTCAGCAGTCAGACACTAGCTATCACGTGAAGAGCGAGGCTGAGGGGAAACATACGGCCCCAGGAGGCCTCGCGCGTATAGACAGGTGGGCTAGGAATGAATCGGAAGTTGTCCATCGCGTTCTTAGACCATCTGTAGTGGTTCTTATTGAATTGTAAATATAGAGTAGATTACTGGAAGTATAGAGTAAGTGTACAGAGTAAAATGCTGGAAGTATAAAGGATATACTGGAAGTATAGAGGGATAAAATATGTTTTAGAGGAAACTTGATATGCCCACACCGACCATACCATCAAGTATACCGATTACATCAAGCAAGATGGAACAATCATCAAGTCAAGCTGCACCAGCTCATGTTGTCGATGGAACAATTACTCGTAGCCGAGCTAAACAGCTACAACAAGAGGTGCACGCGCTACTTTGTGAAATTCCATTTATTAATGAGAATTATATACTTCCTAAATCGTACATGTTTCTATTACTCAGGTTCACCAAGGAGGATGACAAGGACACGCCAAGACTGAACCAGAGAGGAGAACTACGTCGAACCAGTTCGGCCTGGCAGAACTGTCATGAAGAAACAGTCATATCTCTTGATTCATAGAAGCTGTGAAGGTTCATGAGTACTTGTTGGAAAGGTGTTGAAGTCAACTTTCAAATGCCACTAAGTGCCGAGTGCTTTAGAGGTTCCAGCTTGGCAGCCGAGTGCTTTTGGTGCAGACTGTTCAGAAGATCAACCGTCAGCCTGATATCCAAGTTTCCGTGAGAAACTGTATCACTCTACAATATTTCGTGAAGCATGCTACACATTGTGTGAAAGGTTATCAAATTATCTTTCCCAACGCATCTGGTCCCATGTCTTTTGGATGTCTCTAGGTGGAGTTATGATTAAAACACTGAAGACCACCCAGAAGGCTAGAAGACATGCGGGAAATTGATGACCACTGCATGAATGATCAAGCCAGTTGGCCTTCCACCTTCCCACGTGGATTTTTCAGTTCACACCTATTCTTATACTAGTTGTTGGTATAAATATCCCTCTTTTGTAAGCCAAGGGCAACTCTTTGATGAATTAAGATTATTCCAGTGAAATTTGCAGCCGAGCTGCTTGAGTGTCTTACTCAACCCTTGTTCTTCCTTGTTCTTCTTGAACTTGTGGGGAGATCTCTCTGAGATCCACTAATTCATGCTCTGCGGGTTCCAGTACGGCTGCCCCGTCTTGTGTGGATTAGCTCCGGTTGTGGTTCTGCGGTCGTTCGGAGATCGAGTCGAAGTCCTCGCGGTTTCGGTGTCTCTCTCCCCGTCGCTTGGTCGCATCCAACCTTGGTCAGGTATAAAGCTAGTTATCCGCGCTGTTTCTACAGCAAGTTATCTTTTTCTTGAACCTCCTGTCGTGAAGATCGGGCCACCCTTCGCCGAACCAAATTCGGACCATATCATGTGGTAATCAGAGCTATCGTTGTCACGGTAGGTTCATTTTTTTTATCACCCACCCTCCCACCCTTTTTCAATCCGTTACAGTTTTCACCATCCACATATTCATTCCAGTGTTCATCTTTTACATATATTTGTTTGTCCTATAGTCCAAAGCCTAAAAAAAATATACCTATAGCCCTTTGACGGTACTGTTATCTTGTGTTTGTTTTCTTCCAGTTGCTCGTCACCACCGGTTACCTATATCTTTTGTAATCAGCACCCCTGTTAGTGTTATAAAAAAAAAAGAATACAGTAAAAAAAACAGAGAGCACAAGTGAAAAGATTGTGAAGAATTTTGTGTTACGGTTGGGTGTTGAAATTTTCAGTTTTCAAATCCAAGTTGGTGGTAATCTTGATAGCAGCAAAAAAAAAATTATCTTTTGAGCACATCATTTTTTCACTTGATTGGCAGTACCGTAGCCTGCCTTGTTCAGCCACCTATAGCTCCACTAAAAACATAAACCGGGACTTTCGATTTGTACTCCTTACGGCCTCTTTACCACCTCCGTTGAAGCTGTCACACCAGCACCATCACAGTTCTTGAGATCAGGCAAGAACTTGGGTAAGTAAGAGGTGAGATCGAGTGTGTCCACATATATATTTTTTTTCTTGCTGCTCCTAACATGGCAGGCTCAGATTCAAGTGTTCATGGTGGACACCATGGTGATAGGGAACCCCCTGTCTCACGGGATGAGATGCGTCGCATGGCTGATTCACTAATGGAGGCCATGGGCAGGCTCCTCGATGAGCGTCTTCCCGCGGCTGGAGGACGTCGAGCATGTCGTGATCAAGAGGACCGTCATCGAGAGGAGTCCGTCGATGAGAATTCTGGTTTCAGCCATGAATTCAATCGCTTCGGACATGGCCCTGACGGATCTGGTGGTGGTCGCCATGCTGATTTTAATAATTACCATGGAGGGCGTCGCGCACATAGGCGCAATGCTGATGGTCGCCGCGTGCATTTTGAGGACGATGAGTTTGAAGATCAAGATCATGAAGAAGGATCTCATGATGATGAAAATCCTTTCGGTCGACGTGGCAGGTTTGTTCGGCGTCATCATCGCCGGCCTGCTGATTTTGAAGAAAGGGAATACCATCATGGTCGACGTCCTCATGACAACCCAGATAACATCGCTCGTGTCAAATTGAGTATTCCAAAGTTCACTGGAAAGGAGAATCCTGATGAATTTCTTGAATGGGTTGAGCAGTGTGATCAAATATTCCGAGTACATAATCTTTCGGCTCAGCGCCGTGTGAATCTTGCTTCGGTGGAATTCTCTGGATACGCTCTCACTTGGTGGAACCAAGTGCAGGAGAATCAACGTGATTTGGGACGTGGATATATCAATACATGGGAGGAGATGAAGCAAGTGATGAGAAGGCGATTCGTGCCATCTAGCTATCAGCGTGATCTCAGGAACCGGTTGCAAATGTTAAAGCAAGGGAAGAGATCAGTTGATGAGTATTTCAAGGAGATGGAGCTGCTGTTGGTGCGGGCGGGAATAAGAGAAGATGCAGAGTCAACAATGGCAAGATTTCTAGGAGGTCTTAATGAAGAAATTTCTGGTTTTGTGGAGATGTTTCCATATCGTACATTGCAGGATCTTGTTGATCAAGCTATGCGAACAGAGAAAAAGATTCAGCAAGAGTCACGTGGAAAATCTTATGGAAGTTATTCTATTTCTGCCCCATGGCGCAAACAGCAGTCAAGTACTTCCTATGGTGGTGGACGATCTCAAGGGGCTGCAGCCAGGTCTTCTCAATCATTTGTTCCATCGAAGATGGTAGCCTCCACCGCGTCATCACCAACAACTCAGCAGCGACCCGCTGCAAGTTCAGCAGCCCACAGCAATGCCTCGGGAGCTACATCTTCTTCTCGAAGCAGAGAAATTGTATGCCATAAATGCCACGGCCGTGGGCACATTGCTGCCCAATGCCCAAGCAAGAGGACCATGTTGTTGAATGAGAAAGGTGAATGGGAATCCGAGAGTGATCCGGAGGATGCTGGACAGATATGTGATGATGAAATTGAGGAGGAAGGGAATGAGATCCAGCCTGAAGAAGGAGAACATAATTGCTTTATTTCTCTACGAGTGCTTAGTGTAACAGCAGAAAAGGAAGACAACGGGCAGCGACATAATTTGTTCCATACCCGTGGAATAATCAAAGATAAGGTGTGTCGCATCATCGTTGATAATGGTAGCTGCAACAATATTGCTAGCCAAGAATTGGTGGACAGATTGGGACTGAAACCACGGCGTCATCCTAGTCCATACAAGATGCAGTGGCTTAATGATTGTGGTGCGCTACGTGTCAGTCATACTGTGACTGTACCATTCTCTGTTGGTAAATATAATGATCATGTGGAGTGCGACGTGGTGCCTATGCAAGCCTGCCAGCTTCTGCTCGGTCGACCATGGCTATATGATCGTGATGTCCAGATTTTTGGAAGGACCAACAAGCTGTCTTTTGTGTACAAAGGAGAGCGAATTTCCTTGCTTCCTTTGACACCGGAAGAAATTTTGAAGGATGATATCAGGAAGAAACAGCGCGAGAGCGAGCACCACTTGCGAGTGAGCCACAAAAATAGTAAGGAAGAGTGTCCACAGCCAAATCAAACCCCACAGCTGCAAGGAACCCAGAAACTGGGAAAAGAGGGTTTAGTAATGATGGCTAGGAAGGGGGATATCAAAGCATTGAGTGAACCCAATGCCATGTTCTTTGTCCTTATGTACAAGGACACTTTTCTTTCTACTAATGTCTTACCCTCTACCCTGCCGAGTACTCTTTTGAATGTTTTGCAGGAATATGAAGATGTCTTTCCGGACGAAGTACCACCAGGACTGCCACCTAAGAGAGGGATCGAGCATCAAATTGACTTGGTTCCTGGTGCGTCACTTCCGAACAGGGCTGCATACCGCACCAACCCAGAGGAGACAAAAGAAATTCAGCGACAAGTGGAGGAATTGATGAAAAAAGGGTATGTACAGGAAAGTCTTTCCCCTTGTGCTGTCCCTGTTCTTTTAGTGCCTAAGAAAGATGGGTCTTGGAGACTATGTGTGGATTGTCGTGCAATTAACAACATCACAGTAAGATATAGGCATCCCATTCCTCGCTTAGATGACATGCTTGATGAACTTAGTGGTGCTAAATTTTTCACTAAAATTGACTTAAGAAGTGGCTATCATCAGATTCGTATGAAAGAAGGAGATGAGTGGAAAACAGCCTTCAAAACAAAATTTGGATTGTATGAATGGTTAGTGATGCCCTTCGGTTTAACCAATGCACCTAGTACATTTATGTGATTAATGAATCATGTGCTTAGAAATTTCATTGGTAAATTTGTTGTGGTTTATTTTGATGACATCCTAATCTACAGCAAGACACTTGAGGAACATGTTGCACATATCCAGAGCGTACTTGTTGTCCTGCGTAAACAAAAATTGTACGCTAACCTTGAGAAGTGCACCTTCTGCACCGACAAGGTAGTTTTCCTTGGTTTTGTTGTTTCAGGACAAGGCGTGGAGGTGGATGTTGAGAAAGTCAAGGCTATACACGAATGGAGGCCCCCACAGAACGTGAGCCAAGTGAGAAGCTTCCTTGGACTTGTTGGTTTCTACCGGCGCTTCGTGAAAGATTTCAGCACGATCGCTGTCCAAGAAAGACATACCATTCAAATGGGGAGAAGCACAACAAAATGCTTTTGAAGAATTAAAGAGGAAGCTCACAACATCCCCAGTCCTTGCACTTCCTGATTTCAACAAGACATTTGAAATTGAATGTGATGCAAGTGGAGTTGGGATTGGAGGCGTGCTGATGCAAGAAAAGAGACCAATTGCATTCTTCAGTGAAAAGCTAAGTGGCCCGACTTTGAATTATTCAGTTTACGATAAAGAATTATATGCTCTCGTTCGGAGTTTGGAAACTTGGCAACACTACCTTTATTCTAAAGAATTTATAATACATTCAGACCATGAATCATTGAAACATATTAAGGGACAACTAAAACTGAATAAACGACATGCTAAGTGGAGTGAATTTATTGAGTCCTTCCCTTATATTGTCAAATATAAGAAAGGTCAAGACAATATTGTAGCTGATGCTTTATCTCGACGTCATGCCTTGCTCACACAACTTGATGCTAAAATTCTTGGATTGGAAAGTATAAAGGAATTATATGCCACTGATTCGTACTTTGCTGAACCATATGCCAAGTGCCGTATTGGAAAAGGATGGGAAAAGTATCATGTGCATGATGGATTTTTATTTCGCACTAACAAACTTTGTATTCCAGATTGCTCTGTTCGACTTTTACTCGTGCAGGAAGCTCATGCAGGTGGACTTATGGGCCATTTTGGAGCCAAGAAGACGGAGCAAGTGCTGGCCGACCATTTCTTTTGGCCAAAAATGCGACGAGATGTAGAGAGACATGTTCTTCGCTGCGAAACCTGTCACAAAGCTAAGTCTCGTCTGAACCCTCATGGTTTATATACTCCCCTTCCTATTCCTAATGCACCTTGGGAGGATATTTCAATGGATTTTGTTCTTGGGTTACCACGAACCAAAGGGGGAAGGGATTCAATTTTTGTTGTGGTTGATCGTTTCAGCAAAATGGCACATTTTATTCCTTGCCACAAGAGCGACGATGCTTCCCGTATTGCTGAATTATTTTTCAGGGAAATCGTGCGACTACATGGAATGCCACGTACCATTGTGTCGGATCGTGACACCAAGTTCTTGAGCTACTTTTGGAAGACATTGTGGGGCAAACTTGGGACAAAACTGTTGTTCTCCACAACATGTCATCCGCAGACGGATGGCCAAACTGAAGTTGTGAATCGAACACTATCAATGTTGCTCCGAGCTGTCCTTAAGAAGAATCTGAAACTATGGGAAGAAAGCTTGCCACACGTTGAGTTTGCATACAATAGGGCAGTACACTCAACCACTAAATTTTGTCCATTTGAAATTGTATATGGATTCACACCCACTGCTCCCATAGATCTTTTGTCTTTACCCATGCAGGAACGTGTGAACTTTGATGCAAGCAAGCGAGCTGAATTTGTCAAGAACATTCATGATAGGGCTCGGGCCAATATTGAAAAGATGACCAAGAAGTATGAGAAGCACGCTAACAAGGGTCGCAGGAAGGTGTTGTTCGAACCAGGGGACTTGGTTTGGGTGCACCTTCGAAAGGATCGTTTTCCAGAGCTGCGCAAGAACAAGTTGCAACCCCGGGCTGACGGACCATTCAAAGTTCTGCGCAAGATCAATGACAACGCTTATGAAATTGATCTGCCAAGTACTTATGGTGTAAGTACCAGTTTCAATGTGTCCGACCTCTCTCCATTCTTTGGATTGGAAGAGTCGAGGACGACTCTTTTTCAAGGGGGGGAGGATGATATGCCCACACCGACCATACCATCAAGTATACCGATTACATCAAGCAAGATGGAACAATCATCAAGTCAAGCTGCACCAGCTCATGTTGTCGATGGACCAATTACTCGTAGCCGAGCTAAACAGCTATAACAAGAGGTGCACGCGCTACTTTGTGAAATTCCATTTATTAATGAGAATTATATACTTCCTAAATCGTACATGTTTCTATTACTCAGGTTCACCAAGGAGGATGACAAGGACACGCCAAGACTGAACCAGAGAGGAGAACTACGTCGAACCAGTTCGGCCTGGCAGAACTGTCATGAAGAAACAGTCATATCTCTTGATTCATAGAAGCTGTGAAGGTCCATGAGTACTTGTTGGAAAGGTGTTGAAGTCAACTTTCAAATGCCACTAAGTGCCGAGTGCTTTAGAGGTTCCAGCTTGGCAGCCGAGTGCTTTTGGTGCAGACTGTTCAGAAGATCAACCGTCAGCCTGATATCCAAGTTTCCGTGAGAAACTGTATCACTCTACAATATTTCGTGAAGCATGCTACACATTGTGTGAAAGGTTATCAAATTATCTTTCCAACGCATCTGGTCCCATGTCTTTTGGATGTCTCTAGGTGGAGTTATGATTAAAACACTGAAGACCACCCAGAAGGCCAGAAGACATGCGGGAAATTGATGACCACTGCATGAATGATCAAGCCAGTTGGCCTTCCACCTTCCCACGTGGATTTTTCAGTTCACACCTATTCTTAGACTAGTTGTTGGTATAAATATCCCTCTTTTGTAAGCCAAGGGCAACTCTTTGATGAATTAAGATTATTCCAGTGAAATTTGCAGCCGAGCTGCTTGAGTGTCTTACTCAACCCTTGTTCTTCCTTGTTCTTCTTGAACTTGTGGGGAGATCTCTCTGAGATCCACTAATTCATGCTCTGCGGGTTCCAGTACGGCTGCCCCGTCTTGTGTGGATTAGCTCCGGTTGTGGTTCTGCGGTCGTTCGGAGATCGAGTCGAAGTCCTCGCGGTTTCGGTGTCTCTCTCCCCGTCGCTTGGTCGCATCCAACCTTGGTCAGGTATAAAGCTAGTTATCCGCGCTGTTTCTACAGCAAGTTATCTTTTTCTTGAACCTCCTGTCGTGAAGATCGGGCCACCCTTTGGCGAACCAAATTCGGACCATATCAAAACTGCTATGCATGGTCTTACCGCGATCGTCGGAAGCCATGGGTCCGCGCATCCTCGGCATGGCTAGCTTCGCTTCGCGTTCCTGGCGATTGATTATGTCAGCGACCTGTTCCACTCTGGTTCGAATGGCAGCATGGATTCTTGTAGGAGGGTAGTTGACCTCTTTACTTCTCCATGGCAACATAACTCTGATAGAGAAAAAAACCTCCTCGTTGAGACATCTTAAATATGCACACGTTGTTTTTATTATCTTTGTACTCTTTCAAATGAAAGGAATATTAATTTAACTACAGTCATTTGGCTTCTGGTAATCGAACCTATTGAAACAGTTCATCATGAATAACTGCTCTTCGAATTGCTTTGAGTTTGAATAAGATGGGTCATAGCCCTTTTGATGATTATTTGGTCACTAAGCGGTATATTTTTTTGAAGTGGATAAAGATTATATAATAAGAATATTTATGTCATTTAGAAAGCTTCAAATATAAAAATTCAAAGAAATAGTATTGTGAGTGTCATGCATATATCTTTTAAAAGTCAGTATTTCATTCGAACTCTTTATATTTTAATTAGTTTAATTCGAAATTTATCACGATATTTATTGTCTATATATCCAAATATATTATAAGAGTTATAATTAATTAATAAATTATTTTACTAAATTGCATGTAATTATTTTTTGGCATACCCTTTAGTAAATTCCTAGATCCGCCGCTGCTTAAAAAAGTACAAGTATTCTTCTGGATCCTAAGGCATGGAAACACACACACACCAGAGTCTTCCTCTGTGGTCTTGGCCTTCTCAACTTCGTTGATTGTCCATTTTTTTTTGTCTTCGTATCAGAAACAACTGACCACCTATTTATCCAGTGTCCAGCAACAATGGAGCTTTGGGCTTGCATTCTTCATCCCACCCACACTTGATGACTTGGCAAGGAAAATGAAGGACTCCTTCCGTCAATAGCAACAATCAGTTCCTAACATTCTATTTCTTCTTATCTTATGGGTTACTACGATGCGAAGGAATAAGATGATGTTTGATGTTATCGCTCTATCACCAGCAGCTATTGTTTACATGTTAACTGAACATCTCAAGTTGTGGACGGTACGTGCTTCACGCTCCACATGAACCAATAACTCTTTCAATCGATGTAATAAGATTGTCGAATGAAATACGATAGTAGTTGAGAATCAGATTGTTGAATGAAATACGATAGTAGTTGATCTCTCACCCCTCATGTATTTCTGATATTGGTTCATCATTGTGCGAGGAAATACTTTACAAAACACATTTTCAGTTAAATTAGAGAATCTAGGCATTGGTCAATCCTATCGTAGTTTCCCTTAAAAAAAATACTGTTTACCCTGGATTCTATATGAAACATGCGCGTCAGCCATAAGAAAAATGGAAAACAATCAAATTAAGCAAATAATTTAGGCCAATCGCATGGCTAACACACTATTAAGGATGCACGCACAGACGCACGGCCACGTGAAGTGAATGAGCACTTGTTAGTTGTTTCTGTTACAACTGAGGGTGGAGTGCTTAGGCCTAATTGGTCATTAGGCATTCGATTGCAGCATGAACAGAGAGATTAACAATCACTAATACACTCTAGTCTTTGTTATTACAACTTCGGAATTAGGGTTAAGCACACCATTGGAAATACCTGAGTGTACAAAGAAGGAGGCCGCCATGGTGTTGGCTATGGCGGTGGAGGTGATGCCTGACGTCGTTGTGGGAGCTCCTGTCCTACGGCAGCGGTGTAGATGTTGGAGCGCCTTTCCCGAATTTCTCTCTTTCTGTCTGATCGGTAGCCTTAGGTTCTTGGGCGTCTGACTTTGTCGAAAACTGAGGAGTAGCTCATCTATGTGTAAGGTAAGAGAGAGGTTCAGAGTGCCTCCAACAAATTTGGTTGTGGTGTTCTGATCCAACACCGGTTGAAAGTTTCTGAGAGTTTGAGTTGATTACAGTAGTAATCAACTCCTTGTTTCTTTTTTATTTATTTCAACATGTTCAATTCTAACAATCTCTCTCTTAAATACGGAACTAAGTAACTAAAACTAAACTAACGTATATTTCTTCATGCTTAATATAAAAGGCACACAACATCGCAGACAGACAGTTACGTATTGCTTGACTCAACTTAATATAACTTTATTTCTGATTTTGACCCCAAAATATCAGGAAATCATAGGTTCTTCTTTAAACCAATGCGTTGTATGCAATCACGGAATACATTGGGTAGAAGTTCCTTTAGTGGTACCACAAGCATTCGCTTGAATCTAATTGCTCAATAATCAATGGTTAGTATGATTCTGGATTTACTTCTTTACAACACACAACTGATGTCGTGTTTGGATGCACATTTGACTTGTTGTCTTAGAACTAAAAATATCTTATGTGGTATATGATGTCTACCACTTCTTAGTCGGGCTTTCTTACTGTGTCTGCTCAGCGGTCTCATCACTATATTGGTCCAACATTCATGATGTAGTGACCTTTGTTTTTGAGATTTTTCCACAATAAAGCTCCATCTCTGAGAGTTATTTACTGATGTGGATTTTACTACACATCTCACAAAAATATAGTCTTAATAATTCATGGTACCTATTATAATACAACACTTATCATGAGGCCTGAGGTTTTTTTTTTCAAAACTGCAAGTTTATAATGATATTTATTGCATGATCTGGATTGAACTTACTAAAACCAAATTAACCAGGTGAATTATGTAAAGGTTACTTAATGTGCAAGCTTAGAGCTTTCGACAGCAAAAAGGTTTGGAACCGACTTTATTCGATTGATCTCTTAGTGGTTTCAAACTAATTAATCTTGACTTATCTGAGCAAACAAATTTGTTTGCATACATACTGCACTTCTTAAGTATGTTGTCATGTATGCCTAATAAACTCAATACCACTCAATGTAAAAATTAGAGGACAACTCTTATTATTATCTCATAGTAGATTGTCATCACTACTCAACAGAAGTATGTTATTTACAAATTATAAGCAAAAAAGTAATTTCTCGTTCTAAACTTAGTGAAAACTCAATTCGTCCTCATAATACTTAGTATAACCCAAAATTACAAAATATCTTATAGAATTTGAGATACTATTGTCAAGTAGTCTTATTGAGTCTATAGATGAACATTCTTAGTTTGTATCTCATATGTTTTGAGCTTAATGAAAAAATTTTAGGTTGTCACATAGAAGTTCTCATATAGATTTCAATTGAGAAACGTTGTTATTACATCAATCTGATGTCATAATAAGTCGTAATGCGCTACTAATACTTTAGTGATTTTGCACAAATCCTTAGGTGAGACAATTGAGAACAACTTAGCATAATCAATATCTTCTTAATGAAATTATAAGCCACAAGTTTATACTTACTATTTTCAACTTTTCCTTTTGGAGTCACATTTTGCGTAGACTCTCGACATCCTAATAATTTGGCTCCATCGGGAAGGTAGACTAAAATATAGACTTTATTGGCTCACATATGGCTCATCTAATCCTATATGGTTTGAAACCACTTGGATGCGTGAGGACTTTTATTGCATAGTTCAAATGAGACGGAATTATCATCAGGACCCGCCTTCCGTGGGTCCACTTGTGCATCCCATACCAATTCCTGGATCAGTAGTTGGTACGCACAACAAAATAGATGAAGATCCATACAACAATTATTTATTTATAAACAATATAAGTTGTACAAACATGATATAGATTACATTGGACATGGCTGTGCACGACCACCAAAAAGATAAATCCTCATAAACAGCGGAGCAGAACGGCGCAATGCCTAACAGGCAGACTTGGGAAGTAGGACTAGACCTAATTGTCATCCTCATACGCTTCAACTTCTTTGTCTTTTTATAAACCACATGTAAAGAAATAGTTGGTACTTAAGGTGCTCCGCAAGCCCTAACACTACTCAATGGTGGGTGTTTCATGCATTGGGGCTTGTAGCAAGGAAAGGCCATACGGCTTAGTTTTGCCGAAAAGCATTTTATGCAAGGTTCTCTTTGAAAAGAGCTTTGCAATAAGAGGGAGAAGTAGTTAAATCAGTACTCCCTCCGTCCCTATGAACTTGTCGCTCTGTAGTTCATTTTTGCACTACAAAGTGACAAGTTCATGGGGACAGAGGGATTATTATTATAGTTGGCAGGCACTAGGTGAGTTTCAGACCATCCCGCCAGTTCCCTCACTTTTAGATGAGTATTTGAACCCATGGCCGGCATGCCAACACTTTCCCAAAACACGGCGGCCTCGGCCATCCACACACGCACACCCCTCAAGGAGATGCACTAATGCTAATCATAAGGATCCCAGAGCATAGCGTGTCAAGACTGTGACAACAACTATGCAGATAGATTAAGACTGTTCAGAGTTTATAGACTTTACCGACAGGCCATGCACACCTTGCAAGGGTATGACATGACGCTCATCCCATCTTCCCCGGGTAACCTCACAATCAGACCTCGGCCCGACACAGGGGCTATTCGGGCATTACCTACCTAGCCAGACAATAGACGACCCTTGGTCTCTGTGCCATTTCCTGGTCCACCGTGCCCTCCATGGCTCTCCAGGTTTTCGCTTGTGGAAGTTACCAGAAAGGTAGGGCGAGTCCTGCCCATACAGGTTCTGTAGTTGTACAAAATCACTATGTTGAGGTCAAATGAACCGGTCCTTATATTGGTGAGGTGGCTTCATCCGTCCTTGTCAAAAGGACTAGTCCAGAACACACAACATCGAACTAAACTGAAGTACTCAGCATAAGGCTAGTCCGGAAAACACAGTCATCGGACTAACACTAAAGCACTCAGTATCGATCGGTGGGTTACACCGAATATGCAGTCGCAGCTGGTATACCTCTTAGGGAGCCCGCGGCATCCCATCACCATACCTGCCTCGACCACCCCCACTTTTCACACACACAGTTCATTAATCACCCAACCATATCCCAACTCACACCACCAAACACCTTTCAACACATTTCACAATCATGTATATAGTGTGTAGTGGTTCGCGATGTGAACATCGCAGGGGTTCCTAAGCATAGTACTCACAAGGAGGTGCTCGAATCACCACTGTAGCGCAATGGTGAAGCTGTTAGGTAGTCAAGGGGTCGGGTTGTCATGGTCAAGGAGGGGATTGTGACAGTCACTTCTATTATCATAGCTAATATAGTGTCTTATTTCAAGCCGTTGATAGCAAGTAACTATCGTGTTACTGTTTATCGTTGGGTAGTAGCTAACACCGAATCTCAGTCATCGACGTAGCTCATGCTACCACATTTCATGTAGTTCATAGCATAGCAACATTTTAAAATAGACATACAGTCATGCAATAAAAACAGTCCATAGGTGCGATTGCAAAATATAGGTGAAACATGATCAAGGAGTTAGAGCTTGCCATTACAGTGGTTTATCAAATTCCTTGTCTTGTTCTTCATGATCCGAGTCTTGAATATCTCTTTCGTGAACTCTTCGATTACTAAGTACATAGCTGCACGAAGAAAATACGATTCGTCGATAAAGATCCAAGAAATCCAAATAAAACTCCAATAAATACAAACTGTCGTTCATTAACATGGTTTCTAAGATCCCGAGAATGCTTATCGAAGAATACGTCATTCTACTGGTGGCTTATTTGGAAACATTACTATTTCTTTGGTCAACCAAATGGTCATTGGAAGGTTATGAAGATCTTATCGGTCTTCTATTTATTTACATGGTTTATGACCATTATAATTAATTCACTAGCTTATGTTATAAATTACTTATGTTACGGGAAACGAGTTAGCCATAACTTCTAAGAGACTTCTTTATAATTATCTATCTTCACAATAGTATATTCACTAAAGTTCTACTAATGTAAGTCTCACATATTTTAGAGACTAAACATGAGTCCTAACATGTTTGCACTTAAGGCGATATTTTTAGTTAAGACTAGTGTGTGAATTATCATCTCATTCTATTTCTTAATATATTATTGTCATAGTATATTCTAGAGGTTATGAACTTATTCTAGAATTCCATTAGTGCATGGATATTAGGACATGAGGGAATTCCTAGTGGAGGGTCTATTTAGAGCTTGTATGTGAGTTTCTATTATTAAAAGCTATCTAATTGCTCTTCTTTCATGCTAGTGAGTAGTTCATTGTTCTATCATTTATTTTAGTCAATTTATATTCTAAAAGTCCTAATAATATACTTTTAGAAATATTTAGAAAGTCATTTATGAAAAGGACTAATTAGATGTTTTGTGTGAATTTTACAAATTATGAATATCTATATGATTTTCCTATGGGAGTGATAGCTAATTCTCATTGCATCATTTATATTAGTCCATATCACGTACATTATATTATAGTAGTTATTATCACTTGAGTATTACCAATTTCCTAATCAATTGTTATTATCACTTAACTAATAATATTTCTCAGAATAACTACCACTTATTTTTATTACTAATAACTATTTTCATGCTCTAAAAATCGTGTACTAATTATAGGTGATTTTCTAGAATTTTCCCTGAATAAGGAAATGCATTTTCTGAGTCTTTGGGTACACTAACGGGTGGACCTAGTGTCATCTCCTCCGAGGAAGAGGCTAGACAGCGGGCCCGAGGTCAGCAAGTGTGCACCTAGTGAATTCACTTCGCTCTGGTTACTGGCACGTGGGGCAAGGATGTCAGTGGATCAAAGGCCTTCGGTCCACATGAATCAAGTCTACCCAACGCGGGCCGAAGGTCATGTTGAGGTGTCTGGACTGCTGTGATGTGGCGCCCTGTCGGCCGCCACGTTCGCGCCACATGTACGCCATGTTAACACCACGCGCCAGAACAGAGGAGCAGCAGGGAGGCGACTGGGGGCTCGCCGGCGTCCAGCCGGAGCCGGGTCACCGAGTCTGGTAGATGCGCAACGGCGCGTGCGAGTGCACTGGAGGCTTGTTTAAGCTAGGGTGTGCCTTAAGCGGCCGGCAGCGACGCACAACGACAAAAGGTGGCGGCAAGCTTGCTGGTGCTTCGACGAAGACAGGTGTCGCGTAAGGAATGGAGGAATTAGTCGTGCCTAGGTGGAGCTAGGTTTGAGTGAAGCATGGAGGCGCACAAGGCATGTTCTGGGCGACCCTCATGGCGACCGGCGGCGGGCAGTGGCGGCCACGCTTGGCGGCGTGCAGTCGATCTACCCATGTGCGTGAGTTCCCATGGAACCAGTATGTCATGGGTGTGTTCCAGGGTGTGTGGAGCGTGCTGGTGCGCTTGGCCTGGCCAGGGGCGGTGCCCAAGATGGCCGGCGACGACGGTGCAACTAGGGGGAATTGCTTATGCAGTGGCTTCTTCCTCAACCCAACTACTTATACACGTTGTACATCTCAAGAACAAGGTGGTTGGCATTCCAATCATGCCGGAAGGGTCGCCTAGGTGGACAGCGGCGGTGCTCCACAACGGTGAGCAGCGGCGCACTGCCAGGCACGGCTAGGGTTACGGGAATTCCAAGCAACCACGAACTAAAATCCTAACCAGTGCTCGTTCTAGCTACGGCAAGAACCAAGGAAGCTAATGTAGAAGGTAATTGGAATATGGACACTCACCGGAGCAAGAACGGAGACGGCGGCTGGAGTTGGGGAAAAACAGGGGGCCAACAATGTCCGTCCGAATTGGAGGCGGGGAAGCCTCAGTGAAGAGCGCTCGTATGTCATGGAGAAAGAGGGAGGGGTGGCGGAGGTGTTGCGCATAAGAATGAAGGGGGTGCACCATTTTATAGAGGGTAAAAGGTTGTTCGACGCGAGGCGGTGGCCAGCGCGCCTTTTGTCACGAGCAGAGGCAGCGTGCAGGAGCTTGCTAGCTGACGATCAAAGGACACACGCGCGACGCAATGTCGAAGCCATAATTGCGACTAGAGACGTGACGGGAGGGTGGTGACACGATGGGAGGTGACAGAGGCAGTGCGGGCTTCTCCGCGCGCGTGATACCATTGGGTGTCGTGCTCTGGTCACGGTGGCAATGATTCTTCGCCGAAAGGTGAGTGATGGATGGCTGAGCGCAGCGCGGTGCAAGGCGTTGCCCGAGTGGCGTCCAATCCTCGGAAACGCGGAGCGATGGTTGTTCTCGAAGGGGAGTGGGAGGAGGACGAAGCCGCTACAGCGCCTGGCCGGTCCTTGCGTGGGCGCGGGCACGCGGTGGAGCAAGCTGGGCCATGCAGTGCATTGGGCTGACGGGGAAGGAAAACCAGGTTGGGCCGTGGGCCGCACGGTGGGAGGATGAGGTCGTGCGGGCCGAGTTAGGGAGAGGGGAAGGTGGGCTTTTCCTTTTGTTTTTATTTCTCTTTTCATTTCTTCCCCATTTCATTTCAGTTTGAATTTAATTTCCTAGTTGATTCGTTTCACTGATATGCTCCCAGTCCATTCTGTAGGTATCTTTACTTGGAAATTCTTCCATGGTGGATAGAGTATTTTAATTGGCATTCAAGTCTAGTTTGGGTTACTTTTTGGATTAGATCCTTTTTGTTTTTTTCGAATTGTCATCAATTGATTACCCATTTTGAATCTTCTTTGGCAATTCAATTTTAAGCTTGAATTCGGGTTTGGATTACATTGGACGATTTGCTCTTGTGTGATTCTGTTTCCCAGCTATTTTGGTACCCCTTGATTGAATATATATTCTTTTTTATTCGCTATTTTTTATTTATCAGGTTCTACACTCGTGTACCTATGCATATATTTGTCGCTCCATTCATTTAAGTATTTTTATTTAAATCACCATACCTTAAGTTCTTAACTTCAGATCTATTTTATAGTTTGATTTGCATTCTAAATGTGCATATGTTTGTACTTGCAGACATATGCACTTTGATTTTTGGTTTACGATTAATGTTTGTTTGACATTTGTTCCAAAAATTTTAAATCAGGGTGATTTTTATTATTGTTCAAAATTCGGGTTGTGACAATTATCCTTTATTTGAATGTAAATCTCATGATGAGATCTATTTACACATTAATCACTAATTGAGGTGATTTTTGCTTTTCCTTATTAGCGGTGACTAATTTGGTAAACATAAAATTTTGAGAATGCCCGTATGCAATGAGCCTTACTTAATTTCACCGATGAAGAGTTAACAAAAGGTGTTGAGCAACAGTAACGAGGTATGTTCACTTAACAGCAGCATTTATCGAGAAGAACTGTTCTTGAGTCATAAAAGTGGATCTTGCATCTTTTTTCCCATCAAGATCATTGACTCAGCTTATGTTGCTTCCCCTAATCTTAGCATATATTATTTTCATAAGCATAGTGTTGGTAAAGATAGTAGAAACAATATTATCTTACGGAATAGCCTAGCCAGGAAGATGGCTACTAATCTTATGATATTGCTTAGTAATATTTGGGCTAATCAACTTAGTGACAACCTCATATAAAATTTAATGAGGGTTTATGTCATGTCCTTGTCTAATATAATGTTTGAATAGGGGTTTATGCCTCGATCCATGAGCTAATCGGCTAAGTTTAAGGGCTTAACTAATTTTTTAGTAAATACGGAGTATGCCGATCGTAATACTCCATCACAATCGAATCTAAATGTTATTATCTTATTATATGCATTCATCTGAGTAGTAAGACTTTAGTAGGAATAATTGATTGAGAAATAGAGAGATCAATTTCCCCCTTCAAAATATGGCGTTACCGAAAGAGTCATTATTTCAAAGATGTTTCACGATTGATTCTTATGCGCTTACTAAAACTTAGTCATTATGAGATGAAATTGATTATCACATCATGCGAGGACTATGAAAATCTTTTTATCGAAAGACAAGACACAACTTATTTAGACAAGTCTGCCGGAGTGGCAACCTAAACTTAGTCGCCCAAGAAAAGTTACTAAAATCAAGTTTCTGTTGTATAAGGATAAATTATGAACTAAGAACTTAGTAAAGCATAAGTATAAAGACATCTTATCTTACTAATGGGAGATCTTAATTTGGCTTTGATGAAGGCTTCGTGACCATTTTTGCTTCTTGACGACAAATCGGAGTATGCTTCTTGGCTCCGATGGTGAAAGCTTACTGAGTTTCTCCATCACGAATGACAAAACACTAAGACTAGTAGGGTAACCCTCGTGTGTAATGAAACTACTTTGAATATTGCCAACGTAATTTCCAACGAATGTCTCCATGAGACATAGTTCTCTCCTTCGAGAGGGTTAATGGACGAGTATTACTTAGTATTGAACTTGGTATGGAGGAATCATCTGAGTGAAATACTTAAGAGAATGCATAGACTTAAATGAAAACTTAGAAATAAAAAAAAACTGAAATGATATATTTTGATTTTCACGTTGGCTATTTGGCAAAACATATCATAACTGATAACATAGTAACTCTTGTCTTCCATGTTGGCTACTCGAGCAAAATTTTCTATAGACTAATTTGAATAACTTAGCTGAGAAGAGATGTCATCTTTTGTAGTTTCAACAAAATATAACATTCGAAATATCTTAGGAAACATGGTAAATTTTGTCTTTCACGCTAGTTACTTGAACAAAATTTTATATGCGCTTAATAACTTAGTCAAATAGAAATGTTATATTGTGTCCTTTACGTTGGCTGCTGTCGGTACCCTTGAAACTGTACACCCCTTGAGGTTACAAAGATATCAAGGAAAAGTCACCACTTGATTTGAAGACCTTCGGAGGCCCACATGTCAGATGTAACCGGACCCGCTTCTCCAACATGGTTAATCCCAGGGTCACCACGTGTACTATCAAACCGGAGCTACCACCCACAAGAGGGAAGCTCCGGACCATGTACCGAAAAGGCACCTCCGGACTTAACCCCAGACCGAGAGAAGCTCCGGACCTGACACGTGTCAGGTAGCTCCGGAGCTCCCTATTTCCCACAGTATGCTCCGGAGCTGCCACGTGTCCACCCGTCGGAGCTTCAGCCTCTGACCTCCGTAAGACTTCATAACGGCTCCGGATCTTCAAAGGGGAGTCAGGGACTTCAAGACCCGATTAAGTGTCTTTAATACCATATTAATGACACACGGTCGGATGACCTTAATTACCAGTAACGGTGCTGTCTAAGGCCATTACCCGGTCATTAAGGGCAATTAAACTTGTTGAATGAATATCAATACTAGTAACCGCCGGGGCCACATGTTGGGCCAGGCTAACTTGTAACGGCCTGCCCTTGTACTATAAAAGGACAGGCCGACGACGGACTCTAGACGTTCAGGGACGCTACAAACGCGCCATAGACACTCGTCACAAGCTCATACAGCTAATACAACACCGACACATCCGTGGAGTAGGGTATTACGCTCAGGCGGCCCGAACCACGTAACCTCTGTGTCTCCTGCGTCATTTACAATTCACCTTCTTGAATTTCCGCGCGCCCACACCAAACATCAAACTCCTCTAACACTTTAGTAGTGTCGGGAGATCTGCCGGTTCCAAACCACCGTCAGTTGGCGCGCCAGGTAGGGGGGCGCCTGGGATTTTGAGAATGGTGAACTCAGCTGCTGGATCATCCAACGGTCAACCTGCTGCTCAGGCTATTGGGGGCAATCCCTCCAATATGCAGCCACCAGCAGGAGCCTCAGCACCAGCAGGAGTCACACTCCTACCACCATCGCCTTCACCAGCAAATTAAGCTGGGCAACGCGATGGTGCACCGGCGTCAATCACTGCGTCGGTAAATCATGACAACCCAGAACACACGCTCCATGCAGCACGTGCTCTTCTCCAATGCCCACCATCTCCGGATGCATCCCGGGACGCACTGGAGCAGTGGAGGGCCGATGTGGAGCATTTGGTTGCAGCAGCAGCCGAACGCCTCAGCAACCAGGGTCCTCCTCCTTCAGGACGAGCCCCGTCGCAGCGGCGGACTTTGTCTGGTAGACTTGGTCCGCACGTTTCCAATAGCAGGAGACGTGCTGCGTCACAACAAGTGACGTCATTGCCCTCCGGGGCACGACGCACTCACACGGTATCCAGGCTTTTGACTCATGACCTCCGGGCGGAGCTTGATCGCTGATACCACCAGTAGGACGGCCGAGTCCATATTGAGCGTGCTCGTGAAAGACGGGAAGCTCAGGACCTTTCTGCTCCTGAAGGAGTGGGAGGAGGCTGTTCAGCCCTGGCCATGCATCTGCGTATGGTCAGGTGGCCACAGAAGTTCCGGCCTCACCTGCCGGAAAAATTCGATGGGACTGTCAATCCCACCGAATTTCATCAGATCTACTCCACTGCAATCTTGGCAGCTAGAGGAAATGAGGTTGTGATGGACAATTATTTTCCAGTGGCCTTAACTTGGACCACCAGGTCCTGGTTTATGAGCCTTCCACCCAACTCTATCAATAATTGGGAGGAGCTGTGCCGGCAGTTCACCGTCAACTTCGGGAGTTGATACACCCGACCAGGCACTGAACTGGACCTTTTTGCAGTCGTGCAAAAAGGGGGAGAATCCCTGCGATCATTCATCCAGAGGTTCTCTCAGGTATGAAATACTATCCCTACTATCTCTAGCGCCTCTGTCATTGTGGCATTCAGACAGGGTGTACGGGACAAGAAGATGTTGGAGAAACTGACGATCAAGGAGATCACCAGTGTCACGGAACTCTTCAGCTTGGCTGACAAATGTGCCAGAGCTGCGGAGGGCCGTGAGATGCACTCCAAACCAACCCCATAGGGTCACATGAAATCCTCCAAAGAAGAAGCCACAACCTCCGAGGGTGGCAAGAAGAAAAAGAAGACCAACGGCAAGAAGAAGCCGTCAGCCGGCACATCCAACGTTGCAGCTGCTGCAACTCCGGGTGGCCGGGGGCCACGCCCCGAGAAGCGACCTCGACCGTCTTCTGAAGATGGTGGCAAACCCAAAGTGTGGTGTCCCATTCACAAAACGGGCAGACACAGTTTGGAAGACTGCCGGGAGGTCCAAAACCTTGCCGAGCGCTACAACAAGCGCCGGGAAGAATCTCCTATCCGACAGAGGGAAGGAAAGCAAAAAGTCAACGAAGCTCCGGCTGAAGAGGAGTTAGGATTTCAGGATCCAAAAAACGTCCTGAAGGCGGTTTACACCTCCGTCGACGATGATTCTGACGTCTCTGATAACGAGCGTCTGAAGACCATGAACACCATTTTTGGTGGATCATGGGACATCACCTCCTGCCGCGTCATCAAGACTATGCATCGGGATATGGCCGCTGTAGCTCCTACAGTCAGGCCGGAACCTGATCAGAAGTGGATGGACACAGCCATCACTTTTGATGCTTCGGACTACCCTCGGAGCATGGTTGGAGCAGGACAGTTACCTTTGATGGTATCTCCTACCATCGACAACATCCAGCTCCATCACGTCATGGTAGACGGAGGTTCGGGGCTTAACCTCATAATCTTCAAAGCTTTTACTAAGCTTCAACTCCGACCTTCGGATCTCCACCCCTCTCGACCTTTCTCCAGAGTAGGTCCGGATGCCATTACCCCACTCGGAGCTATTACTCTCCCCGTTACCTTCGGGACACGGGAGAAGTACCGCACCGAGAAGTTGGTCTTCGACGTCGCTCAGATCAACTTACCCTTCAATGCCATCTTGGGTAGGCCTGCCCTGTACCAATTCATGGCAGCTGCCCATTATGGCTATCTGGTGTTGAAGATGCCAAGGCCAGTAGGCATTCTCCGGATCCGCGGAGATTGTACTGCCGGAGTAACTGCTCTAGAAGAACTCCATGCACTCACCACGGTGCAAGAGGAGGATTCCAGGCAGGAGCAAGCTCCAAAACCCCCGAGCATTCGTCAACGAGGCTCGACTTCTGCACCTCGTGTGCAGCCAAGCGGCGACACCGACATTCCCGTCAAAGTCGTCCAAATTGGTTCCGATGCCGCTCAGACCACCCGTATATCGGGGAGATTGAACGACAAATAGGAACTCGCGCTCATCACTTTCCTCCGGGCTAACGTTGACGTGTTTGCTTGGCAACCGTCACAAATGCCTGGGATCCCCAGGGAAGTGATTGAGCACAATCTGAAGATCTACCCCGATGCTCGGCCTGTGCATCAGAAGCCTCGGAAGCAATCCGTAGAGCGACAGAACTTCATCCGACAAGAAATGAAGAAGTTACTCGAAGCTGGATTCATCCGAGAAGTCTTCCATCCAAAATGGCTGGCAAATCTAGTCGTTGTGCCCAAGGCCGGCGGGAAGCTTCGGATGTGCATCGACTACACCACACTAAATAAGGCATGTCCAAAAGATCCATTCCCACTACCTAGAATAGATCAGATAGTGGATTCCACCTCCAGGTGTGAATTACTGTGTTTCCTAGACGCATATTCCGGGTATCATCAAATCAGGATGTCTAGGGAAGATGAAGAGCATACCTCATTCATCACAGTAGATGGATTGTACTGTTATACAGCCATGCCCTTTGGTCTCAAGAATGCAGCTTCAACTTTTGTACGAGCTATGTCCAAAACTTTTGAAGAACTCATTAGAGACATAGTGGAAGTGTACGTCGATGACATCGTGGTCAAGGTCAGGGACAAGGACTCACTCCTTGACACCTTGCAGGCTGTCTTCGACAAGCTGCGGGCCACCCGTACAAAGCTAAACCCAGACAAGTGTGTCTTTGGGGTTAGTTCCGGAAAACTTCTTGGTTTCCTGGTAAGTCACCGGGGCATAGAAGCTAATCCGGTGAAGATTAAGGCCATTGAAGACATGCGGCCACCAACCCGCATCAAATATGTCCAAAAGTTGACTAGATGTCTAGCAGCCCTCAGCCGGTTCATTTCAAGACTGGCGGAACGAGCACTCCCCTTCTTCAAGTTATTGAGGAAGTTCGGACCATTCTAATGGTCCGAAGAAGCAGAGAAGGCATTCCAGGAACTGAAACAGTTCCTCACCACCCTACCAATTCTGGTAGCTCCGAACCCTGGTGAGCCTTTGTTGCTTTACATTTTCAGCAACTGACGAAGTCGTCAGTATGGTTCTGGTTGCGGAGAGACCAGAGCTACCTCATACTCAGGAATCCAGACCCCTTCAGGAGGGTCCGGAGGTACCTGAAAGCGAGTCTGGGTCCTAGCTCCCAGACTCGAATCCACAAGAAGTTACTTCAGGAGATCCAGACCCGTCCGGGAGGGTCCAGGTCACTTCTGAAGAAGTTGTTGGTTCCTCCAGCCAGAACCCGGAGGCTCCCGAAGAAAATCTGGATTCCTCCGGTAGGATCCGGGCCAGTGAAAAGGAAGCTCCGGACCCCTCCGGGAGGGTCCGGACCATTCAGCGCCCGGTGTACTTCATTAGTGAAGTACTACATGATGCCAAGACTCAATACCTAGAGGTGCATAAGCTGCTCTATGCAGTTCTTATTGCCTCCAGGAAGCTTCGCCATTACTTCCAAGCTCACAAAGTCTCAGTGGTGACCTCTTACCCACTTCGAGCAATTTTTCATAATCCCAATTCAACTGGGAATATTGCAAAGTGGGCAGCGGAATTGGCTGAATTTGATCTTGAATTTATTTCAAGGCAAGCAGTCAAGAGTCAAGCATTGGCAGATTTTGTGGCAGAATGGACTCCCTCTCCATCAAACCCTGGGGGCCCCAGTGAGCAGAAGACGCAGCATCAAGCTCCAGCCTTCACCGAGCCTCACTGGACCCTCTACTTCAACGGCTCCATGCAGAAGCAGGGGGCCGGAGCTGGAATCCTTCTCCTTGCACCGACCGGGGAGAAGGTGAAATACATGGTACACCTTGACTTCAAGGCGACCAACAACATGGCAGAGTATGAAGCGCTCATCTACGGACTAAAGGTGGCACTGTCATATGGTGTCAAGCAAATGCTGGTCAAGGGAGATTCGCAACTCATCATTAAGCAAGTGAAGGGTGAATGTTCCTGTAATAATCTCCAGCTAGCTGCTTACCTCCTTGAAGTCCAGAGGCTTCAGAAGGACTTTGAAGTCCTAGATCTCCACCATGTTCAGCGTGCCCACAACGCTGAAGCCGATGAACTCTCGACGAAAGCGTCACCTGGAGCTCCGGCTCCTGACGGAACTTTTGTCCAGAGGTTGTCGAAACCTACAGCTCAGCCTGCCGAACTGAGCGAAGGGGGCGAGATCAGCATCCCGAAGCTGACGGTCCCAATGGCCCTGTTACCATGGCAGCCATCAAGGGTCATAGGTGCCGCCGGAAGCTCCGAGCAACCCAGCACGCAAGACTCAAATGCTCAAGTTAGTTCTGATGCATGGATCTCGGAGATCCGGAACTACTTGAAAGACAACATCCTTCTTGACGATGATGTATCCGCTGACCGGGTAGTCAGATTGGCTAAAAGATACACGTTGGTAGAAGGGGTTCTCTACTGGCGCGGTGCCAACGGCATCCTAATGCGGTGCATCACAAGGGAAGAAGGCTGCGAGCTCCTCGCAGAAATCCATGGAGGCGAGTGTGGGAACCACGCGTCTTCCCGCACGCTGGTCGGTAAAGCCTTTCGGCATGGCTTCTACTGGTCTACAGCACTCCAGGATGCAACTGAGCTAGTGAAGAAATGTGAAGCATGTCAATTTCATGCAAAGCAAATTCACACACCGGCTCAGCCTCTACAAGTGATACCTCCTACATGGCCTTTCGCTGTGTGGGGGATGGACATCTTGGGACCTTTCCTAAGAGCCGTCGGAGGTTACAAGTTCCTGTACGTCGCCATTGATAAGTTCACCAAGTGGCCGGAAGCAACTCCAGTTGTGACAATCAACAAGCAATCTGCTATCAACTTTTTGCAGTCCATTGTATGCAGATATGGAGTCCCAAACAAAATCATCACTAATAATGGGACCCAATTCACAAGCTCTGCATTTCAAGGATATTGTGAAGACCTCGGCATTCAAGTTTGCTACGCCTCTGTAGCTCACCCAGCCAGCAATGGCCAAGCCGAGAGAGCAAATGCTGAAATCCTTAAAGGACTCAAAACGCGCACTTATGAGCGCTTGAAAAAACATGGAGCAAACTGGATCGAAGAGCTTCCGCCCACTTTATGGGCCAACAGGACATCTCCAAATCAGTCACTGGAGAGACACCCTTCTTTCTGGTGTACGGAGCTGAAGCAATCCTTCCTTCGGAAATCACCTTGGGTTCACTCCGGGTCCGGACCTTCGACGAAGCCGCGCAGGACCAGCTCCGGCGCAAAGACCTAGACCTCCTTGAGGAGGGAAGGTGCCAAGCAGCTGTTCGGAATGCCCGATATCGCCAAGCCCTACGGCGTTATCATCAGCGGCATGTACACAACCGACAGCTCGAGGAAGGCGACCTGGTGCTTCGGAGAATACAATCCAGAGAAGGGTTAAACAAACTCTCCCCCAGCTGGGAGGGACCCTTCCGAGTGATTAAAGTATCCCGACCCGGAAGCGTTCGCTTGGCTACCGAGGATGGGACACCTCTCCCAAATCCTTGGAACATCGAGCACCTACGTAAGTTCTACACTCAATACCACGGAGGTGAGTCTTGAGTAACTTGAGATGTATGTTATAGAGTCATTGTACAGAGTCGGGTAGTTCCTGCGGGAGAGCAGCCGGACCTTTCCCGAAAGGCCTCCAAAGTTCATGCAACACTTGTCACAGTCTCCGGACTAAAAGTGTGGCTAGCTACCCTGGGTCAAATGAGAAATGAAACACGCTTAGCCTTGTTCCGTACCCTAAGAGTGTACTTGTTTCCCCTGTACCCCGGACCTATAATGAAAGACATCTTCATGTGAAAAAGACTCCACGTGCATTTATTTTGTACAGGCTCAACATTTTTTATTTTTCTCTTTCTTGTCTATAACGAAGACGTGCAGTTCCTAAGAAATTTTAGTTCGACCGGTTTAAATACAATACGAGTTGTATTGTCAATTCTTTTGGATTCAAATATTATTCCTGGCCAATCGCCTGAAAGCCACCAAGCCAATCTAGGGCTGGAGAGTGCTATCGACTTAGCCTGGTCAAGCACCCTAAGTACGCCACTCTACCTACACCCCGGTAGGCCGAAGTAAGGCGAGTCCAAATACAATTGAATCCGGAAGAAAAGGCAATGCATTCGATTGTGTCTAGAATCGCGTTTGACCTAAAACTTTCTTGAGAATCATAAGATGCGACAAAGTTATAGACGAGAAACAAATTTTACTATTTTTCTTGACTTCAGTGTGCAGGAAAAATAAAAAATGCACGTTGATGGAGAAAAGCCGGAGCTAACAAAGCTCTGACTCCCCTAGGTGGCTCGTAATCGATGTTACGCATTGAAAACGAGCATCACTAGAGTAATCAAGCTCCGGTAAAGCTAGGGGAGTCAGCCGTCGATGCTGAATAAAAGATGGTGAGAAGACCCCGCAAACGGAGTCTACTACCAACAAACTAAGTGTTGGCAAAGGTCACTGCCAGAGCTACTAAGCTCCGACACCCCAGAGGACTAACTATCGATGCTCTATGCGTTGATAGAGACTATTGCTGTAGCTACTAAGCTCTGGCGATAGACTACGTCGGAGCTTCTAAGCTCAGACAACCTCAGGGGGCCTTCACTATCGAAGACTTCGGACCTAAATTCGGAGCAAATGAGTCTTCAACAAAACGTAATATCCTCTTGGTACATGTTCACAATCAAATTGTGTACATCTACCAGGGGGCCAAGTGAAGACAAAAGTGTTGAAGACAAAAAGTGAAATTCACAAAAAATTTGGGGATTTCATTCATCTGAAGACAAGGAATTATATCTGGAGACAAGGGATTACAAAATTGAGGAAGAAGAAGAGAAAATACAAGTGAGAACTACAGAGATGATCCTAGACCCTATGGAAGAATTGGGCGACCTTCTGGGCAACCTCCGATACGTTGGCTCGGGTAGCTTCGCCTTCTCCTTCGACGGGACCTTCAAGCACCGGGTCCAGAGGAAATTGGGAGTTCCGGCTGGTGTAGCACGTCAGCACGTACTCTGCGACGTTCTTCGCCAGGGATCGCCCCTCAACCTCCAATTGGTCCGCGATGACATCACCCACCTTGGAGAGCTTGCTGCCTACCGAGCTCAATGCCTGCAGTGCTAGGTCCGGCTCCGGCTCCGCATCATCCGGGCGCACGGGGCTGAAACCCATCGGTGTCAGCGCGTCGTTGGCCTTGCCCAGGAACTCCCAAATCTGTAGGGAGTCCGCAGTCCTGAAGCCCTTCATTTCTTTCAGGGATCTTCTGGCCGCCATCAGTTCAGAATTCTCATGGGCGAGGCGCTCAACTTCTTTGGCGTTTTGCTGAATCTTCTCAGCAACCCGCATTTCGAGTTTTCCGAGCTCCTCCTCTCGGAGGTGGATCTTGTTCTGGCGGTCGACCAGGTCCTTCTCTCTACCCCTCACTTTCTTCTCCCTGAAAGTAAGGGCAGACTCTTGTTCGTAGAGTTCCTGCCCTCGCACCCAGGCCTTCTCCTCTTCCTCTTGGCAGCGCTCTTCCAATTTCTTGGCGCGCTCCTCGAGACCCTTGTCAGCCAGAGCCACCTTCTCGGCGAGCTCCTCCTCCCTCCTTAGGACATCATCCCGCAGCTCTAGGAGTTTCTGCTCTTCATATTCGAGTCGTTTCTCCCTCTCCTCAAGTGCCTCCCGGCGCTTGATGAGTGTAGTGTTAATGGCCTCAAGCCTTTCGTGGCGTTCATCAGCCGCACTATTGGCTGCTTTGGCCTGATCGTAGATCTCCCAGGATTGAGCGCCGAGGGCGCAAGTCAAACTCTCCCTGTCATCCAGTAACTTGACCAAATACTCCAGGCGGATCTTCTCCCGCTTGATCCACTCTTTGTCATCTGCTAGCCTCGACTGCGCCAGCTTGGTCTCGAAGTAGAGCCGGTTACGCCACCGCCTAAGGTTTTGGCACTCCTCTTCAAGAGCCTTGTTGTCGTGGAAGAAGGCTAGTTGGACTTGACGCAGACTGGAACATGCGTTGTCAATAGACAGTGACAACGGGATACGTTCCGGACCTGCTCGGGTCTCCTCCACTGGTTCCAGCAGGTTTTCAGATACAAAAATTGGGTCCCACTCCACAAGAGTGGTCCCCTGAGTCTCCATGGCACTAGGGCCGTCCTCCGGGATGGCCTCAGTCGCCATCAAGGAAGGCCCCGCCACCAGTTCTTCGTTCACCCCCTCGGGCAGGGGGCCAGCGACTTTGCTTGGGTACTCCGGCTCGGCCGCAGGTACCTCCGACGTTGTCACTTCTAGAGCAGGAGCCGCTGCTGGCTCCGGCCTTGGCACCTCCTCCGATGGGGGCTCGAGCTCCATCACCTCTTCAACATCGACCGGCCCTGCGGCCGGAGCTTCAACAATGACCGGCTCTGCGGCCGATGCTTCAGAGGTAGCCGGCTCAACTGCCGGAACTTCCTCAGCTTCCGTCACGCACGCCGGGGCTTCAATCACCTCCGGCTCAACCGCCGGGGCTTCAATGATTTCCGGCTCAGAGGCCGAAATTACTGCTTCCTCCGGCTCAATAGCCAGAACTTCCGTCATTTCAGCATCAGGACCTGGAGCTTCAACCTCCAGGACAGGTGCCGCTGGTGCATATTCACTCCCGTGGTCCGGCGCTACCACGGGAGCCTCTGGGGATGAGTCGAGGTCCATGACCACGACAGTCGGCGCCGGAGCTGTCGCAGCTTCAGCCACCACTTGGGGAGGCACTGGGACAGGAGCAGAAGATTCCGCCCTCACAGCTTCAGTTGCTGTGGCTGAGGGTGGAGCCTCACTCCTCTTCTTGGGAACGTTGCAAATGATGGACGAGGAAACTTTAAAAAGCAATCACTTCAGCAAAACAATTGTCCAAGGTAAAGATTAAAAATTACCTTGGGAGGCTTCCGCACCAGCTTGCGCGGAATATTTTTCCTGGGCGTTCCGGGCTGGTCATAGCCGGCGTGGAAGCTCCGGAAGGCCCCCCGGAACTCGTCGCGGCCACGGGTGATTCCCAGGTCGAGGCCCCCCCTCGATTGGGAAGAACTCCCGGACCTAGAGTCCTCCACCGGCCCAGGTGCTGGAGTCGCGTGCCCGGAGCTAACACCCGGGAGGACCCCACTACGGGAACAGTCGCCGCGGTTGTGGAAGACCTTCCCCTCCGGGGAGAAGGAGCCGACGCAGAAGTAGCGGGCCTGACGAACCTTCCGTCGGCGTACTGCAGCTTCCTCTTCCGGCTCACGGGTTCATCCGCCAGCTCCTTGCCCTTGCCGACGACCTCTTCCCTCAGTTTCGGAGCTGGGTCGGAGCCACCTTCGGACACTCCAGGGATCGCCACCCTGGTAGTTGATCTTCTCTTGACGACACCAAGGTCGTCAAGCATGGGCATCTTCCACCGGAGCTCTCTGCTGAACTCAACTTCCACGTTCAGAGGAAGAAAAGCCGATGGCGGAGTCAAGTCTTCACCCTCGACGTCGATGCCGTGCTGAAACTTCTTGAGGTGGAACTCCAAGGTTTTCCCCACCATGTTGGACTTCAACCCGGTCTCGACCCGGTCGTCGTCCATCATGCTGTTGAGGGCTCAAGCAAGTTTCTCCCTCTTCTTCAGCGGTGCCCACCTGTTGACCAGGAAGTTACAAAACACCGCTTGAGGGGTTAATCCCCCCTCCACGCACCGGCGAATCCTGGTCAGAACAGGGTCGAAGGCGTCCGCCAGCACCGGAGCTTCACTCCAGATCGTCGTGTCAATGTTGGGGAGGCCTTCGGGAAGCTCCAACCTCTCGTGCTCCTCCACCCGGATGACTATCCAGTCCTTCTTCCAGTCATCCCACTTCCCAGAGGGGAATGACCGGAGGTACTTGAATGGACACTTCTTGCGCTTCACGAAGTACTAGAATCCAAGGTACTCATTGCTCCTACCAGCGGTGTGGACGGTGAAGAAGGTCCGAAAGAGTTTGATGCATGGGGGGATGCCCACCCACATCTCACAGAAGTGGACAAAGATAGACACGAGGACAATGGAGTGAGGGCCAAGGTGGTATAGCTGCAGACCATAAAAGTCCAGCAGCATCAAGAAAAAGGAAAAAAAGGTGGGATCAACCCCACCATGGCGTACGAGGAGAAGTACACCATTTCGCCGGTGTGCTCCTTCTCGAACGGGAGCTCTCCACCGGCGCGGACCGAGCAGTTGAAGAAGTCCGAGGACCACCCCATGAGGGCCCGGACCTTCTTCAGGTCGCCGTCGGTATTCAAGCGACTCTCGCGGAGACCCAACTCCATTGCGGCACGACTAGGCAAGAGAAGAAAAGCGAAGCACAAGTTGGGAGTTTGAGCGCAAGATCGGATGGGAGGCGTGAAGAACTCCCGACGGTGCGTGCTTTCCTTCTTAAGTAAACCCTCGCAACGCTTGGATGGAAACCGCAAGGAAGTCGAAGATACCATTCAAAATTCCACCCAGCCGATGACCAAGGGGCCCGGGACCACCCCGACGATCAATTCGAGGTTCTTACCCAGGCAAACGGTTGTCATCAAGAGGAGGGAAACCCGAAGGCGGCGGCCTGACAAGGCGCACGGAACCGATGCGGTTTTCGTATCGAGAACCGGCGACCTTCAATTGCGTGAGATCCGCACGCCAAAGATCTCATCTGCCGCACGCGGGACACACCACGTGGCGAGGATTTAACTCCAAACCCTCGCCAACGGAACCTCTGAAGACCTTTGAAGACTCAGTTCAAAAGTCGCGAGGATGGACCCACCTCCGGCGGAATGACTTCACCCCAGTGGTCTTCTCCGGAGGTAGGTCCAGGGGGCCACTGTCGGTACCCTGGAAACCGTACACCCCTTGAGGTTACAAAGATATAAAGGAAAAGTCACCCACTTGATTTAAAGACCTTCGGAGGCCCACATGTCAGATGTAACTGGACCCGCTTCTCCAACATGGTTAATCCTAGGGTCGCCACGTGTACTATCAAACCGGAGCTCCCACCCACAAGGGGGAAGCTCCGGACCATGCACCGAAAAGGCACCTCCGGACTTAACCCCAGACCGAGAGAAGCTCTGGACCTGACACGTGTCAGGTAGCTCCGAAGCTCCCAGTTTCCCAAAGTATGCTCTGGAGCTGCCATGTGTCCACCCGTCGGAGCTTCAGCCTCTGACCTCCGGAAGACTTCATAACGGCTCCGGATCTTCAAAGGGGAATCAAGGACTTCAAGACCTGATTAAGTGTCATTAATACCATATTATTGACACACAGTCGGATGACCTTAATTACCAGTAACGGTGCTGTCAAAGCCCATTACCCGGTCATTAAGGGCAATTAAACTTGTTGAATGAATATCAATACTAGTAAACGTCGGGGCCACATGTCGGGCCAGACCAACTTGTAACGGCCTGCCCTTGTACTATAAAAGGACAGGCCGACGACGGACTCTAGACGTTCAGGGACGCTACACACGCGCCATAGACACTCGTCACAAGCTCATACAGCTAATACAACACCAACACATCCGTGGAGTAGGGTATTACGCTCAGGCGACCCGAACCACATAAACCTCTGTGTCTCCTGCGTCATTTACAATTCACCTTCTTGAATTTCCGCGCGCCCACACCGAACATCAAATTCCTCTAACACTTTAGTAGTGTCGGGAGATCTGCCGGTTCCAAACCACCGACAGCTGCTCAAACAAAATACAACATTCACAACTAAGAACATGACAAATTTTATTTTTCACGTTGGTATTCAATAAAATTTCCATGCAACTTAGAAAATATTAATTATCAAAATTACTATGTATAAACTTAGGGATCTTAGATCATAGTAATTTTATCATTCACATTAGCTACTTAACAAAATTACAATGAATACTTAGTGAACAGAGAGCATAGCATAAATTTGTTTTTCAACAAACATTACTATACAAAACTTAGTACACAGCGGAAGCTTAATTTCTTAGTGGGTAACTGAATAACTTAATAATTCCATAGCAAAATTTAAGTCAAATGACTGAGAATATACAATTTTTGACAACATTAATTAAATGACTGAGAAAAATACTAATTATTGCAATAAATAGTAAAAATTGCATAAAGGAAATATATATAATTATTGCAACATGTATGCAAAAATTCATAGTGTTCCAATTCATATAAAAAAATTTGCACTCCCAAAAGTTAATTTTACCCCATACTAAAATTACTAAATATATTGCAAAACTGAAAAAGACACTGCTACTAAAATCGGCCTAAAGGCCCTGAAAGTGTGACCCAGCCCAAGGGGAAACTAAGTCTGAAGAAACCAAATATAATTTTTGGGTGCAGCCAAAAAAAAACAATTCGGCCCATCAGAAAATAAAATTCACAAAAAATAAGATGTGTATGTGGCCCATGGTTATTTCAGCCCACAACTTATATAGGTACAAAGCCCACTAAGAAAAAATCCATAAAATGCCAAAATGAACTCAGCTTGTTAAAGGCTCGGTCCAGTTACTAAATCAGCCCGTATGCCCACTGATTAATTTCTCGAAAATGAAAGTGATTCAAGGGGGTGGCCCATTTAGGACTCGGCTCGATGCCGAATTCGACCCATGGCCAACTAAGGAACTGATGCAAAATTCAGAATAGGAGAAGGATAAATTGGCCCAATTGCCTGGCCTTCCCGCTCAATCGGCCAATCGGCCTACTAACAAATCTGGTAAAATTAACTAAAAATCAAAAGTACAGCCTAGCTAGCCCATTTTGATTCCCGCATGGACTGCGAGGCACAGCTCGCGCGCGACGACACACATTAGCCATTCGATCAAGATCCGACGGCATCTGGCGATGACGTGGCTCGTCCAGCTAATGTGAGGTGTCAATTGAGAATCGGACGGTGTAAAGAGGCATGGTCGATATACATAAGGTGTTTCACCAGAAACCCTAGATCATTTCTTCCTCCACCGATCCCTACGTATGTCTTATCCATTCACGTGAAGCGACTGAGAATCTGAGGGCAACGCAAGCGCGGGTGCTGGCGAGAGTCGCGTGCGATCTCAACTGCTGCCGTTCATCGAATGAAGCTTTGTGGCCTTAGAGTTAGGATTGGGAGAGAGCTGCTCGTCGGTACCCTAGGGGTCTTGGCAGGCTATCTTTGGCGCCGCCGCGGCCTCCGTGCTGATGAGCGAGCCTACCATGGATGAGCTCATCGCGGTAGGTCGGTGTAGGCTAGTCGCAACCAAAGGGACACGTGCCGCCTAAGGTTAGGGTTTCAGCCGAGAATCCCAAGGATTCTGTGATGTAAAAGCCCGCTTTTTGGAAGAACAAAAACGCACAAATGCGAACTTAAAAATTCTGAAAATGGACTTGGAAATCCAAACTCACATGAACCATATGAGTTAACCCATGTTCACTAAAAATAGGAACTTCTTAAAATTTTACATATAGAACATGGTTGCTAATGTATTTGGAACTTAAGGGGTAAAATCCTTAATTTCCAAGTATTCCCATTTTTAATGAAAAATTAAAAGAGAAAAGAAAACAAAATAGAGAGAAAGAAAAAGGAATTATTCCAACCCTAAAATGGGACATTAAAAAAATCAATTCTAAGGCTGTAAATTTTTCCATGACCTTTTAATATTCCAAATAGACTCTCGGTAAAGTTTCAAAATTTTTGAAGCACGTTTTCCATTTATTGGACACGTACTGAGAGTTTAATCAAAGTCGACTTCAAATTTAAATTTTGTACTTAACTTTGTCCAAATCCATTCGAAATTTTTCCTGAGGTCCCTTATGGTTCAAAAAGGTTAACTCTAAAGCTTCAGGATTTTTGAACGTAATCTACCATTTATTTCATTGAATCAAGTATCACCGCTTGAATTCAAATTCAAACCTGAGTTCGAAATTCAACTTGCTCAGTTTTGAAATCTGATTGCACCATAAAATTCCTCACATTTTATTTCGTCATTGGGCCAAAGTTTACTCTTTTTGAAGCATGTTTGTTAGCCCTATTTGAATATTGGAAAGAAGGAGGGAAGTGGGTCCCACAGGTGGTCCCCACCAGTCAGGTCGGCACCTCCTCCCCTGCCTCCACGCAGGCGCGCTGCATGTGCCACGGGGATGGAAACATTGCCTTTATCTAGCCGCCCAACTCCACCGTCCCACGGCACTCCACCGCATCGGCTTGCCATCTCCCGGTCGCGCCCCACTTCGGCTCGCCTCCCCGCCGACGTCGTGCTCCTCGCCGGCGCTCCACCTCACGGCCGCCGGCTTGCCCGCGCGCCCGCGCCGAAGCTGCACGCCTCCGGTGCCGTCTCTGCGCCGCACCTCCCTGGCGCCCAGCCCGCCGCTGGCCCGCGCCCCAGCTCACCCCGGCCGCGCCGTTCCCGGCCTCTGCACGCCGCCGACCCAGCTCCCTCCTAGCTCCTGTCCACGGCGCCCCGAGCAGCACCACCGCCCATGCTCCAAGTCGCCGCTAGCGCCTCAACCCTGAGCCCCCGCCGTTCGCCTGCCTCGGTCGGCGCCACGCTCGCCCCCTCATCGGCCGTCGTCCGCCCCGCTGTTTCCCTTGAACTGGTTCCAATGTTGGCGTCCTGCTCGCGCTCTTGCTCAGCCTCGCGCCGTGTCGTCCCGCGTCTTGCCGTGTTGCACCATCAACGGCGACGGATGTCCACCACTGCTCGTGTCTCTCTTTTGGGCCACGCTCCTTGCTGCTCCGCAGCGCTGGCCACACCTCAACGCTTGTGGCCACGGTTCCAGCTGCATCATCCGCGAGCACTCTTATGCCGCCGACACCCGTGGCACTTTCTCCGCGCCCTGTTTGCACCATCGTGCCAAGCATGCCTGCCATTGTGCTCCTAGCCGCCATCCAAAACCCCCATCCTGGAACTGCAGCAGCGTGTTCCACCACCCACGTGTCCCTGGGAAGTTCGAACATAAGCTGCGCTGTGTCGCCTTGTGTCATCTACTTGGCGTCATCATCCACATGAAGTCAACATGGCGTTCTGCTCATAGGTCGTGTCCTAGCAGAGAAGCAAGTGATATGAGTGATAGAGGATATGCAGGAACACACCTTTGACACAATGGCATCAACAATTGGTTCAAGGTTAGCTCTGATTTGTGCAAAGATTAGTTGGGACAGTGCTGCAGCCAAGGTGTTCGATGAAATGGTTACAAGGCGAAACTAAGTGTGTTGTTGTTCAATGCTGGTCTATGGATGCAGGTCTGTTGTTGTGTGGCAAATCGACCAAGATAAGTGCCAAGATGCCCTTTGAATGGTGATGAAGCGACGAAAAGCAAGTACACACACAAGATGTTCGGCAAAATGCCTACAAGGTGAGTCTTGCCCTGAAATACCTTGCTTGACGTCATCAAAGTCCGTTCGTCGTGACCCCTAATGGTACTCATGTGTCGTCAAGCCGTACGACCATTTTCCGCATTGATATCATTCCTATAAAAATACCTAAGTGGACCTCCTTTGTCGTTTGTGTCACCTTGGCTGTCCGTGCGTACTCGTGATGCTCCACCATGAGTCATGTCGACATCGTTGACCACATGACGTCGTCGTGACGCTCTGAGTCGTCATCGTGCCCTGGCATCAAGATGAAGGATGCTTGTGATGTGTGTGGTGCTTGAACACAAGCACAACTCGTTGGACAATAGTTGTCAAGCCAAATTAGGTTTTAGTTGATGAGAGAGTGATCGAGTCCTAGGTGTAATCTAGATGCTCGATGAAATGCCTTCTAGGTCAAACCAGGTGAGTCAGTGATCACTGATGACTTGGGGTAGAGGGATCCAAGAACGTTGCGACCAACAAGGAGAACTAGACCAAGGGGAACATTGGATAAGAGTTCCTTGGTTGTGTCGAGGATGTTCCCTAACCGATCACAGGATTGGTTAACTTGGTGTACCACTTCATCGATGACAGGTTCATCGAGTTGCTTATCAACAACCGAGTCAACATCACTAGCCTTAAGACTCACAAGGTTGTGTTCGGGATTCCGCTCACCCCAGTGATGAGTTCGGGATGTTGTGGACGTCGCTAAGAAGATCTTCTCGAGATGGCAAAGCATGCCTTCACAACAAAGTCTCGCGTTATGTTTAAGTCCTGAGAGCTTACCGAGCTCACCTGGACAGACTTGCGGGAGACACTACATTAGGTGTAAGCACTTGAACGATGTTCGAGAAGCTTGCCGTAGAAAGTACTTTACCTAAAAGTCATTTGAACATTTTCATGGTACTCATGCTAGGTTAACAGTGCTTGTAATGACTTCTTAAGTCCAATCCATGTTGATCCCAATTCAATCCCAAGTGTCGTTAGGTTCCATCATGGTTCATCCTAAGTTGGGACCCTACGACAGCACTGCTCACTTAACTAGGATTACTCATTTATGAGTTAAGTCAAGTTCATTGGTCGACTGCTAAATCGCGACCTTCGTCTTGTACACTCCACTCATACTCAAGCTTTCGATGTCCCACCTTGATTTTTGGGTCATCCTTACACTTCTCCGCCCAACACTTCTTCACCATTCAGAATTGTCAATCTCGCGTGGCATAGCTTGAAGTGTGGTATGCTAAGTTGCAATGTAGCTTTATGTTGTACCTTTCAGTTCATACCGACACTACTATGTCCACCTTGACTCATCCTCTGGTTACCCACACAACAGAGGCATATCTGTGCTTCCTAGTCAAACTCCTCGTTCTTAAAGTTTACACAACCCCATGGAGTCTATTATTAAACTACTAAATTATGTAATTACTTATATGCATATCATGTCGATAGGAATGTGCTGATAGGTGATCGACAAGAAACTTCGCTTGGAGGATAAGGCCAAGGTGTTTCCACTGAAGTTCCATGCCAGGTTCTCAGGAGGAAGACCAAGCCCTAACAATTGACATTTATTCGAGTCGCAAACTAAGGCAAGCCCCGGTTTGCACTTAAGTCGTTTATAAAATTTTACTTTATCACTATGATGAGTAGTATATGAATTGTGCATTACGTTTAGGATGATTGATACTCCACATGCAAGACCAAAAATCCCAGGGATTGGTTGGAAGGAGTTACAATTTGACCTGTAGTAACTGCTTTGCTAATGCATAGGAAATCCGGTAGAAGTCGAGTAGTTGGAATCTACTCGCGAGAGATGTAGGACATATCTCACAGAATTGGTTAGATAGGAAATGGCATAATATAATGAAACTAAGACCGGGCAGGGAATGGATAGGAAGCAGCGAGAATTGAGTCTCGGTCACATAGCCCTGCCTGTGTCGATTAAGGCCCGTCCGTATGCAGCCCCTTCGGACAAGCTTGAATTGTATCGGCGACATAATGGACATATGGAATCCAATAAACTGACGTAACTCGATAACTGGGGTGTCGAGGCACACTAACTCACCATCGATAGGGGTGGGCTGAGGACAGTAAGGTGTAAATCGGTCGACGGACACATGAGGTTTTCTATGCGGAGACCTTCAGTTTGCGGAGGTGAGATGGGTTCGGCGTCCGGGTTTCTTGTAAAAGGTGGTCATATACGCCTAGTACTAAAGTGTTATGTAGGTACAGGTGTGCTCGCTGACACTTCCGAACGGCGTATGTGTCGTGTTGTCCGGGTGTGTCCTGATTGCAATCACCGTCTCTCGCGCTAATAGAGTACCACTTGTTCACTAAGATGTGATGTAGTAAATACTAAAGAAGCCAGGAAAATATATTGTATTGAATTATAATTGTTTTGCAACCTTGTATGGCTTAGAGATAGTACAATTAAAAGTTTATAGTTTCCCCATACTTTCCCTGTAATAGCATTATGTGCTTTGGGCATGTCATATCATCGGCAAAGCATTTCTTGTTTGATTGTTGAGTCCATGATGTGTCGTGCTTGAATAATGTCATTTCCTACTTAAAACATAATTATAAGGATCCACTTATAGGCGAGTCTATTTACGCTATTCCTTACCTATGTTAGTATTCACCCTGCGTATGTCTAGTGAGACGGTTAAGTCTTGCTAAGCCTTATGCTCACGTTTGCGCTTTAATGATTTTTGCAGATATTAGTTTTATTTCTGCTGTTCAGGTTGTACATGAGACTCGAGGTGTCGAGATAAATCTTATGTGAATCACGCCGTTGCTGAATGTTCTTCTTGTTGCTTGTGAGAATCGTCCTAGGGCATGGACGTCTTCTCTCCTGCTTAGTTAGGTGAGATTATGAGTATGTATTTTCCGCTGCGTGTGTACTTCTGTGGTACACTCTTTTGTTAAATCTTCTTATTATGAAATGAAAACTTTATATGTTTTGGTATCCTTTTTGTGTGTGCTGTTAGGTGCCGCATCGCACAGCACCACCCAATGAGATTCTCGGATGTGTGGACTCCGGTCCCCACAGACATGGTATCAGAGCTTCATTGGGAATAGAACGCTCGAAAAGAGCCTATTTTCGAAAACTCCGAAGTAGTCGTCGAGTGAGGTTTAGCTATATGCCCATTAAGGACTATTACTAGTATAAGTTATAAAGGTAGTGAACTAACTTGTTATATTATTCTGTAACGACGCTCCGTCTTCAAGGTAAGAGGTAAGGTACGCCACCGAGAGCGGATCAATCTCGGTAAACTCTGCATACGAGATATGGTATGTGAAATTTCCGTGGCTTAGCAAGGAAAGTCAATATGAGTCTCTGAAACTTTCCATGTTTCTGAGAACATATGACACGCGGTACCCTAGCGTGACACAAAATTAGTGGGAGCCCCCGTCGAGTGGTGTATAACCCGATAGTATGCATCTCTAGAACCATTCATGTTCTATGGGAGCATGAGAAACACGTATGCCCGAGCGTGTATAAGCTGGTTCATGTGGGAGTCTTTGCTGTACAGACGTAGTACAACCATGTACCTCGAGACACGACTTCGCTCGAGGGCGACTCATACCAGAGTCGTATGCATTTACTTTTGATTATATCTTATTGTGACTGCCTGTCGTGTTTCCTCGTGCCGCCCTTGAGGTGTGAAGGTGTGAAAGGGGATTGTTTGTCTTCTGCAGGTACACTAATTTCGGTAGCAACCCGTGTAGAATACGTTTGCGAGTGATCGATATTAGAATCAGCTATAGACGTATCCAGATATACCGGGTTAGACTTTTTTTTTTGTAAGGCACGTAGTACTGTCAGTATCACATTTGATACTTTGACCATCCCCCACGAAAGAATGGCTTCATTATCATCTTATAAGATCCAACTCCCAGTTTCTAGAATGTTTTGGGTCAAAGTTTCGACTTGGAGAGTGCAATGGGAAGAAGGATGAAGATTAAGGCTTTTGTGTACTCTTGACGGAATCTAGCTCGATTATGTGAAGATATGCTTCTAATTAAACTTCATAGGACATCGTAGTATGCTATAGGGATGGAGGAGATCTTCAGGTCCTCGACGATTGCTCTATGGACGAGTTGGACAAAACAACGCTGGAAAAACTCGTCCAAATCATTAGAAACCAGCATTTCTTCACCTCTTTGATATAATGAACTAGCCTCGGCATTTCAACCATAACTCTTTGTAGAATCGTCAAATACCTTCGTGTAATACATTTCCGGAAACCTTGCTACTTGTACAAAAAGTTTTTAATGGGACTTGCTATCAAATTGTGAGGTTATCCATCTGAAAATCAGTGGCCAAATCAGCTTTAAACAACCATGATCTATCCAACTAAATTCTGAAACCTGAACTGATTGTTCCACTTAAAAAATCCGTATCTATTCAACCTGGAGGCTTTTGGAGGCAAGTGAATACTTTTTGGAAAGCTTTTGAAGTCTTCTATAAGTTTTCTATTGACCTCCAAGCCAAAAGATGCTTTTATGGTAATGAAAATGCACCGTTATCACAGCAGCTGCTGTTCTGAAACTACACGGACCAGCATCCGAATTTTTGCCATATTTCCTTGTAGAAAGCTCTTCTATTCCATTATGATACATTTCTGGAAAGGGGAAGATCTATTCTACAACTTTGTTATTCAGTGATACCTCAAATTCAGTTTATAACTAATTAGAAAACAGAGTTGAAGATAGTACATGTATATAGGTGCTATCTGAAACAGTCAGAAAAATTCTGAACTTTGAATGGCCATAACTCTTAAACTAGAAATGCAAACTATGCGTGTTTATACATATATGGAAATCTTAAAGAGTTCTCTATCAACTTCCTATTCAACACAAAGGCTAAAATTCACATTAACAAGGTCTAAATTGAAGTGTCGTTTAAGAGGTTCTGACAGCCCGGAAGAGGGGACAGAATCTGAACTCTTTACCAAATTGAATCATAACTTTTTGCAGAATTCACCTCTGCAGGCCTACTTTATGTGGTTAGAAAGTGTAGAGAGCCCTCTACAACGTTTCTATAGAACTCCAGAGCATATTACATCTCTAACATACTCAAAATTTCAAATTTCTAAACTTGATCAAATCTGGACAGCGAGTGGACAGTCCTGTATACAGTTACTGTTTCTCGCATAACTCGCTGTAGAATTATCAAAAGACTTCATAATTTTAATTTCTTGAATATTGAGAATGTACTAAACAAGTTTTCTATGTATTATTTTTGCAAATGTTGATGTTTGTATATCTGAAAATTGTGGACAAAATCAGCCTTAACCAAAGGAGGTGCTGTCCAAATTTTCAGAAAAACTGTCACATTGCAAATGCCATATAAGTGCTACGAGGGCAAATAAGTACTCCCTAGAAAGTTTTGGAAGTACTTTACAAGTTCTCTATTCAGCTCAAGACCAAAATCTTTTCTTAAGTGGGTGAAATTTTGGAAATCGCAGAAACTGTCCGGGACTACAGAAAACTGGACAGCACTCTGAACTTTTCTGAATGTAACCCATAACTAGCAGATTTTGCATCCAATGTCACGCGAGTAACCGTTGGAAAAGTTAGAGAGTCAGCTACAGTTTTTGCAATCGGGTCCAGACCTAAATCGGTCATCTACCTATTCCAAATCGAGTTTGAATGCAGAGTGGTCAATCTGACCTGAATTCAAATTCTGAATGCTGAAATTTTACCCAACTTCAAAAATTCATATCTTTTGAACCAGGACTGATGTGAAGACAAGTAAGTAATTCTGGAAATCTTAATACATTATCTACAACTTTGTCAATAAGAATATTTTTATATTTCCATCAGAACAGCCCGAAAACTATAGATCAAAACTGGTACTTCTTAAGCAGGTTCTGCTGAAAGTGCAGAAAATTCTGTTAATTTTAAAATAGCATAACTTGAAAACCAGAGATGATCTAGAGGCAAACCAATACTTTTTGGGAAGGTATTGAAGTGTACTTTAACTTTGTTATGCACCTCGAGATCTGATTTTGCAATTAACTGGATCAAAATCGAGTTTGTGTCCAGGCTGATCGTTTGTCACCATAGCCTGGCCAGTTTGAACCTTTTGGTTTTTGTTAGGTATTCGGTTCTAGATTTCAATTCGAGGAGTGTCGTAACTAACCAAGAGTTAGGACTCAACTAATTAACAATTTGAATGCAGTGTTAAACTCATTCGAAGCCTTTTCCCTTGGATAGACATACTAGTGTCTGATTTATGTGACTTGCCACATCACATCTTGTGATGTTGAACGTAGGTTGCAATTAATTGAGTTGCATCTCGTCTTTCTATGAGGATTGTTTGGAGTACGCTTCGACATCCTGGTTTGGAAATTTAAAGGGGAAGGTGAGCACTCAAGTAATGGTGGTATTCAACCATCAACCTTGGTTACAACGAGTCGTGTCAACAAGAAGACGATCAAGTAAGATTACATCTTCAAGAGGATCCAACATCCACCACCAGATTGAGTTACTCAAAGAAGAAGTGTGACTTCAACTCCACTAAAGTGATCGCTAAGGATATCAGTTCTTCTTGCCAGATCGAAGCGAAGGTTAAGTGAAGCATCACTAGAGACATATAGTTAGTTGTTTTTCTCCTGATGAAGATACAATCAAGTTGAGTAGAACATGAACAAGCTTTTGAAAGGTCGAGGTAACGTGGTATATTTCCCAGATTCCTTGTCAATCATTTTTTTATGAATTCCTTAACTGTGGTCGAGTCATGAAAGTAATTCTACTCATTGAGTGTCTTTCATGACCACGGTATCCAATCCTTGCAAATCATCAGACAGTACTTGAGTTTTGTGGGTGTTGTTCATTTAGTCTTGCTCAAACTATAAAATCTACTGCACCATGCATGTGCACCATTTGCACCATACATATGCACCATTTGCACCATACCATATGCATATTCATTGCACCATACAACATATGATGCATCATGAAGCATCATTACCAATGTAACACCAATGATGGAATGCATGATAATACTAAAATTTAGAGCAAGACTGTGTACCCCACTCAAACTATTCTAAGGTGTCTAATGACTACGGTCATTTCACCATCTTCATTTGACTTCTTACATTGTTTATCTCTTTTCCATTGAGTAATACTTGGGAAACCAATTACTCAACCTCCCTTGCAACTAAACAAACACTTGGACTTCCATCCTTGACTTGTTTAGGTTCAAGTACCTTGATTGTTGCAACTATATTGTTCGTCAACGAGTGGTCATCAGTTTGATGATCAACCTTGTAAAATCCAAGAAATCTCCTTACTCGCGAGGATACCGTTCGATTATCAACCTCGTGAAACTCTTTGGGTCCATCTAAGATCTTGCGTTGTTATATGGTAACCTTGCTACACTAAATACCTTGTAGTTACCATATGATTGAGTTCTTTGCTGTGTTGGGAACATATGAGGATGCTGAATCCTTAAATCCTCGTGTGCCACCGCAAAGGGTCTTCCTCTTCTATTTCAATTGTTTGAAGATGTTGATATACCCAAAAACCTTGTAGTCGCCATATCTTCCGTATTCCTGCTGTTTTCATCACATAAGAGGGTTGGGTGTCTTGCTACTCTTATGCTACAGCTAGGAAATCCTATGATTGACTAAGCATCAAATGAGGTTAATAATTGTTGTTAAACCTCGTAAACCATCTTGACTCATGTCAAGGGAAATACCACATTAAGTTATAAGGACCTCTGCAAAACCAAGCAAGCAACCAAGAATCAATGCACTGATAGTTTCAAACTATCATGGTAACCTAGAGAAGCGAAGAATACGTCCTGATTCTTCCAGTCAAGACTAGGACAGAAGAAGATGTCACGCCAGTGTAAGAGTAAAACAATAAAGGGTCAGTACCAGACGTGAGAGTTTTACGACGTGATATTGTCATGTCGAGAATCCTGTCAAGGTTTTCAACCTAAAAACTGGAATCACTTGAAGCAGACTTTAGAATTTCTGAAGATGCCTAAAGATAATCACTATTTCATAGAACCCAGGTCTTTAAGGGCATTGTCATTTTCCTTAGTCAATGACCCTCTTTTACGGATCGTTCCCTCATCGTTTCTGTTATTCTACTTGTTAGAATCTCGGGATGAGATTCCTTTAAGGGGGAAGGATTGTAAAAGCCCGCTTTTCGGAAGAACAAAAGCGCACAAATGCAAACTTAAAAATTCTGAAAATGGACTTGGAAATCCAAACTCACATGAACCATATGAGTTAACCCATGTTCACTAAAAATAGGAACTTGTTAAAATTATACATATAGAACATGGTTGCTAATGTATTTGGAACTTAAGGGGTAAAATCCTTAATTTCCAAGTATTCTCATTTTCAATGAAAAATTAAAAGAGAAAAGAAAACAAAATATAGAGAAAGAAAAATGAATTATTCCAACTCTAAAATGGGACATTAAAAAAAATCAAATCTAAGGCTGTAAATTTTTCCATGACCTTCTAATATTCCAAATAGACTCTCGGTAAAGTTTCAAAATTTTTGAAGCACGTTTTCCATTTATTGGACACGTACTAAGACTTTAATCAGAGTTGACTTCAAATTTAAACATTGAACTTAACTTTGCCAAAATCTATTCCAAATTTTTCCTAAGGTCTCTTATGGTTCAAAAAGGTTAACTCTAAAGTTTCACGATTTTTGAACCTAATCTACCATTTATTTCATTGAATCAAGTATCACCGCTTGAATTCAAATTCAAACCTGAGTTCGAAATTCAACTTGCTCAGTTTTGAAATCTGATTGCACCATAAAATTCCTCACATTTTATTTGGTCATTGGGCCAAAGTTGACTATTTTTGAAGCATGTTTTCTAACCCTATTTGAATTTTGGAAAGAAGGAGGGAAGTGGGTCCCACAGGTGGTCCCCACCAGTCAGGTCGGCACCTCCTCCCCTGCCTCCACGCAGGCGCGCTGCATGTGCCACGGATATGGAAACGTCGCCTTTATCTAGCCGCCCGACTCCACCGTCCCACGGCACTCCACCGCGTCGGCTTGCCATCTCCCGGTCGCGCCCCACTTCCGCTCGCCTCCCCGCCGACGCTGTGCTCATCGCCGGCGCTCCACCTCACGGCCGCCGGCTTGCCCGCGCGCCCGCGCCGAAGCTGCACGCCTCAGGTGCCGTCTCTGCGCCGCACCTCCCTGGCGCCCAGCCTGCCGCTGGCCCGTGCCCCAGCTCGCCTCTGCTCCGCGTCAGCTCGCCGTCCACGGCCACCGCGCGATGGACGCCGTTCCCTTGCGCCGTCGACGCCGCGTGCGCCTTGCGCACAGCGACCGTTCGCACCGACCCGCGTGCCTCCCTCGCCGCCAACCTGCTCGAGCACGCTGCTCCGCCTCCTCATCTCCCTGGCCGTGCGCGCCTCCCCGCCAGCCGCTCACGGCACCACCCTGCGCGCCGCTCGCCGCACACCCGCGCTCGCCACGGCCGCACCGTTCCCGGCCTCTGTACGCCACCGACCCAGCACCCTCCTAGCTCCTGTCCACGGCGCCCCGAGTAGCACCGCCGCCCATGCTCCAAGTCGCCGCCAGCGCTTCAACCCGGAGCCCCCGCCGTCCGCCAGCCTCGGTCGGCGCCATGCTCGCCCCCTCATCGGCCGCCGTGTGCCCCGCTGTTTCCCTTGAACAGGTTCCACTATTGGCGTCCTGCTCGCGCTCGTGCTCAGCCTCGCGCCGCGTCGTCCCGCGTCTTGTCGTGCTGCACCATCAACGGCGACGGATGTCCACCACTGCTCATGTCTCTCTTTTGGGCCAAGCTCCTTGCTGCTCCGCAGCGCTGGCCACACCTCAACGCTTGTGGCCACGGCTCCAGCTGCATCGTCCGCGAGCGTCTCTTCTGCCGCCGACACCCGTGGCACTTTGTCCGCGCAGTGTTTGCACCACCGTGCCAAGCATGCCTGCCACTGTGCTCCTAGCCGGCATCCAAAACCACCATCCTGGTACTGCAGCAGCGTGTTCCACCACCCATGTGTCCCTGGGAAGTTCGAACATAAGCTGCGCTGTGTCGCCTTGTGTCATCTACTTGGCATCGTCATCTACATGAAGTCAACATGGCGTTCTGCTCATAGGTCGTGTCCTAGCAGAGAAGCAAGTGATATGAGTGATAGACTATATGCAGGAACACACCTTTGACACAATGGCATCAACAATTGGTTCAAGGTTAGCTCTGATTTGTGCAAAGATTAGTTGGGACAGTGCTACAGCCAAGGTGTTCGATGAAATGGTTACAATGCGAAACTAAGTGTGTTGCTATTCAATGCTGGTCTATGGATGCAGGTCTGTTCTGGTGTGGCAAATCGACCAAGATAAGTGCCAAGATGCCCTTTGAATGGTGATGAAGCGTCGGAAATCAAGTACACACACAAGATGTTCGGCGAAATGCCTAGAAGGTGAGCCTTGCCCTGAAATACCTTGCTTGACGTCATCAAAGTCTGTTCGTCGTGACCCCTAATGGTACTCATGTGTCATCAAGCCGTACGTCTATTTTCCGCATTGATATCATTCCTATAGAAATCCCTAAGTTGACCTCCTTTGTCGTTTGTGTCGCCTTGGCTGTCCGTGCGTACTCGTGATGCTCCACCACGAGTCTCGTCGACATCGTTGACCACATGACGTCGTCGTGACGCTCCGAGCCGTCATCGTGCCCTGGCATCAAGATGAAGGATGCTTGTGATGTGTGTGGTGCTGGAACACAAGCACAACTCGTTGGACAATAGTTGTCAAGCCAAATTAGGTTTTAGTCAATGAGAGAGTGATCGAGTCCTATGTGTAATCTAGATGCTTGACGAAATGCCTTCTAGGTCAAACCAAGTGAGTCGGTGATCACCGATGACCTGGGGTAGAGGGATGCAAGAACGTTGCGACCAACAAGGAGAACTAGACCAAGGGGAACCTAGGATAAGAGTTCCTTGGTTGTGTCGAGGATGTTCCCTAACCGATCACACGATTGGTTAACTTGGTGTACCACTTCATTGACGATAGGTTCGTCGAGTTGCTTATCAACAACCGAGTCGATATCACTAGCCTTAAGACTCACAAGGTGGTGTTCGGGATTCCGCTCACCCCATTGACGAGTCCGGGTTGTTGTGGACATCGCTAAGACGATCTTCTCGGGATGGCAAAGCATGCCTTCACGGCAAGGTTTCGCGTTATGTTTAAGTACCGAGAGCTTACCGAGCTCACCTGGATAGGCTTGCGGGAGACACTACATTAGTGTCGTCGTGTAAGCACTTGAATGATGGTCGAGAAGCTTGCCGTAGAAACTACTTTACCTAAAATTCATTTGAACATTGTCATGGTACTCATGCTAGGTTAACAGTGCTTCTAATGACTTCTTAAGTCCTAGCCATGTTGATCCCAATTCATTCCCAAGTGTCATTAGGTTCCATCATGGTTCATCCTAAGTCGGGACCCTACGACAGCACTGCTCACTTAACTAGGATTACTCATTTATGAGTTAAGTCAAGTTCATTGGTCGACTGCTAAATCGCAACCTTCGTCTTGTACACTCCACTCATACTCAAGCTTTCGATGTCCCACCTTGATTTTTGGGTCATCCTTACACTTCTCCTCCCAACACTTCTTCACCATTCAGAATTGTCAATCTCCCGTGGCATAGCTTGAAGTGTGGTATGCTAAGTTGCAATGTAGCTTTATGTTGTACCTTTCTGTTCATACCGACACTACTATGTCCACCTTGACTCATCCTCTAGTTACCCACACAACAGAGGCATATCTGTCCTTCCTAGTCAAACTCCTCGTTCTTAAAGTTTACACCCCCATGGAGTCTATTATTAAACTACTAATTTACTTAATTACTTATATGCCTATCATGTCGATAGGAACGTGCTGATAGGTGATCAACAAGAAACTTTGCTTGGAGGAGAAGGCCAAGGTGTTTCCACTGAAGTTCTATGGCAGGTTCTCCGGAGGAAGACCAAGCCCTAACAATTGACATTTATTCGAGTCGCAAACTAAGGCAAGCCCCAGTTTGCATTTAAGTCGTTTATAAAAGTTTACTTTATCACTATGATGAGTAGTATATGAATTGTGCATTACGTTTAGGATGATTGATACTCCACATGCATGACCAAAAATCCCAGGGATTGGTTGGAACGAGTTATAGTTTGACCTGTAGTAACTGCTTTGCTAATGCATAGGAAATCTGGTAGAAGTCGAGTAGTTGGAATCTACTCGCGAGAGATGTAGGACATATCTCACAGAATTGGTTAGATAGAAAATGGCATAATATAATGAAACTGAGACCGGGTAGGGAATGGATAGGAAGAGGCGAGAATTGAGTCTCGGTCGCATAGCCCTGCCTGTGTCGATTTAGGCCCGTCCGTATGCAGCCCCTTCGGACAAGCTTGAATTGTACCGGCAACATAATGGACATATGGAATCCAATAAACTGACTTAAATCGATAACTGGGGTGTCGAGGCCCACTAACTCACCATCGATAGGGGTGGGCTGAGGACAGTAAGGTGTAAATCGGTCGGCGGACACAAGAGGTGTTCCGTGCGGAGACCTTCTGTTTGCGAAGGTGAGATGGGTTCGGCGTTCGTGTTTCTTGTGAAAGGTGGCCATATACGCCTAGTACTGAAGTGTTATGTAGGTACAAGTGTGCTCGCTGACACTTCCGAACGACGTATGTGTCGTGTTGTCCGGGTGTATCCTGATTGCAATCACCGTCCCTTGCGGTAATAGAGTACCACTTGTTCACTGAGCGGTGACGTAGTAAATACTAAAGAAGCCAGGAAAATATATTGTATTGAATTATAATTGTTTTGCATCCTTGTATGGCTTAGAGATAGTACAATTAAAAGTTTATAGTTTCCCCATACTTTACCTGTAATAGCATTATGTGCTTTGGGCATGTCATATCATCGGCAAAGCATTTCTTGTTTGATTGTGGAGTCCATGATGTGACGTGCTTGAAGAATGTCATTTTCTACTTAAAACATGCTTATAAGGATCCACTTATAGGCGAGTCTATTTATGCTATTCCTTACCTATGTTAGCATTCACCCTGCATATGTCCAGTAAGACGGTTAAGTCTTGCTGAGCCTTATGCTCACATTTGCGCTTTAACGATTTTTGCAGGTATTAGTTTTATTTCTGCTGTTCAGGTTGTACATGAGACTCGAGGTGTCGAGATAAATCTTATGTGAATCACGCCATTGCTGAATGTTCTTCTTGTTGCTAGTGAGAATCGTCCTAGGGCATGGACGTCTTCTCTCCTGCTTAGTTAGGTGAGATTATGAGTATGTATTTTTTGCTGCATGTGTACTTCTGTGGTACACTCTTTTGTAAACACTTCTTATTACGAAATGAAAACTTTATATGTTTTGGTATCCTTTTTGTGTGTGCTGTTAGGTGCCGCATCGCACGGCACCACCCAATGAGATCCTCGGATGTGTGAACTCCGGTCCCCACAGACACGGTATCAGAGCTTCATTGGGAATAGCACGCTCGAAAAGAGCCTATTTTCGAAAACTCCGAAGTAGTCGTCGAGTGAGGTTTAGCTATATGCCCGTTAAGGACTATTACTAGTATAAGTTATAAAGGTGGTGAACTAACTTGTTATATTATTCTGTAACGACGCTCCGTCATCAAGGTAAGAGGTAAGGTACGCCACCAAGAGTGGATCAATCTCGGTAAACTCTGCATACGAGATATGGTATGTGAAATTTCCGTGGCTTAGCATGGAAAGTCAATATGAGTCTCTGAAACTTTCCATGTTTCTGAGAACATATGACATGCAGTACCCCAGCGTGACACAAAATTAGTGGGAGCCCCCGTCGGTTGGTGTATAACCCGATAGTATGCATCTCTAGAACCATTCATGTTCTACGGGAGCAGCAAAACACGTATGCCCAAGCGTGTATAAGCCGGTTCGTGCGGGAGTCTTTGCTGTACAGACATAGTACAACCATGTGCCTCGAGACATGACTTCGCTCGAGGGCGACTCATACCAAAGTCGTATGCATTTACTTTTGATTATATCTTATTATGACTGCCTGTTGTGTTTCCCCGTGCTGCCCTTGAGGTGTGAAGGTGTGAAAGGGGATTGTTTGTCTTCTGCAGGTACACTAAATCCGGTAGCAACCCGTGTAGAATACGTTTGCGAGTGATCGATATTAGAACCACCTATAGACGTATTCGGATATACTGGGTTAGACTTTTCTTTTGATAAGGCACGTAGTACCGTCAGTATCACATTTGATACTTTGACCATCCCCCACGAAAGAATGGCTTCATTATCATCTTATAAGATCCAACTCCCAGTTGCTGGAAAGTTTTGGGTCAAAGTTTCGACTTGGAGAGTGCAATGGGAAGAAGGATGAAGATTAAGGATTTTGTGTACTCTTGACAGAATCTAGCTCGATTATGTCAAGATAGGCTTCTAATTAAACTTCATAGGACATCGTAGTATGCTATAGGGATAGGGGAGATCTTCAGGACCTCGACGATTGCTCTATGGACGAGTTGGACAAAACAATGCTGGGAAAACTCGTCCAAATCATTAGAAACCAGCATTTCTTCACCTCTTTGATATAATGAACTAGCCTCGGTATTTCAACCATAACTCTTTGTAGAATCATCGAATACCTTCGTGTAATATATTTCCGGAAACCTTGCGACTTTTACAACAAGTTTTTAATGGGACTTGCTGTCAAATTGTGAGGTTATCCATCTGAAAATCAGTGGCCAAATCAGCTTTAAACAACCATGATCTATGAAACTAAATTCTGAAACCTGAACCGATTGTTCCACTTCAAAAATCCGTATCTCTGGTTAGCTTTGGCTAGGTTCGGAGCTTGATCGCAATGTTCTTGCTTTTATCTTGCAATGTTTTGAACTGTCTTTATATTCTTAGAAAGATTGCTTAATATTCATTTGCTAAGTTTTTGGTGCATTTTGATTGATATGGCTGATATCGTGTTGATATGCTTTGGAACATGCGTATGTGAGGTGCTCACGTAAGGTGTTGTGTTCGGAACTGACTTGAGTCAAGTCGCGGACTTGGGCTCATACGGATTGGTTATTTGTTCATGTGCAGGTGTTGCTTGAGTTCAAGTCATGGCTGGTGACAAGATCTTTTGGACTAGTCTCAGGGAGGATATGTGGTTCCAACATCAAAATTCAGGAGGAATTGTAATCGAACGGGTCAGGAGGACGTGCAAGATGATTGAATCAAGGGCAGTGCATATGAAGGTTACTGGACGTCGAAGGAAGGTGTTTGTACATATGCATGCAGTGCATAACATGGCAACATGGTTCCGAAGATGGTTTATGGATGAGAAGATCTGGTTGGAAGGATTGGATCGTATCGGTTGATGACTTTGACTGCGGCGGAGTCGGTTATGGCTCGGTATGGAAAGTATTGAGTTGGTTATGATAGGATTTCGTGTGGGTCACGAATTTGAGTTGTTTTAGGAATGTGGGATACGTTCCTAAGGTGTTTGGAAGTCTTAAGATTGCTTCTATGTGCGTATAGAAGAGTCCTAAGTAGTTATGGAAAGTTTCGATTTGTGGTCGGAGTAGGATTGGAGTCCTAGTTGAGATTGGGTTGGCCTAAGGGCTGGTTATATAAACATGGGAGGCCAGAGCTCGTTGTAGCACGACTTTGGGGCTGTTCCTCTTGTGTTCTATTGAATAAAATTTGTATTTTGAAGGAACTTTTGTGCCTTGTTCGTCCGACTTGTTCCAGACAAGTTTTACTCGTCATGTTTCTGGACAGCACTACCTTTCGTCGGTGGTTTTATCTTAACTCGAGTTTTACAGATCCAATTGACGTGATTCTTTTTGGGTTGTCTTCACAATTTGATTATATATTATCTGTCAAAATTTCACGGTCATTGGATTTGTGGTTTCGGATCTACACGAGTTTCTTTGCAGCATTCCAGAACTGTTTTTCTCGGGTAGGACAGATTGATCTTTGTTCGATCCTTTGATCATAACTTGAGTTTCTCTCGACGGATTTGAGTGATTCTTCTTGTGTTTTCATCTTGACTTGATTCTATCTGATATATATATCACTTTTTTCCCGGTGAAACACATTTAGATTAGTCTCACACATGATTTCTTTAACAGATCGTTTTTCTGCCGAAGGGGTTGGGATTTCATTATTTCCGCTGTGTAAGATTCTTTTTTAAACCTACGATTCACCCCCCTCTGGTAGCTTTTCACGTGCTCTTTGATCCTACAATTGGTATCAGAGCCACGGTGCTCTAATCATTGTGATTTGCACTTTTTTTTTTGACTAATCATCATGGAGAAATACTCCGACAAACCTTGTATGTTTGCATGTATTGATTTTCAGGTTTGGAAGGCACGCATACAGGCTTTCATCCAGGCCCAAGGCTTCGCCATATGGGAAAAGGTGTACAATCCTTATGATGTGCCGTCAAACGATCAAGTTATGACTATGAACCTACGGGACGTCGACAACAACAACAAAGCCCGAAACTTGATCATCCAAGGACTTACTCAAAGCGACTTTGTATGAGTTTGGTTCTGGCAATTCTCCCGATATACCATTGGTAGACCGCGGAGTTTGTAGTTCGTTTGTGGGCGTGCAGAGATTCAGAACACGATGGCAAGTTGACACGAGGATTTACATGGTTCGGGCCGCCTAAGCGTAATACCCTACTCCACGGTGTGTGTGGTTGTTGTATTGAGCGTATGAGAGCTCGTGAGCTTGTGTCAGAGCCGAGTCTGGAAGAGTGTTAAAAGAGTCTTCCTACGTATCGCTCGACCAGTCCTTTTATAGTACAAGGACTGGTCGTTACATCATTATCCTGACCCGAGATATGGCCCTGGCGGTTACTGATGTTTAGTACACAATTAATGAGATTAATTACCATTAATAGTGTGGTAACGCACCTTGATGGTGCCGTTACTGGTATTAAAGGCCCTCCGATCATGTGTCATTAAGATGGTACTAATGACACTTAATCAGGTCTTGAAGTCTTTAATTGCCCCTTGAAGGTCCGAGCCGTTGTGGGTCAACCAGTCTTGTTGTTGAAGTTGAAGGTCCGGTGGTTGGACGCGTGGCAGCTCTGGAGCTTACCGTCTGGGAGGGGTAGGTCTGGTGCTGTTGTACACGTGTCGATACCGGAGCTTCCCTCTGTCGGGGGTTAGGTCCGTGGGTGCTGCGCAGGTATTTATCCCGGAGCTTTCCCATGTGTGGGACGTAGATCCGGTTGCAGTATACACGTGGCAGCATTAGGACTAACCATAGAAGGGAGGCAGATCCGGTTCCGTATGACACATGGGGCCTTCGGAGGTCTTCAACTCAGGCAGGTAAAGTTCCTTTGCTCTTTTTGCAGTCCCAAGGGGTATTCGGTACGCAGGGTACCGACAGTGGCCCCCTGGGCCCACCTCTGGGAGAGACCTTTTGGATGAAGTCGTTCGGCCGGAGGTGGGTCTATCCTTCGGTTTTTGAGCCGTGTCTTCAAGGGACTTTGGATGTGCCGTTGGTGGCAGTTCGCAGTTAAACCGTCGCCGTATGGCACATGCAGGATGCGACAGGTGAGATCTGAGCGTGTGGATCTCATGCAATTGAAGGTCTCTGGTTCCCAATACGAAAACCGTATCGGTTCCGCGCGCCCTGTCAGGCCGCCGCCCTCAGGCTTCCCACCTCCAATGATGACAACTGTTCACCTGGGCTAAGGTCCTCGACTTGATCGTCGGGGTGGCCCCAGGCCCCCTTGTCATTGGCAGGGTGAAGTTTTTGAACTGTATCGCCGGCTCTTTTGCGGTTTCCATCAAAGCGTTGCGGGGGCTTACTTAAGAAGGAAAGCTTGCACCGTTTGGGGATTCTTTACGCCTTCATTTGAACTTGCGCTCGAATCCTCCAAACTTTAGCCTGCTTTTCATCTCTCGCCCCGCTATGCTGCGATGGAGTTGGGTCTTCGCAAGAGCCGTCTTAAGTCTACAGTGATTTGAAGAAGATTTGGGCCCTCATGGGGTGGTCCAGTGACTCCTTCAACCACCTGGTCCGCGCCGGGAAGCTTCCGTATAAGAAGGAGCGCGCCAGCGACATGGTGTACTTCTCCGCGTACGCTATGGGGGCCTGATCCCACCCTTCTCCACTTTTCTTATGATGCTACTAGAGTTCTATGGTCTGCAGCTGTACCACCTTGGCCCCCACTCCATTCTTCTAGTGTCGACCTTTGTCCACTTCTGCCAGATGTGGGTGAGTATTGACACATGTGTCGAGCTCTTCCGCACCTTCTTCACCATCCACACCACTGGCAAGAGTAATGAGTACCTTGGCTTCTATTATTTTGTGAAGCGCAAGAGGTGCTCGTACAAGTACTTGAGGTCGTTCCCTTCTGGCAAGAGGGATGACTGGAAGAAGGATTGGATTGTCATCATGGCAGAGGAGCACGAGAAGCTGGAGCTGCCCGAAGGCCTCCCCAACATCATCACTGAAGCTTGGAGTGATGTTTCGATGCTATCGGACGCCTTCAACCCTGCTCTGACCAGGATCCGCCAATGTGTGGAAGGAGGGGTGACCCCCCAAGCAGTATTCTGCATCTTCCTGGTCAACAGGTGGGCTCCGCTGAAGAAGAGAGAGAAGCTCGCTTGGGCCCTCAACAGCGTGATGGACGACGACCGGATAGAGACCCGTTTGAAGTCCAAGCTGGAAGGCGCAACTTTGGAGCTTCACCTCAAGAAGTTCCAGCATGGCATCAACGTCGAGGGCAACGACTTGACTCCATCGGCCGCTTTCCTCCATCTGAACATGGAGGCGGAGTTTAGCATGGAGCTCCGACGAAAGATGCTGGTGCTTGACGACCTCGGTGAAGTTGAGAGGCGTTCGACCACCAGGTTGGCGATCCCCGGAGCTTCCGAGGGTGGTCCCCCTTATGCCCCAAGACAGAGAGTTGATGTCGTGGGCAAGGGCAAAGAATTGGCCGAGCCCTCGAGCCATAAGAGGAAGTTGAAGCACTCTGACGGGAAGTCCACCAGACCTGCTCCTTCTGCAGCAGCTCCTTCTCCCCGAAGGGGGAGGTCTTCAACGGCGGCAACTACTCCAGCATCGGCATCTCCCCGGGATGCTAGCTCCGGTCATGTGGCTCCAGTACCAGGGCCAGCTGAGGGCGCTAGGTCCGGAGGTCCTTCTCAGTTGAGGGGAGCCTCAACCAAGACAATGCAATGGTGGTCACAAGCTCCGGGGAGCTTTTGGGAGCTACTACACCAGTGGCGACAGGGTCCGGTCCTGAGCTTCCGATGAGAAGGTTACATGCTAGCTGGAGCGGAAGCCTTCCAAGGTAAATTTGGTTTTTTTACCTCATTTGATTGTTTATGTTGTAATCATATTTTGAGTTTCTTCATCCTTCATCCGTAGGGTACCCAAGAAAGGGGCTGAAGCTTCGGTTCCTGCAGCAGCAACTCATGCTGCGCAGACGGAGGCTCCGACTTCAGTTCTAGCGCCGCCTCAAGAGGTGGCTGAGGCCGCGGCAGCTCCGGCCTCAACTATCGTGGTCCTTGACCTTGAGTCATCCCCTGAAGCTCCCGTGGTAGTGCCGGACCACAGGAATGAAGATGTACCAGCGGCCCCAGCACTGGAGGTTGAAGCTCCAGGTTTGGATGCTGAGATGATGGATGCTTCGGCCTCAAAGTCGGAGGTAGCTGCAGTCCCGGCCCTAGAGTCGGATGTTGTTGAAGCCCCGGCGGTAGAGCCGGTGGTTGATGAAGCCACGGCAGTACAACCGGTGGTTGATGAAGTTCCGGCGGCGGAGCCCGGTCTTGATGAAGTTCCGGCGCCTGAGCCGGTTGTCGCAGAAGTGCCGGCACCCGATCCAATGGCGGTCGCAGAAGTGTCGGCGCCCGAGCCAATGGCGGTCGAAGCACCAGCGCCTTAACCGGCAGTGGAGGAGGCGCCATCGTCGGAGCTACATGTGGCTTCAGCTCTGGCCGAACCTTCAACACTTATCCCGGAGGTGGTGGATCCGGAGGTGCCTGCGCCTGAGCCAGGGTGCCGAGATGAAGCTGTCGGTCCCCCGCCCGAGGGACCAGTTGCTGATCACCTGGCGGCGATAACCCCTATTTCACTACGAATGTAACAAAAATCAGTGAAATCCAAAGGTTTTGTAAAAATGTCAGCCAATTGATGTTCGGTATCTACATGGTGAAGCATAATGTTTCCCTTTTCAACGTTATCTCGGAGAAAGTGATATCTAATGTCAATGTTCTTAGTTCTAGAATGTTGCACGGGGTTTTTAGCAATGCAAATGGCACTAGTGTTATCACAGAACAGTGGAACACTATCTAGATCAACCCCATAGTCCTTAAGTGTTTGAACAATCCAAAGAGTTTGTGAGCAAGAACTAGCGGCAGCTACATATTCAGATTCGGCTGTGGATTGTGCAACTGAATTTTGTTTTCTAGAGGACCAAGCAACAAGAGAATTACCAAGAAAATGACAAGCACCGGAAGTAATTTTCCTATCAATCCTACAACCCCCAAAATCAGCATCCGAAAAAGCTTTCAAAGTAACAGTTGAGGAAGAAGGAAGAAAAATGCCAAATTCTTGAGTTCCATGTAAGTACCTGAGAATCCTTTTGACGGCTTGACGATGTGAAACACGTGGGGAACTTGAAACCGTGCACAAAGACATACGCTGAATTGTATGTCCGGTCTTGATGCCGTGAGGTACAAAAGTGATCCGATCATGCTTCTATATTCTTTTTGATCCACGGATTCACCATCTTCATCAAGTTCAAGTGTTGTTGCTGTTCCCATTGGTGTCGGAAGAGGCTTGCTTTTGTCCATGTTGAAGCGCCTTAGGAGGTCTTTGGTATACTTCATTTGATGCACAAAGGTACCCTCCTTGGTTTGCTTGATTTGCAGCCCCAAAAAGTAAGTGAGTTCACCCATCATACTCATTTCAAATTCGGAACTCATCATTGCTGAAAACTTGGACACAAGATCATGAGAAGCACAACCAGAGATAATATCATCCACATACACTTGAACGAATAATGAGTCATTGCCATGCTTATGCACAAAAAGAGTTTTATCAACCTTGCCCATGGTAAACCCCTGTTCAAGTAAGAATGTTTTTAACCTATCATACAATGCTCTAGGGGCTTGTTTGAGACCGTACAAGGCTTTGGACAGTTTGTAAACATGATTAGGAAAATCTGGATTTTCAAAACCAGGTGGTTGTTTGACATAAACCTCCTCATCTATGTAGCCATTAAGAAAAGCACTTTTAACATCCATTTGATATAGCTTAAAACCTTTAGATGCTGCAAAAGCTAACAAAATTCTTATGGCTTCTAATCTAGTGACAGGAGCAAAAGTTTCATCAAAATCTAGACCTTCAACTTGAGTGAAACCTTGAGCAACCAACCTAGCCTTATTCCTAATCACAACCCCATCCTCACTTTGTTTATTTTTAAAAACCCATTTAGTTCCAATTAAAGTGTGACCTTGAGGTGGAGGTACAAGTTTCCAAACATTATTTCTTTCAAAATTTTCTAACTCTTCTTGCATGGCAATAATCCAAGATTCATCAGTGAGTGCGTGTGATATATCTTTGGGTTCAAAAGAAGTAACAAAAGCAGAATGAGCATGAGAGTTTGGATCGCAAAACCTGGATCATGTGACTGGTTCGTGCAAGCTTCCAATCATCTGTTGTGGGGGATGATCTTTGTAAAACCGTAGGGGAACAGATGTCTCACAAGCTTCTTCTTCATTAGGTTCATTGTAGATTGATGATCTTGTGATTTGTGGATGATCAGGACCAGCATAGGTGATAGCCGGAGCTTGTTCAATGTCCGGAGCTAGACACGTGTCAACTTCGGAACTACCAGGCAGTATCACCGGCTCTTCTTCATCTTCGAAAATACCCTCCTCCTGAGGATACGGATCTGGTCCTGCAACATCGTAGCTAGTACCTGGGCTAGCTTCATCAAAAGACACTTCACAAGTCTCCACAATTTTGTTAGTGTCAAGTAAAAGCACACGATAGCCTCTAGTATGAGATGGATAACCAAGAAACATGCCATCAATGGATCGAGGTTCAAACTTATCAAGATTACCATGTTTCTTAACAAAGCATTTGCAGCCAAAGACCCGAAAGTGTGTAACACTAGGCCTATGTCCAAACCGGAGCTCATATGGTGTTTTACCTAGCTCAGCACGCAAGAAAACACGATTTGAGACATAACAAGCGGTTGCTAACGCATCAGCCCAAAATTTCCTAGGAGTTTGATATTCATCAAGCATAGTCCTAGCCATCTCAACTAAGGTTCTGTTCTTTCTTTCTACAACACCATTTTGTTGAGGTACATATGGTGAAGAGAATTGATGATCTATTCTATTTTCAGCACAAAAGTGATCAAAAGATTGATTTTTAAACTCAGTTCCATTATCACTTCTAATTGCTTTTAATGATCCTGGGTGATCAATTGATAAGAAATAAAGTTCTAAAGTGATTAAAAACTTCATTCTTAGACGCCATAAAGTAAACCCAAGAGTATCTAGAATAATCATCAACAATAACAAGAACATACCATTTACCTCCGAAGGATTGAACACGTGAAGGTCCTACTGTGTCAAGATGAAAAAGTTGACATGGTTCAGTTGTCATGATCATTGTCAGAGGAGTATGTGAACCTGCAACCATCTTAGCATGTCTACAAGAAGAGCACACAATTTCTTTGTCCCCTTTAAGCTTAGGCAGCCCACGTATGCGATCAAGAGCACTAACACGCGTTAGGTGATCAAAGCCTACGTGACCAAGTCTATGATGCCAAAAATATAAGTCCATTGAATCATTAGCAACTAGACACCTATGCTTAGAGGAAGACATATCAAAATCAGCTTTAAAAACTCTTCCAAACCGAGACATGTTAGAAATAAGCTCACTGTTTGAACCTACAACTTTGCAGCAGTTTTTATTGAAAATAATTTCTAGATTTTCATCTAGCAATTGTGAAACAGAAAGCAAGTTGTATTTCAAATTTTTGACAAGTGCCACATTTTTCGAAGTGTAGTGATCATTTACTTTAACTGAACCCTTATCAATTATAGGAGTTGAAGAATTATCAACAAAAGTAACATTCTCTACACGTGACACAAAAGAGAGGGAGGAGAACCAATCTTTGTTATCGGTCATGTGGCGTGAGCAACCTGAATCCACAATCCAAATGTTCTCCTTCCTCAAATGTGTAACCTACATAGAAGCACAATACGTCGATGACTCAATACTGGGGTTAGTCAAAAGGCATTTAGGAATCCAGTACTGAGTCACGCGACGTGCAGCAGGAAAAACACGCGAAAGCTGAGACAAAACAGCAGGTTTATGAGTCAAAGATTGAGGTTTTTTGTTCTTAACAATTGATTTAGAAGTTGTTACTTGTTTAGAGTGAAAACCAGTAGCTCCATAGGTAAAAGCAGAATGTCCAGAGGCAACAACTAAAGCTTTGGAGAGAACAGCAGAAGATCCGGGAGCTCTCGGAGCTATCATAACTATCGGAGCTGCCTTTGTAGATTTCTTACCAGAAGGTCCGAAAGCTACCTTTTCAAATTTCTGACTCACTAAAGGAGGTTGTGTTTTTCTAATTGCATGAAAGTTATTAGATCTAGCAATTTTTCTTTCCTTTTTCTGTTGTTTAGCTAGTCTATAACAACAATCTATGACATGACCATCTCTACCACAGAAGGTACAATGAAATTTAACTTTGTGTTCATGTCTAGATGAGCAAGCAATATTTTTATTTGAAACCGAATGAGGCAACACTCCTGCAGATTTGAAAACAACTTCTTTTTGTTTAGGAACTGTTTGAACCAAACCACTTCCTAATGACTTTACAATTTTAGGTGGATGTGCCTTAGTATGAGCATGAGACTCAAAACCTAAACCAGTTTTATCATTTCATGACTTGGAAGAATTTTTAGGTTCTTATTCCCATTACAAAACCGATCTATTGTCCTATGCATGTCATCAAGTTTATTAGACAGATCAAGGCAATTTTCACATGAAGTTTTTCCTTTTAGTTTGCAATTGGAACAAAATTTAACTTCATGAGAACGTAAAGCATTGTTCAATATAGAGATTTCATTCATAGCATCCTGTAGTTTCTTATCAAGATCATCACAAGTAGAATAATGCAAATCAATTGTAGAACAGCTAGCATCTTTCAAGTTTTTATCATTAAGTGCAGCAAGCTCTTTGTTCTTTTCAATTTCTTTATCAATTCTATCTAGAGTGGAGGAGTGTGCACTTCTTAATGTGGACAATTGTTCATAGATTAAGTCACATGAGGGACATGCATCATCACTAGGAATCAAGGTTTTTAAACGGTTAATTTCAGATTCTAGTGATTCAATTTTAGCAGCATTATCCCTAAGTTTTTTGTCCTTTTTCTTAACAATAATAGTTGCACGAGAAATAGCATCACACATTTCATTGCAGGTAGAACATACCTCATCGTCTTCACTGCTGTGTTCTGCATCCTCCTGACTTGATCTTGATCTTGTTTTGCCCGCCATGAAGCATAAGTTGGCCAGATCGTCATCATCTTCATCACTTTCAAAGTCTACATCACTTGAACTAAGTTCTTGAAGTGCGGTGATGAAGATGTTAATCATCTTGCGTCCTATGGTACCCTTCTTCTTCTTGTTGGAGTTTCTAGAGGAGGTCCGGACCTTGCTTTGTTTTTCTTCCCGGGTGGTCGGACCTGAAAGGTTAGGGCATTCTGTACGAAAGTGTCCTATTTTACCACATTCAAAACAGCGTTGAGGTCCGGAGCTTCCTCTCCTTCTAGTTCTCACATTTTGCAATGCTTTTGAGAATCTAGTAGAGATGAGTGCCAACTCCTCTTCTGGAAATTCTTCGATCTGTTCCAGGGTTAGCGAGGACAACAAAGCAAGAGTATTGCAAGATGATGATTGGCCAGAGCTAGACATATCACGTTGTGAAACAAATGCAATAGACTTATTTGGGTTCTTACGTACTAGAATATCAATTTCATGAGTTTTTAGTTTAGAATAAAGTACATCTAATGTAAGAGAACTCATGACAGTAGATTCACGAATAGATGTGACTTTCATCTCCCAAATTGACATACCTAATGCACTAAGAAGTTGCCTAGCATTCTCGGCATCAGAAAAATTTACATTGACACTACGTAAGTTGCTGAGAATTTTATTGAAACGAGCAAAGAGGTCATCGATAGACTCACCTGGTTGCATCTCAAAACGCATATATTCCTTTTTGAACATATCTTGTTTTAACTCCTTGATTGTGTTGGAGCCTTCATGATAGTCACAGAGAGCTCTCCAAACATCGTATGCTGACCGGAGGTGCGCGACACGATCAAAGTCGCTTTGAGTGAGTCCATGGATGATCAAGTTTCATGCTTTGTTGTTGTTGTCGACGTCCCTTAGGTTTGTGGCTGTGACTTGATCATTAGGTGGCACTTTGTAAGGCTTGTACACCTTCTCCCATATTGCAAAGCCTTGTGCCTTGACGAAAGCCTCCATGCGTGCCTTCCAAACCTAAAAATCAATACCAGCAAACACACAAGGTTTGGCGGAGTATTTCTCCATGATGATTAGTCAAAAACACGTGCAAATCACAAAGATTAGAGCACCGTCGCTCTGATACCAATTGTAGGATTGAAGAGCATGTGAAAAGCTACCAGAGGGGGGGTGAATGGTAGATTTAAAAATCTTACGCAGTGGAAACAATTAAACCCCAACCCCTTTCGGCAGAAAAACGATCTGTTAAATAAATCGTGTGTGAGACTAATCTAAACGTGTTTCATCGTGACAAAAGTGATAGATATCAGAGAGAATCAAGTCACGAAGACAACACAAAAATAATTACTCAAATCCATCGAGAAAAACTCAAGTTATGATTGAAAGATCAACCAATGGTCAATCTGCCCTACCCGAGAAAAAACAGTTCTGGAACGCTGCAAAGAAACTCGTGTAGATCAGAAACCACAAATCCAATGACCGTGAATTTTTGACAGATGATAGCTAATCAAGTTGTGAAGACAAATCAAAAAGAATTACGTCAACTAGATCTGTAAAACTCGATTTATGATAAAACCACCGATGAAAGGTAGTGCTGTCCAGAAACTCGACGAGTAAAACTTGTCTAGAACAAGTCGGACGAACAAGGCACAAAAGTTCCTTCAAACTATGAACTTTACTCAATAGAACACAAGAGGAACAGCCCCAAAGTCGTCCACCACGAGCTTTGGCCTACCCTTGCTTATATAACCAGCCCTTAGGCCATCCCAATCTCAACTAGGACTCCAATCCTAATCCGATCACAATCGGAACTTTCCATAACTGCTTAGGACTCTTCTATATGCAGATAGAAGCAATCTTAAGACTTCCAAACACCTTAGGAACGTATCGCACATTCCTAAACAACTCAAATTCGTGAACCACACGAAATCCTAACATAACCAACTAGATATTTCCATACCGAGCCATAACCGACTCAGCTAGTAGCCTAAGTCTTCAACCGATACGATCCGATCCTTCCGATCAGATCTTCCTTCCATAATCCATCCCTAGAAGCATATTGCCACGTCATGCACCTCATGCATATGTGCGAACACCTTCCTTCGACCTTCATATGCACTGCCCTTGATTCAATCATCCTGCGTGACCTCCTGACCCGCTCAACCACAGTTCCTCCCGAACTTGGTTGATGGAACCTCATCTCCTCCTGAGACTAGTCCAATGGATCCTGTCACCAGCCATGACTTGAACTCAAGCAACACCTGCACATGAATAAACAACCAGTCCATACGAGCCCAAGTCCTCGACTTGACTCAAGTTAGTTCCGAACACAACACCTTACGTGAGAACCTCACATAAGCATGTTGCAAAACCACAGTAACACGATATCATCCATATCATCCAAAACGCACCAAAAACTTAGCAAATGAATACTAAGCAATCTTTCCAACAATGTAAAGCAAGTACGAAACATTGCGAATGAAAAGCAGAAGCAATGCGGTCAAGTTCCGAACCTTGCCAGAGCAACCCGGAGCTTGAGCCGGAGCTAACAAAAGCTAGTAGAACCTAGCGCCGGAGCTTACCAAAACTAGTAGATCCTAGCACCGGAGCTTACCAAAAACTAGTAAAAACTATTACCCAAAACCGGAGCTAGACAAAGTACGTCGGAGCTTAGCAAAAGCATGCCGGAGCTATCAAGTATATGCCGGAGCTATCAAAGACATGCCGGAGCTAACAAAGACATGTCGGAGCTAAAGATAAAGCTCACTGGAGCTAACCAAAGCTAGTCGGACCTTACCAAGATGCCGGTCCTAGCATCTAACATAGCCGGAGCTACCCAAAACAAGCCGGACCTACCGTCGGACCTTGTTGTAGCTCAGAGCTAGAGTCGGACCTTGACAAAAAGGTGTTTTGGTGATATTTAAAACTTTTATCATCAAAGCCAAGTGTATTCACTACAAGCCAATGTATTCAGCACACATAGGTCTTACAAGGATTGCAGGGACTCTCCCCCCTTCTTCTTGACAGCAAAAAGGTCCAGTTTGGTGCCTGGACGGGTGTATGAACTCCCGAAATTGGCGATGAACTGTTGGCACGTTCCGCCCAACTGTTGATGGAGTCAGGCGGATGGCTCATGAACCAGGACCTAGCCATCCCAGTCAAAGCCACGGGGAAATAATTGGCCATCACGGCCTCATTGCCTCAAGCCGCAAGGATGGCGGTGGAGAAGATTTGGAGAAACTCAGCGAAATTTCTTCGGCAGGTGAGGCCGGAACTTCTGCGGCCATCTGACCATGCGTAGGTGCATGGCTAGGGCAGAACAGCCTCTTCCTACTCCCTCGGGAGCAGGACTGTCCCGAGCCTCTCGCATCTCGCGAGCAAGCTCGATATGGACGCGGCCGTCCTGTTGACGGTAACAGCGATCAAGCTCTGCCCGGAGGTCATGAGTCGAAAGCCTGGTTACCGTATGGGTGCATCGCACCCCGGAAGGCAGCGACGTCTCCTGTTGAGACGCAACACGCTTCCCGTGTTGTGAAGCGTGCGGACCAAGTCTACCCGAGACAGTCCGATGCTGCGATGGGGCCCGCCCCGAGGGAGGAGGACCTTGGTTGCTGATGCGATCGGCAGCTGCTACAACCAAATATTCCACATCAGCCCTCCACTGCTCCATTGCACCCTGGGATGCTCCTGGAGGCGGTGGACATTGGAGAAGAGCACTCGCGGCATGGAGCACGTGTTCAGGGTTATTGTTCACTGATGTTGTGACCGACGCAGGCGCCCCATCTTGCTGTCCAGCTTGATTCGCCGGTGCGGACGATGGCGGCGATGGCATGACTCCTGCTGGAGGAACAACACCTGCTGGCTGCTGCATGTTGGAGGGATTGCCTCTAGTAGGTTGCGCAGCAGGGTTGCCGTTGGACGATCCAGTAGCTGAGTTCACCTCTCGGGTGCCCCTACCTGGCGTGCCAACTGTCGGAGTTTGGTTCCAGCAATTCTTCCGGTACTATCGTTGGTAGACCGCATAGTTTGTAGTTCGATTGTGGGAGCGCAGAGACTCAGAACACAATGGCAAGTTGACACGAGGATTTATGTGGTTCGAGCCGCCTAAGCATAATACCCTATTCCACAGGGTGTGTGGTTGTTGTATTGAGCGTATGAGAGCTTGTGAGCTTGTGTCAGAGCCGAGTCTGGAAGAGTCTAAAAAGAGTCTCCCTGTGTATCGCTCGACCAGTCCTTTTATAGTACAAGGACTGGTCGTTACATCATTAGCTTGGCCTGACATGTGGCCCTGGTGGTTACTGATGTTTAATACACAATTAATGAGCTTAATTACCCTTAATAGTGTTGTAACGCGCCTTGACGGTGCCTTTATTGGTATTAAGGGCCCTCCAATCGTGTGTCATCAAGATGGTATTAATGACACTTAATCGTGTCCTGAAGTCTTTAATTGCCCCTTGAAGGTCTGAGTCATTGGGGGTCCACCAGTCTATTTGTTGAAGTTGAAGGTCTGGCTGGTGGACGCGTGGCAGCTCCAAAGCTTACCGTTTGGGACGGGAAGGTCCGGTGTTGTTGTACACGTGTCGGTACAGGAGCTTCTTTCTGTCGGGGGTTAGGTCCGGGGGTGCCGCACAAGTATTTAGCCTGGAGCTTTCCCAGTATACACGTGGCAACACCAGGACAAACCATAGAAGGGAGGCAGGTCTGGTTCCGTATGACACGTAAGGGCCTTCAGAGGTCTTCAACTCAGGCACGTGAAGTTCCTTTTCTCTTTTTGCAGTCCTAAGGGGTATTCGTTACGCAGGGTACTGACAGATTTCAACTGCGTTGCACACCTTCGATCGGCATATGATGTGTGGAGAATGCTTTGTGACTATCATGAAGGATCCAACACGATAAGGGAGGTGAGACAAGATATGTTCAAAAAGGAATATATGCGTTTCGAGATGCAACTCGGTGAGTCTATCGATGACCTTTTCGCTCACTTCAATAAAATTCTCAGCAATCTGCGTAGTGTCAATGTTAACTTTTCTAATGCTGAAAATGCTAGGAAACTTCATAGTGCATTAGACATGTCAATCTGGGAGACGAAAGCTACTTCTATTTGTGAATCAACTGTCATGAGTTCTCTTACATTAGATGTGCTGTACTCTAAACTAAAGACTCATGAAATTGACATCTTATCACATAAGAATCCAAACAAGTCTATTGGTTTTGTTTCACAATGCGAAAGGCTAGCTCCGATCAATCTTCATCTTGTGGTACACTTGCTTTGTTGTCTTCTCTAACACTTGAACGGATTGAGGAGTTTCCAGAGGAGGAGCTAGCACTTCTCTCTACTAGGTTCTCAAAAGCATTGCAAAATGTGAGAACTAGAAGGAGAGGAAGCTACGGACCTCAACGATGCTTTGAATGTGGTAAGACAAGACACTTTCGTACAGAATGCCCTAACCTTTGAGGTCCTACTACCCGTGAAGACCACCTCTGGAAACCCCAACAAGAAAAAGAAGGGACCGTAGGACGCAAGATGATTATCGGCTTCATTACTGCACTTCAAGAGCTCGGTTCAAGCGATGTAGACTTTGAAAGTGATGAAGATAATGACGATCTAGCCAACTTATGCTTCATGGCGGGCAAAACAAGATCAAGATCGAGTCACGAGGATGCAGAACACAACAGTGACGATGATGAGGTATGTTCTACCTATAATGAAATGTGTGATGCAATTTCTCGTGCAACTATTATTGTTAAGAAAAAGGACAAAAAGCATAGGGATAATACTGCTAAAATTGAATCACTAGAATCTGAAATCAACCGTTTGAAAACCTTGATTCCTAGTGATGATTCTTGTCCCTCGTTTGATTTAATATATGAACAATTGTCCACACTAAGAACTGCACACTCCTCCACTCTAGATAGACATGAACTTGAAATTGAAAAGAATAAAAAACTTGCTGCACTTGACATTGGAAACTTAAAAGATGCTTCTTGTTCTACAATGGATTTGCATTGTTCTAGTTGTGATGATCTTGAAAAGAAACTAAAAGATGCTATGAATGAAATTTCAATATTGAATAATGCTTTACGTTCTCATGAAGTTAAATATTGTTCCAATTGCAAATTAAAAATAAAAACTTCATGTGAAAATTCTCTTGATTTGTCTGATAAACTTGATAACATGCATTGGACATTAGATCGGTATTGTAATGGGAATAAGAACCTAAACTTGCTACTGAATTCTTCCAAGTCTTGCAAAGATAAAACTGGTTTAGGTTTTGATTCTCATGCTCATGCTAAGGCACATCCACCTAAAATTGTAAAGTCATTAGGAAGTGGTTTGATTCAAACAGTTCCTAAACAAAAAGAAGTGGTTTTCAAATCTGCAGGGGTGTTGTCTCATTCGGTTTCAAAAAAATGTTATTTGCTCATCTAGACATGAACACAAAGTTAAATTTCAATGTACTTATTGTGGTAGAGATGGTAATGGTATAGATATTTTATATAGACTAGCTAAACAACAAAAAAGGGAAAGAATGATTGCTAGATCTCATAACTTTCATGAAAAATTTGTTGCACATATTAAACTGAATGACAGGAACATGCAACCTGCTGTTATGAGTGAAAAACTTTCAAAGTTTACCTCCAGACCATCTGTTTTTGCCTCCGGAGCTACCGATTTTTGTGCTACTCAAGTAACATCTTATAGGTCAGTAGTTAAGAGTAAAAAACCCCAAACTTTGACTCGTAAACCTGCTGTTTAATCTCAGCTTTCGCGTGTTTTTCCCGCTGCACGTCGTGTGACTCAGTACTAGATTCCTAAATGCCTTTCGACTAACCCTAGTATTGAGTCATCGACGTATTGTGCTTCTATGTAGGTTACACGTTTGAGGAAGAAGAACATTTGGATTGTGGATTCATGTTGCTCACTCCACATGACCGGTAATAAAGATTGGTTCTCCTCTCTCTCTTTTGTGTCACGTGTAGAGAATGTTACTTTTGCTGATAATTCTTCAACTCCTATAATTGCTAAGGGTTCGGTTAGAATAAATGATCACTACTCTTTGAAGGACGTGGCACTTGTCAAAAATTTAAAATACAACTTACTTTCTGTTTCACAATTGCTAGATGAAAATCTGGAAATTATTTTAATAAAAACTGCTGCAAAGTTGTAGGTTCAAATAGTGAGCTTATTTTTAACATGTCTCAGTTTGGAAGTGTTTTTAACATGTCTTCCTCTAAGCATAGGTGTCTAGTTGCTAATGATTCAAAGGAGTTATATTTTTGGCATCGTGGACTTGGTCACGTAGGCTTTGATCACCTAACGTGTGTTAGTGCTCTTGATCGCATATGTGGGCTACCTAAGCTTAGAGGGAAAAAAGAAATTGTGTGCTCTTCTTGTAGACATGCTAAGATGGTTTCATGTTCATATACTCCTCTCACAATGATCATGACAACTGAACCGGGTCAACTTTTGCACCTTGACACCGTAGGACCTTCACATGTTCAATCCTTCGGAGGTAAATGGTATGTTCTTGTTATTGTTAACAATTATTCTAGATACTCTTGGGTTTACATTATGGCGTCTAGGAATGAATCTTTTAGTCACTTTAGAACTTTATTTCTTAGATTATCAATTGATCACCCAGGATCAATTAGATGTGATAACGGAACTGAATTTAAAAATCAATCTTTTGATCACTTTTGTGCTAAAATTGGAATAGATCATCAATTTTCTTCACCATATGTACCTCAAAAAAACAGTGTTGTAGAAAGAAAGAACATAACCTTAGTTGAGATGGCTAGGACTATGCTTGATGAATATCAAACTACTAGGAAATTTTGGGCTGATGCAATTGCAACCGCTTGTTATGTCTCAAATCGTGTTTTCTTTCACGCTAAGCTATGTAAAACCCCATATGAGCTCCGGTTTGGACATAGGCCTAGTGTTACGCACTTTCGGGTCTTTGGTTGCAAATGCTTTGTTAAGAAACATGGTAATCTTGATAAATTTGAACCTAGATCCATTGATGGCATGTTTCTTGGTTATCCATCTCATACTAGAGGCTACCGTGTGCTTTTACTTGACACCAACAAAATTGTGGAGACTTGTGAAGTGTCTTTTGATGAATCTAGCCCAGGTACTAGCTCAAACATTGCAGGTCCAAATCCATATCCGCGGGGGGAGAGCATTTTCGTTGAAGACGAGGAAGAGGTGGAGCTGTTGCCCAAAAATTCAGCAGCTAATGACATTGTTCGAGCTCCTGATTTTAATTCACAGCCAGCACCGACGACCACCATTGCTGGTCCAGATCCTCCTCAAGTGACATGCTCATCGATTTGTGATGAACATGAATAAGAAGAAGCTTGTGAAGTGTCCACTCCCCTCCGGGTTCTCAAAATTCATCCTCCACAACAGATTATTGGAAGCTTGCACGAACGAGTTAGACGATCCAGGTTTTGCGATCCAAACTCTCATGCTCATTCTGCTTTTGTTGCTTCTTTTGAACCCAAAGATATATCACACGCACTCACTAATGAATCTTGTATTGTTGCCATGCAAGAAGAGTTAGAAAATTTTGAAAGAAATAATGTTTGGAAACTTGTGTCTCCACCTCAAGGTTACACTTTAATTGGAACTAAATGGGTGTTTAAAAATAAATAAAGTGAGGATGGGGTTGTGGTTAGGAATTAGGCTAGGTTGGTTGCTCAAGCTTTCACTCAAGTTGAAGGTCTAGATTTTGATGAAACTCTTGCTCCTGTTGCTAGATTAGAAGCCATAAGAATTTTGTTAGCTTTTGCTGCATCTAAAGGTTTTAAGCTATATCGAATTGATGTTAAAAGTGCTTTTCTTAATGGCTACATAGATGAGGAGGTTTATGTCAAACAACCACCGGGTTTTGAAAATTCAGATTTTCATAATCATGTTTACAAACTGTCCAAAGCCTTGTACAGTCTCAAACAAGCTCCTAGAGCATGGTATCATAGGTTAAAAACATTCTTACTTGAAAAGGGGTTTACCATGGGCAAGGTTGATAAAACTCTTTTTGTGCTTAAGCATGACAATGACTCATTATTTGTTCAAGTGTATGTGGATGATATTATCTTTGGTTGTGCTTCTCATGATCTTGTGTCCAAGTATTCAGCTATGATGAGTTCAGAATTTGAGATGAGTATGATGGGAGAACTCATGTACTTTTTGGGGTTGCGAATCAAGCAAACCCAGGAGGGTACCTTTGTGCATCAAACGAAGTATACAAAGGACCTCCTAAGGCACTTCAACATGGAGAAAAGCAAGCCTCTTCGGACACCAATGGGAACAACAACAACACTTGAACTTGATGAAGATGGTGAACCCGTGGATCAAAAAGAATATAGAAGCATGATCGGATCACTTTTGTACCTCACGACATCAAGACCGGACATACAATTCAGCGTATGTCTTTGTGCACGGTTTCAAATCACCCCACGTGCTTCACATTGTCAAGCTGTCAAAAGGATTCTCAAGTACTTACATGGAACTAAAGAATTTGGCATTTTTCTTCCTTCTTCCTCAACCGTTACTTTGAAAGCTTTTTCATATGCTGATTTTGGAGGTTGTAGGATTGATAGGAAAAGTACTTCCGGTGCTTGTCATTTTCTTGGTAATTCACTTGTTGCTTGGTCCTCTAGAAAACAAAATTCAGTTGCACAATCCACAGCTGAATCTGAATATCTAGGTACTTATAGTGCTTGCTCACAAATTCTTTGGATTGTTCAAACACTTAAGGACTATAGGGTTGATCTAGATAGTGTTCCACTGTTTTGTGATAACACTAGTGCTATTTGCATTGCTAAAAACCCTCTGCAACATTCTAGAACTAAGCACAATGTTATTAGGTATCACTTTCTCCGTGATAATGTTGAAAAAGGAAACATTGTGCTTCACCATGTAGATACCGAACAATAATTGGCTGACATTTTTACAAAACCTTTGGATTTCACCGATTTTTGTTACATTCGTAGTGAAATAGGGGTTATGCATCCTCATGGCTTAAATTGAGGGGGAGTTTTCAAACTTGAGAAGTCTATGTGTGAATCTGAAATTAAAATAATATAAGCATAGTATTTCATACATATATCACTTTGTGATTCCTTTTACATGCTAAAAGTACTTACTACATTACTCGTGTTATACATTTTGTAGTTTTTGTCATGTCTAGTAATTGGAATAATTACTTACACTAAATCTGGTCATGGTTAAACTTTCTTGCTTTTTTGAACATGTTGCATGCTCACAAGTGTTTTTAATCATAAAGAATTAATCAAGTAATCAACTAACATGTTGATTTTTTGTGAACAAATATAAGTTGATAAAAGATCAAGAGAATATACATGCATCACACTTCTTCTTTTGAGATGGCTTATCATTGCACTTAGATATGAACTTGGAAGAAGTTGTGTATGACTAAAACCATGTCCTTAAGCTTCTGATTGTCAAATTACATAGGCTTGGCTTGGTTGGTTAGAATAAGGCAGATGCGCATATAATTTCTTGCAAATATCATATGTTCTAAATTTGTGCTTTGAAAATAATAAAATGCAGCAACAAGTGTCATGCTTTCAGGTTTTGAAATAGTTAAGTTTGTGAGATCATGACTTGTTAAATTGGAAATTACATTTGATCTCTAGCATGGCTTACACTACTTTATGTATCTCATTGTTGTGATAGTATAAGTTACTTGATGGTATGACTTGGATGAGCTTTGTTTTATATGTATATGTTATAATATGCTCATAACAATTAAAATTTGTCTTGTAAACCTTGCTGAATACATTGTCTAAGGGGGAGAGATAATATGTGATTTTTTTTAAAAAAAAATGAATATGCGAGGGGGAGACATTGATTACACATTGCACATATTCACAATTGTTTTTGGCACGATTCTTCTCAGGGGGAGAATTTGTTTTTCTAATATTATTTATGTTTTCAAAGGGGGAGAAATTGTTTCCAAAACTTTTAATGTGAATAAGCCAATGTTCGGATCTTAAGTGGTGTTGCCAATGCATTCATCAACGGGGAGATTGTGAGGCCTATTTGTGCTGAATACATTGGCTTTGACAATAAAAGTTTTGAATGCTGCCATAACATCTTTTTAGCAAGGTCTGACTCTAGCTCCGAGCTTTTGCAAGGTCCGACAATAGGTCCCACTTTCTTTGTCTAGATCTGACATATTTTTGGGTAGCTCCGGTGAGTTTTGTCTTTAGCTCTGGCACGTCTTTGATAGCTCCGGCATGTCTTTGTTAAGCTCCGATATGTTTTGCTAGTTCCGACTTATGTTGGTTACCTCCGACATGTTTTTCTAGCTTTGACTTTTGGGATGACTAGTTTCGACTAGTTTTGGTAAGCTCCGACGCTAGGTTGTACTAGCTTTGGTAAGCTTCGGCGCTAGGTTGTACTAGCTTTGGTAAGCTCCAGCTCAGGCTCTGGTTAGCTTTGGCTAGGTTCAGAGCTTGATCGCAATGTTCCTGCTTTTATCTTGCATTGTTTCAATCTTGCTTTATATTCTTAGAAAGATTACTTAGTATTCATTTGCTATGTTTTTGGTGAGTTCTGGTTGATATGGCTGATATCGTTTTGATATGCTTTGCAACATGCGTATGTGAGGTGCTCACGTAAGGTGTTGTGTTCAGAACTGACTTGAGTCAAGTCGTAGACTTGGGCTCGTACGGATTGGTTGTTTGTTCATGTGCAGGTGTTGCTTGAGTTCAAGTCATGGCTGGTGACAGGATTTTTTGGACTAGTCTCAGGGAGGAGATGAGGTTCCAATAACCAAATTTAGGAGGAATTGTGGTTGAATGGGTCAGGAGGTCGTGCAGGATGATTGAATCAAGGGCAGTGCATATGACGGTTACTAGACGTCGAAGGAAGGTGTTTGCATGTATGCATGCGGTGCATTATGTGGCAACATGGTTCCGAAGATGGATTATGGATGGGAAGATCTGGTTGGAAGAATCAGATCGTATCGGTTGATGACTTTGGCTGCGGCGGAGTCGGTTATGGCTTGGTATGGAAAGTATCGAGTTGGTTATGATAGGATTTTGTGTGGGTCACGAACTTGTGTTGTTTTAGGAATGTGGGGTACATTCCTAAGGTGTTTGGAAGTCTTAAGATTGCTTCTATCTGCGTATAGAAGAGTCCTAAGCACTTCCTAGTTGAGATTGGGTTGGCCCAAGGGATGGTTATATAAGCAAGGGAGGCCAGAGCTCATTGTAGCACGACTTTAGGGTTGTTCCTCTTGTGTTATATTGAATAAAATTTGTAGTTTGAAGGAAATTTTGTGCATTGTTCGTCCGACATGTTCCAGACAATTTTTACTCGTCAAGTTTCTGGACAGCACTACCTTTTGTCGGTGGTTTTATCTTAACTCGAGTTTTACATATCCAATTGACGTGACTTGATTTTGGTTTGTCTTCACAACTTGATTATATATCATCTGTCAAAATTTCACGGTCATTGGATTTGTGGTTTCTGATCTACACGAGTTTCTTTGCAGCGTTCCAGAACTGTTTTTCTGGGGTAGGACAGATTGACCTTTGTTCGATCTTTTGATCATAACTTGAGTTTCTCTCGACAGATTTGAGTGATTCTTCTTGTGTTTTCATCGTGACTTGATTCTCTATGATATTTATATGACTTTTGTCCCGGTGAAACACATTTAGATTAGTCTCACACACGATTTCTTTAACAGATCGTTTTTCTGCCGAAAGGGTTGAGATTTAATTGTTTCTGCTGCGTAAGATTTTTTTACATCTACCATTCACCCCCCTCTGATGGCTTTTCACGTGCTCTTCGATCCTACAGATTCCAACGTTTCCTTCCCCACGGTGAGGCTAAGAGTATATGGTGCCGCCATCGGCCCTCTCGTCGGGGTGTGCGTTCACTGTTGGGTAAGCGCACTGTCATTGGGCGGCTCGATGCGATGCCTAGCACCGGGTAAGGATGAACCCGAAGGTCCGGTGGTGGCACCATTGTCTTCTTTGGTGAGAACGTCGGCCATGTCGATGAAGACAAATGCCCTAAGGTGAGTAACTCAATTTTAATCCCCTTTATGATTTCTAATTTTTGAGTGTTTGATCTAATTCAAACTCGAATTGGATTCTAATTTCTTTATTGATTTTGATTCGATTTGAATCTTGATTCAAATTGAATCATAATTTCCATGTGTTTGTCCTGATTTGGGAATCAAGAACCCTAGTTCCAAATTTCGTTTTGAAGTCAAATTGAATTTGAAACCTTAATGCCTAAGTCGAATCCCCTCCTTCTAATTGTTGTAGAATTCACTTAGTTCTTAGGATTTGATCTTAGGAAGCGTAACCGAAACAACCCAAAGCCAATTAGGATGGCTCTGGTACTATTGTTAGAACTGAGGGTTTAGTTCTTAGGCCTCATTGGTCATTAGGCATTCAGTTGTGGCATGAATAGAGAGATTAACAATCACTAATACACCCTAATCTATATGATGAGAACTTCGAGATGATGGTTGAGCGCTGTCGGAGTGTGCAAACAACACTTCCTCCGGTATTACTAAGAAGTAGTCCGCGAAGGTTCCTATTTAGGCAGGGAGCAAAATCAAGATCCAAGAGCAACGTGACACGAGGAGTTTTATGTGGTTTTGGCCGCCGTAATACCCTACTCCACGGGGTGTTTGTGTATTTTAAGAGCTTGTGTAAGCTTCCGTGTGGATGAGTGAGAATGTTTCTCTTCTAGCGTGCAGCTAGTCCTTTTATATGCCAACGACTAGCTGTAACAACATGTTCCATGGCCTGACAGGTGGCCCCAGCTGTAATAACAACTCTATACACGATCTACGGGTATTAGATGGAGGTTAATAGTGTGATAGCGTGCCTTAATGGTAGCATTATCGGTCTTGATAGTTCTCTGATCGTGCGTTACTAATATAGCATTAATGACACGTTAACTAGGTCTTGTAACGGCCAATCGATAGCCCCTGAACGTCTGCACTGTTTGAGATGCCGTTGACTTCCCGTTGTAGACATAGATCCGAACGTGTGACACATGGCAGCACCGGAGCTTCCCTCTGTAGGGAGGTAGGTCCGGAGCTACTGGGCAAGTGGCAGTACCGGAGCCTCCCTTACAGGGGAGGAAGGTCCAGTACCCAAGTCCACGTGGTAGCACCAGAGCCACTCAGAAGTGGGAGGCAAGTCCGGCACTGAAGGACACGTGGTAGTGCTGGAGCCACCCTAAGGAGGGAGGCAGATCCGCCACAGCGAGACACGTGGTAGCGCCAGAGCTCCCCTATGGAGGGAGGCAGGTCCAACACTGCATGACACGTGTTTCCTCTGGCAGCCCACAGGACTGGAAGGTGGAACTTAACACCTCTTCTTCTAGTACGAAGGGATACCTGGTATGCAAGGTATCAATAGTGGCCCTAGGCCCACCTCTAGTGAGATTGTTAGGTTTCGATGCCGGATGTGGGGCCATTATCTCTCCCACACTGCTGCTTCAACTTTTCCTCTTGGGACACATGGCCCTTCTTTATTTGGTAGGTGATATACATGACGTTCGGATGTCAAGCAATTGAAGGACGCCGGTTCCTTGCGCACTCTTCGTAGTCCTGTCAGGTCGCTGCTCTCGGGCTTCTAACTTCTCATCATGACAACGGTTCACCTAGTGTGACTTTTTTGGCAAAGTTGACCCGACACCTCTTGTCATTGACGAGGTAACTTTCTTGAGCGTGGTCAAGGTCGGGATACAGTTGTCATCCAAGCGTTGCTGAGGCTTAATAAAGGGAGAGGCACTGCAAGGTGAGAGAACTCTTACGCACTGATATGTTCTTGCTCATAGGGTTCTCCGCTTGAACCCTTTCATCGTGCTCCCGCTTTTGCTCAACTTTGCGGCGATGGAACTCGCACTTCCCCCCATCAAGATTGTGAGTAAGAGGGGTCTCACAAGAGTCCGGAAGCTGATGGGCTGGCAGAGCGACTCCTTAAACAATGCTATTCGTTGCAGCAATGTAACATCCCGATTTTCAAACTTTGGCGAATTAAAATTTGAATAGGAACTTATAATTTAAACACTAGGAAGAAAATTATTTTATAAAAGAATAATATAAAATATATGCATCTCATGTTGCATTTGCATTCATCCCTAGGTATTAAATTTATTGCCAAGACAAATACATTAAAAGTAATTAAATTGGCATAATGAATATGGAATGAAAGAAATAAAGAAAAGAAAATGTAATATGGAAGAAAGAAACAATAGTTGATAAGAATCATATAATATATAACAAATATAAAGACAGAGAAAAATATATAACTTTAACAAAGTAAATAAATAAATAAATAAAAGAATATATATGTAAATAACAAATAATATAAAAATAAAAGATAATAATAATAAAATATATAAATCAATAAATAATAGTTAACAATTATAAACAAAGTAAAATAAATAAAATAAATAAATAATAAACAAAGAATAAAAGAAAAGGGAAGGAAAAAAGAAAACAAAAAAAACAAAACAAAGTCAACCGTGCACTAGAACCTGGCCACGCCGCCAAGAGAAGAAAAAAAAGAAATAAAGGAAGGAAAAATAAAAGAAAACAAAAAAGGCAACCGAGGCAGGCTGCACGCGCGCCCCTCGCGCCAGCCCACCCCGCGCACTCGCGCGCCCTGCACTACGGCCAAGATGCCCCGCGCGCCCCATGCGCTCGTGTGCCCCAGAACCAAGCCATTCGCGCGTCCAGCGCGTCCAAGCACGGCTCGCGTTGGGCCAGAGGCCGAGTTATATACGGTCGATGCCGCTTTGCCTATTTAAGGAGTTGAAGGCAACGACGATTTTTGTTGACTGGAGCGATTTCCAGTGCCCAGAAACCCTAGCCGTCAGACAAAAAAAAAAGGGAGAGCAAGCCCTAGCTGCCAGGGAAAAAAGAGGAGAACAGAAGGGAACGGCTAGGGAAAAAGAAGAAGAAGAAGAGAAGGAAAAATGGGATGAATGAGCCATTGTCCGAAGGGATCGTCGCATCGTCGCCGTTCATCGTGGGAGATCACTACGTCGCCGCCGTCGTCGTCCCGCCGGAGGAGCACATCGCCATCTCCTTCATCTACGTCATGCCTTCGTCCTCTTCGTCTACGTCAGGCCGCCGTCATCTTCATCAATGAAACTCTAGATTCTGGAGACACACGTCGCGCTGACGTTTCACGACCATCTGGACTAGATGCGCACATGTTAGGTATTACAGTCTAGATCTATACAACTATTTTGATTCTAATACTTGAATTAAATAACGTGTAGGATTTGTTTTATTTGAGCGGCCATTAATCATTGTTAGATTATTTTAAATCACTTAGATTAAATCATGCAACATCAGTAAGTTATTCTAGATTTACTAAATTTTATGTTTTCAGTATTATTTAATCTGTTTTCAGATTTAATAAATAAGATTAAAGCCTAGTTAATTCATAAAGTATCAAAATAAATGCAGAAAAAATCTAGAAAATTTAGAATAATGTTAGTAACTAACTAATAATATTTTCATCCTATGAAACACTCTGTAATTAATATTTTGTCTCTGAATTAATTATAATTTATTCCAAACTTGCTCAAATAAATAGGAAGTCATTATCAAAAATTATTAAAAAGCCATAAAAATTTATCTAGCATTAATGCAAACATATTTTATACATGCATCCGTATTTTGCATATTGATTAGTATTTGCAATGTATTTATTTTGTGTTTGTATGTGTATGCGTTTGAGTGCAAGTAGATGGGTACGCTCAAGTGGTTACGATCGAGAAGCGAATATGTGAGGATCTTCGTGTACAAGAATTTGATTTGCTTGACCATCAAATTGCGGAATACTAAGGCAAGTGTCCTTGATAATATTGATCCTATTTTATTAAATGTTTTGTTTGCAAATTTGCATGCTCATGTCAATATGATGGGAAACCCATACGTAGGAGTTTACTAGCGTTGTATGCCACCCCTTGTCGCCGGGATATACATGATGAGTCGGGTATGGGTATTTTTCTTTTTGCACCGCATCTCTACACGTGTTATGGGTAACTTAAATAATATGCTTGACAATTTTAACTATGAGAATTTGGGATGGTAATAAGATGATGATTAAATTAGCAACATGGAACTTAGGTGATCTAAGCAAGCATGGTTTTGTGGAACGGGTTGGATGGTATGGTGGTTTTGTTTGCCTTAGATCTAAGGGTCGGTTGATTTGAGAATATACCAGGACAATAGTGCCACCACAAGGCCAAGTATGGGTGTGGCGTAGCTGAATAATTAGGAGTGCTTCTAGTATTGCATGGACCATTGGATGGCGCGGGGAATGGGAGTCGAGGAGGGCTACCCTGGGATCCGCATGGCACATAGGGGGCCGTGGGTGGGAGAATAGATATTCAAGCCTGCCGGTGAAAACTGAGTAGGTCCATACATACTAGTAGTCCCTTTTAAAAGACTATTTTATTATCACTTGGCCACACACTAACGGAAGTGTGAGACGGCAAAATGGAAGCTCTTAGTCATCGAAAGGTGATAGAATCATGAACATGTAGGTAAATTGGTACAACCTCTACAAAGTGTTAAAAGCTATCATGATAGCCGTGCTCCCAGTCACGAGCACCTGGACAACTTCCATGATTGGAATTGGACTTGGATTTGGGATGGTTCGGTATGGGATTGGTTATATGAGTTGGTTGGTTATGAGAAGAGATAGATTTTGCATATGGTCATGATATTGATTGTTGGTTGGTTATAAATATATTATGACGGTAATTGAGAGTGATGGATATGGATTATGATAATTACTTGGGATATGATGGGAGCTAAACTCACATAGACATTTTTGGCTGCTTTTACATGTTTATGAACTATTGTACTTTTCTGCAATTAGCCATTTATTATCATCCTTGTTTTTAGCTACATGTCATACTTTCCCACACTTGCTGAGTACGACATATACTCACTCTTGCTATTCCCCCACTTAATTCGGCTGCATGAGATATTTTGGAAGACAATATGGAGAACTAGGCGTGAGTACTAGCGTCGATTGCATGTGGAGTTGGAGCCACCTACGCTAGATTATTTTCTGCTGCAATAGAATCAAGGTATATTTATTATTCATGACATGGTTATTTCTGTTTACCGGTTGTGATGTTGATGTGTATGTGTAAAGCAACATCATGGGCACAAATATCCTGCACTTGGTTCGTTTTTTCAAAACCAAGTGTCACAAATTAGTATCATAGTCGTGTTGACAGTAGGACGCAAGACTAGGTAGAATGGACACCGTAGAACACATAAAAACTATCTTCTAAAAAGTTATTTTCAAAAATTGCTTGCTGCTACATTGTATTTTGCCAATAAAACCACCGTAAGGTGCTGTTTGCTACTGCCTTTTAAATGCAATTTCAGCTATATTTTGATGCACTTGCTGCTGCAATTGTTACTAATATTTTCGTTTAAAAATGTTTGGTTTACTGCGGCTAGATGTGAGTAAACTATTTTGCTAACTACTGCAATTCTGTCCCTTTTCCCTTCTTTTGATGTTGCACACCCTCTGTTTTCTCTCTTCCTTGCTGTTGTATTTCAAAACACTCTCTGCTGAAGATTTTTCCATTTTGAGCAATATGCGATTTGCTGCTGCAATTTCCTGACATGTAGACACTTTACACCGAAACACGTAGAACCTGAACAGTCACCCATAGGGATGCCTTCACCATTCCGTAGTTACGAAAAATATTGTCACTACAAGAACCCCGATGATTTGTGACGGCCAGGGCCGTCACAAATAAGCTATTTGCGACGGCTATTGCGACGGTTTTCGTCCATCGCAAATTATTCGTCGCAATTAAGCTTATTTGCGATAGACACCGTCGCAAATAATGCTATTTGCGACGGCTGGCTGCTGCCGTCGCAAGTTATTGCCAGGGTGCAGGTGGCCCCACACGTCTATTTGCGATGGCCTGGCCATCACAATTAAGGACCTATTTATGACGGCCTGGCCATCGCAAACAAGTCCAACCGATGGGACCCATGCGGCAATCCGACGGGATCCACGCGGCCATTTGAGCTGGCCCGTCCGTCGCTAATAGGGCCTTAATTGCGACGGCCAGACCGTCGCAAATAACAAAGACTATTTTTCGATGGCCAGGAGCCTTATTTGCGACGGTACTGTATAAAAAGCCATCGCAAATGAGTTTTTTATTTTTTTTAAAACAGAAAATGCTACCCGGCTCGATGGCCAGAATCGCAGAACAGACAACACAATATATCATAGTCACAAACAACATCACAATATATCGTCGATACATCGCACATCACCATCAACAAAGGAAATAAGGGCTAACTCGCCCGTCTGACCTATGAAGCCACCTCCGAAGTCGAAGTCATCGTCGCGCCTCATTCCAGGTGGCGGTAATGACAGCGACGGAGTTTGAGGAGCCGTCGCAGATCCCTGCAGCTAATGAAACTTAGAGTTAGTATATAAATGCATCAACATCTCTCTCCCTCCCTTCCTCTCCCTCTATCTTCATCTTCATCTCCCTCTCTCCCTCTCTCTCTTCATTCCTCTCTCCATTTCTCTCTCTCTCTCTCCCACTCCATATCTCTATTGCTATCCTTTTCCCTCTATCTTCCTCCCTCTTTCTCCATCTCCATCTCCATCTCCCTCTCTCTCTTCATTCTTCTCTCTATCTCAATCTATCTCTCTCCCACTCTATCTCTCTATTGCTATTCTTTTCCCTCTATCTTCCTCCCTCTTTCTCCATCTCCATCTCTCTCTACCTCTGTCTTCCTCTCTCTATATCCATCTATGTCTCCCTCTCCCTCTTCATTCCTCTCCCACTCTAGCTCAATCCTTTTCCCTCTATCTTCCTCCCTCTTCTAACTCTATCTCTCATTCTATCTAACTATCTCTCACTCTCTTTACTTGCTTTATTTTGGCTAAGATGAGGTAAAACTAGAATTGTTATGTTGACATAGAAATTTACCTGACCTACAGAAGAATGGTCGCCTGGAAGGATCGGTAGTGGCGTTAGCTGGATCCCCAGACCTTGCGCCCGAGCCAAGACCTGTCATTGCAAACATTAGATGTTACCTAATAGTATGTCATTTACGCTAAATTAATGAAAACTTCAGTTTTCATTTTGTTACCTCTATTGTATCCCGCATCTGCGCCATCCAGTCTGCCTTGGAAGAGATGGTGGCCTCCATCACGATCCTTTGCCGTTCCGCCTTTCTCCTTTCCTCCTCCTATCGCCTGAGGTTCTCTTCTATAGTTTGTCGGAGGGATTGCATCTCAATGTCTCTCCGCGAGAGGCGACGATCTGATGTGCCCACCGACGAAACCTGCATGGAGCCGCCTCTGGCGGGTCTTACCGCCTTTGAGTCGACAACTCCGTCGAATATGGAAAGCCTATAAAAAAAGAGTCAATAATATGAAATTGAAATATCTTGAATACTTTGAATTGAAAATGATAAAATGACTTATGAACACACCTTCCTTATGCTTTTCCACCTTCGCTTGTATACGCGGATTGAGGATCAATTTGTTCGTCTTCACAATCAACATCTTCGCCATGTATCTTCCTAGCCTCCTCCCCGTACTTAGCCCGGAAAACACAAAAATTGTGTAAGTTCAACAATCCATATAGTTATATTTACTATGAATGATTTCTAAACTTACCAATCGCTCGACTGTAGCCCAACTGCACCCCTAAGGCTGAGAAGGGTCCCTGTGACCTCTCTTCCAGATCTCAGCATGGGTCGGCGGCACCCCCGTCTTGCGCTCCTGTCAATATATGTTAGTACAAACAATATATTATGAATATATAAACATAAGTTACATACACTTACCATGCGTTTAGCTAAACGCAAGTGCTTATCTTATATGTGCTTGCTCTTCCCCTTAACCCCTTTGCACTCTCGAGCCTTCCCGTACATAGCCTTAAACTCATCGCTAGCCCAGTACCAAAAAAGGGCCCGAAATGCATCGGACCGACCCTGCATCCAGATCACGTGGCCCTGCACATAGTTGTAGGTCGTTAAAAATACCATTGAGGAAATTATCAGAAAAAGTACTTACTACACCCCCACGTACCTGCGTGTATTGCTCCTCCGTCAGGTGCCTCTCGCTCGCTTGCCGAAAGTGTAGCACGTGGTGTTGGTTCGCCTTCAAGTGGTCATTAATAATTTGAACACGAGCGTTCGATAAAGCTTGTCGAAGTGCCTTTGCAGTGTTGTAGTTAAATACTCTCCTCGCATCCTCAAACATGTGAGGGTCTTTCGGGACCTCTAAAATAAACCTTGCATATGATAAAGAATATATTGAAGAAATGTTCATTAAAAGAGTGTAAGAGTTAAACTTAGAAACCTTTTTTAACATACATACCATAAAATCGGCCCATACGGCCTCTTGAAGGTTGTCATGCTCCTGGAGATGGACGCGTGCGTAGTCCTCCCACGAAACAGTAGGCATCCCGTTGATGACCCCGGGATAGTGCAAACGCACTAAGGACGCGAGGACACCGTTCACCAGTCTTTGGTGTCTCTCACTGGTGAAAGCCGCTTCGTACCAAACCTTGCAAGATATTTATTGATTCATTACTTAAGTAACCAAAAGAAACCGGAATTGAACACTACGATTTTTATTACCTGTCTCTGACTGGACGAATCACGATCCTCTCTGAAGGGACGGCAGGAGGACTGACAAAGTGAGTCCTCCTAGTCCTCCGCGTCTGCTGGGGCGCCACGTCAGGTGACTTAGAAGGCTCGTCACCAGCCGAGTCAAAGGGCTTAGGAATAGAAGGCTCGCAAGCTGAGGGCTGGCTCACCGAAGGGTAGCCAAGCTCAATTGGCACCGTAGCCTATGAGTTAGTCAAGGAGGACTACAACCTTCAAATGATTCATATGTAAGTTTATTTGGAAATTGAATTTGAATAATTTATCAGAAACGAGTGAAATTTACCTGTGACGAAGCTCTAGCACTGTTCATAACATGCCCTAGCAGCTGAGAGCGTATGCTCCCAGTCGACGAGGCACATGCGAAAGCGTCCTCAGGTCTAGAGGGGTAGAATCCCCTCGTCGGCGGTACCTTCTTACCCTTCTTTGACGTCATCCTATTTTAATAGATAATAAGTAATTATGCAAATAAGATATACAATATTCATGTTACTGTCTTCAAGAAAACATTACTTCTAATCACTTTCAAAATTCATCAACATCATTATCATGTGCCCTACTCCTTAAATCAGCCCAACGATCTTCCATCGTGGCCTGTTCTAATTTCCGTTTTCGCATATCATCTGGCTCTACATCTTCAACATCTCCAACTAATTGATCGAGTTGTGCACCAATATCGAAGATAAAAGTGTCTGGCAACTCTTCTTCTTGGTACATTCTTCGACGTCTTTGCTATAATGGTAACCATCATCCCCAGGAGTATATAACCGCTCACAAGATTTCACCTTATATACCACCCACCAAGAACTGCGCTTTGTGCATGGATAAGGTAGATAATACACTTGTTCAACTTGATGTGCAAGAACAAATCTATCGTAACCTCGTACTCGGTCCTTATGTTTCACTTCCAATATTACAAATGTGCGATCAAACCAGTCACAGTCAAAGAAGACAACTCGAAAGGTCTTATTTCTGATAAAATTAAATTCAAGGATTTTGTTAATGATCCCATACTAATCGGTTAAATTCCCTTTAGTGTCAATTGTTCTCGTCACAACACCGGAATTTGATGTTTCTGCGAGAGGACGAAGAGATTCAAAATGAGTTGTACGGAATTGAAAACCATTTACATCATATCGACCATAGCTTCTAACATTCACCAATCCATAAGATAGCTACTACAAATCTTTATGGGCATTGTGAGTCCGACACTGTCAAAAATGATCCTAATTTAAAATAACACCTCTTTAATAATAGTTACTTGTAATATATAAAAGACGAGAGAGTATTGCATAAGCTCGAAACCAGGATCGGAAACCTGACCCTCCATTTATTCCATCCTTTCGCATCCCTTCTACTTGTTTGGCCGTAGGATGATGCCTATGTGGCAAACAATGTCTATGGAACTCGCTAAATGTGAAAAAAACACCTTTTCGAATACATGTGTAACAAAATATGTTGATAAGCATAAATGTAGGACAAACACTTACTCGAAGTATTCCTGCATGCCTTCTATATTTCCATATGCTTCTGCGAAGCATCCTTCCACCCTTGTCCTGTTGCCAACCATTGGTTTCAGATATCATAGCGCTCTTTCAATATGATACATCCACCTGTATTGCACAAGACCACAAAAATTAGCTTTGAATGCAAGATGGATAAGCAGATGTTGCATTGGATTGAAGAAACACGGTGGAAAAAAATTTCCATCTTACATAAAAGTATGGGTATCTCCTTCTCTAACTTATCCATCATCCCTATCTTCATGTCTTTATCACAAAGCTGTCTATAGAAATAGGTGAGCTCGGCTAAAACCTTCCACACCGCATCATCTAGATAGCTCCGAAACATAAAAGAGTCTTTACATTATTAATATGATAATCATGACTCTTCAACCTAGTGAGGTTTCCTATGTTCACATTCATGGCTCGTTTCAGGCTAGTTGCATAACCATCTGGGAATTTCAAAGGTTTCATCCATTTAATTAGTTCTCTCTTTTCTTTAGATCGAAGACAGAAAGAAGCACGTGGCTTTCCACCACTTTCAGATATTTCAAGAGTTGGACGGTGACAAATGTCTGCCAAATCTAGTCTAGCTTTGTAATTGTCTTTCGTTTTGCCAGGCATATCCATGCAAGTGCTTATGATAATTTCGCTCATGTTACGCTCCTGATGCATGACATCAATATTGTGCATCAGAATCAACGACTTCACATACGAGCTCCCAAAGTCCACATATGTGAGTTCAATTGTGTTCCTCTACATAACCTACGAAATATCCAGGATGACGTTCATCTGAGACCAATTTGTCCAACATATCATAAATTTCTGAACCGTTGAGACATTTTGATGGTCCTTTAGTGACAACAGTGTTCTTTATAAAGACATGCCTCTGTTGCCTAAATATATGACTCGAAGACAGCCAACGTATGTGACAATCGAAGTAAGATATTTTGCCTCCAAGAGTTAGTCGAAAGCAATCTGTGTCTGAAGCACATATCGATCACATCAGATGACCGTGAGTGCTCCATCCAGAAAACAAGCCGTATCCTAGCAAATCATGGACGGACCACAAATAAGCAGCTCGATGGTTGAATTTCTGCTTCTTGTAACTGTCGTACGCTTCGACTCCTGTCAATACAAGGATTCTGGTTTATCGCAATGAAAAAATTTGTTGCAATAGGTCATTTTCGCCGCGATAAGTCACTATTGCAACCAAAAGGAGCGTGGCGATAGTTTTTCAAATCATCATAATAATTCCCGTGGCGATAGGGTATTGTGACGCCTTGACATCCATGGCTAATAGTATGGTATTGCTACGATTTCACATCGATGGCAAATAGGACGCTATTGCAAGGATTTCATGTATTACGATGATTTATCGTATTGCAACAAATAGTACAGTATTGCAACGAGTTCACGATCGTGGCCAATAGTACAGTATTGCAATGATTTCATATTTGTGGCAAATAGTTTGTTATTACAATGATTTAGCATATTGCAACGATTTAACATATTGCAACGAATAGCATGGTATTGTAACGATTTTACATTCGTAGTAATTGTATGTGGTTGCAATGATTTCACGGTCGTGACAATAGTACAATATTGCAACAATTTCTCATTAGTGGCAAATACTACAGTATTGCAACGATTTTCACAGCTGTGGCAAATAGTACGATATTGCAACGATTTACGGTATTGCGACGATTTAACATATTGCAACAAATATCACGATATTGCAATTATTTCACATTCATGGAAAATAGTATGGTACTACAACGATGTCACGGCCGTGGCAAATAGTATGCTACTGCAGCGGTTTGACGTTCGTGGCAAATAGTATGTTATTGCAACGATTGCACAAATGTGGCAAATAGTAGTGTATTGCAACGATTTCAGATCCGTGGGAAATAGTATGGTACTGCAATGATTTCACATCCGTGGAGAATAGGTTGGTATTGCAACGATTTCTTATATGTGGCCACAGGTTCGTAATGCAATGTTTCCTGATCTGTGGCAATAGGTTTCTAATGCAACATTTCCCTTATCTGTAGCAATAGGTTCGTAATGCAACGTTTTCTGATCTGTGGCAGTAGGGTTCTAATGCAATGTTTAATGATTTGTGGTGATAGAGGTGTAATGCAACATTTTTTATCTATAGCAATAGTGTTGTAATGCAACGTTTACTGCATGGTGGCAATAGCAGTCTAGTGCAGCGTTTTTTGAGTCGTGGTCAAATGTTTATGCTGCAACATTTTGTAATTCGTGGCAATAGCTTCCTATTGCAACAATTTATCATTCGTGGCATGAAACTCGTAATGCCACATTTTATAATTAGTTGCATTAGAATCCATATGCACCAGGTTTGATAATTAGTGGCAACAGAATCACGAGTTTAACAATAAACATCCATCAATTGATATTGTAACACGCAAAACAACACTCAAGTATTACGTTGTTCCAGACGTGTTTGCATGTAATTTTGCCTAAGCTGACCTGGACTAATTGTTGCAGCAGGTGGCTTTTAGCGGTTCCTTTGGTGGACCTTTTGTGGAGTGGTCTCCATCATCATTTTGTGCATTTCAGCCATTGAGACACGCATGTCCTGCATTCCCCTAGCTATCTGTTCACGATCAGCTGCTATCTGACCTTGTAAGTTCTGGACTTGAACGTTTAACTCTTCATTCGTCTGGTTTATGCAGTCCATATGGGGAGTTAAGCTATCATTTCTTCCTTCCAACTCCTGCACTTGGTGATTGAGGCCTAAATTTCTATCTTCTAAGTTTCGAACTTGGTCGTTGAGGTGTTCAAACATCTGGATATGCATACGTTCACGTTCGGGACCAGTTGTGTTATCCATATAACCACGCCCCCAAACTTGTGATCCTACACAACCTATTGAGGATCTGTAACAACGCTAGAAGATGTGGTTTCTCTCCTCATTTGGAATTGGGCCTCCCTGCTCAGCTTCCATGTCGTCTACTTGGGCACGTGCCTGGATCTATATACAAAAAGAAAAGTCACAGGTAAATTACAAATATTTATTTAATTGGGGATTGTTTGAAGTGTTACTCACATGTACAACTTCTGTCAGCTTGTTTGCCCAGTCATCGTTCTCCAACAAATGGCTTGCCTCCCACAGTTGTATGTCATCGGGTTCTTTCGGTCTCTGGGTTTTGCTACATAAAATACAAGTAAAAATCAACATGTCGGTATACATATTGTTTGCAACGCAAAGTAAAAGCGTGATTTATTTTTCATACCATCTCGTAACTAAGGTTGGTGTAGCATTTGGAGCCAAGCAAGTGACTCGCCTTTTGTCTTCTCCGATTTTGAGAATTGGTCCTGCTTATTGACTGCAATAATTTTAAGAATTAATTCCACGAATGAATGTAAATCAAATAGTTTTTGTATGATGCGAAGCTTTTAAAAAGTTAGTTGACCTTGAATCTCTGACCGACAATATTCTATTAGGTGCAACCACTTGGGCATCGTTACGTCAACGGGCTTGTTTCGTATACGTTCTTCATCAGTAGAATAACTCTTATAGGTGGCATGCAAAGTTGAGCGCCACCCCTTGTAGCGCTCACCAGCAGTTTTTAAAAATTTTCTTGCGCTCTCCGATGTGTCCTCCATGTCCCAGGAATCATGTACATTGTATAACAAGTTGTTGTAAACATACAATATGGAGATTGCAAGAAAAAAATACTCGTGTGGGGGTGTGACAACACTAACAAGAATATCTCGTACTATATCTCTCTTGTTACTATGGCCAACCTCTGCCCACTTCCTTGCACCACTAAGGGATGCATGTCTTTTTGTAAACATAACCACATCATCGATAAAGTGTCACTGATTAATACCAACCGCAACACCCAACCTAGTGGAGAACTGAATTGGTAGCTTCACATGCTCCGTTCTACTAACTTGGGATGCATAGCGTATTCTGGCAACCTTATGTCCTTTAGCCACACTTCTTCCAAACTTATTTCTGAAAGTGCATCTAGGCATCCCTTGTGGGTTTTGGTTGATTTATGACAAACAAATGATATCCTAACCAAATTGTTGAGATGAACGCAGGTCTTAAAAGAAATTATGAAGAAAGCGCAAAAAGAAAGGAGACTGAGGATCTATATGGAAAAGAGCTCAAGAGCTGAATAGATTAGATCATTGTGTATGGAGTGTGTTGGAGAAACACGCCCCAAGAGCTCAATCACAAGAAAACTCACTCACTGCACTAATTTATACAGGTACGGACTAGTCCGATAATATCCACACTAGTCCGATAACCCCTCTATTCAAAATCGGACAAGTCCTCCTAGTGTGGACTTGTCTGCACAGTCCGAGTCCACACAGACCGGACTAGTTTGATATTACCACGGACTAGTCCGATATCTTTCTAACTAAGATCGGACTAGTTCTCCCCAGTGCGGACTAGTCCTCAACACTTCATAACTTTGCACAAACATCAGACAAGTCCGATAATATCTGCACTAGTCCGATAACCTCTCTGACTAAAATCAGACGAGTCCATCAAATGTGGACTTGTCCCCAATTTGTTAAGGAGTTCACCACAATTGCACCTATAAAAAAATAACCGGATCAGTCTGAACTTTTCCAGAGCCTAAGTTAGACTAGTCCGCCCTAAGTTGGACAATTCTGATATTCCTGAGAACTTAGGGTTTCCTGCACGCCGCACACCAGACTAGTCCAGACTCCACCACGGACTAGTCCGGACCCTCGAAACCCTAATGATAACTTTTGGAAACACCATATGAATAGATGTGCACGTCCCTACTTTTATCTCTCTCGACTGCCAGCGCCGTCACACCCTCCAAGAGCTTAGAAAACACATCTCTCCATGCAATCCAACACAAGAAAGGTCAAATTCTTGAGGATCCATCTTGGATCAAAGGAGAGACACGATTCACACATTTGAGCTCTTGGGTTTGACTCTAACACACTACTGTTGTTTCATTGTTGATCTTAAGAGTGTGTTCTTGGTGGTGTTTGATTTGTAATCTTTGTGAGCCCTCAACCTGTGAGAAGACCCCTTGAACATGGTGATTTACCCTTGTGATAGTGAAATCTAATTGGTCTTCGTGGCGATTTGACGAGGTTAGGGTTGGTGAAGACCCGGTCCTTTCGTGGGCTCCTCAACGTGAATGTAGGTTGCCTTTGTGGGAACTGAACCACGGGATAAAAATCTTGTGTCAACACTTTGTGCATTTTGTTCTTACTTTTCGTTGATATCTAGGGTTTTACTTGATCTTGTTCATATTACATTAAAACATTGAATATAAGGTTAACTTGTGCAACATCCAGTTTCATAGAAGTATTACACTCTAATTACAAGTATATTTCCGCTGCATAGAGTCTAGGATCGGGATAATCCATCAAACTTGATCGATCTAGTCCGCGCGCACCGGATTAGTCCGCACTTTACTGGACTAGTCCGATTTCCTGGTAAGTGTTGCAGGTTCCGACTAAAATTCAAAAAGGCCTATTCACCCCCCTCTAGGTCACATTCAATTGGTATCAGAGCAGGACTCTTCGCAAGAGACTAATCGCTCAAAGAGAACATGTCGGTCATGAAGGATGTGCACAAGAGTCTCAACCAAGTGAAGGTTGAAGATGAAAAAGCTCAAAAAATGGAGAAGCTCCTCGGTGCCATTCAGGACTTCGAGGATGACAATGAGGAGATGCTTGAACTCAGGCACTCCTAAGGAAGAAAGCCCTCTCCAATGGGAAAGTGAAGATCGAGGACAAGAAGGGGAGTAGTCACACCGACTACTCCCGATATCCTTTCAACTACGATCGCTTAAATTCTAATAACAGACATTATCTGTCTATTCCTTTATGAAAAGCCCTACACTCTAACGGGAATGATTACTCAATGTGGAGACAAAACATGAAAATGCACTTAATCTCACTCAATCCCAGCTTGTGGCATATTGTGTGTACAGGAATAGATATCCTGGACGACGATGAAGAGCTTACACCAAGCCAAGAGCAAGCAATTCAATGAAATGCTCAAACTGCAACAGTCATCACATCTTCACAAAGTAGGGACTAGTTCACCAAGGTGGATGGACTCGAGATTGCAAAGGAAATCTGGTACACATTGCAAACTGCACGTGAAGGCGATCGTCATGTGTGAGTGGCGAAGATCAAAACGATTGAAGGCGAATTGGGAAGATTCGGCATGGAAGAAGATGAGTCGCCACAGGACATGCACAACCGGTTAAAGACTCTCATCAACAAGGTTTGAGCATACAAAAGTAAGAAGTGGAATGATCATGAGGTAGTGAAGCTCATCCTTAGAGCTTTCATGCTTCGCAATGTTACCCTATGCTCGACGATTAGAAAAAGCCCCGGGTACAAGAAAATGAACCCGACGAGCAATATGGAAATATCATGAACTTCGAGATGATGGAGAAGCAAGCTAAACATGTCAAGGAGATTGTCGACCTCACCTCGACAAAGAAGAAAGGGGTTGCCCTAAAAGAAGCTCGAGAAGCTCAACAAGAAGAGGAAAGCGATGATGAGAGCAGCGATATTGATGAAGAGGACATAATCCTCTTGATGAAAAGATTCAAGAAAATGATGAAGAAAAGACAAGGGGGGAAATCAAGTGAAGGAAAATACAAAGAAAAATCAAGACCGAAGCTCACGCGGGCATGCTATAACTGTGGTGAATATGACCACTTTATAGTTGATTGTCCGTATGGAGAAAACCAGAATAGGACCAAGAAAATGAAGCCTCAACCCAAGAAATTCTTCAAGAAGAAGAAGCAAGCTGCACAAGCGCACCTAAGAAAGTATTGGGACTCAAATGATGAGTACTCATCCAAAGAGGAAGAGGAGATGGCTAGCATAACCATCGAGAAGACAACTAAGAAGTCCAGCCTCTTCCTAAACCTCGGCGCATGGAAGGGCAACGACACTTGCCTCATGGCGAAGGAAGGTAAATGAAAGGTAACAACAAAATCTACATCTTCGCGTTCTTTTGATAGTGATAGTGACGACTATAGTGATGATGAGAACATGCTAGCTGGCTTAGACAAGAAAACTGCTATCAAAATGAAATTCTTGATGGATAAGCTTGTTGATAGGGAGGGGCTGATTGATTGTCAAGAAGATATGATCATCCTCCAAAAGGAGGAGTATCTCAAGATCAATGAGCTCCTTGAACTTAAAAAGGAGTGAAGCAAATCACTTGAACTTGAGTTAGCTTCAAGCAAGGAAGCTTGTTTGAAGTTAAGCGACTCAAATACAATCATCATGGAAGAACTTGTTAAGTTAACCAAAGTTAACAAGATCCTTGAAGTGCAAGTTGAGTCACTCAAACAAAGTGACACTTCATACACTTCAAGCTCGCCCTATCAACCCCTTAAAATTGACACTAGCTTGAAAGACAAGTCAACCTCTACCAAGGACAAGCATCCATCCCAAAGTGGCATATTTGACAAGGAGAAGGTCAAATATGCACGTAGTGCATAATTGGCCACAAGACCTCCTAATGTCAAATATGGCATTGGGTATTCCTATGGTGAAAAGGAAAATGCTAGAAACCATAAAAATAAAATGGAGCGTATTGCCTTTGTGAGCGGAAACTCCTCTCAAACTAGAAAGACTAATGATACTAGTAAATCCAAGATAGTTTACACATATGAAAATCGGACTAGTCGGTCCCTACATGGACAAGTCCGGTCCTCCAGACAAGTCCGGCTTCTCGGACTATTTCTGTTCATGAACAACAACAACTATTGTTTAGAACTTTCGATGCATCATATGTTCTTATGAAAAGTTTTGGTAAAGTTTATGCTCATTATGTTGGGCCACACCATGGGAACACCAAGTCTCATGTGTGGGTGTCCAAATCTCTTGTAACTAACCTCAAAGGACCCAAGCAAGCTTGGGTACCTAAAACAAAGGCATGATTTGATTTTGTAGGCCTATTCCTCCGATGGATCCAAATGGGTGCTAGACAGTGGATGCACCAACCATATGACCGGAGAAAGAATGATGTTCATTGAGTACTAAGAGAATGACGATCCAAGCGAGGGCATCTATTTTGGAGAGAATATTCAAGGAAGGGTGCTAGGTACCCGTAAAATTGCAATATCATCTCAACATACTATTTCTCACGTTGTATATGTCGATTCCTTAGATTATAACCTGCTGTCCATATCTCAATTATGTGACAAAGGTTATAATTGCTTGTTTACTAATGAGGGTGTGACCGTTTCGAGCAGGAGGGATGACTCGATTGCATTCAAGGGTGTGTTGAAGGGAAAGCTTTATCTTGTTGACTTCAACAAAGATAAAGCCGAACTTGACACATGCTTGATTGCAAAGACCAACATGGGTTGGCTATGGCATAGACGGCTAGCATATGTTGGCATGAGGAATCATCAAAAACTCTTTAAGGGCGATCACATCCGAGGTTTAAAGGATGTTGTTTTTGAGAAAGACATGCCTTGTAGCGCGTGCCAAGCCGGGAAACAAGTAGGAGCACCTCATCCCGCGAAGAACGTTATGACTACAACAAGACCGCTCGAGCTACTTCATATGGACTTATTCGGTCCAATTGCTTACATAAGCATCAGCGGTAACAAATATGGCTTAGTAATTGTTGATGACTTTTCACGCTTCACTTGGGTTTTATTTTTGCAAGATAAGACCAAAACTCAAGGAACCCTCAAGAAGTTTCTCAAGCGTGCCGAAAATGAGTTCTCATGGAGGATCAAGAACATACGAAGCAACAATGGCACGGAGTTCAAGAACACTCAAGTTGAGGAGTACCTAGATGAAGAAGGGATAAAACATGAGTTTTCAGCACCTTATTCCCCTCAACAAAACGGAGTTGCCGAAAGGAAGAACCGAACCTCATAGAGATGGAGATAACAATGCTCGATGAATACAAGACCTCAGATCGGTTTTGGGCGGAAGCGGTTAACACCGCTTGCCACGCCATAAACCGACTCTACTTTTATTGACTACTCAAGAAGACATCATATGATCTACTCACGGGTAACAAACCAAATATTTCCTTTTTCGAGTTTTCGGTTCTAAGTGCTACATTTTGAACAAGAAGTCCAGGACTTGAAAGTTCGCTTCGAAGTCCGATGAAGGTTTCTTGCTTGGTTATGATTCGAACTCTTATGCTTATCGTGTCTTCAACAAGACCTCCAGACTTGTTGAAGTAGCACGTAAAGTAGTGTTCGATGAAACTAATGGATCACAAGAAGATCAAGTTGGTCCATGTGTGCTAGATAGAGAAGAAGCTCCTTGTCAAGCATTGAGAAGAATGGCGTTGGGCGATATTCGACCACAAGCGCCACCTCCAAATGCAAATGCACAAGATGAACCACAAGTAGAGGTAAACGATCAAGGGGGGGCTTCCACACAAGATCAACATCAAGAAGACAAAGATGATCAACAAGTCAATGAGGTCAACAATCTAGGGGGAGTAGAAGATGATGATGAAGACTCAAGACCACAAGTGCCACACCCAAGAGTACGCGTCCAAAGAGATCATCCCGTCGACAACATAATAGGGGACATTCAAAAGGGAGTAACTACTAGATCTCTAATTGCTAATTTTTGTGAACATTACTCTTCTGTATCCTTTTTGGAACCACGCGGGATTGAGGATGCATCAAAGGATCTGGATTGGGTGATGGCGATGCAAGAAGAACTTAACAAATTCAAGCGAATGAAGTGTGGGAACTCGTCGAAAGACCCAAGTTCAACGTTGTCGACACCAAATGGGTCTTCCGCAACAAACAAGACGAACATGGGGTGGTGACAAGGAACAAGGCGCGACTTGTGGCCAAAGGGTATTCATAAGTCGAAGGGTTGGATTTCGATGAAACCTTTGCTCTCGTAGCTAGGCTTGAATCGATTAGAATATTACTTGCATATGCTACTCACCATGATTTCAAGATCTATCAAATGGATGTGAAAAGCGCCTTCCTCAATGGACCAATCAAGGAGGAGGTGTATGTGGAGCAACCCCCAAAATTTGAAGATGAAGAGTTCCCCAACCACGTCTTTAAATTGCGTAAGGCTCTCTACGTCCTCAAACAAGCTCCTAGAGCTTGGTATGAGTGGCTTAGAGATTTCTTAATCTAAAATGGTTTTAAAATTGGCAAAGCTAATTATACATTATTCACGAAGTACTTGATAATGATCCCTTTGTTTGCCAAATTTATGTTGATGATATCATTTTTGGTTCAACTAACAAATCCTTCTGTGAAGAATTTAGTAAAAATATGAAAGATAGGATTGAAATGTCTATGATGGGAGAGCTGAAATACTTCTTGGGATTCCAAGTGAGGCAACAAAAGGAAGGGACGTTCATAAGCCAAAGTAAGTATACTGAAGACATACTAAAGAAGTTTGGAATTGACAAGGCGAAGCCTATAAAGACTCCCATGGCAACAAATGGACACTTGGATCTCAATGAGGATGGACCAAGCGTGGATGAAAAGGTAAATTGCTCTATGATTGGATCTCTACTTTACTTATGTGCATTTAGGCCAGACATTATGTTTAGTGTATGTTTGTGTGCAAGGTTTCAAGCCAACCAAAAAGAGTGTCATTTGACAGCCGTAAAAAGAATCTTGCGGTATTTAGTTCATACACCCAACCAAGGCCTTTGGTATCCTAAAGATTCCAAGTTCAATCTCATTGGATACTCTGATGCAGGTTATGCCGAATGCAAAGTAGATAGAAAAAAGTACTTCCGGTACATGCCCATTTCTAGGTAGATCCCTAGTTTCTTGGTCCTCCAAGAAACAAAACTCCATTGCCTTATCCATGGCCGAAGCGGAGTATGTTGCAGCCAAGAGTTTCTGTGCAAAACTCCTTTAGATGCGACAAACTCTAAGGGATTACGATTACAATATGAGCCGTATTCCACTCCTTTGTGATAATGAGAGTGCTATTAAGATTGCCCATAACCCTGTTTAGCACTCTAGAACCAAACATATAGACATCCGACACCACTTTTTGAGAGACCACTCAATGAAAGGAGACATAGCTATTTCCATGTCAACACCAAAAAAAACAACTAGCAGCCATATTCAACAAGCCACTTGATGAAAACCGTTTTTGCGAGCTCCGAAATGAACTAAACATCCTTAATGCTCGGAATGTGGCTTGAAAAATTGCATACCTGTATGGATTCTTCAAAATACGTTGATTGTGTTGTGAAAACCATCTCTCTCAATTTTTCTCCAAAAAAATAATTCAATTACTTGATCTTGATGAATTATTGACATTGCTTGATTGTTGTATGCTTCCTGATCATATTCATCAAGATTACTTGATTGTTTTGGCCCCATGTTTTCTTTATATGAACCTTTGAATATATACAAATGGGCTAATCTAATCTGTTATGGTGACCACGGACTAGTATGTGGTTATCCGGACTAGTCCGAAGAGTGTCCGGTAGTCCGGACAAGTCCGGCCAACCATGAACTAGTCCGATTTTTCGACTCCATAACCCTAGCCGCCGCCAAGACCTAATATTCTTCATCCTCACAACTTGCCCCATACTCTCTCTCCTCGCTCGAGTTCTCCCAAGGTGATTTCCTCCATTCTCCATCGAATCCCTCCAAGTTTGGGTGGAAAACGATCTCCATTGCATAGGGATTGAAGACCATGGACTTGTCCGCATCTTCAACCCCTCCATCTCCAATAATCAAGGATCTTCGGTAAAATTTCCTCCCAAACCCTAGAAAATCGTGATTTTCTTCATTGTTGACTAAATAGCCTAGTTCCTCTTGGTTAATACATGCCTCCTTGCTGTAATATATTTACCTTGAACTAGTTTTGCATTGCGAATCACCATTTGTCATCTAGTTAGGGTTTGAGGTGATGAACACCGGACTAGTCCGGTCCATGTACGGACAAGTCCGGTCCCCCGGACTAGTCCGTACTTGTACACCGGACATGTCCAATTTTTAACTAATCTCAACCCTAATTTCTCAATCCTCAATGCACCTCCTTGCCATCAATTCTTATCCATACATTGTACAATGCTCTCTCAGGACAATGTCGAACGAGAACATCTCCGACTTTGAAGATGAGGTGGAACAAGACTTGTTGCTGCATGCTTCAGAGTCTCGCGCTCAAAAGAGGCAAGAGCATCCCTCCGAGCCTGCACCTTCCCCACCTCAGGTGCAATGCAAGGTGCCCGCCAAGAAGCCTGCGTCCAAGGTCAAGGACACAGCTGGCTCCAGCTCGGCGGCTCTTCGCCAAGTGAAGTGCAAAGGAAAAGGAATTGCTTTGGGCCCCGTCGGCCCACTCAAGATGCATGCTCCGAGGCAGGCAAACAGAGATCCTTCCAAGGAGAAGTTCAATGGCAAGGGAAGCGACACTGCTTCCAAACTCAGATTTGTTGACTGCTACAGCCGTTCCAAGAAAGCTGCCGATGCCAGATTATGGAGCAACTTTCATGCATATTTCTACAGCTCGGTGTACCTCGCCGTGAAGACCCCAGTTGTCCGCATCTAGTGGATTGACTGGAATCATTTTGAAAGAAAGATTTGTGGTGCATTTGATCAGGTTGTGGAGGTTGTAGTGAGGCATGGACTGAAGGACCTGTTTGCCTTCAGATATCACTGGAATGATGAGATTATAGCTCAGTTCTATGCCACTTGTTTCTTTGCTAGTGATGAGGAGGAAAGGGTGACTTGGATGACTCATGGATCCAAGTATACCATAACTAATGATGATTTTGCAAGACTCATTTACCTAGAAGACACCAGCAACAATGAGTTTACTATCCACAACATCAGTGTCTTAGGAAAGGACAAGATGTACTTACTCTATGATACTACTCTGAAGTTCAACCCTCCATCAACGAAGAACATGAAGCCCTTCTTTATGGTTCCTAACAGGGTGATGAGGAAGACAATAGCACCAAAAGATAGGGATGCAGGAAGTGTCCAAGGTTACTTGAGGACCTTGATGAAAGTGATAAGCAAGAACAGGAAGTTTGACATCTTTGACTATATCTAGAATGATATGGTCAACATCTCCTGCACGCCAAACAGATCCTGTGGCTATGCCCCCTACTTGATGTTCATGATTGAGAAGGTCACATGGATCGATTTTGTGAAGGATGTGGAGCACACTCCTTTGAGGCCTCAGAAGCCTCCCCAAGCCACTGTCCAAGCTGTTCCATCCCCTGAATCCAGTGAAGAAACTCTGAGGAGAGCTAGAGGAGATGAGAGGACTGCTCCTACCACAAGGGCCCCTCCCCAAAATAGGTCTCCTAGTGGAATCTTGAAGTACTTGGCAGCAATTTTTGTCACATGCAAGAAGGCCGAAGTGAATACTCACAAGCTGAACAAGGCAAGGAAGGCAGATATGAGATATGTCAAAGAAAATGTCAAGCATATTTGCCAAAATCTGGAGATCGAGCCTATTGGATCCCCAGTCATCTCTGAATATTCAGTCTTTGATTTCAGTGAGCTCAGACCTTTGACTCCCTACGAGCTTGCTTACATTGACATTGGGGGCACTTCGAGTGGATCCGCTCCTCCTCCTCCTACCCAACCTGAAGATGAAGATTAAGATGAGGAAAGGACAAACAGCGAGGAATGAGCCACTAGATCCCTCCTCTCCTTCTTTTTGGTGTCTTGATGCCAAAGGGGGAGAGATCAAGGGGGAGTCACTAGATCCTAGACGTAGGTTGAGAGATGAGTGCTTCATTTGTGTATCATTTTGTGTCTCTATTGGGTTGTAAAAATTTAATAATGTTATCTCTATCTTTGGTATTGTGGTGTGATGGAATGAATTTTCTTAGGTTATGAAATTCGTGTTTTGCCATGAAATTGACATATATTCTTGATATTGGTATTTTAATGTCAATCATTTCATTCTCATCACGATTATTGCTTACACTAACGTAGTTTTACACCCCAACATAAAGAGTGCACATATGACCTATGTTTTCATTGCTTAACTTGTACCTAACTCATATGTGCACACATTATGAAAATTGTGTATTTTTATCATATTTTGTGAAATCTCAAATGGTTGTCATCAATCACCAAAAAGGGGGCAATTGAAAGTGCATCTAGGCATCCCTTGTGAGTTTTGGTTGATTTATGACAAACAAATGAGATTCTAACCAAATTGTTGAGATGATTGCAGGTCTTAAAATAAATTATGAAGGAAGCACAAAAAGAAAGGAGAACGAGGATCTATATGTGTTGGAGAAACAGAACCCAAGAGCTCAATCACAAGAAAGCTCACTCACTGCTCTAATTTATACAGGTCCAGACTAGTCCGATAATATCTGGACTAGTCCGATAACCCCTCTGTTCAAAATTGGACAAGTCCTCTCAGTGTGGACTTGTCTGCAAACTCTGAGTCTACACGGACCGGTTTAGTCTGATATTACCACGGACTAGTCCGATATATTTCGGACTAAGATCGTACTAGTCCTCCCCAGTGCTGACTAGACCTCAACACTTCATAACTTTGCACAAACATTGAACAAGTCCAATAATATCTGGACTAGTCCGATAACCTCTCTGACTAAAATCGGACAAGTCCTTCAAATGCGGACTTGTCCCCAGTTCACTAAGGAGTTCACCACAGCCGGACTTGTCCGAAAATAACCAAACTAGTCTGAACTTTTCCAGAACCTAAATCGGATTAGTCCGCTCTAAGTCAGACAAGTCCGATCTTCCTGAGAACTTAGGGTTTCCTGCACACCACACATCGGACTAGTCCGGACTCCACCACGGACTAGTCCGGACCCTCAAAACCATAATGGTAACTTTTGGAAACACCATATAAATAGATGTGCACGGCCCTACTTTTATCTCTCTCGACTCCCGGTGACGTCACCCCTCCAAGAGCTTAGAAAACACATCTCTCCACGCAATCCAACGCAAGAAAGATGAAATTCTTGAGGACCCATCTTGGATCAAAGGAGAGACACAATTCACACGTTTGAGCTCTTGGGTTTGATCTATAACACACTCCTACTAATTCATTGTTGATCTTAAGAGTGTGTTCTTCGTGGTGTTTGATTTGTAATCTTGGGGAGCCCTCAAATTGTGAGAAGGACCCTTGAACTTGGTTATTTACCCATGTGATAGTGAAATAGAATTGGCCTTCGTGGCGATTCGACGAGGTTAGGGTTGGTGAAGACCCAGTCCTTTTGTGGGCTCCTCAACGTGGATGTAGGTCGCCTTTGGGGGAACCAAACCACGGGATAAAAATCTTGTGTCTTCACTTTGTGCATTTTGTTCTTACTTTTCATTGATATCTAGGGTTTTACTTGATCTTGTTCATATTACGTTAATACATTGAATATAAGGTTAACTTGTGCAACATCCATTTTCATAGAAGTATTACACTCTAATTACAAGTATATTTCCGCTGCATAATTTCTAGGATCGGGATAATCGATCAAACTTGATCGATCTAGTCCGCACGTACCGGACTAGACCGCACTCTACCGGACTAGTCCGATTTCCTGGTTTTTGACCAAATTGCTAAGTGTTGCAGGTTCCGACTAAAATTTAAAAAGGCCTATTCACCCCCCACCTCTAGGCCACATTCACTTTCCTTCTGTTACATTCATTCAAACGGTAAACGATTAAACCAAATTATCGCGTGACTAAGTTTAGTATCATGTACAAATAATGTGAAAAGAAGATAAGTATGATGTTCGTACCATCTTCAAGACGAGTGTGGCAAATACGAGCGTGAGAGGACTGCGTCCCAGCAGCATTTTGTTCTGTATTAGTCCCTCTGTATTACTCCCTCCTCGTTTATATTAATTGTCGCATCAGACCAACAAATGAATTAAAAATGAATTAGTTAGGACTGTCTAAACGACAACTATTTTGATCGTTGGGGGAGTACATTGTTGCTGTTCATACCCAAAAATGAGCCATCATATGCACATGTTAGTACCGGTACTGCACTCGTAGTACTTCAGAGGATTTTCAGTCCAGCAGCGAAGCAGGCAAGACTGTGGGGGCGGGCATGCAACTGGCAACGCTAGAATAGACAAAGATAGGGTTCGCCTGTTCGGTCTGGATGACATCAGCCGAGCGCATCTCGAAGAGAATTATTAGTTGCAGGGCAAGTACTGAACGCCATCGGTAGTAGGTGGCGAATGCAAGATAGATAAGGCAGGCAACATGCGGGATTAAAATCCTCTGCACTACTGCACCTGCATTAGCTGCCACTAACATGTGGGCCGATGAGATATCGAGTCCACTTGTCAGTGGCAGCTACTGCAGGTGCAGTACTGCATAGTCCCAGCTTGCGATGCTTAACAAAGTGAGGATTCGGTCTGGCCAAGATCACCAGGAGCAACTCTTGAGGAGGATTGGTGGCAGGGCGAGTAATGGCTAGGGATTTGCGGGCGGCGAGGTCATCATGGCACGCGAAGGATGGGACATGGCGATGGGCGAGGGAGACGCGTTGGGGAGGACACTGAAGTGACCAACAGCAGGGTGTGGGTGCCGGTGCTGGCCGGAGTGGCCGGCGGCGAGAGAGCACAACATGGAAGCTTCAAAAAATCACGCCATCACACATGCTAATGAACTGTTAACTATAAAGTCTACTAAGAAAGTAGACTCGCAAGGCATGCTAAAACAATTAGTAGAGCCTAGAAAAAAATGCAAATGACCATGATACACCCATCATCAATACATCTAAATGACAGAATGTAGTCTCTCAAGATGCTCCAAATACAATGCCAAAGGAGTAAAAAACTACTCCCTCTTTTTTGTTTTGACGTTCGGACATCAGTTCTACTATTTGTAGTTCACTTTTTTGTATGAAACGTCAATTAAAAAAATAAGGAGAGAGTAATACACTCTGCCAAAACAAATGGCACGGTAGAGAGGTAGGTAGTAATGTGATGTGATATGGGTAGTTGGAAGCTACCGATAGAGTTGGAGTGGGACATTTTTTAAGCTCCAAAAGTAAAGTTACACTGGGGCGGAAGGAGTTTTTCTGGTTTGTATATCTATACATGTTGTTGGCTCATGCATCGTAGTACCAGGGAGTGAAGAACCTCGGAGTTCCTGAACATCGATGCTGCAATATTTTCTGCATACCATGCAAAGGATTTAATGTTTTATATTTTTTTAATTTTGATAGTAAACACATTTATAGTTATATATATGTGTGTGTGTGTGTGTGTGTGTGTGTGTGTGTGTGTGTATAACTAAATTCATGAAATAGGATACCACATTTCTTCATTGTTAATTTATTTAATCTTCGTATATCGGGATGAATCATGTAGAACTTAACTAGCCCAAAATTGAATGGATTGTGTAGTTTACCTAGCACAAAACTGGAGTCCGGTATGCGATGTCGCGGGGAGGTGTCCGCAATGAGAGGTTCGGTAGAGCCCGTCAAACTTGGTCGCCCAGCGTTGTACCCAGGAGTCAACACCACCAAGAGCTTCAATGCGTCACTACGAGATCCATGGGGAAAAAATTTGTAAAAACCGTGAGAAATGAAGACACGGGAATTTCTTAGGAATACATGTATGGAACACAGGACAGAGAGACAACACATGTGGAGTACTGTGAGATCACATAAAGGGCGGGCAGCGGTGTGTCGGGAACGGAGGCCAGTGTTTCCATTTATACTCATCGTGGCTGAAATAGGGTTACAATAGGCGGGACTGAACTTGGAGACCCAGGGAGTGAAAGCTGATTTGTCAAAATCTCAATTGTGGTGCGCCAAGAAGAACGAAAAAATTTTCGCGGGCGTGGAGAATTTGATGCTAGTCGTGCCCTTGTGCACGCATGCAATCATGATTAATTACATGTCATGTCGCGTCGATTCATGCACATGGTGCGTGTAGCTAGAGGGGTAGACTTCTTCGGACAACTTGCTCGCTTCTTAATTCATCTTTGTTGCCATGCATGGAGATCAAAATCTAAAAGAAGTCATCTACTAGCTAGTGAGACATTCCAAAAATTACGAAAAAATATGAATCGCCAAATGTATATGTGCTAATGCAAACGATATGCAAATACAGAACACCCAAGTCCACGAAAGGACGATGGCAAATAATCAACATACTGTAACATTAATCATAATGAAATGAGAACATATAGTATATACTACTACTAAAAATACATTTTCACATGCGCTGACTACAAATGAAAAAATTGAGTGAAAGAACACAGAAGAGGAGAAACGCAACCTCAACCATGATCTCAGTGGAGTTTCAACCAAGAGTCGTCAGTTGTCGCAACACAACGAATTCTTGGCTAGACATTGAACAACAGTTATCTCACCCCTTTTTAAGAAAGGAGTTGTTTTGCGATACTGCATTATAGGACGCATTGTTCATGAACAGAAAAGACATTTATCATTGAAATAAAAACAACAAATATATTACAAACAAGAACTGCGAAAGCACGTAGAAAACAAGAAAAAGAAAAACTACAAATACTACTCTACTTGGAGTCAGTGGAGATCTCCTCCACCTCCCTGATCGTCTCGTAGAGGACGTTGAGACGACCGGCCACAAACCCTAACCCAAAGAAGTAGTGGCCCACGGTGTCCATTCTGGTGCAGACAGGAAGTTTCCCAAGATCCAGACGGTCAAACGAGTGAGATGTATCAGAAAATACATCTCGCGCCAATTCGTCAAGCTTTTTTGCGCGCCCGGCGGTGGCTGAAAGGTGCTCGGTGGCCACCTTCAGGCATTGATTGAGTTCATCGAAGCAGTGTTTGACGAGGTCGACAGTCTCCTGAACCCAAACGAGATGAGGAGGTGCGGCCGCCGGCGGAGAAGTGGACGGAGGAGGTGTGGGCGCCACCTCGAGTTACATCGGATTTGTCTCTACGCGTTCCATCTCTACTTCACAGGGATTTTTTTAATTTGACACGCAAGGGATCTAGGTTATGTAGTGGTCAATGTGTCCTAAAGGGGGGGGGGGGTGAATATGCCTTTTTGAATTTTAGTCGGAACCTGCATCACTTAGCAACTTGATCAAATACTAAGGAAATCGTACTAGTCTGGTAGAGTGCAAACTAGTCTGGTGCGTGCGGACCAGATCGACTAAGGTTGATCGATTATCTCTATCCTAGACTCTATGCAGTGGAAATATACATGTATTTAGAGTGTAATACTTCTATGTAACTGGATTTTGCACAAGTTAACCTTATATTCAATGTAATATGAACAAGATCAAGTAAAACCCTAGATATCAATGAAAAGTAAGAACAAAATGCACAAAGTGAAGACACGAGATTTTTATCCCGTGGTTCGGTTCCCACAAAGGCAACCTACATCCACGTTGAGGTGCCCACGAAAGGACCGGGTCTTCACCAACCCTAACCTCGTCGAATCACCATGAAGGCCAATTCTCTTTCACTATCACAAGGGTAAACCACCATGTTCAAGGGGCCCTCTCACAAGTTGAGGGCTCCCCAAGAGTACAAATCAATACACCACCAAGAACACACTCTTAAGATCAACAATGAAACAACAGGAGCGTGTTAGAGATAAAACCCAAGAGCTGAAACGTGTGAATCGTGTCTCTCCTTTGATCCAACATGAATCCTCAATAATTTGATCTTTCTTGCGTTATATTGTGCTGATATATGTGTTTTCTAAGCTCTTGGAGGGTGTGACGGCGCTGGGAGCCGAGAGAGATAAAAGTAGGGTCGTGCACATCAATTTATATGGTGTTTCCAAAAGTTATCGTTAGGGTTTCGAGGGTCCGGACTAGTCCATGGTGGAGTTCGGACTAGTCTAGTGTGCGGCATGCAGGAAACCCTAAGTTCTCAGGAAGATCAGACTTGTCCGACATAGGGCGGTTTGGTCCAATTTAGGCTCTAGAAAAGTTCGGACTAGTCCGGTTCTTTTCGGACAAGTCCAGCTGTGGTGAACTCCTTAGTAAATTAGGTACAAATCCGCATTTGGAGGACTTGTCCGATTTTAGTCAGAGAGGTTATCGAACTAGTCCAGATATTATCGAACTTGTCCGATGTTTGTGCAAAGATTTGAAGTGTTGAGGACTAGTCCGCACTGGGGAGGACTAGTCCGATCTTAGTCAGAAAGATATCAGACTAGTCTGTGGTGATATCGAACTAGTCCAGTCTGTGTAGACTCGGACTGTGCAGACAAGTCCGCACTGGGAGGACTTGTCCGATTTTGAACAGAGGGGTTATCGGACTAGTCCGCATATTATTGGAATAGTCCGGACCTGTACAAATTAGTGTAGTGAGTGAGTTTTCTTGTGATTGAGCTCTTGGGGTGTGTTTCTCCAACACACTCCATACACAAGGATCTAATTTATTCAGCTCTTGAGCTATTTTCCATATAGATCCTCATTCTCCTTTCTTTTGTGCTTTCTTCATAATTTCTTTTAAGACCTACGATCATCTCAACAATTTGGTTAGAATCTCATTTGTTTGTCATAAATCAACCAAAACCCACAAGGGATGCCTAGATGCACTTTCAATCGCCCCCTTTTTGGTGATTGATGACAACCATTTGAGATTTCACAAAATATGATAAAAATACAAAATTTTCATAATGTGTGCACATATGAGTTAGGTACAAGTTAAGCAATGAAAACATAGGTCATATGTGCACTCTTTATGGTGGGTGTAAAACTACGTGAGTGTGAGCAATAAACACGATGAGAATGAAGTGATTGACATTAAAATGCCAATATTAAGCATATATGTCATTTTCAAGGCAAAACACAATTTCCATAACATAAGCAAAGTCATTCCATCACAACACAATACCAAAGATAGAGATAACAGTATTAAAGTTTTACAACCCTAGAGAGACACAAAAAGATACACAAATGAAGCACTCATCTCTCAACCTACAGCTAGAATCTAGTGACTTCCCCTCAATCTCTCCCTCCTCTGGCATCAAGAAACCAAAAAGAATTTGGATAGGGATCTAGTGGCTCATTCCTCGCTGTCGATTCTCTCCTCATCTTCATCTTCATCTTCCGGTTGTCGAGGAGGAGGAGCAGACCCACTCGAAGTGCCCCCAATGCCAAAGTAAGCAAGCTCGGAGGGAGTCAAAGGTCCGAGCTAAGTGAAATCAGAGGTTGAATCTTCAGAGATGACTGGGGATCCAATAGGCTCGGTCTCCAACTTCTGGCAAATATGCTTGACATTTTCTTTGACATATCTCATATCTGCCTTCCTCACCTTGTTCATCTTATGACTATTCACTACGGCCTTCTTGCATGAGGCAAATATTGCTGCCAAGTACTTCAGTATTCCACTAGGAGACCCTTTTTGGGGAGGGGCCCTAGTGGAGGGGGCAGTCCTCTCATCTCCTCTAGCTCTCCTCGAAGCCTCTTCACTCGACACTAGAGATGGGGCATATTGGACACTGGCCTGGGGAGGCTTCTGGGGCCTCAAGGGAGTGTGCTCCACGTCCTTCACGAACTCGATCCCTGTGACCTTCTCAATCATGAACATCAAGTAGGGGGCATAGCCACAAGATCTGTTCGGCGTGCAGAAGATGTTGAACGTATCATCCCAGATATAGTCAAAGATGTCAAACTTTTTGTTCTTGCTTCTAACTTTCATCAACGTCCTCATGTAACCTTGGACACTTCCTGCATCCCCATCTTCTGGTGCTATTGTCTTCCTCAGCACCCTATTGAGAACCATGAAGAAGGGCTTCATGCTCTTGGTTGAGGGGGGGGGAGGGGGGGGGGGGGTTGTACTTCAGGGTAGTGTCATTGGGGAAGTCCATTTTATCCTTTCCAAAGACACCGATGTTGTGTATAGTCAACTCATTGTTGCCGGTGTCTTCTAGGTGAAGGAGTCTTGCAAAATCATCATAAGTGACAGTGTACTTGGATCCATGAGTCATACAAGTCACCCTTTCCTCCCCATCACTAGCAAAGAAACAAGTGGCATAAAACTGAGCAATGATCTCATCATTCCAGATAAATCTGATGGCGAACAGGTCCTTTAGTCCATGCCTGGCAGCAGCCTCTACCACCTGATCAAATGCTCCACAGCTCTTTCTCTCAAAGTGATCCCAGTCGATCCACTGGATGCAGACCACCGGAGTCTTCATGGTTAGGTAGACGGAGCTGTAGAAGTCTGCATGAAAATTTCTCCAAAACCTAGCATCAACAGCCTTATTGGTTCGACTGTAGCAATCCACAAATCTGAGTTTGGAAGCAGTATCGCTTCCCTTGCCGTTGAACTTCTCCTCGGAGGGATCTCTGTTTCCCTGCCTCAGAGCATGCATCTTGAGAGGGTCGACTGGGCCCGAAGCAATCTCTTTTCCTTTGCCCTTAACTTGGCGAAGTGTCGCTAATCTAGAGCCAGCTGCGTCCTTGGCCTTGGACGCAGGCTTCTTGGCGAGCAGCTTGCGACACACCTGAGGTTCGGAAGGTGCAGGCTCAGAGGGACGCTCTTGCCTCTTTTGAGCACGAGACTCTAAGGCACGTGGCAACAAGTCTTGTTCCATCTCATTTTCAAAGTCAGATATGTTCTCGTTCGGCATTGTCCTGAGAGAGCATTGCACAATGTATCGATAAGAATTGATGACAATGAAGTGCATTGAGAAATGAGAAATTAGGGTTGAGATCAGTTAAAAATCGGACTTGTCCAGTGTACAGGTATAGACTAGTCTGGGGGTCCAGACTTGTCTGTGCATGGACCAGACTAGTCTGGTTTTCATCACCTCAAACCCTAACTAGACGACAAATGGTGATTACCAATGCAAAACTAGTTCATGGTAAATGTAATACAGCAAGGAGGCATGTATTAACTGAGAGAAACTAGGCTATTTAGTCAACAATGAAGAAAAACATGATTTCTATGGTTTGGGAGGAAATTTTACCGAAGAACCTTGATTCTTGGAGATGAAGGGGTTGAAGGTGCGGACAAGTCCGTGGTCTACAATCCCTATGCAATGGAGATTGATTTCCACCCAAACATGGTGGGATTTGATGGAGAATGAAGGAAATCGCCTTGGGAGCACTCGAGCGAGGAGAGAGAGCGTGGGGCAAAATGCGAGGACGAAGAAGATTAGGTTTTGGCGGTGGCTAGGGTTATGGAGTCGAAAAATCGGTCTAGTCCGAGGTTGGCCGGACTAGTCTGGACTACTGGACACTCTGCGGACTAGTCTGTAGTGTGCGGACTAGTCCGGATAACCACGGACTAGTCCGTGATCACTAGAACAGATTAGTTTACCCCATTCGTATATATCCAAATGTTCTTATAAAGAAAATAGGGGGGCCAAAACAATCAAGTAATCCTGATGAATATGATCAGTAAGCATACAACAATCAAGCCATGACCATAATTCAACAAGATCAAGTAGTTGAATTAGTTTTTGGAAAAAATTGAGAAAGATGATTTTCGCAACTCAAACAATATATTTTGATGAGTCCATACAGGTATGCAAGTTTTCAAGCCACATTCCGAGCATCAAGGGTATTGAGTTCATTTCGGAGCTTGCAAAAACGTTTTTTACCAAGTGGCTTGGTAAATATATTGGCTAGTTCTTTTTCGATGTTGACATGGGAAATAGCTATGTCTCCTTTCATTGAGTGGTCTCTCAAAAATTGGTGTCGGATGTCTATATGTTTCGTCCTAGAGTGCTCAACAGGGTTATGGGCGCTCTTTATAGCACTCTTATTATCACAAAAAAGTAGAATACGGCTCATATTGTAATCATAATCCCTTAGATTTTGTCGCATCCAAAGGATTTCTGCACAACAACTCCCGACTGCAACATACTCCGCTTCGACCGTGGATAAGGCAATGGAGTTTTGTTTCTTGAAGTACCAAGAAACTAGGGATCAACCTATAAATTGGCATGTACCGGAGGTGCTTTTTATATCTACTTTGCATCCGACATAATCTGCATCGGAGTATCCAAGGAGATTGAATTTAGAACCTTTAGGATACCAAAGGCCTAGGTTGGGTGTATGAATAGAATACCGCAATATTCTTTTATACAGCTGTCAAATGACACTCTTTTGGGTTGGCTTGAAACCTTGCACACAAACACACACTCAACATAATGTTTGGCCTAGATGCACATAAGTAAAGTAGAGATCCAATCATGGATCAATATACCTTTTGATCCACGCTTGGTGTATCTTCATTGAGATCCAAGTGTACGTTTCTTGCCATGGGAGTCTTTATAGGCTTTGCCTTGTCCATTTCAAACTTCTTGAGTACGTTTTGAGTATACTTAGTTTGGCTTATGAATGTCCCTTCCTTTTGTTGCCTCACATGGAATCACAGGAAGTATTTCAGCTCTCCCATCATAGACATCCCGAATCTATCTGTCATAATCTTACTAAATTCTTCACAAAAGGATTTGTTAGTTGAACCAAAGATAATGTCATCAACATAAATCTGACAAATACAAAGATCATTGTCAAAGTGCTTTGTGAACAACGTATAATCTACTTTACCAATCTTAAAACCATTTTCAATTAAGAAATCTCTAAGACACTCATACCAAGCTCTAGGAGCTTGTTTGAGGCCGTAGATAGCCTTACACAATTTAAAGACATGGTCGGGGAACTCTTCATCTTCAAATTCAGGGGGTTGCTCCACATACAACTCCTTCTTGATTGGTTCGTTGAGGAAGGCGCTTTTCACGTCCATTTGATAGAACTTGAAATCATGGTGAGTAGCATATGCAAGTAATATTCTAATAGATTAAATCCTAGCTACGGGAGCAAAGGTTTCATCGAAATCGAAACCTTCGACTTGTGAATACCCTTTGGCCAGAAGTCGCGCCTTGTTCCTTGTCACCACCTCGTGTTCGTATTGTTTGTTGCGGAAGACCAATTTGGTTCTGACGACGTTGAACTTGGGTCTTACAACGAGTTCCCACACTTCGTGCTGCTTGAAGATGTTAAGTTCTTCTTGCATCGCCACCACCCAGTCCGGATCCTTCAATGCATCCTCAATCCTCCACGGTTCCAAAAATGATACAAAAGAGTAATGTTCACAAAAATTAGCAATTCGAGATATAGTAGTTACTCCCTTTTGAATGTCCCCGATTATGTTGTCGACGGGATGATCTCTTTGGACGCATTGGTGTACTCTTGGGAGTGGCACTTGTGGTCTTGAGTCTTCATGATCATCTTCTACTCCCCCTAGATGGTTGCCCTCATTGACTTGTTGATCATCTTCATCTTCTTGATGTTGATATTATGTGGAAGCTCCCCCTTGATTGTTTACCTCCACTTGTGGTTCATCTTCTTCATTTGCATTTGGAGGTGGCACTTGTGGTCGAATATCGCCCAACACCATTCTTCTCAATGCATGACATGGAGCTTCTTCTCTATCTAGCACACATGGATCAACTTGCTCTTCTTGGGAGCCGTTAGTTTTATTGAACACTACGTCACGTGCTACTTCAACAAGTCCGGAGGTCTTATTGAAGACACGGTAGGAGTAAGAGACCGAATCATAACCAAGCTGGAAACCTTCATCGGACTTTGAATTGGACTTTGAAGTCCTGGGCTTCTTGTTCAAAATGTAGCACTTAGAAAAGAAAACACAAAAATAGGAAAGATTTGGTTTGTTACCCTTGAGTAGCTCAAATGATGTCTTCATGAGTAGTCGATGAAGGTAGAGTCGGTTTATGGCGTGGCAAGCAGTGTTAACCACTTCTGAGGCCTCGTATTCATTGAGCATTGTTCTTGCCATCTCTATGAGGGTTCGGTTCTTCCTTTCGGCAACTTTATTTTGTTTAGGGGAATAAGGTGCTGAAAACTCATGCTTTATCCCTTCTTTGTCTAGGTACTCCTCAACTTGAGTGTTCTTGAACTCCATGCTGTTGTCGCTTCGTATGTTCTTGATCCTCAATGAGAACTCATTTTTGGCACGCTTGAGAATCTTCTTGAGGGTTCCTTTGAAAGCATCTAGGCCCCATGAGGTACGGTTTCGGTGATTAATGACAACCATTGGATTCTACTAATGAATTTGTGATTGCAAGGTCCCCATAATCACTCAATCAAATGAAAACTATATGTCATTGGAGACCCATATACAATCACATTATGAGATCAAATCAATGATATGAAGACAAGAAGTGAAAGCTCTTATGTCAAAGTCATTCAACCACAATTGATGACACTTAATGCTTGACAACCATCAGAAGTACATTTCCAACAAGAGTCTAAGAGGTCAATCGAGCAAGACACAAAAGAATCACTTAGAAACAACTCGAAGCAAACAAAATCAACTCACCAGATCAAACGATGATTCTAGAGAACAACACATCGGTCGAGTAGGTTCAGCAGAAGAAGAAGACCTCAGAACAAAGCACTCACCAGATCATCCAATGTTAAGGGCTCAGCTACATCGGTCCATCAGTACAGTTTGAAATATCCTTGGACCAAGTGAAGCACTGAATCATCCGATGTATAGAAATATACACATCGGTCAATCACTCCAGTAAGCATCAAGGTTGAGTCAATTCTGGAGGAAGAGCCACCGGATCATCCGATGAGAAGACAAGTGCAACATCGGTCTAACAACGGTCATATCTGACACAATGACGTCAGCTAAAGTAAACTTGACCGATGATAACTAAAGGGGAGACATCGGATCATCCTATGTTCGCAGAAAAGTTCTGTCAGCCTACTTTTCCAACGGCTATTTCGTGGAGGCTGGCTATAAATACCCCTAAACCGGTCATTTCGATAAGTCTTGATCACCAAACATTCTCAACACATCCATAAGCATTCAAGACCAAGAGCCATCACTTCTACATCATTTTTGACCACCTACACACCAAGAGATAGGCTAGAGCTAGCAAGAGAGAGAGCTTGTGTGCCTCCATTCTGGGTGAGTGGAATCTCTAGGATAGTGAGAGCCTCAAGGGAGTGCCCCTTGGTGTTTGTAACTGTGAGAGACTTCCGGAGCTTGCCAAGGAGTTTGTGGAAGCCCGGAGGGTCGAAGTTGTACAAGGCTTGAGCTCCACCTTGCCAAGGTTGGAAAATGGAGAAGAATAGTGGAGATCCCTCGTCTCGGTGACTTGGGTGTGGCTAAACCCTTTGGTGGATGCCACAACATGGATGTAGAAAGATCTTGACGATCTTGCCGAACCACGGGATAAATCCTCGTGTCTCCTCGGGAGTTTGCATCCTCTTTCTCTCTCTTACGTTTATGCATTTTATATTCCACGAATTTGCTATTTACCTCAATGCATAGATAGTTTGCGTAGGGAATTGGGCCTTTAGGAATTAAGTTGTATTGTTTAGATTTTTAAAAGAAGCCCAATTCACCCCCCCCTCCTGGGCATTCGATCCTTACAATTGGTATCAGAGCAAGGTTGCTCATAGGATCATTCTAGCTTCACCGCTAGAGAGCTAAAATGGCCAAGGTTGGGGGTTCGGTTCCTATTTTCGAGGGCAAGAACTTTGCCTATTGGAAAGCACGCATGCGCGCTTATCTAGAGGATATTGCTCCCGAAGTATGGGAAGCGACCCACACGGGGTTTGGAGAACACAACTCTGCTGGTGATCAAATTAAATGGGATGCTAAAGCTAGGAATGCAATCTATGAGTGCATTAGTCAAGATGTCTTTTCTAGGATTGCTAGCAAAGAAAAGGCATGTGAAATTTGGGATTGCTTGATAGAAATTCATGAGGGTTCCTCTCGTGTGAAAGAACTTAAATATCACATACTTAAAGCAAAATATGATGAATTTAAGATGCTACCTCATGAAAATGTTAATGAGATGTTCTCTCGCTTGAATGTGCTTATTGAAGAAATTAATGCTCTTGACATTGCTTCTCTTGGCAAGGGACTCATCAACCGCAAGATCCTCATGCTCCTTCCCAAGCCAAAGTACAACATTATCAACTCCATGCTCCAAAAAGAGTCTCTTGACCACATTGAAGTTTCGGAGCTCATTGGAGAAATTCACGCTCATGAGATGAGTGTGCTTGGGATGATGGAGCAATCATCTTCAAAAACAATTGCTCTAAAGGCCTCCACCAAGAAAACAAGCCTCAAGAAGAAGAAGGTGGTTGAGCCTAGCTCAAGTGAATAAGAGCAAGCATCAAGTGAAGATGAAGATGATGAGCTTGCATTGATGATGAGGAAGTTCTCACGCTTGAACTCCAAGATTACCAAGAAGGGATACACCTTTGATCCCAAGAAGAAAGCATTTCTACCAAGGAGGGATGATCACAAGACTTGCTACAATTGTGGTGATCAAGGCCACATCTCCTATGATTGTCCAAAACCGGACGAAAGAAGAGAGAACCACAAGAGCAAGCATCGCAAGATTGAAGAATGTGATGATGATGAAGAAGAGGCCAAACCCAAACCAAGATCCTTTGGGAAGAGGAAACATGACAAGGGCAAGAAGGCAAGACTTTTCCCAAAGAAGAGAAATGGCACACAAAAGGTGTTCATGTGTGAGGCAAATGAATCGGTCACCGACAAAGAAACAAGTGATGAAGAGAGTGAAGTGGAAGAAGAAAGCTTGGCCGGCCTCGCCATTGCCAACAATGATGACTCACCTCTTCATCCACCGCCCATGTGCCTCATGGCAAAAGGTAACACCAAGGTATGTGACGAATCTAGCGATGATGAGCTCTCCCCCGATGATTTAACTTCCTTGATGAATGAATATCATGCTATCATTAAGAGGGAAAAGAGTAAGGTTAAAGCTCTTGAAGAAACTCGTGCTAGACTTGAGAGTGCTAACCTCGATTTGCTTGAAAAGTATGAAATCATACTCAAAGAGCATGACACGCTCAAATCTCATGTCAAGCAAATTGAGGAAGAAAAGGATAAAATCAAGTTACATAATCATGAGCTTAACTTAGCACACCAAACACTCTTGGAAGAGCACAACAAGCTAGTACAAGAACATCAAACACTTAACCTTGCTCATGACGTGCTTGATCAAGAATTGAAAAATACAAAGAAGCAAACTCTTAATGATAGGATATCCATTACTTCTCATGTCACTAATGCCTTGAACAAGTCTTTGCCTTTGAAAGCAAATGCTAGGGAGAAGGACTTGTTGGAAGAAATTGAGAGTCTCCACACTAGTGTGGCTAGAATTTCAAAAGGGGAAGTCACACACAAGGAAATCCTCTTCCAACAAGCAAAGGCTTTCAACAAGAGAGGACTTGGATCCTTCCCGGTGCCCAACAAAGGAAGGGTGCCCTCACCGGAGCTTAGAACAAGCTTCATCAAGGAAGTTGGTTCTTATTGCCAACATTTTGAGGTCACCGGTCACCCCACAAGGGAGTGTCCTCTTCCTAACCGACCTTCTCCAAAATTGCCTATTAATTACAAATCTACTTTCAAAAATCGTTATTATCTCTTAAGTAAAGTAGATGGCAAGGTGAAGGCTAGGTTCATCGGCAAAGACATGAAGGACATGAAGGGGAAGCTCCCCAAGCAACTTTGGGTCCCAAAGACACTTGTATCACACATACAAGGACCTAAGTTGGCTTGGGTGCCTAAATTTAAAAATTGAATTCATGTGTGTAGGTGAACTACAAAGCCAGAGGAAAGCATTGGGTACTCGATAGCGGGTGCACCCAACACATGACCGGCAATGATGGTATGTTCACCACCATAGAAAACCCCGGCAATCATGAACAAGTCACCTTTGGTGATAACTCTAAGGGAAAGGTAATTGGGTTAGGTAAAATTGCTATTTCAAATGATTTATCCATTTCCAATGTTTTGTATGTCAAGTCACTTAGTTTTAATTTACTTTCTATTGCACAACTATGTGATCTTGGACTAACATGCACATTTAGCAAAAATGATGTTGTTGTCAGTAGTGAAACAAGCCAAGACATATTCTTCAAGGGATTTCGGCATGGACATCTATACCTAGGAGATTTGTCCAACAAGAATGCTAGCTTGACCACTTGTCTTTTCACTAAGACAAGCTTGGGTTGGCTATGGCACCGACGCATAGCGCATATAGGGATGAGCAAACTCAAGAAGTCATTCAAGCTTGGGATGGTGACCGGCGTGAAGGATGTCACATTTGAGAAGAACAAGCTTTGTAGCGCTTGTCAAGCCGGGAAGCAAGTTGCCTCACACCACCCAATGAAGACAATGGTTTCAACCTCCAAGCCACTTGAACTACTCCACATGGACCTCTTCGGACCGTCCACATATCAAAGCGTTGGCGGTAACCTCTATTTACTTGTTATAGTTGATGACTACTCTCGCTACGCTTGGACTCTATTTCTAGGTGACAAGAGTGAAACTCCGGAAGTGTTCAAGACCTTCGCCAACCGCGCTCAAAGGGAATTTCAACTTCCCATCATCAAGGTCTGGAGTGACAACGGCACCGAATTCAAAAACTACAACATTGGGGAGTGGTGTGACCGTGAAGGCGTGAAACATGAGTTTTCGGCCACATACACTCCTCAACAAAACGGTGTCGTTGAAAGGAAGAACAAGACACTCATCACTCTTGCACGAGCAATGCTTGATGACTACGGCATGTGGAGAAGTTTTGGGCCAAAGCAATCAACACGGCGTGCCATGCCGCAAATAGGGTCTATTTCCATCGACTACTTCGAAAGACCCCATACGAGCTTCTCATTGGGAGAAAGCCCAACAGCTCCTACTTTCGAGTCTTTGGATGCAAGTGCTACATCTACCGCAAGAAAAGGCTCGGTAAGTTTGAAAGAAGATGTGATATTGGTATATTTCTTGGTTATGCATCAAGCTCAAAAGCATATCGAGTATTCAACCAAACCTCCGGTTTAGATGAGGAAAGTAGTGATGTTGAGTTTGATGAATCTAATGGCTCCCAAGAGGAGAGTTTTGGTCATGATGAAATAGATGATGAGCCTCTACGAGAAGCCATGAAGAACATGACCATTGGAGACATCAAGCCTGAAGTTGAGGAGAGCCATGATCAAGGGGGAGCTTCAAGTTCCAACATCAACACCTCAATGGCGCCTCAAGTTGATGAAGAAGAGAAGGATGATCCATTGCCGACTCAAGACTCACAAGCACAACAACATCAAGAAGAAGAAGAAGTCCATGATCAAGTCCAACCACAAGAGGAGCAACACGCATCACCTTCGCCAAGTTCTTCACAACCACTTATGAGGAATGGACGCATCTCCAAGGCGCATCCGATGGACCAAATCATTGGAAGTCCGTCAAGGGGTGTAAGTACACGTTCTCGCCATTTCGCTTCATTTTGTGAGCACTACTCGTTTGTTTCATGTGTAGAACCCACTCATATTGAGGAAGCACTCCAAGACCCAAATTGGGTGATGGCCATGCTAGAAGAACTCAACAACTTCATCCGCAATGAAGTTTGGGTGTTGGAGGAGCGACCCAAGGACAAGAACATCATCGGAACAAAGTGGGTGTACCGCAACAAACAAGATGAGAATGGCGTTGTGGTCCGCAACAAGGCAAGACTTGTGGCCAAAGGGTTCTGGCAAGTTGAAGTACTAGACTTTGGGGAGACATTTGCCCCGGTCGCCCGACTAGAAGCCATCCATATATTCCTTGCTTTTGCTTCACATCATAATATTAGACTTTATCAAATGGATGTGAGAAGTGCCTTTCTTAATGGTTACATTAACGAGCTTGTTTATGTTGAACAACCTCTGGGGTTTGAAGATCTGAGGAATCCTAATCATGTGTATAGGTTGCACAAGGCGCTCTACGGGCTCAAGCAAGCACCTAGGGCGTGGTATGAAGGACTACGAGATTTCTTGATCCTGCAAGGATTCAAGATCGGGAGGGTGGAAACCACACTCTTCACTAAAGACATCAACGGAGATTTGTTCATTTGTCAAATTTATGTTGATGATATTATTTTTGGTTCAACTAACGAAACTCTTAGCCATGAGTTTGGCAAAATGATGTCTAGGGAATTCGAGATGTCAATGATTGGAGAGCTCAACTTCTTCCTTGGATTTCAAATCAAGCAACTTCAAGAGGGGACCTTTGTCTATCAAGAGAAGTACACCAAGCACCTCTTGAAGAAATTTTAGATGGGAGATTGAAGCTCAAGAAGCACTCCAATGGCAACAAATTGTCATCTCGACACGGATAAGGACGGTAAACCTATTGATCAATCTAACTACCGTTCTATGATTGGTTCATTTCTTTATCTTACCGCATCTAGGCCCGATATCATGTTTAGTGTACGCTTGTGTGCTCGCTTTCAAGCGGCACCTAAAGAATCACATAGGAAGGCGGTCTTTAGGATACTTAGGTATCTTAAGCATACCCCTAGTATGGGCTTGTGGTACCCTAAAGGTTCAAAATTCCACCTCTTGGGATACTTGGATTCGGACTTTACCTGATGCCGCATGGATCGCAAGAGTACCTCCGGTGGGTGCCACTTGCTTGGGCGTTCCTAGTATCTTGGTCTAGCAAGAAGCAAAATTCCGTCGCCTTGTCCACGGCGAAAGCAGAATATATAGCGGCCAGTGAATGTTGTGCCCAAATTCTTTATATGAAACAAACCCTTTTGGACTTTGGTATTAAACTTGGTTGTGTGCCTCTCCTTTGTGACAATGAAAGTGCGGTTAAGATAGCTAAAAACCCCGTTCAACACTCCCGCACTAAGCACATTGATATTCACTATAATTTCTTGTGGGACCATGAAGCTAAGGGAGACATCGCATTGCGAGGTGTTAGGTCCGAAGAACATTTGGCGGATATCTTCACTAAACCAATAGATGAGAAAACTTTTTCTAGGCTAAGAAGTGAGTTAAATGTGCTAGATGCAACGAACGTCATGTAAGAATGCATCTCATATAGGTCTTGCCTAACTCTCAAAGGATAGGGGTGAGCAAGGGTTAGCTTGGGATGAAGGTTCTTTTGGGTTTCCCCAAGGTTTGGAGAGTGGCTCTCCCTGAAGAAGCCTTTGAAAGGTTCAAATTTGGCAAGATAGATTTATTTTATGCCTTGCATGATGCCTGCCATATAGACTTGTAATTTCTTGCACTATAAAATTGCTTGGCATTACATATGGTAGATTGTCACAAAGGGGAACCCACCTCATGAGAAAGAGACTTGTTTGAAATGCAATATCTCAACTCATATAAGGTGGAAAGCACAAAATGTTAGGTGCGTTAATGCCTAGAGGAACATGCTTTAAAGAGATAGAAGTCTTCATACTCTAGCTCACAAAGCATGGGCCTTACATTTTATTTGAATGATTTCCTCCTATTTTTGTCGGTGTTCCATTTGCTTTAAGGCCTAGCCAAGTTATTGGCATATTAGTATCTTTGAGGGGTAAGGGGTTGCCCAAAAGGTCCTAAGACATGTGTTTCTCAATGTTTGTTTGTTTGGTCAAAGGACATATATGGGATGTTGCTGTTTAGTAGTCATCAGATTATCCGATGCTTAGGTCAGACCATCATCGGATTAGTTGGTGTTCAAAAGCCAAGGGCCAGTTCAGTCAGTATCTCAAATGATCCGACGAGTTCATTCTGAAAAACATCAGTTCATTCGATGTGTACAATTCTGGAACTTTGATAAATTCCACTGATGATATCCCCTTTCACGTCGGACCATCCGGTGTCAATGGCATTTTTTTGAATACCCTTACTGTGACATTCGACCTATGCTATATCTTTGCACGTCGGTCCATCCGATGTCAACGACACCTTTTTGAATACCCTTACTGTGCCATTCGACCGATGCTTCTATTGTTTCTACATCGGTCCATCCGGTGTTAAATTTACGGCTAGGGTTTGGGACCCACTATTTAAACGGCCCTTCGTCTCCGCCGGTTTCTCTCTCCCCGATCCCGACTCACCCGCCGCCGTTCCTCTCACCCTACGCCGCCGCCGCCCTCCGACAGCCGCCGCCATCCTCCGGCCGCCGCCGCCGCCGCAGCACCACTGCAGCCGCCGCCGCAGCACCACTGCAGCTGCCGCCGCCGCTCCACCCAGCCGCCGCCGCCGCATCCTCTAGCGCCGCTGCTGCTCTCCACCGCAGCCATCCGTGCACCACCACCGCCGACGCCCCCACCAGCAGCCACACCACCACCTTCTCCGCGTCGCCGTGGTGCCTCCCCCAAACAGTCGCGTCTCTTCGCCGTTAGGGTTTCCGACCGCGTCAATCGTCGTGTTCCACATGCTTGACATCGTCGCACCTCATCACAAATGGCTCGCGAAAAGAAGAACAAGGGCAAGGCCATTGCGGAGCCGGCCGCAAAGAAACAGAAGCTCTCAAAGGAGGAGAAGAAGGCGTTGATGGCCGCTCGCGCCGCCGAGGAGTGAGAGCGTGGCCGAGGAGGATCTTTGAGGATCCACGAGGCTCGTCCGAGGCAGCCTCCCGTGATCGATGAGTCCGAGGCCGAAGAAGAGCTGGAAGAGCCACTTGTCCGCCGGCGCTCAGCCCGGACCCGTGGGGGACATCCCCCGGCAGCACCACGTCCGAGACCGACGGCTGCCGATCGTCGTGAGGACAGGGAGGCCCAGAGAGCCATCTACGAGATGGACACCACCGTCCGTGTTGGTGAAGGTGTCCGTTTGTCAGATGGAGTGTGTTGCTTGAGGAGTGGTACCCGCAGCCGAGAGAGGCCCTGGTGGACAGTCGTTTCTGGACCGTGACACAGGCGTCACTCTACAAGACCTACAGACACTGCGGCGACAAGTTATTCCAGCACAACTTTCTGGACTGGGATCAGCTTGCCCTGGCTGCAGAGACGGAGATACGGCCCTACTTTGAGAGATACAGAGGGCTGGTGCAGCTGATGTCCTATGAGAGGAGTGCTATGTGGAGGATTGGGTACGCGTGTTCTACGCTACCCTCTACGTCTCTGAGGGCCGCAGATCGATTGACTTCATGTTCATGGGCCAGCACTATCACTTGATGAGGCAGACACTGTCACAACTGCTAGGTGTGGACCTGCACGATACTTGCGTGCATGAGAGTGTATATGGACAGGCAGACCCGCCGAGGAGGCCGCTCACTGGAGGAGTGGCACCAGCACTGGAGGAGATCCGCTCTTTGTTTGGACCGACCTTCTCTCCAGATCAGCCGAGGGTACCGACACTACTGACTCCAGCTGCGCGCACAGTGCACCTTGCCTTGTGCCGCACGCTCTTGCCAAGGTCAGGGTATCTAGAGGGGTTCACTAGTCTGCAGTAGACCCTCCTGTTCTACATCATGAACGGGATGGAGTTTGATGTAGTGGACGTCCTCATATGCGAGATGGAGGATATGATCACCGATGGAGTGGGCATGATGACGCAGCTCGTGTATGGACACTGGATCAGCTACCTGCTCTCCATGATGGTCCCTGAGGAGTCCGCCGTGCATGACCGCCTCACTGACGAGGGCGTCACACGGTTTAGCCACTATCGTGCTCCAGCTCCTGGAGACCGCCGCCTTGGTCGTCCAGTTGAGCGTCAGGTCAGGGCTCGCCTATCTGAGGAGGACTGGTCAGATCTGGAGAAGGAGGATGAGAGGTTGGCCAAGGCAAAGGCTCAGGGTGAGGACTTGCAGCACATATGGTCCGAGAGCGACACGGATGACAGTGTCGAGGAGTACTTCCCACCTCCTCCCTCACCCAGGCAGCACGACGTGGAGGCTGGAGGCTCTACAGTGCCACCCCTACTCCACCTCCCGTCTCAGAGGCATAGGTTTCTCAGCCGTCAGAGCTCACCTCGCTCCTGCAGCAGATGGTTGAGCAGCAGTGCTTGGACAGGCTTGCAGCTGAGCAAGCCCGAGCGGAGCAGGCCGCACGCCTTCTGGAGCTCCAGCAGTAGCAGCAGGAGATGCAGTGCCAGATCGCCCGTGAGAGGTGAGAGGACACTGACCGGCTGACAGGGATCATAGACCAGATGCACCAATGCTCCCTCGACCAGCAGCAGCAGACGCAGCAGGCGATGATGGGCATCCTGGGGTTGATCACCAACCTCTACACCCAGATTGGGATTGCCCTCCCGTCGCAGCTGCCAGGAGTTGCTCCACCTCCACCTGTTCTCGCTCCAGCTGCCGCTCCAGTGCCGACTACGCCGATTCCCTCAATCAGCATGTCTCCACTGCTGGCTCCCGGCGCACCAATCCACTCTCCGATGCTGGCTACGATGTTGTTCCAGCAGATGCCGACATCCATCGTCAGTGCCCCTGTTCCAGCAGCTCCTACCCAGCAGGCACCAACGACGGCTCCTACAGCTCCTACGGCTCCGACAGCTCCTTCCACCTCTACTCCAGGCAGCAGCTCTGACGACAGCGACGGTGACCAGCTCGTCATCGCGCCTAGTACTCAGGGTTCTTAGGCACTCGGATCCCTTTTTCGTGTCTTGATGCCAAAGGGGGAGAAGAGTTAGAGGAGTCAGGGGGAGGATAGCTTAGTCTTAGGGGGAGTGTCCTAGCCTTAGGGGGAGTTTACCTATTTCATCTTTTGTAATTCGATACTTTTTCTACTCATTTGGTGTTTATTGAGTACTCTTAAGTTATTAATTGATTGAGCTTATTTGGTGCCTATCTTATGATCACTTATTCATTTGATTTACTCTTTGATTGAGCTTTCAAATTTTAAGTGTAATAATCTTGTATTCATTGCATATCCTCTTAAGCTTCGTACTATCAAATTCATTACTATTGTGCTTTAAAATTGTTGTGTTGTCATCAATCACCAAAAAGGGGGAGATTGAAAACATCTAGGCCCCCATGAGGTACGGTTTCGGAGATTAATGACAAGCATTGGATTCTACTACTGAATTTGTGAATGCAAGGTCCCCATAATCACTCAATCAAATGAAATCTATATTTCATTGGAGACCCATATACAATCACTTTATGAGATCGAATCAATGATATGAAGACAAGAAGTGAAAGCTCTTATGTCAAAGTCATTCAACCACAATTGATGACACTTAATGCTTGACAACCATCAGAAGTACATTTCCAACAAGAGTCTAAGAGGTCAATCCAGCAAGACACAAAAGAATCACTTAAAAACAACTCAAAGCAAACAAAATCAACTCACCGGATCAACCGATGATTCCAGAGAACAACACATCGGTCGAGTTGGTTTAGCAGAAGAAGAAGACCTCAGAACAAAGCACTCATCGGATCATCTGATGTTAAGGGCTCAGCTACATCGGTCCATCAGTACAGTTTGCAATATCCTTGGACCAAGTGAAGCACTGGATCATCCGATGTACAGAAATATACACATCGGTCAATCACTCCAGTAAGCATTAAGGTTGAGTCAATTCTGGAGGAAGAGCCACCGGATCATCCGATGAGAAGACAAGTGCAACATCGGTCTAACAATGGTCATATCTGACACAATGACGTCAGCTAAAGTAAACTTGACCGATGATAACTAAAGGGGAGACATCGGATCATCCGATGTTCGCAGAAAAGTTCTATCAGCCTTCTTTTCCAACGGCTATTTCGTGGAGGCTGGCTATAAATACCCCCTAAACCGTTCATTTCGATAAGTCTTGATCACCAAACATTCTCAACACATCCATAAGCGTTCAAGACCAAGAGCCATCACTTCTACATCATTTTCGACCACCTACACACCACGAGATAGGCTAGAGCTAGCTAGAGAGAGAGCTTGTGTGCCTCCATTCTGGGTGAGTGGAATCTCTAGGATTGTGAGAGCCTCAAGGGAGTGCCCCTTGGTGTTTGTAACTGTGAGAGACTTCCAGAGCTTGCCAGGGCGTTTGTGGAAGCCCGGAGAGTCGAAGTTGTACAAGGCTTGAGCTCCACCTTGCCAAGGTTGGCAAACGGGGAAGAATAGTGGAGATCCCTCATCTCGGTGACTTGGGTGTGGCTAAACCCTTTGGTGGGTGCCACAACGTGGATGTAGGAAGATCTCAACGATCTTGCCGAACCACGGGATAAATCCTCGTGTCCCCTCGGGAGTTTGCATCCTCTTTCTCTACCTTACGTTTATGCATTTTATATTCCGCGAAGATGCTATTTACCTCAATGCATAGATAGTTTGCGTAGGGAATTGGGCCTTTAGGAATTAAGTTTTATTGTTTAGATTTTTGAAAAGAAGCCCAATTCACCCCACCTCTTGGGCATTCAATCCTAACATCCTTGAGTTTCTATCTTATCATGCAAAAAGAAAACCCAAGTGAAGCACGAAAAGTCATCAACAATTACTAAGCCATATTTGTTACCGCCAATGCTTGTGTAAGCAATTGAACCGAATAAGTCCATATGAAGTAGCTCGAGCGGTCTTGTTGTAGTCATGATGTTGTTCGCTGGATGCGGTACTCCTACTTGCTTCCCGGCTTGGCATGCGCTACAAGGCCTGTCTTTCTCAAAGACAACATCCTTTAAACCTCGGATGTGATTGCCCTTAAGGAGTTTTTGAAGATTCCTCATACCCACATGTGCTAGCCATCTATGCCACAGCCAACCCATGTTGGTCTTTGCAATCAAGCATGTGTCAAGTTCGGCTTTATCTTTGTTGAAGTCAACAAGATAAACACACCCTTGAATGCAACTGAGTCATTACTCCTTCTAGAGAAGGCCACACCCTCATTAGTAAACAAGCAATTATAACCTTTGTCACATAATTGAGATATGGACACAAGTTATAATCTAAGGAATCGACATGTAAAATGTGAGAAAGAGTATGTTGAGATGATATTGCAATTTTACCGGTACTGAGCACCCTTCCTTTACTATTGTTTCCAAAATAGATGCCCTCGGTTGGATCCTCATTCTCCTTGTACTCAACGAACATCATTCTTTCTCCGGTCGTATGGTTGGTGCATCCACTGTCTAGCACCCATTTTGATCCACCGGAGGAATAGGCCTACAAAATCAAATCATGCATTTGTTTTAGGTAACCAAGCTTGCTTGGGTCCTTTGAGGTTAGTTACAAGAGATTTGGGCACCCACGAATGAGACTTGGTGTTCCCATGGCGTGGCCCAACATAATGAGCATAAACTTTACCGAAACCTTTTATAAGAACATATGATGCATCGAAAGTTCTAAAAAATAGTTGTTGTTGTTCATGAACAGAACTAGTCCAGGAAACCGAACTTGTCCGGAGGACCAGACTTGTCCGTGTAGGGACCGGACTAGTCAAAGTTTCATATGTGTTAACTATCTTGGATTTATTAGTATCATTAGTCTTTCTAGCTTGAGAGAAGTTTCACCTCACAAAGGCAATGCGCTCCTTGTTATTATTATGGTTTCTGGCATTTTTCTTTTCACCATAGGAATACCCAATGCCATATTTGACATTAGGAGGTCTTGTGGGCAAGTATGCACTATGTGCATATGTGACCTTCTCCTTGTCAAATATGCCACTTTGGGAAGGATTCTTGTCCTTGGTAGAGGTTGACTTGTCTTTGAAGCTAGTGTCAGTTTTAAGGGGTTGAGAGGGCGAGCTTGAAGAGGATGAAGGGTCACTTTTTTTGAGTGACTCAACTTGCACTTCAAGGATCTTGTTAACTTTGGTTAAGTTAACAAGTTCTTCCTTGATGATTGCATTTGAGTCGCTTAACTTCAAACAAGCTTCCTTGCTTGAATCTAACTCAAGTTCAAGTGATTTGCTTCGCTCCTTTTTAAGTTCAAGGAGCTCATTGATCTTGATATACTCCTCCTTTTGGAGGATGATCATATCTTCTTGATGATCAATCAGCCCCTCCCTATCAACAAGCTTATCCATCAATAAGTTCATTTTGACAGCAGTTTTCTCGTCCAAGCCAGTTAGCATGTTCTCATCATCACTATAGTTTTCACTATCACTATAAAAAGAACGCGAAGAGGTAGATTTTGTTGTTACCTTTCGTTTACCTCCCTTCGCCATGAGGCAAGTGTCGTTGCCCTTCCATGCGCCGAGATTTGGAAAGAGGGTGGATTTCGTAGTTGTCTTCTCGATGGCTATGCTAGCCATCCCCTCTTCCTCTTCGGATGAGGAATCATCATTTGAGTCCCACTCTTTTCCTAGGCGCACTTGTCCAGCTTGCTTCTTCTTCTTGAGGAATATCTTGCGTTGAGGCTTCATTTCCTTAGTTTTCTTCTTGTTTTCTTCATACGGGTAATCAACTATAAAGTGGTCATATTCACCACAGTTATAGCATGCCTGCCTCAACTTCGGTCTTGATTTTTCTTTGTGTTTTCCTTCACATGATTCCCCCCCCCTTGTCTTTTCTTCATCATTTTCTTGAATCTCTTCATAAAGAGGATCATGTCCTCTTCGTCAATATCGCTGGTCTCATCATCACTTTCCTCTTCTTGTTGAGCTTCTCGAGCTTCTTTTGACAAGGGCTTGCAAGTAGATTTTTGGGTGACCCCTTTCTGCTTTGCCGAGGTTAGGTCAGCAATCCCCTTAACATGTTTAGCTTGCTTCTCCATCATCTCGAAGTTGATGATCTTTCCAAGTAGTTCGTCCGGGGTCATTTTCTTGTACTTGGGGCTTTATATAATCATTGAGCACAGGGTAACATTGCGAGACATGAAAGCTCTAAGGATGAGCTTCACTACCTTGTGATCATTCCACTCCTTACTTCCGTATGCTCGAACCTTGTTGATGAGAGCCTTTAACCGGTTGTACATGTCCTATGGCGACTCATCTTCTTCTATGTCAAATCTTCCCAATTTGCCTTCAATCATTTCGATCTTTGCCTCTCGCACATGACGATCACCTTCATGTGCAGTTTGCAATGCGTCCAAGATTTACTTTGCAATCTCGAGTCCATCCACCTTGGTGAACTCGTCCCGACTTAGTGAAGATGTGATGACTACTGCAGCTTGAGCATTCCGATGAATTGCTTGCTCTTGGCTTCGTGTAAGCTCTTCATCGTCGTTCGGGATATCTATTCTTGTTCACAAAATATGACACAAGCTGGGATTGAGTGATATTAAGTGCACTTTCATGTTTTGCCACTACATTGAGTAATCATTCCCGTCAATGTGTGGGGCTTTTCCTAAAGGAATAGACAGATAATGGCTATTGTTAGAATTTAAGCGATCGTAGTTGAAAGGATATCGGGAATAGTCGGTCTGAGTACACCCCGTCTTCTTTTCCTCGATCTTCACTTTCCCTTTGGAGAGGGCTTTCTTCCTTAGGAGCGCCTTGAGTTCAAGCGTCTCCTCATTGCCATCCTCGATGTCCTGAATGGCATCGAGGATCTTCTCCAATCTTTGAGCTTTTTCATACTCAACCTTCTCTTGGTTGAGACTCTTGTGCACATCCTTCATGTCCGACATGTTCTCTTCGAGCGATTAGTCTCTTGCGAAGAGTCCTGCTCTGATACAAATTGAATGTGGCCCAGAGGGGGGTGAATAGGCCTTTTTAAATTTTAGTCGGAAACTACAACACTTAGCAACTTGGTCAAATACCAGGAAATCGGACTAGTCTAGTAGTGTGCGGACTACTCTGGTGCGTGCAGACCAGATCGATCAAGTTTGATCGATTATCTCTATCCTAGAGTCTATGCAGCGATAATATACTTTTAATCAGAGTGTAATACTTCTGTGAAACTGAATGTTGCACAAGTTAACCTTATATTCAATGTTTTAACGTAATATGAACAAGATCAAGTAAAACCCTAGATATCAATGAAAAGTAAGAACAAAATGCACAAAATGAAGACACAATATTTTTATCTCCTGGTTTGGTTCCCACAAAAGCATCCTACATCCACGTCGAGGAGCCCACGAAAGGACTTCACCGACCCTAACCTCGTCGAATCGCCACGAAGGCCAATTCTCTATCACTATCACAAGGGTAAATCACCAAGTTCAAGGGGCCTTCTCACAAGTTGTGGGCCCCCCAAGATTAAAAATCAAAACACCACCAAGAACACACTCTTAAGCTCAACAATAAAACAACAGGAATGTGTTAGAGATCAAACCCAAGAGCTCAAACGTGTGAATCGTGTCTCTCCTTTGATCCAAGATGAATCCTCAAGAATTTTATCTTCCTTTTGTTGGATTGCATGGAGAGATGTGTTTTATAAGCTCTTGGAGGGTGTGACGGTGCTGGGAGTCGAGATAGATAAAAGTAGGGCTGTCTATTTATATGGTGTTTCCAAAAGTTACCGTTAGGGTTTCGAGGGTCCGGGCTAGTCCGTGGTAGAGTCCGGACTAGTCTGGTGTGCGGCGTGTAGGAAACCCTAAGTTTTCAGGAAGATCGGACTTGTACGACTTAGGGCGGACTAGTCCGATTTAGGTTTTGGAAATGTTAAAACTAGTCCGGTTATTTTCGGACAAGTCCGACCGTGGTGAACTACTTAGTAAATTAGGGACAAGTCTGCAATTGGAGGACTTGTCCGATTTTAGTCAGAGAGGTTATCGGACTAGTCCGGATATTATCGAACTTTCCTATGTTTGTGCAAAGATGTGAAGTGTTGAGAACTAGTCCGCACTGGGGAGGACTAGTCCGATCTGTGTAGACTCGGACTAGTCTGTGGCGATATTGGACTAGTTCGGTCTGTGTAGACTCGAACTGTGTAGACAAGTCCGCACTGGGAGGACTTGTCCGATTTTGAACAAAGGGGATATCGGACTAGTTTGGATATTATTGGACTAGTCTGGACCTATATGAACTAGTGCTATGAGTGAGTTTTCTTGTGATTGAGCTCTTGGGGTGTGTTTCTCCAACACACTCTATACACAATGATCTAATCTATTCAGCTCTTGAGCTCTTTTCCATATAGATCCTCATTCTCCTTTCTTTTTGCGCTTTCTTCTTAATTTCTTTCAAGACCTGCGCTCCTCTTAACAATTTGTTTAGGATCTCATTTGTTTGTCATAAATCAACCAAAACCCACAAGGGATGCCTAGATGCACTTTCAAGTGGCTCACCTGGCATACTTTGTAGGTCTGTCCGGTGGTGTTTCAGTTTTTCAGTTCCAGTTTTTATGTTTGACAATCAAAGGGCCCACCGGCCCAAGGCATATGCAATGTTCCAGTTTTTTTCAGTTCAAAGATCGTCATATTTGAGGCTCGTTGATCATGTTTGGGGTGTAGCAAGGATGGACATGTAACATGCACTTGAAAACCTCGCGATCATGTTTGATGACAACATTATTACGTGTTTTTTCTATTTTTTTTGAAACATCGTCATATATAGTTTGAGGCTCGTTGATCATGTTTGGGGCGTGACAACAAACATGTTATATATATAGTTTTCTCTTTTTGTTGAATGATCATCATACATACATACATACATACATACATACATACATACATACATATATATATATATATATATAGTTTGAGGCTCGTTGATCATATGTTTGCGACGTAGCGTAGCATGCATGGACAACTATAACATGCATGTGTGAGAGACGTCGATGATCATATATGATGACGTTACGCGTGTTTTTTCTGTTTTTGTTGAAAGGTCACCATATATATATATATATATATATATATATATATATATATATATATATATATATATATATATATATATGTGTGTGTGTGTGTGTGTGTGTGTGTGTGTGGTGCATATGAAAATGTGTAGTATGCAATCCGATTTATGGTGCAATAATGCAATCATCCACTCTCAACCATTGGATGTCCATCCTAGGGTGGTTACATTTTTTCACTTAGCCCCCTCCTCCACATGGGGGAGTTAAGTGAAATAACAAATCCACCCTAGGATGGATATCCAATGGTTGAGAGTGGATGATTGCATGATTGTACCATATATCAGATTGCATACTAGACATATATATATATATATATATATATATATATATATATATATATATATATATATATATATATATATATATATATATATATATATATATATATATATATATATATATAGGGAATGTATAGTAAGCAATCTGATTTATAATGCAATCATGCAATCATCAACTCTCAATCATTGGATGTCCATCCTAGGGTGGTTGCGTTTTTTCACTTAACCCCCTCCACCACATGGGGGGAGTTAAGTGAAAAAACAAATCTCTGGCTATAGAATACCTGGCTATAGAATTCCTGATTCTGTGTCCAGTTTTTTTGGCCACACTGTTGCCTGGGTCATGCATGCATGTATGTTAGTGTCCCACGATGTGCTCTGTTTACAAACGCCACTTTTCAACGTGAATCTTCCCGATTCAGTTCCTATTTTGTCGCTCGATAATCATGCCTCTTTATTGGCAACGTATGATCTCCTGATCTCCACGCCCACACACCATTTCTTGTTTACCACATCGCACGCACGACGTTTCTTGATCTCCACGTAGATCGCGTTTCTGACAGCACGCCGGTGAGGTCGCATTTCAATCTCCGTCGCACGCATGCCATTTCTTCGTTTATCTATCGCGTTTTCTCGCAGCAGATTCGCCCGAGTGAGATCTCGTTCCATACTCCATAGGTTGCTTCAATTGTCTGCCCCCGAACATCTAATCGCTTTCTCGCTTGGATTCGTGTCATAATATCTTGCCTGCTAGAATCATGTCACTGCTGACTGTGACGAAGCACTTCTTCGGCCGCCACCGTTGTTCGTCGACCCGCCCTTTTCCTCTTTCCTATCCTTGAAAAAACGCCCAGGTAAGTCACTGTTAAAGGTGCAAAAAAAACTCAATTAAAATTTTATTATAGCATGTCCACTGTTCTTTTTTTTTGCTAATCAACTGGAAGGTACAGGAATTGTTTTATTCGCTATACCTCCGCTGGTTTATCAGTTTGGACTAAAAAAGTCATGCACAGTTAGTTGTTAATTAAGATTCCATCATTTTTTATTTTTCCACGACTGCCTACTATATAAATGTAATTTATAAAATAAATTAAAGTCCAGCCTTAGTTGGCGAAATTGCGTAGGCTTTTATGTTTGTCACTAGGAAATTGTTCTAAAATTTCGTGTAGAGACCGTTTTCTCATATTTTATCACTAGATAAATCACTGAACGATGCAAATTTTTGTCTCTGTTTCTGTATGAGTATATCACTTAATATATTTGTTGCATTTTCAATCTATGGTGAGTTTCACAATTGTTTTAATACATCTTTAAGCTGCTGCAATGAGGTTGAAAATGTTTTGCATCATAAGAGATTTTTTGAGTATTGTTTTTTGTGCAATTTATTATGCATATGTTTTTCAAGTTCAAATTTACTTTTACTTGTTTTTTTATAGTTCTATATGTATCAATTGGCTGCTAGTCTCATTATATTTTCTCAGAATTTCAGGTTTGAAATCATTTGTTATGCAGGGAAGGTTAAAATCAACAACATTGAAAAGCAGCCAGGAAGCATGGCAACTGGATTTTCTCGAAATGAGTGTTCCATTGCATACAAATAATGGTGGGCCACTTCATTCTTCGCGACATCGAATTCCCATTTCAACAATTAATATTACATCCATTCATGGAAATCAACATCAGAATAAAAATAAACGCAGTACTAGCTCACATGCTCCTGATCAGGAAAACGATGATGATTTTATGCCACCTACGAAGCTACATGTGCGTGCACGTCCTTCTGGCAGTTTGGGTCAATCTTTCTGTACCAAGCTGAAATGTGGATTTTTAAGTCTTTTCATATTTTCTATTATATTCACATTACCTTTTATTTTTTATATGTGCTCATACCTTGTACTGGTTCTTATTTGCTTTTCTGTCACTAGAGCAATAGCAAACAACTTATTTTGTATATTATCTGGAAAATAAAATTACATTATTTTTAGTTACTTCATTGTCACACTTTTCCTGCACTTTGAATTATGTTACTAGCTACTGTTCATCTATTAGATTCACAATATGTTCCTTCACCAAAAATATGTTACGTTACATTGTTTTCTGTAAAATCTTCTATATTGATTTCAATTCTTTACGTGTTACTAGTCCCTTCTGTACGTTGCACCCCTTCAATCATCATCAAAGTCATTGAACAGTTGAACATGCCACAACATCAGAAAAGATGTGAGATTGGTTTTGGTGGCATATTTAACTTTTGTGTTGCGGGACGATTAGATTGTACTGATCTCTTGGTCTACTTGATGGACAAACTTAATCCAGAGTCAACGATTTTGGAAGTAGGTAATGAAGGTGGTTTGTCTATCAACGAATCATGTGTTAAAAAGATTTTAGGCCTTCCTGTTGGTGATAAGGATCTACCAGGATCAACCGAATTTCAAAATGCGCTCGCTTTAGCAGACTTTAAAAAATCGCTCATGTTGAGTGCAACAACGATATCAAGTGCTACTATCTTATTGATATTATGAGGAAAATAAGGACTGATAATTCTCTGGCAGTTAGGATATTCCTACTGGTAGTCTTCAATAAATTGTTATTCCCTGCACTAGACAATAATATAAGAGGACGAGATGCTTTTTTGACCAAGGACATTTCAGATTTCCAAAATTTTGATTGGTGCAAGGCAGTGATGCAAGATTTGCGTCATGCAGCAGTAGCATGGTCCAGTGAGAGAAAGAAGTCCCTTCTCGGCTGCGATATATTATTGATTGTGAGTTTCCATTGCTTCTAATCATCTCCTCTTTAGATGTAATTTTCACGTACATTTATACTAATTATGTTATATGTGTATGAAGATACTATACTTGGACAATCTTGATTCATGAAGCTGTATTGTTCATTCTGCCACACCCCATGCTAAATACTTCAATCCATTTGTAATGGAAACCTTAATTCGAGAAGGCAAGCAAAGAGATATGTCGGGGAATCAGATGTATGGAAATCTTCAGGTTCATGTTAATCCTTTTTTTACAATGCATTTATTTATTTATTTATTTTTGTACCATTTAATAATTTATGATATTTTGAAATGTATTGTTCTGTTTTTTTTTCAGCTTGGAAGTAAGGCTGACACTTGTTATGTTCAGACTGATCCTCAACCAAATCTTTCTCCGCCTACTACAAATTTTTCAAATTTACCAGTACTCTGAGTGCTGCGGAGCTTGGTGTGCTATTAGATAATTTACGTGGCACACCCTCAGGGTCCAAGGCAGCTGAAGGGCTGCAACTCTTTGCTGCTAAATCTAGTCAGGCCATTCATAACATTCTTGCTGGTTCCCGCCACTGCACTTATGATTGTATTTTATAGTTCATATATATTTATATAAAAATATGACCTGCAGTGGTACTATTATTAAAAATACGTAACTCACTACCGGATGTTTCCTTCGTTGTCGGCGTGGAGAACATCGATGGAGTTCGTACTACAATCTGCATATTGGATGCCTCCTCACTGTTGTTGTCCCTTGACTCATTTGCCTCCATGACTCAACAGATTTAATTTTCAAGTGCAACGTCTACGATGAAATATAATGATCACATATAAACTTGCACGATCTCACCTTGCGATGGGTTGCGGGTCGTCCATCGGAGACGTAGAATCGGTTCCCACCGTAGTTACCCGCTGCCGCCGCGGTGCCGTTGGCCAGGACGGCTGAGCCTGGGGTGCCATATTCAACAGCATTCGCGGCCACGATGCCAACGGTGCCACCATAGTCCTTTGTCGCGTCGAAGGTGATACAGTTACCTTCTGCAAAGGTGGCCCCAGCGCTTGATTTTCCCTCCACTTTGTTTCCGTTTGCATTTGCCGCGTCCGGGGCGCCGACGGCTGTGTGGCCGTTGCCATTCGCCGCGTCCGGGACGCCGCCGGCGGTTTTGCCGGAACCCACGTTGCTGTTGTCACCCATGCCGTTGTCCTCCATTCAAAGGACTCCAGCTCCGTGCTATCATCGATCCATGCAACTCGCTATACGGCACGATACTGCAACGGTACTCACATGCAGCGACGGATCTCACCGAGCGAAACGCGATATGGCCATAGTACCAGGGACGGCGCTGCGAGAAACGCGATAGACAGTAGAAGAAGCGGCGTGCGGGCGACGGAGATTCAATCGGGACCTCACCGGGCGATGGAGATGGAAACTAACGTGTGAATAATGTAGATTGCCAGGGGTACAGATCGTACGTTGCCAAAACGTATGCTTGAATAACGTCGGAAGTATCGTCGGTTACCAGGACTCACATGCAGATTGTGCCGTCCGATGCCGCTTCTCACCACACGCCCGCCCGTCGGATTCGGCTACAGAATTCACTATTCCACCGCGCCTCTTAGAGGCTTTAAACAACGAGAAGACTGCTACCATGGAGATTGAAGCCCTGACCGAGGAGGAAATCAGACTAGTTAGCGAGCTGAATGATGCCAGAGATAGGGAAGAGAAGGAGAAAAAGGCTGTGGAGGATCTTACTGCTGCATTAAACAAGACATCCTGCAAAGTACAGGAAGCACATGAGATGTTTCAGACGAAAGAAGATGATTACGAGCATGCTCTTGCACATATAGGTGGTCTGAAGATGGCGCTAAAGAGTACCAAAGAGAGTTATGAGGTAATGCTTCATGAGGCGAACCATGACATCACTTGCCTAAGAAATTCTGCTGAGGCTGGAGGCTGAGGTGGACAGGTACAGAGAAGCGTGTGAATATATCTAAGGAGCTAGACATTATCACGGCAAATAAAAAATGTGAGCAAGAAATTGCTTCTCTTAAAACGGAAGCTGACCAGGTAGCTGCGTCCCTGCAGGATACAGAGCATGAGCTTCAAGCCGTCAATGAGGAGAAAGAGCGGCTTCAAGAGAAATTGCTGTACGCGGAGTTAGCGGTTGCTAAAGCCAACAAGGCTATACCCTGTCTGAGCCTTGGTGCTGCTCGTCGGCAGGCACGACGGTGATGTCGATCTTCACTGTTGCCGCACGCGTGAGGAGCAGGATGAAGTCTATCGTACCTCGCGCTGCCGTGCTGGCTTCGCCCCTACGGTCAGATCTCGTCCCGTACTACATTCTGTGCGGCTGCGGTTGTTGGAGTGCTAGTGCCCGTTGGGGCTTTGGTGGTTGCTCGTTCGACGGATAGGCGTGGGTCCGCTCAGGCATTTTCGTCCCGGCTGCGGAGCCGTCCGATGCTGCTTGTGCGGATACATACGTGCCCTTGAATCTGGCCACAGAATCATTATTCTACAGCTAGCTACAAAATATATCTACCCATATATATATATAGTTTGAGACTCGTTGATCATATGTTTGGGGCGTAGCGTAGCAACTATAACATGCATGTGTGAGAAATGTCGATGATCATATATGATGACGTTACGCGTGCTTTTTCTCTTTTTGTTGAAAGGTCGTCATATATATATATATATATATATATATATATATATATATATATATATATATAGAGAAATGTCTAGTATGCAATCTGATTTATGGTGCAATCATGCAATCATCCACTCTCAACCATTGGATGTCCATCCTAAGGTGGTTGCATTTTTTCACTTAACCCCCTCCACCACATGGGGGGAGTTAAGTGAAAAAACAAATCCACCCTAGGATGGACATCCAATGGTTGAGAGTGGATGATTGGATGATTGCACCATAAATTAGATTGCATACTAGACATTTCCATATACATATATAAATATATATATATATATAGATACATATATATATATATATATATATATATATATATATATAGAGGGAATGTATAGTAAGCAATCTAATTTATAATGCAATCATGCAATCATCCACTCTCAGTCATTGGATGTCCATCCTAGGGTGGATTTGTTTTTTCACTTAACTCCCCCCAGTTAAGTGAAAAAACAAATCCACCCTAGGATGGACATCCAATGATTGAGAGTGGATGATTGCATTATAAATCAGATTGCTTACTATACATTCCATATATATATATATATATATATATATATATATATATATATATATAGTTTGAGGCTCGTTGATCACGTGCCGATTATTAGTTACCGCATCAGAAGAGCTTGTTTATTGGCTCATGGACAAGGAAAATTCTTTGTACCTAGTACAAAAAGTATAAGTTGCTCGGTGTTGCCGTTCGTACGCGAAGGATGCGGCCAGATAGTTGCTCTTGCTGGTGTATGCTAATTACGTGAGAGTTTGGCGTGTCATGTGGTTAGTCCACGATGCACCCTAAACCCGGTGTTGAGGATGTGTAATCGTACGTACACTCTAGTGACATGTGACAAAGTTCTCAATCATCAATTGCGTTTGGTTTGACGTCGAAGTTGGATTTGAGATACGAAAAATCCGCTTTCTAGATAATCTCTATAGAGTAGGAGAAAGATATTCTCCTAAATATCTATCTAATCATCTTACTTTGTTCCCTAATTTCATTCAAGAGATCCTAAGGAAAAGAGTTGGGTTTCCACCGAGCTAAAACAATATCCTGATGGTTCTAGTAAACCAAATCGTTTTTTAGCTATTGGCTTCTATTTCTTTTTTAACTAAAAGAAGATTTAGTTACGATTGGACATAAACTTTTTTGTATCTTCATCCATAGATCCTTTACTCATATTTATTCATTTGGAATACGTAATCCAATGCAAAATTATGATTCACGCCTTTGTACTCATAATCAAATTTGTATTTTGCATGCAAATTTAATCAGTCTTTGGATACTAATCGCGAGAATGTATACTCTTCTTTATAAGAACTAAAGTTTTCATCGGAATATGAATATAAAAAAAACATAAGGATGCCTTAAGTATATCATTTCAAATTCAGTTATTATAGAACGAATCACACTTTTACCACTAAACTATACCCGCTACATGTAGATTATGATACTAACACTACCCTTTGTCAGGGGTAGCCATTCGAGGAGGAAGCTAATCCCTACTATGGAGAAAAGTGATTACTTGGTACTTCAATCGCAGGCCTTTAAAATATGATTTAGATAGCCCCTCTCTAGTTTGTAAAAGAAATTTCTTCTTACCATGCCACTAGCGTATGAACCAAATGTATGCATTTCGATTAGGATCATATTCTTTGTATTATATAGTTTGATTATTCCTACAATATACACAAAGAGATATAGGCTCCTTTTCGGTTGCCCAAAAGATTCATATTAGACTTCAATCGGAACTTCTCTTAATCCAATGACGCGTTGATCTAGTTTCCATCGGAGCCACAAGGGACTGTTTAAACCGATTTGTTTCCATCTAAAAGCTCCCAGTGCATCATAGGAACTAGAAAAATGGGGTTCTTTATCTTTTGTGTAATTATTATTATTGTAATTTACTTTTTGATTTGGATAGTTTATACAACTAATATATCTATTTGCACAAATACCACTACGATTTTCAATCATTAATACATAAAGTTCGATAAGCATGTCTCGTGTTGGCACGCAAATTGGATCTCCAATAGAAGGAGACGGGAGATTCATATGAGAAAACAGAAGTAAATAGGCTTCTGCTTGAGCTTCCAAGGATAAAGGTAGATGAACAGCCATTTGATCCCCATCAAAGTCCGCATTGAAACCCTTACACATTAATGGATGTAAACAAATAGTACGCCCCTCTACTAAAGTGGGTTGGAAGGCATGTATGCCTAATCTATGCATTGTAGATGCTCTGTTCAACATTAAAGGATGCCCCCGCATAACTTCTTGAAGTATTTCCCATACAATGGTTTCCTTTTCCCAAATTTTCCTTTTAGCAATCCTGATATTAGAAGTTGCACGTTTCGTGATTAAATCGCGAACTGCAAACAGCTGAAAAAGCTTTATTGCTATATATAGAGGTAATCCACATTGATGTAATGAAAGCAAGACCCACAACAATGACAGAATGCCCCAAGTAATTGACCCATTTCCCAAGCAGAGTCTCGCGAAACCTCCCCACATTACCCTCAATTACATCTGAAAGTGACTTGTATAATTTATCATGACCATCCCTCGTCGGTTGCCTCCAAGACCCACTATCAAGAAGTGGCTCTGGGCCTAGGCAGGAGGGGCTACTGCCTAGGGTCAGGCCGGGGGGGAGGGGGGGCACGATGATAGCTAATGAAGAGAAGAGAAATAAAATTAATTAGTATTTGCATCATCCGGATGCGATGTACAGTTACATGTCTAGCTTTTTATTTTCGTAATTTTTTGAAATATAACACTACTACATACGTCCTAATGTGTTTAATATTTATTAGATATAATATTACTAATGTGTTAATTTTCCATATGCGACGTTTTTGATAAAAGGAGGAGTTTTTCATTAATGCATGTACTGTAGGACATATTGTTCATGAACATAAAAGACATTTTTCATTAACATACAAAACAACACATATATTAAAAAAAATAAAAAAACACATAGAAAACAAAAGAAAAAACTACTACTAATCCTACTCTACTCGGAGGAGGACTTGTCCACCTCTTCCACCGCCGCCTCCGCATCCGCCGGCGGCACCTCTGCCTCCGCTGCAACCGCCAGTGGAGCATCCTCCAACACCAGATCGAACTTCTCCTGGCCGACGGCGTTCACCAGTTGCTCGCGAAACTCCACCCCATCCTCCTCACCGATAGTCTCGTAGAGGCAGTCGAGACGAGCGGTTAGAAAGCCTAACCCGAAGATGTAGTAGCCGGTAGAGTCCATTCTGATGTGGTGGGGAAGGTCCCAAGTCCCAGTCGTCGACAAGAGTGAGATGTTTTTTCTAATACATCATACGCCATTTTGTCGAGCGCTTTTGCTTGCACGTCCACGGCGAACAGTTTGCTGGTGACCTCCTTAAGCTTGCCGTCGAGTTTGTCGATGTGTTTCTCGATGAGACGGACAGTCTCATCATAGTTGGAAGGAATAGGTGCGGGCGCCGCGGTCGGAGACGGGGTGGAGGAGGTGCGGGCGCCGCCTCCAGTTCCACTGGCATTGTCGGTGACGGAGACAGAGAAGGAGGTTCGGAGGACGTCGATCACCAGGAGCGCTTCGGGTTGGGGATACCCATTTGTGTGGCAACGAAGGTGCGAACAAAGAAAGAGAGGTGGTCGATGGTGGTGCGATGGAGAAGCAAGAGGAGATGTTTGGATGCTAAAATTGATCGAGAGGTGCGGAGAAGAAGAAGAGGATGGTGTGCCTTTATAGCGGGTCATCGTCTAAGCGCATGAGTGGAAATGATCGGACGCTTAAAAATTGTGCCTTTGAATTAACAGTCAGAGTTACTCCAAACCACGGTTCACCTCCTCTCGATTATCGCAACGGCTCGACACGTCCCATGAGCCAATTTTTAATTTGACACACAAAGGGCCCAGGATATGCAATGGCCCACCTGGCATACTTTGTAGGTCCGTCCCGCGGTGTTCTTAACATTTCGTCTAAATGATTTCAACAAGGTGCAGAGATTGATGTGAACGCGCGTGGCAATCGACCGAGAGTCCATATCTTTATTTTGAAGGATCAGACCGTTGCCGACCGAGATTCCATATTGAACTGATGATAATTGTCGTGATCATGTATCACGGTGGACATGAATATAATGCATGTGAAAGAGACTCTTGATCAAGCATGTTTTGTCACGTGTTGAGGATTTTTGTGCCCCCTTGTTGAGGAACATGTTAACTTGATGACAATGAGGATCAGATGTGACGTACACATGTTTTCACAAGTGCGTCATTTGTTCCTAAAATCAGAACACGTAGCGGCTAGCGCCTATGCATGTCGTTTTGTCAAAAGACAAGTACAACGATGCATAATGGCAGCATGCGATCGATTAATTTGATGAACCACGTACGTAGTGAGAGCTGTGTGCTTATTAGATGATGGTAGTCCACATTCTATCCCCGTACCGTCGAGGGAACATCCTTGTGTCAAATTTGTTATCTCTATTGATGAGAGGATAATATTCTTCATTAGTGTGGTAGATAAACTGCCATATAGGTTGAGAGCATACACATGCATGGTAGAGAATAGGATAAGTATAGAAATATATATACATGGTGGGAAATATTCTATTCTTGGAATACATGTTTGGGGTGTAGCATGCATATGTAAGTCTAACATCCATGTGAAAGACCTCGATCATGTTTGATGACGTTACGTGTTTTCTCTTTTTGTTGACAGATCGTCATGTTTGAGACTCGTTGATCATGTTTGGGGCATAGCATGCATGGACAGCTAACATGCATGTGAAAGACCTCGATGCATGTAAAATAACATGTATGTTTTTAAAAGCAAGATATAGTGTTTCCTCAAGAAAAAGTAATTTTATGAGATATCGGGCGCACAAGCAGAAAAGCTAGAACTTTAGCGATGCACCTGCGAATTCCATGTCGGGATGATCGACAGCAGCCGATCCGCAAACTCGGTGGTTAGATCAGTAGTCGCCGGAGAGCAGCATGCGGCCGACCTCGAAGGAGACGAAGGCATCAATGCACGCATAGTTCATCTGCTCGCCGGAGAGCTTGTACGCATCCCAGTTGCTCGTCCTCACTCGGTAAGGCTTCTCCATGTCGGCGCCCATCACGACAAATAGAAAATGTGAGCAAGAAATTGCTTCTTTTAAAATGGAAGCTGACCAGGTAGCTACGTCCCTGTAGGATACAGAGCATGAGCTTCAAGCCGTCAATGAGGAGAAAGAGCGGCTTCAAGAGAAATTGATGTACACGGAGTTAGCGGTTGCTAAAGCCAACAAGGCTATACCCTGTCTGAGCCTTGGTGCTGCTCGTCGGTAGGGACGACGGTGATGTCGATCTTCACTGTTGCCGCGCGCGCGAGGAGCAGGATGAAGTCTATCGTACCTCGCGCTGCCGTGCTGGCTTCGCCCCTACTGTCAGATCTCGTCCCGTACTACATTCTATGTGGCTGCGGTTATTGGAGTGCTAGCGCTCGTTGCAGCTTTGGTGGTTGCTCGTTCGACGGATAGGCGTGGGTCCGCTCGGGCTTTTTCGTCCCGGTTGCGGAGCCGTTCGATGCTGCTTGTGCGGATACATACGTGCCCTTGAATCTGGCCACAGAACCATTATTCTACAGCTAGCTACAAAATATATCTACCCATATATATATAGTTTGAGGCTCGTTGATCATATGTTTAGGGCGTAGCGTAGCAACTATAACATGCTTGTGTGAGAAATGTCGATGATCATATATGATGATGTTACGCGTGTTTTTTCTCTTTTTGTTGAAAGGTCATCATATATATATATATATATATATATATATATATATATATATATATATATAGAGAGAGAGAGAGAGAGAGAAATGTCTAGTATGCAATCTGATTTATGGTACAATCATGCAATCATCCACTCTCAACCATTGGATGTCCATCCTAAGGTTGTTGCATTTTTTCACTTAACCCCCTCCACCACATGGGGGGAGTTATGTGAAAAAACAAATCCACCCTAGGATGGACGTCCAATGGTTGAGAGTGGATGATTGGATGATTGCACCATAAATCAGATTGCATACTGGACATTTCCATATATATATATATATATATATATATATATATATATATATATATATATATATATGTATGTATGTATGTATATATGTATATATATATATATATATATGGAGAGAGAGAGAGAGAGAGGATGATTATGGGACCATCAGCTATATGCTAAGTTCAACACGTGTGAATTCTGGATCAGCCAAGTGCCATTTTTAGGGCACATCATATCAGCAGAAGGGATTGCAGTTGATCCCAGCAAGATCAAGCAAGTCCTCCAATGGGAGTCTCCAAAATCTATACATGAAGTCCGAAGTTTCCTGGGTTTAGTAGGATATTACCAGAGGTTTATACCCAATTTCTCCAAGATAGCTAAACCAATGACCGAACTTATGAAGAAAGGGCAGAAGTATGTATGGACTGAGGCATGTGAGGCAGGTTTCAAAGTATTGGTGAAACACCTTACAACGGCACCAGTATTAGCTCAACCAGACACAACCAAATCTTTTGACGTGTATTGTGATGCATCAGGAATTAGTTTGGGATGTGCGTTGATGCAGGATAGATGAGTGATCACTTATGGATCATGGCAACTCTGGAACCATGAGCAGCACTACACGACTCATGATCTTGAGCTTGGTACTGTGGTACTGGCATTGAAGATGTGGAGGCATTATCTACTGGGTAATCTAGTACACCTCTACACTGATCACAAGAGCTTGAAATACATCTTCACCCAGAAGGATTTGAATATGCGACAACGGAGATGGTTAGAGTTGATCAAGGACTATGAGATTGAGATCCACTACCATCCAGGCAAAGCGAATGTAGTCACAGATGCTCTGAGCCGCAAGTCCCATGTCAACAATCTTTCCATTTCCGCAATGGAAGGAGAAGAAGAACCGAGTCTCTACTTGGTTCCATATGGGGCACTCTACAATCTCGCTCTAATTCCTACCATCAAGGAGGATATTGTAGCAGTTCAGAAGAAGGACAAAGCAATGCCACACATTCGGCAAAGAATGGAAAAGGGGGAGATGAAATGTTTCCGATGTGACAATGAAGGCTCCCTCTGGTTTAACAACCGTATAGTGGTACCACGAGATATGGAGCTTAGAAAGAAGATACTGGACGAAGCTCATTTGTCCAAGTATTCCATTCATCCGGGAAGCAACAAGATGTACCAAGATTTGAAAAAAAAATTCTGGTGGACGCGGATGAAGTGGGAAGTAGCTAAATACGTATCCGAGTGTGATACGTGCCGGCGAGTGAAGGCCGACCATATGAAGCCAGTCGGACAACTTCAACCCTTAAGCATCCCGACATCGAAATGGGAGGATATCAGCATGGATTTCATTGTGGGTTTACCTCTCACTCTCCAAAAACACGATTCAATCTGGGTGATAGTTGACCGACTGACTAAGACGGCGCATTTCATCCCCGTCAATACCAACTATCATTCATCAAGATACGCGGAGTTATATATTGGCAGAATCATATGCCTCCACGGAATACCCCGCACCATCATCTCCGATCGTGGAGCTGTATTTGTTTCACGATTCTGGGAGCATCTCCACGATGCGTTGGGAACCAAGTTGATTCAGAGCTCGGCTTATCATCCTCAGACCGATGGTCAGACCGAACGAGTGAATCAAGTGCTAGAAGACATGCTTCGCGCCTGTGTCGTCCACCATGGTAGGAATTGGGATGATCACCTACCATTGGCAGAATTTTCGTACAACAACGGTTATCAGGCTAGCATTCAGATGGCGCCATATGACGCTCTTTATGGCCGAAAGTGTCGCACACCTCTAAACTGGTGTGAATCCGGTGAACGAGTGGTGTATGGCATCGACTTGATAAATGAAGCCGAGGAACGGGTTCGCACTATTCAAGCCAATCTCAAAGCTGCTCAGTCTCGTCAGAAGAGCTATGCAGACAAATGAAGTCGACCTCTTTACTTCGAAGTTGGGGATCAAGTTTATCTCCCGGTATCCCCTATGAAAGGTATCCATCGATTTGGAGTGAAAGGGAAGCTAGCTCCACGTTTTATTGGGCCGTTCGCAATAATCAAAAGATCCGGACATGTGGCATATCAATTGGAGTTACCGCTCGTCACTTTCAGGGGTTCACAATGTATTCCACATTTCCCAGTTAAGGAAGTGTCTTAAAACTTCCGCTGATGTCCGTATAGAAGATTTGGAAGCTCTTCAACCAGATCTCAGTTATTCCGAGCATCCAACTCAGATCATCAATGAGAAGACTCGCACCACAAGAAGCCGCACCTAGCATTTCTACAAGGTCTTGTGGAGTAACCACAGTGCTGAAGAGGCCACGTGGGAAAGCGAGGAGTATCTTAGAATGAACTATCCGGACTTGTTAGCGGCATATGTTCGTTAAATCTTTTCCCTTTGCCTTCTTTTGTAATCTCGGGACAAGATTCTTTTAAGGGGGGAGGAATGTAAAACCCCACTTTTGTGGCATGTGAATTCAGTTATAAGTTTGGTGTTCAACTATATTAAAAATCCAATATAGTGGTACACATGAACTTAATGTCATCCAAACCTTTCTTGCACTCATGGCTAAATTTTATTAACATGAGTATTGGACTTCACCATTAATTCTAGAATGATTAAATTTAACCCCTTTTCAAACATTAGAATTAATTGGGTGGAGTTTATTAGGGCAATTCAAAGTACAGTACTAAATGGGCCTTGCCAAAAACATTCAAAATTGAGGCTCTAAATTTTTCCTTTGCATTCTAATATTCTCAGTAGCTTACCTACAAAATTTCTAGATTTTAGGAACTCACTTGTTATTTTATTTGAGACGCTCAACGAATTTGAATGAAGTTTAAATTCAAATTCAATGTCTGGTAAAAATAGATTTGAACATGAAGATCTAAACCCACCATTGTGATCATCACAATTTTCTTGACTTAGCCCTGAAGTTTCACAATTTTTGGAGTTCATTTACTATTTTTTAGTGAATTACCAAAATAACAGTAGCTGTGGGGCTGACTGGCGGGGCCCACCAGTCAGCAGCCCACGTGAAGCCGCATTTCAGCACGCGCTGCGCCCGCGACCACGACGGCGTGCATGCACAGCGCGACACAAGCCCGCCACCGTCGTTGAGCCCTATAAATAGCGCCCTAGACTCTCCCTTATGAACTCCCAGTCGCCCTTATCGCCTCCCCTCTTGCTGAGCCGACGGTGTGCATCGTTTCCATCCCGCGCGCGAGCTTCCGACCGCCGGCGCCATGCGCCCTTTGCTGGCCAACCGGAGACCTCTCGCGCCAAGACTCCAATGGCTACGTTGTTCCTCTCTTCCTCCCCTGTCCTCCGGATCTATCTTTTCGTTGCATAGTTGCCGGTTTGGCCGATGATTTTGAGGCTATACCGAGGGTCGCCGTTGTGTTCACCGCGTGCCGTCCCTGCTCCACGTTGCTAGGCCGCTGCATTCCATTTAGTGCTTCGACTCCCATAGCAAATCGGTGCGCCGGGACACGCTCTAAGCAACGGTGAAAGCCGTTCCTTGTTTACGCAAGTATCGAGCAAGTTAGCTAGGTTTACTCTTGGCCGAAGCTTATGAACGCGCTCGGTATTTCATGCAATTAGAGTTCCACGCTTAATCACTCTTCTCAATTGCTAGCAAATAGTTTCTACACTTTCTTGCGCACCCTCTCAAACTAGAATCGCCGGAAATGATCGATCGTAGCTCAAGAATCGCGAGTTATCCACTCCGCCATTAAAAAGTGCCTTTGTCGCTGTCGACGACTGCTTTGCCGACCGTTACACGGTGATATTACCGGCCCAACACGTTCCTGGTGGTTCCAGGATACTTTCCCAGCCTTTTTAGTAGGGTTTTAGCCACAGAGCGGCAGTTCCGACATAGCTGGAGCCCTAGCGGCCGCCGCTGCCGATGCACCATGGTTTCCGACCGTCGGCAAACCTCCCCGACCCCACCATCGTGCTCAGCACGTGATTTTACGGTTGGGTGCCCAAAGGTAGGAGTTGCGGTGGCCGGGAACTAAAAATCGGCGAGGCTCGCCGGAGAGCGCCGCCGCGGGAGCCCCGCGCGCCGCCCGCGTCCGGAGGTGGAAGACGACGCGGTGGGTCCCGCGTGTCAGCGTCTGTAAACCCTGTCGGATCAGGTGTGGCCACGAGATCTATTGTGGCTACGCGGTGGATATGTGTGGCTCCCGTGTGGTTTAAATACCATTGGTCCATTTTAAAACAGTGGGGCCCATGAGTTAATTCAAATTAGGAATTTAATCCAGATTTGGCTCCAACTTAGAAAATCCATAACTTTCTGTAGGATGCTCCAAAAATCGGCAAACAAATTTTGTTTGAAAGCACCTGAGCTCTAGTTTCTGTCAGAACCAATTAGGTTCTGTGAAACTCATAGTTAAACTCTGTAGAATTAATCTTTCCAAATGCTAATACAATTTTTCTAGAAAAGAGATCCACTGGAAAAATCCCCAAAATTCACATAAAATTTAGTGTCCTATTCTTCACTATCAGGAAAATTTTGGGAGCTATTGCACCTGTTTAACCCTCTGTATAGTTCAATATCTTATTTCAGTTATGGAATTTTTACAGATGTTCAGTTGCTTTGTTATGCCCCAAATTTGGGCTGAGCCTTCCCTTGGTCATACACTAGTCACCGTAAATATCTTGGATTTAATTGACCTAATATCATAGTCCTAAATCAGTTGCAAACTGACTATTTATTTAAAAGCAGAAAATTCAAATAGAAATAATTCCAGAAATTATTGCTAACTTAGAATTTCAATAACTCCTTCACCTAAGCTTATAAAATTATGAAATTTTTTTTGCTAGAACCAGAACAACTTCCTCTATCATGATTATCAACTGGCAGCTATGTTCAAGCTACAATTTCTTCTTTAAAATTCTTGGAAGTTTAATACTTGCCATAATTTTAGGGACAACACTATACTTTGATCATCTCCTGTTGCTTGCAAGAGCCTTGATCATATTCCCTAGCATCTACCATAGAAGTTCCAAAGTCAATTAAATTCCCTATCATCTAATGATCACCATGGATTAAATTTTGGTCTCGATAATGATTATTTTTCAAAGACATTTATATACATATTATATGCATATCGTATAGTGACCGAAGTCGAGGAAGAGCCAGAAGTCTTGGAAGAGCACCTTCCAAATATTAACTTAGACTCTGACCTGCAACAAGGCAAGCCCCGGTTTGCATTTAAGAGCTTTTTAAACTTTTCCAGTTTTATTCACTTACGTCTCCAGTTGATATTGTGCATTACGTATAAGGTGTTTGATACTCCACTTGCATGGCCAAAAATCCCAGGAATTGGTTGGAACGAGTTACAATTGCTAATGCATAGGAAATCCGGTAGAAATCGAGTAGTTGGAATCTACTCACGAGAGATGTAGGACATACCTCACAGGATTGGTTAGATGCAAAATGGCATAATATAATGAAATGGAGACCGGGCAGTGAATGGATAGGAAGCGGCGAGAATTGAGTCTCGGTCGCATAACCCTACCTGTGTCAATTAAGGTTCGTCTGTGTGCGGCCCCGCTGAACAAGCTTGACTTGTACCGGCAACATAATGGACATATGGAATCCAATAAACTGATGTAACTTGATAACTGGGATGTCGAGGCCCCCTAACTCACCATCGATAGGGGTGGGCTGAGGACAGTAAGGTGTAAATCGGTCAGTGGACACATGAGGTGTTCCGTGCGGAGACCTTCTGTTCGCGGAGGTGAGACAGGCTCGGCGTTCGAGTTTCTTGTGAAAGGTGTCCATATACGCCTAGTACCGAAGTGTTATGTAGGTACGGGTGTGCTCGCTGACACTTCCGAACGACGTATGTGTCGTGTTGTACGGGTGTGTCCTGATTGCAATCACTGTCCCTTGCAGTAATAGAGTACCACTTGTTCACTGTGTCATGACGTAGTAAATTACTAAAGAAGCCAGAAAATCACATTGTATTGAATTATAATTTCTTTGCAACCTTGTATGATTTAGAGATAGTACAATTAAAAGTTTACAATTTCCCCATACTTTAGCTGTAATAGCATTATGTGCCCTGATATGTCATATCAACGGTAAAGCGTTTCTTGTTTGATTGTGGAGCCCATGATGTGCCGTGCTCAGAGAATGTCAATTGCTACTTAAAACTTGATTACAAGGATCCACTTGTAGGCGAGTCATTTATGCTTCACCGTACCTATGTTTAGTGTCCCCTTGCATATGTCTAGTGAGACGGGTTAGTCTTGCTGAGCCTTATGCTCACGTTTGCAGTTAACGAGTTTTTCAGGTTATACAGTTGATGACGGGTTTGATGATGAGGCTGCACCCCCTCCAGGGTGTACAGCCGAGTGGGAACCCTGCACGTCGCCATAATTGAGTGCTGCTAGTGCGAAGTGTCTAAGGCATGGATAACTTTGCTTTTGCATAGCTAGTGCTGAGAGCGTAGCTATGATATATATATATATATATATATTCTTTCCTTATGCTAGTATTGTAAAAACTTCCGTTGTAAGATAAATAAAAGACTTCGTCTTGTACTTATTCAGGTTCTATTCATGTATAACTGTTGGGTGTCGCATCGCACGACACCACCCAATGAGATCCTTGGATGTCGGGATTCCGGTCCCCACAGACATGGTATCAGAGCATCATTGGGAACAGTGTACGTGAAAAGAACATATTTTCAAAAATTAGGACTTGAGTGAGGAATTAGTTATATGACTTTATAAGGAGTATTATTAGCATAAGGTATAAGTTGGTAAACTAACTATGTGTTATTATATTCTGTAACGATGCCCCGACGTCAGGTAAGAGGTAAGGTATGGCACCGAGAGCGGATCAATCTCGGTAAGCTCAGCATACGAGGAGTGGTATGTGAAATTTCCGTGGCTTGGCACGGTAAGTTAATAGGAGTCTCTGAAGCTTTCAATGTCTCTGAGAACCTATGACATGCGGTACTCCAACGTGCTTCAAAGTTAGTGGGAGCCCCCGTCGGGTGGTGTATATCCCGATAGTATGCCTCTCTAGAACTATTCATGTTCTATGGGAGCATGCGAAACACGTATGCCCGAGCGTGTATAAGCAGAATCGTATGGGAGTCTTTGCTATACAGACGTATTTACAGCCATGTACCTCGAGACAGGGCCTCGCTCGAGGACGACTCACACCAGAGTCGTATGCATTTATTTTCATATATATTATTGTGACTGCCTGTCGTGTTTCCCCGTGCCGCCCTTGAGGTGTCAAGGTGTGAAAGGGGATTGTTTGTCTTTTGCAGCATTAACTACGGTAGAAGACCGTGTAGAAGTCGTTTGTGAGAGAACGATATAGGAACCACCTATAGACGTTACCGGAAATACCGGATAGAATTTTCTTTGGTAAGATACGTAGTACCGTCAGTATCAAACATGATACTAGACCATCCCCACCGACAGATTGGTTGCATAATGCTTTGGAAAGTCCAAATATCAGATGCTGGTAGGTTTGGACTCCGCAAAAAGGGTTTCGACTCAATAGAATGAATAGAATCAAGATTCTTGTTTTCGGGCAGAAGTTGGCTCGACTTCGCCGGGTTGTAATCTTGGTTATTTACTAGAGAGTATAGGGGTATCATATATGGATGGAAAGCTCGTGAAGATCTCTACAACTTTTCTGTTGACCACAAAGACAGATAAACTTGATAATCTGTTGAAATCTGGGGTGTATTGCAACTGCTCCAGATGACATTACCATTACACCAGTGTCTGTATTTTTGCCATAACTTTCTGTAGAAAAATCCCCTGCCTTATTGTGATACATGTTTGGAAAGGGTAGGAGGATTTTTACAAGTTTGTTATGGGAGATTTTTCCTGATTTGGGTTGGAGTTACACCCAATTGGGGAGTCAATACAGTGAACTGCAGGACGGCTGGTGCAAACCAGTCAGCTCAACTGATAAGTTTGGATAGTAATAGCTCTTAATCCAGAATAGTGACCTGGTCACATATATACATTTCTGGAAAGCTTAGGAAGTCCTCTATCAACTTTATTTGTCACTCCTGACCTGAATATGGGTGTAGCTATGCCTAATTCCAATTGTTGCAAATTTGGTTCTTGCAGTCCAGAACTTTGAACAGTTTGCACAGGGTTGTGAAATTGTGCGCGATACCTGTATAAAAAAAATTTTAGGATAGAACTCTTCTATTTCTGGATTGTTAATGTGATGTTGTACAATGTTTATTTTGTCATTACCTCGTTATCTTATCATGATAAACCTGTATAGGATGTGGAAGTAAGCCCATATACAGAAGAGGTTCTGTCAAAATTTCCAGAAAACTTGAGTCAACTTAAAACCTGTATAGATTCCTCATATTAGTTCTCCTAGAGCTGTATGAGTACAATCTAGAAAGTTTTTGAAGTGTACTACAACTTTTGTATTCAACTTAACTTTTAATTTTTACATTTCCTGTATGAAACTTTTGGGTTAATACAGGAAAGTCAGTTGGACCAGAACTGTGATCATTTCCAGTTTGCAGATTTGCTTGAATCAATTGATTATGGATAATTTCTTTTGTCCAACATTATCATTGATTGAGTTGAATAATTATACGGTGTATTGACATCCGGGTATGTTTATCCACAGATGGCAGCACCAAGAATTCAGTTGCCTAATGGATGGGTGTTCTCAACGTGCACCGGGCAAGCCGGTTTTCCGGACGTGTTTGTTAGGTTGATTCGCCAGTTTGGCTACCAGGTGTTGCCTAGCTATTGGGGTAAGAAGTTCCAAGAAAATGGTATGTGGAGTTGCACCATCTACGTCGATGTACCTGCTGGTCCACCGCACCTTGGATGGGCTCCATACTCCATCAAGATCAAAGGGTTGATATTAGAGGAAACATGGAGCTACGCCGCAAGCATTGCCATAGGGAGGTTTTGCAAACTCCATTACCACAATCTGGTGGGTACTCCGTATGAGTTCTTTCCAGTTAATGGCAGGGCTTCTGAAGCCTGGGCAACCCGCTTGCTTGCGGAGGTGGACGAGCACGGTGAAACATCCGCAACAGCCTTAGCGGTGTATGCAGCCGCATCACATCGCGAGAAGGGTAATCAAAGGGCATGCATAAAAGAATTGACGAATAATCTGAAGCAAGCCATGATTCGAGCAAAGCACTTTGAGAGGGCAAATGACGGACTCAACCATCGTTTGAACCTCAGGGAGAATCAATGGCATGACGCTGTTATGGATTTAGCCGCATCTCGTCATGAGACTCTAGAGATGGAAATTGACTTGGAGGCGAGCCTACGCTATGGACACCAGCGGGACACCCAGTTGGACGCAGTGACTGCAGATCGGGATCAGTCCAGAGTGGAGGCTCGGAGCTGGAAGACCAGCTGTGAGCAGGCTCAGCAGGAGAACGAGGCCTGGGGAATGTTTATGGTACAGACGGATTGGGAAACTATGATGGCCAAAAAGACATCACTTTTGAACGAGGCATCATCTTCTGATCCAGCACCCATACCAGTGGTGCCTAATCCTGAGGATGAAGAGGAAGAAGAAGATCCTCAGGAGGTCGAGTTTTATGAGTAAAGGGCAGTGATGATGTACTTATCACTTTAGGCTGAGTGTAACGATGTGTAGTAAACACCACACGTATTTTGCGACTTTATGAGTCTTATTGTAAATAGTAGCGAGGTGGACGTACAATGATATAGACATGACGACTTGTGGTGACCAAGCATAGATTAGATGACTTCTTTAAATGAAGTCTGTCTATTTTTGGAGTTCTATTGTAAACTTGGGCCCAAGATAATATAGATTGTATAAAGTTTGTGCTTTATCAATATATGTGAATGTTATGCATCATCTATTGTTACCTACCGCATTACTATTTCTATGGAAGGATGAACTTGAGGCAATGAGACTTATGGTGTGAATCGTTGTATTGCAGCATGGTGCGTACACGTGCAGCCCCAGAAGTGGGAGGCTCAAGTGGAGGGCAGGGGGATGACACACCACCCCCGGGGCAGAATATGCCTCAAACGCAACCACCTCCACCACCTCCGCCCACACTTTCGAGGAGCCTCGCCGAGGTTCTCGCTGCAGTACTCGGCTCGCACGACGAGCAAACCGAGCTATTGCGGACTCTGGTGCAGCACTCATCCCGTCAAGGGGGATGACAAAATGATGGACCGCGTCAGCAATATCAGAGTTCCTACTCTGATTTCTCATCGACACATCCACCGGTCTTCAGAGAGGCTGATGAACCGTTGGATGCGGATAATTGGCTCCGCACCATTGAAGGAAAGTTCGGCTTACTCAAGGTAACCGAACAGCAGAAGACGCTGTTTGCAGCGCAGCAACTGCAGGGGTCTGCCGGTGCATGGTGGGCCAATTACCTTGCCGCACGCCCCGCAGGCCATGTCGTAAGCTGGGCCGAATTTCGGGAGGCGTTCCGCGCCTACCACATCCCTCCCGGGATTATGAGAAGGAAGCTTCAAGAGTTCTTGGAGCTAAGGCAGGGAGGAAGGAGTGCATACGAGTACTCCAAAGCATTCAACTACTTGGCCCAATACGCTCAGGACCAAGTGAATACCGAAGATCGGAAGCGCGAATGCTTCTACCGGGGTTTGGACCCCAAGATGAAAGACAAGCTTGTCCTGTTCAACCGCAGCAGCTTCAACGACATCGTCAATGCCACTATCATGCAGGAGGACGCTACGCGCGAGCTGTCCTCAGACAAAAAGAAGAGGAGTGCTCCGCAGGGCAGCGGATGTGGTGCTCCTCAGAAGTACCGTATGGTGTACCGATCACCATCCGGCCAGAGGTGGCAACCGCCATCACGACCACCAGTGTTCAGTGGTCGCCAGTTTAGCAACTCCGGATTCCGACCGCAGCAACAACAGGGGATGATCCCACGTGAACTTCCACCTCCACTATGTGCACTGGGATTCCGTCCTCCCATTCGTACTGGCCAAACCCCGTACACGTGTTTCACGTGTGGGCGCACGGGGCACTTCGCCAAGGAATGCCCTCAGAATCAACAAGGCGGCGGGCAATCATCCTACCAGGGGCCCAACCAACCCCGCAACCAGCCCAAGAAGCCAGCCACCAGAACCGGCAACGTCCACCACCTCGCCATCGAGGATATTCCGGAAGGCGCACCCGTGCTCGTGGGTACGTTCTCTATCTTCAATCAATCTGTAGTCATACTCTTTGACTCCAGAGCTTCACACAACATCATTAGTAAATCTTTTGTCATTAAAAGTCAATTGCCTGTTATATCCACCAAAACTCCATATGTGATTAGCACTCCAGCCGGGAAAACAGTAACAAATGAATTGGTTCCTGGGATACCACTAAACCTAGATTGAACCATATATCTTACTTCACTTCTGATACTAGAGCATCAAAAGATAGCTGTCATCTTGGGAATGGCATGGTTACAATATCATGGTGCTATTCTAGATCTGGTCCCTCGAAAGATATATCTAAATTCTCCACGCCATCCCTCTCAAGTACTCGATCTTGAGAAAGCCATTCTAGTGAATTCATCTACCCACAATACTGAGATTATGGAACTTAAGAATATTCTGGTAGTATGTGAATACCCGGACGTATTTCCTGAAGATCTTCTTGGTATGCCCCCAGAAAGAGATATAGAGTTCAAGATTGAACTTGCACCAGGAACAGTGCCAATCTCAAGACCCCCTACAAGATGGCACCCAAGGAACTTGCAGAACTTAAGGAGCAGTTAAGCGAACTTGAGAACAAGGGTTTCATTCATCCAAGTTCATCACCATGGGGTTGTTCTGCATTATTCGTAGAGAAGAAAGATAAGAGCTTGAGACTGTGTGTAGACTATCGTCCACTTAATGCTTTCACCATCAAGAACAAGTATCCACTGCCACGCATTGATATTCTCTTCGATCAATTGGTGGGTGCTAAAGTATTTTCGAAGATGGATCTTCGTTCTGGTTATCATCAGATTAGAATTCGACCAGAAGATATACCAAAGACAGCATTCTCGACGAGGTATGGACTGTATGAGTACCTTGTTATGTCTTTCGGATTGACCAACGCACCGGCTCATTTCATGTATCTCATGAACTCGGTGTTCATGTTGGAATTGGACAAGTTTGTCGTGGTCTTTATTGACGACATACTTGTGTATTCAAAATCCGAAGAAGAACATGCTCAACACTTGCGTATCGTGCTTCAACGATTACGGGACCATCAGCTATATGCTAAGTTTAGCAAGTGTGAATTCTGGATCAGCCAAGTGCCATTTTTAGGGCACATCATATCAGCAGAAGGGATTGCAGTTGATCCCAGCAAGATCAAGCAAGTCCTCAAATGGGAGTCTCCAAAATCTGTACATGAAGTCCGAAGTTTCCTGGGTTTAGCAGGATATTACCGGAGGTTTATACCCAATTTCTCCAAGATAGCTAAACCAATCACCGAACTTCTGAAGAAAGGGCAGAAGTATGTATGACTGAGGCATGTAAGGCAGGTTTCAAAGTATTGGTGAAACACCTTACCACGGCACCTGTATTAGCTCAACCAGACACAACCAAATCTTTTGACGTGTATTGTGATGCATCAGGAATTGGTTTGGGATGTGTGTTGATGCAGGATAGACGAGTGATCGCTTATGGATCACGGCAACTCCGGAACCATGAGCAGCACTACCCGACTCATGATCTTGAGCTTGCTGATGTGGTACTGGCATTGAAGATGTGGAGGCATTATCTACTGGGTAATCTAGTACACCTCTACACTGATCACAAGAGCTTGAAATACATTTTCACCCAGAAGGATTTGAATATGCGACAACGGAGATAGTTAGAGTTGATCAAGGACTATGAGATTAAGATCCACTACCATCCAAGCAAAGCGAATGTAGTCGCAGATGCTCTGAGCCGCAAGTCCCATGTCAACAATCTTTCCATTTCCGCAATGGAAGGAGAAGAAGAACCGAGTCTCTACTTGGTTCCATATGGGGCACTCTACAATCTCGCTCTAATTCCTACCATTAGGGAGGATATTATAGCAGTTCAGAAGAAGGACAATGGAATGTCACACATTCGGCAAAGAATGGAAAAGGGGGAGATGAAATGTTTCCTATGTGACAATGAAGGCACCCTCTGGTTTAACAACCGTATAGTGGTACCACGAGATATGGAGCTTAGAAAGAAGATATTGGACGAAGCTCATTTGTCCAAGTATTCCATTCATCCGGGAAGCAACAAGATGTACCAATATTTGAAAAAGAAATTCTGGTGGATGCGGATGAAGAGGGAAGTAGCTAAATACGTATCCGAGTGTGATATGTGCCGGCGAGTGAAGGCAGACCATATGAAGCCAGCCGGATAGCTTCAACCCTTAAGCATCCCGGCAGATATCAGCATGGATTTCATTGTGGGTTTACCTCTCACTCTCCGAAAACACGATTCAATCTGGGTGATAGTTGACCGACTGACTAAGACGGCGCATTTCATCCCCGTCAATACCAACTATCATTCATCAAGATACGCAAAGTTATATATTGCCAGAATCATATGCCTCCACGGAATACCCCGCACCATCATCTCCGATCGTGGAGCTGTATTTCTGGGAGCATCTCCATGATGCGTTGGGAACCAAGTTGATTCGGAGCTTGGCTTATCATCCTCAGACCGATGGTCAGACCGAACGAGTGAATCAAGTGCTAGAAGACATGCTTCGCGCCTGTGTCGTCCACCATGGTAGGAATTGGGATGATCACCTACCATTGGCGGAATTTTCGTACAACAATGGTTATCAGGCTAGCATTCAGATGGCGCCATATGAAACTCTTTATGGCCGGAAGTGTCGCACACCTCTAAACTGGTGTGAATCCGGTGAACGAGTGGTGTATGGCATCGACTTGATAAATGAAGCCGAGGAACGGGTTCACACTATTCAATCCAATCTCAAAGCTGCTCAGTCTTGTCAGAAGAGCTATGCGGACAAACGACGTCGACCTCTTCACTTCGAAGTTGGGGATCAAGTTTGTCTCCGGGTATCCCCTATGAAAGGTATCCATCGATTCGGAGTGAAAGGGAAGCTAGCTCCACGTTTTATTGGGCCGTTCACAATAATCAAAAGATGTGGACCTGTGGCATATCAATTGGAGTCACCGCCGTCACTTTCAGGGGTTCACAATGTATTCCACATTTCCCAGTTAAGGAAGTGTCTTAAAACTTCTGCTGATGTCTGTATAGAAGATTTGGAAGCTCTCCAACCAGATCTCACTTATTCTGAGCATCCAACTCAGATCGTCGATGAGAAGACTCGCACCACAAGAAGCCGCACCTTGCGTTTCTACAAGGTCTTGTGGAGTAACCACAGTGCTGAAGAGGCCACATGGGAAAGCGAGGAGTATCTTAGAACGAACTATCCGGACTTGTTAGCGGCATATGTTTGTTAGATCTTTTCCTTTTGCCTTCTTTTGTAATCTCGGGACGAGATTCTTTTAAGGGGGGAGGAATTTAAAACCCCACTTTTGTGGCATGTGAATTCAGTCATAAGTTTGGTGTTCAACTATATTAAAAATCCAATATAGTGGTACACATGAACTTAATGTCATCCAAACCTTTCTTACACTCATGGCTAAATTTTATTAACATGAGTATTGGACTTCACCATTAATTCTAGAATGATTAAATTCACCCCCTTTTCAAACATTAGAATTAATTGGGTGGAGTTTATTAGGGCAATTCAAAGTACAGTACTAAATGGGCCCTGCCAAAAACATTCAAAATTGAGGCTCTAAATTTTTCCTTTGCATTCTAATATTCTCAATATCTTACCTACAAAATTTCAAGATTTTAGGAACTCACTTGTTATTTTATTTGAGACGCTCAACGAATTTGAATCAAGTTTAAATTCAAATTCAAAGTCTGGTAATAATAGATTTGAACATGAAGATCTAAACCCACCATTGTGTTCATCACAATTTTCTTGACTTAGCCCTGAATTTTCACGATTTTTGGAGTTCATTTACTATTTTTAAATGAATTACCAAAATAACAGTAGCTGTGGGGCTGACTGGCAGGGCCCACCAGTCAGCAGCCCACATGCAGCCGCAATTCAGCGCGCGCTGCGCCCGCCACCACGACGGCGTGCATGCACAGTGCGACACAATCCCGCCACCGCCATTGAGCCCTATAAATAGCGCCCTGGACTCTCCCTTATCAACTCCCAGTCGCCCTTATCGCCTCCCCTCTCGCTGAGCCGATGGTGTGCACCATTTTCATCCCGCGCGCGAGCTTCCGACCGCCGATGCCGCGCGCCCGTTGCTGGCCAACCGGAGACCTCTCGCGCCAAGACTCCAACGGCTAGGTTATTCCTCTCTTCCTCCCCTGTCCTCCGGATTGATCTTTTCGTTGCATAGTTGCCGGTTTGGCCGATGATTTTGAGGCTATACCGAGGGCCGCCGTCGTGTTCACCGCGCGCCGTCCCTGCTCCACGTTGCTAGGCCGCTGCATGCCGTTTCGTGTTTCGACTCCCATAGCAAATCGGTGCGCCGGGACACGCTCTACGCAACGGTGAAAGCCGTTCCTTGTTTACGCAAGTATCGAGCAAGTTAGCTAGGATTTACTCTTGGCCGAAGCATATGAACGTGCTCGGTATTTCATGCAATTAGAGTTCCAAGCTTAATCACTCTTCCCAATTGCTTGCAAATAGTTTCTACGCTTTCTTGCGCACCCTCTCGAACTAGAATCACCGGAAATGATCGACTGTAGCTCAAGAATCGCGAGTTATCCACTCCACCGTTAAAAAGTGCCTCTGTCGCCGTCGACGACTGCTTTGCTGACCGTTACACGGCGATATTACCGGCCCAACACGTTTCTGGTGGTTCCAGGATACTTTCCCAGCCTTTTTAGTAGGGTTTTAGCCACAGAGAGGCAGTTCCGACATAGCCGGAGCCCTAGCGGCCGCCGCCACAGATGCACCATGGTTTCCGACCGTCGGCATACATCCCCGACCCCACCATCGTGCTCAGCGCGTGATTTTACGGTTGGGTGCCCAAAGGTAGGAGCTGCGGTGGCCGGGAACTAAAAATCGGCGAGGCTCGCCGGAGAGCGCCGCCGCGGGAGCCCCGCGCGCCGCCCACGTCCGGAGGTGGAAGACGATGCGGTGGGTCCCGTGTGTTAGCGTCTGTAAACCCCGTCGGATCAGGTGTGGCCACGGGATCTGTTGTGGCTACGCGGTGGATATCTGTGGCTCCCGTGTGGTTTAAATACCATTGGTCCATTTTAAAACAGTGGGGCCCACGAGTTAATTCAAATTAGGAATTTAATCCAGATTTGGCTCCAACTTAGAAAATCCATAACTTTCTGTAGGATGCTCCAAAAATCGTCAAAAAAATTTTGTTTGAAAGCACCGAAGCTCTAGTTTCTGTCAGAATCAATTAGGTTGTGTGAAACTCACAGTTAAACTCTGTAGAAATTAATCTTTCCCAATGCAAATACAATTTTTCCAGAAAAGAGAGCCACTGGAAAAATCCGCAAAATTCACATAAAATTATTGTCCTATTCTAGACTATCAGGAAAAGTTTAGGAGCCATTGCACCTGTTTAACCCTCTGTATAGTTCAATTTCCCTTTTCAGTTATGGAATTTTTACAGATGATCAGTTGCTTTGTTATGCCCCAAATTTGGGCTGAGTCTTCCCTTAGTCATACACTAGTTCCTTTAAAAACCTTGGATTTAATTGACCTAATATCATAGTCCTAAATCAGTTGCAAACTGACTATTTATTTAAAAGCTGAAAATTCAAATAGAAATAATTCCAGAAATTATTGCTAACTTAGAATTTCAATAACTCCTTCACCTAAGCTTAGAAAATTATGAAACAAATTTTTTTAGAACCAGAACAACTTCCTCTATCATGATTATCAAATGGCAGCTATGTTCAAGCTATAGTTTCTTCTTTAAAATTCTTGGAAATTTAATACTTGCCATAATTTTAAGGACAACACTATACTTTGATCATCTACTGTTCCTTGCAAGAGCCTTGATCATATTACCTAGCATCTACCATAGAAGTTCCAAAGCCAACTAAAGTCCCTATCATCTAATGATCACCATGGATTAAATTTTGGTCTCGATAATGATTATTTTTCAAAGTCATTTATATACATATTATATGCATATCGTATAGTGACCGAAGTCGAGGAAGAGCCAGAAGTCTTGGAAGAGCACCTTCCAAATATTAACTCAGACTTTGACCTGCAACAAGGCAAGCCCCGGTTTGCATTTAAGAGCTCTTTAAACTTTTCCAGTTTTATTCACTTACGTCTTCAGTTGATATTGTGCATTACGTATAAGGTGTTTGATACTCCACTTGAATGTCCAAAAATCCCAGGAATTGGTTGGAACGAGTTACAATTTGACCTGTAGTAACTGCCTTGCTAATGCATAGGAAATCTGGTAGAAGTCGAGTAGTTGGAATCTACTCGCGAGAGATGTAGGACATATCTCACTAGATTGGTTAGATACAAAATGGCAGAATATAATGAAATGGAGACCGGGCAGGGAATGGATAGGAAGCGGCGAGAATTGAGTCTCGGTCGCATAGCCCTGCCTGTGTCGATTAAGGCCCGTCTGTGTGCGGCCCCGCTGAACAAGCTTGACTTGTACCGGCAACATAATGGACATATGGAATCCAATAAACTGACGTAACTTGATAACTGGGATGTCGAGGCCCCCTAACTCACCATCGATAGGGGTGGGCTGAGGACAGTAAGGTGTAAATCGGTCGGCGGACACATGAGGTGTTCCGTGCGTAGACCTTCTGTTCGCGGACGTGAGATGGGCTCGGCGTTTGAGTTTCTTGTGAAAGGTGGCCATATACGCCTAGTACTGAAGTGTTATGTAGGTACGGGTGTGCTCGCTGACACTTCCGAACGACGTATGTGTCGTGTTGTACGGGTGTGTTCTGATTGCAATCACTGTCCCCTTGCAGTAATAGAGTACCACTTGTTCACTGTGTCGTGACGTAGTAAATTACTAAAGAAGTCAGAAAATCACATTGTATTGAATTATAATTTCTTTGCAACCTTGTATGATTTAGAGATAGTACAATTAAAAGTTTACAATTTCCCCATACTTTAGTTGTAATAGCATTATGTGCCCTGAGCATGTCATATCATTGGTAAAGCGTCTTGTTTGATTGTGGAGCCCATGATGTGCTGTGCTCGGAGAATGTCAATTGCTACTTAAAACTTGATTACAAGGATCCACTTGTAGGCGAGTCATTTATGCTTCACCGTACCTATGTTTAGTGTCCCCTTGCATATGTCTAGTGAGACGGATTAGTCTTGCTGAGTCTTAAGCTCACGTTTGAAGTTAACGAGTTTTGTAGGTTATACAGTTGATGACGGGTCTGATGATGAGGCTGCACCCCCTCCAGGGTGTACAACTGAGTGGGAACCCTGCTCGACGCCATAATTGAGTGCTGCTAGTGCGAAGTGTCCAAGGCATGGATAACTTTGCTTTTGCATAGCTAGTGCTGAGAGCGTAGCAATGATATATATATATATATATATATATATATATATATATATATATATATATATATATATATATATATATATATTCTTTCCTTACGCTAGTATTGTAAAAACTTCCACTGTAAGATAAATAAAAGACTTCGTCTTGTACTTATTCAGGTTCTATTCATGTATAACTGTTGGGTGTCGCATCGCACGACACCACCCAATGAGATCTTCGGATGTCGGGATTCCGGTCCCCACAGACATGATTTAGATAGCCCCTCTCTTGTTTGTAAAAGAAATCTCTTCTTACCATGCCACTAGCGTATGAACCAAATGTATGCATTTCGATTAGGATCGTATTCTTTGTATTATATAGTTTGATTATTCCTACAATATACACAAAGAGATATAGGCTCCTTTTTGGTTGCCCAAAAGATTCAAATTGAACTTCAATCGGAACTTCTCTTAATCCAATGACGCGTTGATCTAGTTTCCATCGGAGCCACAAGGGACTGTTTAAACCGATTCGTTTCCCTCTATAAGCTCCTAGTGCATCATAGGAACTAGAAAAATGGGTTTCTTTATCTTTTGTGTAATTATTATTATCATAATTTACTTTTTGATTTGGATAGTTTATACAACTAATATATCTATTTGCACAAATACCACTACGATTTCCAATCGTTAATACATAAAGTTCGATAAGCATGTCTTGCGTTGGCACGCAAATTGGATCTCCAATAGCAGGAGATGGGAGATTCATATGAGAAAACATAAGTAAACAGGCTTCTGCTTGAGCTTCCAAGGATAAAGGTAGATGAACAACCATTTGATCCCCATCAAAGTCCGCATTGAAACCCTTACACACTAATGGATGTAAACAAATAGTACGCCCCTTTACTAAAGTGGGTTGGAAGGCAATTATGCCTAATCTATGCATTGTAGATGCTCTGTTCAACGGTACAGGATGCCCCCGCATAACTTCTTGAATTATTTCCAATACAATGGGTTCCTTTTCCCAAATTTTCATTTTAGCAATCCTGACATTAGAAGTTGCACGTTTCGTGATTAAATCGTGAACTGCAAATAGCTAAAAAAACATTATTGCTATATATAGAGGTAATCCACATTGATGTAATGAAAGCAAGACCCACAACAATGATATAATGCCCCAAGTAATCGACCCGTTTCCCAAGCAGAGTCTTGCGAAACCTCCCCACATTACCCTCAATTACATTTGAAAGTTACTTGTATACTTTATCGTGACCATCCCTCGTCGGTTGCCTCCGAGACCCACTATCAAGAAGTGGCTCTGGGCCTAGGCGGGAGGGGCTACTGCCTAGGTCCAGGCCCGGGGGGGGGGGGGGGGCATGATGATAGCTAGTGAAGAGAAGAGAAATAAAATTCATTAGTATTTGCATCATCCGGATGCGATGTACAGTTACATGTCTAGCTTTTTATTTTCGTAATTTTTTGAAATATAACACTACTACATATGTCCTAATGTGTTTAATATTTATTAGATATAATATTACTAATGTGTTAATTTTCCATATGCGATGTTTTTCAATAAAAGGAGGAGTTTTTCATTAATGTATGTACTGCAGGACATATTGTTCATGAACATAAAAAACATTTTTCATTAACATAAAAAACAACACATATATTACAAACAAGAAAAAAACACATAGAAAACAAAAGAAAAAACTACTACTAATCCTACTCTACTCGGAGGAGGACTTGTCCACCTCCTCCACTGCCGCCTCCGCATCCGCCGGCGGCACCTCTGCCTCCGGTGCAACCGCCGGTGGAGCATCCTCCAACACCACATCGAACTTCTCTTGGCCGACGGCATTCACCAGTTGCTCGCGGAACTCCACCCCAGCCTCCTCACCGATCGTCTCGTAGAGGCATTCGAGACGAGCGGCCAGAAAGCCTAACCCAAAGATGTAGTAGCCGGCGGAGTCCATGCTGGTGTGGTGGGGAAGGATCCCAAGTGCCAGTTGGCGACAGGAGTGAGATGTTTTTTTCAAATACATCCTGCGCCATTTTGTCGAGCGCTTTTTCTTGCACGTCAACAACAAACAGGTTGTCGGTGACCTCCTTAAGCTTGTCGTCGAGTTTGTCGATGTGTTTCTCGATGAGGCGGATAGTCTCATCATAGTTGGAAGGAAGAGGTGCGGGCGCCGCGGTCGGAGACAGGGTGGAGGAGGTGCGCGCGCCACCTCCAGTTCCACCGGCATTGGCGGTGATGGAGACAGAGAATGAGGTTCGAAGGATGTCGATGACCTGGAGCGCTTCGGTGTGGGGCTACCCATTTGTGTGGCAATGAAGGTGCAAACAAAGAGAGAGAGGTGGTCGATGGTGGTGCGACGGAGAAGCAAGAGGAGAAGTTTGGAGGCTAAAATCGATTGAGAGGTGCAGAGAAGAAGAAGAGGATGTTGTGCCTTTATAGCGGGTCATCGTCTAAGCGCGTGAGTGGAAATGATCGGATGCTTAAAAAATTGTGCCTTTGAATCAACAGTCAGAGTTACTCCAAACCACAGTTCACCTCCTCTCGATTATCGCAACGGCTCGACACGTCCCATCAGCCAATTTTTTAATTTGACACACAAAGGGCCCAGGATATGCAATGGCCCACCTGGCATACTTTGTAGGTCCGTCCCGCGGTGTTCGTAACATTTTCGTCTGAATGATTTCAACAAGGTGCAGAGATTGATGTGAACGCGTGTGGCAATCGACCGAGAGTCCATATCTTTATTTTGAAGGATCAGACTGTTGCCGACCGAGAGTCCATATCGAACTGATGATAATTGTCGTGATCATGTATGACGGTGGACATGAATATAATGCATGTGAAAGAGACTCACGATCAAGCATGTTTGTCACGTGTTGAGGATTTTTGTGCCCCCTTGTTGAGGAACATGTTAACTTGATGACAATGAGGATCGGATGTGACGTACGCGTGTTTTCACAAGTGCGTCATTTGTTCCTAAAATCAGAACACATAGCGGCTAGCGCCTACGCCTGTCGTTTCTTCAAAATACAAGTACAACGATGCATAATGGCAACATGTGATCGATTAATTTGATGAACCATGTACGTAGTGAGAGCTGCGTGCTTATTAGACGATGGTAGTCCACATTCTATCCTCGTACCATCGAGGGAACATCCTTGCGTCAAATTTGTTATCTCTATGGATGACAGGATAATATTCTTCATTAGTGTGGTAGATAAACTGCCATATAGGTTGAGAGCATACACATGCATGGTAGAGAATATGATAAATATAGAAATATATATACATGGTAGGAAATATTCTATTCTTGGAATACATGTTTGGGGTGTAGCATGCATATGTACGTGTAACATCCATGTGAAAGACCTCGATCATGTTTGATGACGTTACGTGTTTTCTCTTTCTATTGACAGATCGTCATGTTTGAGACTCGTTGATCATGTTTGGGGTGTAGCATGCATGGACAGCTAACATGCATGTGAAAGACCTCGATGCATGTAAAATAACATGTATGTTTTTAAAAGCAAGATATAGTGTTTCCTCAAGAAAAAATAATTTTACGAGATATTGGGCGCACAAGCAGAAAAGCTAGAACCTTAGCGATGCACCAGCGAATTCCATTTCAGGATGATCGACAGCAGCCGATCCGCAAACTCGGTGGTTAGATCAGTAGTCACCCGACAGCAGCTTGCGGTCGACCTCGAAGGAGACGAAGGCATCAATGCACGCATAGTTCATATGCTCGCCATAGAGCTTGTACGCATCCCAGTTGCTCGTCCTCACTCGGTAAGGCTTCTCCATGTCGGTGCCCATTACGACGCTCGCGATGTCCTTCAGCCCCGTGCGGCGGAGGCTCGAGCGATCCATCTCCTCCACCACGAGCTCTACCAGGTCCATTGTTTTGCCCACCTTCAGCTGCCAATCCTTCCAAAGTCTATCAGCGTCACCCTCCACGCTTACACCAACGAAGCGATAGTCGGAAATGCCAAGGAAAACTTCCAGCTCATCGAGGAAGTAGTCAGCATGGATGATCTAGAAGATGTGGCAGCGGCGGCCGATGCAGAGCTGCAGAATGACGATGGGCTTCTTGTCGGCGAAGTAGCTAGGGCACCACTCGACGTCAAGCCCGACGACGAGCTTGTGAAGGCGCCGACGGTGGACGGAGAGGACCTTGTCAAGCCAGTCCTCCACGGCATCGCCGGAAGATGTCACAGTGGTGGTGATCATGTCTTCCTCGAATCTCACGTTGTACACATGAGTCCCTACCATTGGGTCCTCTCTCCTTCTCGTTGCAACAGTTGCCTTCTGCGGCAGCGAGGCGCAACATCTCTCTTGTGCAAAACCTTTGTCTACACCTTTTAGTTTGGATTTTAATTGGAAGCGGGCCTGCATATATAATTGATGCAGTTACGAAATGAGCAGAGGAGTTTCCGATTTTGACGAGCTCGAGCCCGCACTAAAGAGAGTAATGAAGATTTTTGAATCAGATATACTCTTCCTAATTTTTAATTCTTATCGTTATGACCACAAGTTGCATTGTCTCAATCAAACACCACGTACAACAACAACAACGTTTCTCAGGGGCCCACCCACTGGGTATGCCGGGCAGGCTACGGGATACCTTGGGTCCAGCCACCAAAGAGTAGCTAGTGTGAATGCATGCTGGAGAGATCAGCGGAATCGGGAATTGGCCAATGAAGATGGATGTCAGCAGTCTCACGGTTCATGTATCAAAACACGCGCCATCCTTTTTCTTCTTGTTCCCTTTTTAATAAACGTATTATTTTTCCACCAATCTTCTAGCCCTCCTTTATTTGAAGTTGTACGGTTGGATCAGGATACGTGGTCGGAGTGAGGTGAGAGCCGTGTGTGCAACACCAAGCGGAATGGCGTGGAGAGAAGTTGCTCCCCTTGTTGAATTTGATGACGTTAAGGATCGGATGTGGCATACGTGTTTTGACAAGTGTGTTCATTTGTTCCTAAAATCTGAACACGTAGCGGCTAGCGCCTACGGCTGTCATTTCTTCAAAAGGACGAGTACAACATGGTTGGAAATTAAATTGTACTTTGCAAGGTATGCGATTAATTTGATGAATCACATACGTAGTGAGCTGGTCCTAGATGGTATTCTATCCTCGAACCCTCGATGGAACATTCTTCATGTCAAACAAGCACAACGAGAGTGAGGATGGCGCTCGGTGGATCGGGGCTAAAGGTTTTTTAGATAATAGATAATTGCACACTTCCACAGAAGTTCAGATTGCACAGCAGTCGTTGCCATTAAACTGACCTTTTCCTCGGTACAGAGTACGACCACACTGATACACCAAGTTGTGAAGATCAACAACAAAAGACTCAACCTGGCACACTAGTGAAAGTAAAATACCTGATACATTTTATTAATATGGAAGTCTATAACTAAGACTCAATCCAAATTGAGCAAAAACTTCGGTGACCCTGACTTCTAGTATGTCTTTGCAAGCCATCCGAATCAAGTCTTTTTTGTCTTCACCCTTTTGCAATGACGCCCACGAGCATTTAATCTGGGCTAAAGTTGATACTACAGAAACTGTTGTAGTGTCTTTTGTGATTTACTACGTACTTTGCTGTTTGATTGCTCATTATGTTGGATCCGTGTTGGGTTGGAACATAGAGAGTGGGCACAGGGTGAGGGGGGGGAGATTCTCCCTACTGGTGCTGTCAGATAAACTAGGTGGTAGTCACTTTCTATATCTCCAGCTCAGTAGAGTTGGAAGTGGAAATATATTGCATTCTAAAAAATAAAAGAGGTAAATAGTCCACTAGTTTATCGTTAAAACATCAACATTAGAGCTATTTTTGCACACCAATGAACAGCAAAATAAAGTTCATTACCTTAGGAATATACATTACAAACAGGAAAAAAGAAAAATACAAACTACAAACAAGAAAAGAAAAACAACACAGCTAAGAACAAGAAAAAAAACTACTTCTCCTCTACCTCCACCTATTTCTCCTCCTCCTCCTCCTCCCCCTCCTCCTCCTTCTCCTCCTTCTTGGGCTCCTAGCAGGGCGGGGGCGCCTGCCGCGGCAGAGACGAGAAGCCTAGTTTCCTGGACATCGCCGCCACAAGGTTGTCGCAGCCGACGACGTCGAGCTTGTCTGCCAGCGTGTCCCAGAGGATGTCAAGGCGACCGGCCAAGTGCGTCATGCCGAAGACGTAGTGGCTCGTGGTCCCCATTGTAGTACACTCTGGAAGGGGACCAAGCCCAAGGTGACGCATGCAGCATAATGTATTGTGAAATACATCGGGCGCCATCTTACGGAAAGCCCACTCCTTGTCCGATGGGGGGGGGGTCCGTTCGAGGACGCTTCCCCTTGGCATCCTTCGGCGGGCTTGGTGGCGGCGTTTTCTTGTCAGCCATAGTGTTCTTGGCGCGGTTTTGGGAAGAGAGGAAGAGTGGCTGTGCAGAGAAGACGGTGACGTACCTGGGTGATCTTATAGCGTAGTAGCAGCTTGGTTGTTCGTCTCTCGATGCGGGCAGTAGTAGTGATTGGACGCATAGCGGTTCCAATTGAATTCAAAGATGCTCATGCACTACGCGCGTTTAAGGCGCCTCGTTAACTGACACGCACGTAAGCTCGGTGCGCCCAGTCGCATCAGCCTCCTATACAAATGGCTACGGCTTCATGGACCAAACCTTATGCGGCAAACAGCAACATATATACTTCCTCCGCCCCAAGTCAACTCTATTTCTATTTTAGTCAAACTTACCTTTGACCAATGATTTATATGGAATTTATTAACTTCAATAACATGTACAGTAATAGATTGTATATTATGGAAAAAATTTCATGGTGAATCTAAAAGTACAATTCTTGTATTGTTAAAACAGATGAAAATTACATAAATCATTGGTCAAAGATAGATTGGACAAAACCTAAGACTCCCTTTGCGTAAGGAATTAAAAAGCACGAGAATAGGAAAAAAATAGGAATTCAAATTATATGTTTTTGCAATCCTATAGGAATATAGATGAGAAGCCATTTGACAGCATCATAGGAAAAACAAAGGAACCTGCAACATGAGCCAGGAAAGAAAAAAGAGGTTCAAGCTCATGTTATGTTTCCTACAAAATTTAGCAAAGGAATTCATTCCTATAGAAACTTCCCTTTGTTTTTTCTGTGAGCCAAATGGTCATGTAGGAAAAAATCCTTTACAAATCCTAACCTTCAAAATTCCTTTGCCATTACTTCAATCCAAAGGGAGCCTAAAAAAAGAGTTGACATGGGACGCACGACGGAGGTTATGGTGCACCGGCAAACCCGGACCGTATGTGTACCCGGCCAGCCGTGTAGCTTCATTTTATATTTTATTCCCTAGGCTTAAAAGTTTCCTCATCCTCCCTGTTTGTTCTTCCCTAGGATTAAAAGTTTTATATTTTACAATATTTTTACATATGTAATATGCACATATGATGTTCACTTGATAGTTTTGCAAAAAAACATGGAGGAGAAATATGTATATCCCATGCAACTACGTAAATCCACCCGAATCAATTAGCTAGTTACTTTTTAAGATGATAAAAAATTATTATCTTTTTCTAAGTGAGGTGGCCGGGGTACATGATGTGGCATAATAGCTCATGTGGCATGCCACGGTTGTGTGAAGTCGAGGGACTAAATAATTGACCCATTTGAAAGTTCAAGCACCAAAAACTGAGTTTTGATTGAATGTTTAAGGATGAAGTTGAGCTTGCGAGCTTGATGAGCACGGTCATTGCTTTGAGCAGTGATTAGTTCATGGCATTATAATATCTGGAGTAATTTTTCTAGATCATTTGGGGCTGAAAAATTAGTTAACACGGTATATATGAGGAGAAATATTAGGATATGCTACCTTTTGCTTGTGCTGAATAACCCTGCGCCATGGACAACATATCTGACACTTCATTCTGGTCGCGAGGACCATTCTGCCCCAAGTCTTCTGGGGCAGCAGGCGGAGGACCTTGATCATCCGGATAAGGACCAGACAAGAAATCATTGGTCAAAGGTAAGTTTTACCAATGCTAAAAATAGAGTTGAGTTGGGATGGAGGGAGGAGTAAATTTTACAGACCGCTTTGCAGGCCCTGCTGCACGCGATCTCCTGCGTCCTGACTACTCTAGTAGCTAAAGTAGCTTAAAGCTGCACTTTAGAAGCCATAACTCCAGCGCTCGTCTTTTGTTTAGCCCAGTTTGCATCAAAGGAAACTCGCAGGACGGTTTAAAGGAACGCAATCCTCCGAAAGGGAAAGACATTCATACGGAGTAGTTTCGTAAGTAGCATTCCAAACGGTGCACTTTAGGAGCCATAACCATCACTGCGCGCGTCTGCGCGCGTCTCATCATCTTCTCCACGCACACTAATAAATACACACCATCCTCTTCTCTACAACAGACACAAGCCACCCTCTTCTCTGTGCGTACTTTTCCTCTTCGTCTCCGTCGCGCGCGCCCTCATTGATTCCCTTTGAAGCCAATGGAGTTCCCCTTGTTGCACGATATTGCAGTCCTGATCGCGGGGTGGGCCGCCGCAACCTCCCCGCAGCCCATGGATGACCTCTCTAGTCTGCGTGCCACCTTCAAGGCCATGCACGCGGCGTGTCGGGATTGCTCCGTGGGAAGGCGCATGGCGCTGGAGTGGGAGATCATCTGGAAGCTTAACGGGAGCTACGACGCCCTCGTGGACTGCCTGGCAATCATCGGTAACCCTCATGCGTGCTATGTCACGGGGTTCGACATCGTCCTCAAGGACGGTCACGCGCAGTCGGGCACCCAGTTCCTTGCCCGGGAGGCCGCGAACGGCCACATGGTGGCGACCTACATCCTCGCCATGCTCTGCTACGATGCCAACTAAGGGTCCCACGTCGCCCTCGAGTATATCCGACAGGTCGAAGGTGAGGCCCACATTAGCTACAACGCGATCGGGTCCATCGCGTTGAAGTGGACCATCAAGTTGTGCTGCCAGTGTCAGCATGAAGCCATGAAGATTATCTATGGTGTCGCCTGGAGGATCCTGGGCAGGCTTCGTCCGGGAGCACCGCCGGTGGAGGTGCCCAACATTGACAATGACACTTGGGGCTGCCCAATATGGGGGAACCAGGGAACATCCCGCTGTGGTAGGCAAGGGTGGGAGGAGTGGATAGTCTTCTGTATTGAGAACTGTAGGATTAAGCACGAGAATGACCGGTTCTGCCGTGAGGCGTTGTACTCTATGGGTTATATTCCCTCCATTCCCTTTTGGATGCACCCCTAGTTCTCCTAACGCCAAATAAAAGTGAACAAAGGGAGTATATAAATAGACTTGTTTAAGGCATGTTGATGTGTTTCCCCTATGCGCGCTCGTCTCTAATGAATGTTACACTTGTTGTGTTTACCCTATATGTGCTCGTCTTTTGCTTAGCCCTGTTTGCATCAAAGGAAACTCACAGGACAGTTTAAAGAAATGTATTATTCCAGAAATGAAATACATTCAATCATACAATAGTTTGGAACAAAGGAAATCAGCGTTCCCTTCCAAAGGAAAACATTCGACGTGGGGATTTGCTCGGACCAAAGCATCCCTCTCCAGTTTATTTCTTAACTCGTACTACATGCCAATCCCATGGGGATGTGAACCATAAGTAATAAGTGCATTCTTGCCTGATATTGGATGTACACTGCTATTTGGTCCATAAATTCATTGGAGTTAGTATCTCATTTGTAACCACAACCGCATATTACTCATTTTTCTTCGCGATTTTGCCAGATACGTGGCACAGCGGACCACCATCTTCTGGGATCATCGGCTGCAGACAAAACTAATGGGGGTCGATGGAGAAGCTTGCCATTAATGAGCGACGAGCCACAAAAAGACAAATCTGCCCGAGAGGAACAAAGGGTGTACTACTTTAGTATTTGGAGGTTGCGGTTTCTTGGGAGTATCTGAAGTATTAGATGGGTGTTGCGCGCAGTGATAGTTCCGCTTCCAGTGGTGGCGGATTCCACATCCTCTGCAGTACTGCAGGTGCATTAAGGGTGGCTGACATGTGAACCCACGACCTATGGGACCCACGCCTCTCTCATGCACTAATGGGACACACGAAGTATTGGAACCGCTCTATTTTCAACAGCATCTCAAGAATAATATCTTGTCATCAGTAGAGATAACATACTATGTTTAACAGTAATTCGGGCCAAACATTTCCTGTTTTACTGTACTACCTATCTTTTACTAACATTTTTCTTGTCCTTTCTTTTCTGTTCTCTTTGTTCACTGTCTCCGCCTTTCATTCCAGTCATCGCTAAACGACAAAACTAGCTGTTACATAATCCCCAATAAACACAAAATAAACTAATTGGCACATCTAGTTCGCAGCACTTCTCTTCAAGCAGTGGTAATAACTTCTGGCCGCGTATAGGAGTAGTGGTAATGATTACACCTTGTATAGGGGCTTAGGGCCAGTGGTAGTTGGAGTTCTACCTATCTTTAACTAATATTTTTCTCGTCCTTTCATTTCTTTTCTGTCTGTTGATTGACTCCAATTTTCTCTCCAGTCGTCGCTACCTGTTAGTACTGTATACTACTTTACAAACCGCTTTACAGGCCCCACTGCCGGCGATCTTCTGGCTCCTCCCGTGGCTAAAGTATCGTACAGGCCACATTAGAGGCCACCGTTGGTGTGTAGGGTCATTCATTAACAGAGAATGCAGATAGAACAAATAGTTCACTAAACAGCAAATAGAAAACAAAATAACAGATAAAACAGATAAACAACATTGAGTTCATTATCATAAAACATTACTCCCCCATCCTATATTACTTGTCGTTAGAACAAGTTTTTTAGTTCATATTTGAACTAGAAAACTTGTCCTAATTATTAACGACAAGTAATATGGGAAGGAGGAAGTACAAAACATGAAAAACAATATCACAAAACAAGAAAAAATAAAACATCAAAAAAATAAGAAGAGAGAAACATCGCGACTTGATTAATCTATGTCAAATGATTTCCTGTTTTAAAGCTAGGTTCAACTAGAATTTAATCAGATGTTTGGTGTAATTGTGCAATTAACCATCTTCAACCGTTGGATCGATCTACATTACAGTCGTTGAATCTTTTTATTTAACCCCCGCTACCAGGTGGAGGGGTGGTGGTGGTGGTGGAAGGAGTTAAATGAAAGGATGTAATAACCGTAAGATATTGATCCAACGGATGAAAATCTTTGAATACACGATTGCACCAAAACTTTAATTTCATGTAGGGCTGTCAACGAGTCGAACTCGAGGGAGTTAGTTTCTATCATATATAAAAATTGTGTCCCATAGAACATTTTTAATAGAATTATATATTTTAGTTAATCTTACGTACATATCATAGATGACAACAATAAATGAGCTTACTCGAACTCTTTGAGCTTAAGCTCATCAAGTTGGTAATACTCAACTTCATCCTCAAATTTTCAATCAAAACTAAGTTTGGTCCTTGAACATTCAAATGGGTCACATTTAGTCCATCAACTTCAAAAAACAGTTTCACTTTCATCCTTAGTCTGAGTTGGAAATCCACATTGGCATGCCACATAAGCAATTATGCCATGTATATCATCTACCCTGGCCACCTCACTTAGAAAAATATAATAATTTTTTATCATATTAAAAAATGACTAGCTAATTAATTGGTGTGGATTTACGTAGTTGCATGTGATATACATATTTCTCCTCCATTTTTTTTGCAAAGCCATCAAGTGATATATCCTATGTCATATTACATATGTAAAGATATTGTACAATATAAAACTTTTAAGCCTAGGGAAGAGCAAACAGAGCAAATAGAGAGGAAGAGCAAACTCTTAAGCCTAGGGAATAAAATATAAAATGAAGCTACGCAGCTGGCCAGGTACACGTACAATTCGGGATGGTGTGCCGGTGCACCTTAACCCCCGTTGTGCGTCCCCGATGGTTGTTGGGAAGACCCTTGCAGGCAGAGCAGGATCACCTGAGGTAGTGAATTTTACTGCATCCTATTTTCAGGAGTCTTTTTAGATATGGTATTTTCTCTTTAATTATTGCGGTCAATCTATACGACACTTCATGCTCTAGTTAAAAAACAAAAAAAATTGTACTTCTTGCTGATGCAAACAAGAGGCAATTAAAATAAAAACTCTTGAGTTCTTGTCAAGTTTACAAAATGAAAGCATCGGAACCCTCCCTAATGTCCTCGATAGTTAATGTGTTTTTAATCCTGTTAATTTGTTATAGAATTTTCTTTTATTTAGATGTTTGAAGTATGCATCATTATATGCATGTAAAATCATTCTCATGTTGAAGCAAGTAGGCAGGAGTTTAAGAAACGATTTGAATGGATCCCTTAGTTGGATAGCTGGGAAGTACAACCGTCGGATCAAAACAAACGGTGGATGCAGTCTTTACTGCACGCATGCAGTAAAATGTCGCTACATCAGGAAATCTTGGTCCAGGCAGGCATGCTCCAATTTATGTCCTCCAACTCCATCCAGGCTTCCGATGACACAGGCGGTTCACCACCAGACTGTAGAAAGGATAAGGACACACACATGTAACAGTCATTGTTGACTGCTTTGGTTCAACGTTATTGTTTGACTGCGTTGGCCTACATTTAGTCATTAACGCTAGCCTCTGAATCTGTGTAGTGCAAAACGTTTTAGTTTTGATTTCACACTACACTAGCTAGCCTATATAAAGTGTATATGTGTTCCCTGATAAATACACAACGAACATTCTCCATACCGAATAGTCTCGAGACCCGTAATCTTTCCCTGCATGCTTCCGCTTTCTTCTTCCATGACATCGAGTCCGAACCAAGCAAAGTCTCAGTGATGAGCGGCATGCAATTTTCTTGATGAGAAGCTGACTGCGGGGGCGGGCCTCGGCCATGCATGTTTCACAAGAAGGATGTTCCCTCGAGGGTTTACGGATAAAAGGTACTCCTCCATTCGACAATAATTTTTGTTTTGGACAAGATTTTTAGTTCATTTTGATCTAAAAATGAACTAAAAATCTTGTCCAAAACGACAATGTTATGTGAACAAGGGAGTATACCATCTAGGCAGCCAGCCAGAGGTTCGAAGGAAACTAGTACACGGCTAGTCAGGTACACGTACGGTACGACTGTGCCAGTGTACCTTAACCCCCCGTTGTCTGTCCCCTGTGGTGGTTGGGAAGAGCCTTGTAGGTATGCTCTGATTCCTATCCTCCAACTCCATCTAGGTTTCCGATGACACAGGCGGTTAACCACCCGACAAACCAACAAAGCGTCGGTGTTGAGCGGCATGCAAGTTTTTTGATGAAAAAACTGATCACGACCCCTGCAGTCAAATTTTCAACAAAAAACTTGCATGCCGCCCATCACCGGCCCCTGCAGTCAGTTTTTCATCATGAAACTTGCATGCCGCTCATCATCAAGGCTTTGCTGGTTTCTCTGGTGGTGAACAGCATGCGTCATCGGAAATCTAGATGGAGTTGCAGGATAGGAATCAGAACATACCTGCAGGGGTCTTCCAACCACCACCGGGGATGCCCGACGGGGGTTATGGTACACCGGCACATCCGGACCGTACAGGTGCTGGTGAAGATGATACTTAGCAGTCTCATGGTTATAGATATAAAAAAGGAAGAAGAAAAAGGATGGCGTGTGTTTCGATCCATGAACCGTGAGACTACTGACTTCCATTTTAATTGGCCAGTTCCCGATTCCGCTGAGTCATTGTTGTTGTACGTGGATTTTTGTTGAGACAATGCAACTTGTAGTCATAAAATTAAGAATTAAAAAAAAGAGGAGTATATTAGATTCAAAAATCTTAATTACGCAAGGTCGCATGATGGCCAGACACTCTCCAATCCACTTAGATTGAAGTGGATCCCCTCCTACCCAAACGAGGTCATATGATGGCCGAACATGACAAGGATAACGTCACAATTAATTCCAGGAATCGTATCCTCGTCACCTGCAATCTATGCACCACCTGGGCCCAGGTTGTGCACCGTCACCTGGCATATTCCCTACGTCTGCCCCCCGCGCTCGGTGTCCGTAACCAATTCTTGCAATCGATTTTGATAAGGTGTGAACGATTTGTCCCACCTCGGAATGTTAAGCTCCTTGCAATGGGAATATAAGGCAACACGCTCTGTTGTAGTTACACATCCAATTGAAAAAAGATGTCGTACAAGACTTGGCCCCGCTCTGTTCAACATCGTTCACTTGCCCTGTCGCAGTCGAACGGAACGTGGATGAGGCGTGTACGGGGCGGATGTTTTTTTATATAAGCCCTGGGCCCTTTTCGTGTTAAATAAAAAATTGTCGGTGAAGCCGATGGGACACGTCGAGCCATTGCAATAACGGAGAGGGACGCAAACCGCGATTTTTTATAAGTATAATATTTCCCCGCATACGGGGGCCCTTTGCGGGTCAAATAAAAAATTTCTCCTTTTATCGAAAAACATCTCCTTTAACAACGCCAAATTTTCCCCTTTAACCCACTTCGTGCGTGAATCGAATTGTGTGACCCTCCACACCAGGGGCCTCTAGAGTGGCGACAATGAACTCCAGAAAAGAAAAGAAAAGCGGAGACAATGAACTCCAGAAAAGAAAAGAAATGAAGAGAAAAATGTTATAAAAAATAGGTACTACGTATGATATTTAAGGTGAAAGAGCCTGGAGAACGAAACTGTAAAACAGGAAATCGATTGACACAGATTAATCCAAGTCGTGATGTTGTGCTTCTGTTCTCATTTTTTTAATGTTTTTTCTTTTCACATTTTGTCATATTGATTTCCTGCCAAAATCCAAGGCCGGAAGTTTTACCACTGGGCCTATACTCCTATACGCGATGTTGTCATTACCACTACTCCTATACACGGCGGTTCCATACGGTGTCACCTCTAGCTACCACTACTCATGTTGTGGGAGAAAAAATTTCTGGATACGACATGCATCGGAGAGCAAGTGCATACCGTTCTCAGATGGTGCCACATACTTCCTTCGTGTCTTCAATCGCCGTTCCCCGATTGTGGCACCATCTATATACCACTGGCCCCAATGTACCACTGGCCCAATGCCCCTATATGTGGTGTAATCATTACCACTACTCCTATACGCGGCCAGAAGTTATTACCACTTCTTGAAGGGAAGTGTTGCGAACTAGATGTGCCGATTAGTTTATTTTTTGTTTATTGGGGATTATGCAACAGCTAGTTCTGTCGATTAGTTTGTTGGATGGAATGGTAAGTTGAACACTACTGTTTGGTTCTGTCGATGTTTATATCTACTGTAGTATTTAATCCTTGTTTATATCACTGGTTGTTGCGATTCAAGAGATTTTATGCGTATACTTTATTTTCATTGGAAAACCACCACCACGGCTACATTAACATATTTAGATACCAAATTGCTAGAGCCAGACGCGCGCCCGTAGATGCGCTCACGCATCTTGGGGACGAACACCAAGCGTCCCAGCGTAGTTTCAGCCCAAGAATACAAAGTGACTCTGCGCAGTTTGAACCCACGAATAACCAGTGGCCCAACGCAGTGTTGGGCCTACTTTGATAGCTTCACGTACGCTTTGTCCTGGCTGCCTCCCCGCCGGACCCTTTGATCCACAATGGCCCCTCTCCCGATTGCACAAAATGCGTCTGGAGGAGCATCTGTCGGCTGCCACGCTCTTGGAGGAGCATCCGTCGGCTGCCACGCTCTTGGAGGAGCATCCGATGGCCGCCATTCTCTTGGAAGAGCATCCGCCGTCCACCGGCGTGGAGGAGCTTCCGCCGGCCACCGCACGTGGAGGAGCAACAGCACTAGGTACAATTGCTCACATAATGTTGTTGTAGTTCTATCCTCTTACAGATACGCTGATTGAATTGTAGGAAGCGATGTCAGAAGATAAGACATGGATGGGAAAATATAGGCGTACGAAGGAGTGGCAAGATGGAATGAAGTCATTTTTAAATTTATCATTCCAGGGCACTCGTGAAGAAGAAACTAAGCATTGTCCTTGCACAAAATGTTGTAATATTTGCCATGAGACACGCAAGGAAGTTCATCTTCACTTGCTTTGTAAAGGGATGTTGTTTGATTATACTTGTTGGGTACACCACGGAGAAAAACGAGTTGAGAAATGTATTGATGATCAGTAACCAAAAATTGAGGAGATAATTTATGATGACGCTGCTATGGAAAATATGTTGTCCAATCTACTTAGAGGCACTGATCACTGTGGTACTTAAGTAGATGTTGATGACCCAGAAAATGCTATAAAACAGCAGGAGTAAACTGGGTGTGCAAAGACATTCTATGACTTATTAAATGATGCCAAAAAGGAGTTGTATCTAGGTTGTGAGAAGGTGACCCAATTATCCTTCATTGTCAAGCTGTACAAGATAAAGTGTTTAACTGGTTTGAGCAAAAAAAACGTGTGAGTTGATCCTTGAACTATTCTCATATGTGCTTCTAAAGGGCCATTGCATTCCTAAACACTTCATAAAGTTCAGAAGGTTGTTCATGACCTCGGGCTAAGCTACGAAAATATTGATGCATGTGTCAATGATGGTATGTTATTCCAGAAGGACTATTCTCTGCTGGAGCAATACCTAGAATGTGGTGAATTAAGATGGAAAAATAGTACTGGTGGGGATGCAAGAGAGGCTTTACCTTGTAGAAAAGCCAAGAAGCTTGTAGCACGCAAGATTCTACGATACTTCCTTCCTATTCCCCGTCTTCAAAGCTTTTATATGGCAGAATCAAAAACATCAAATATGCGTTGGCACAAAGAAGAATGTATTGATGATGGAATATTACGCCATCCTGCAGATTCTAAAGCATGGAAGCATTTTGATAGCATTCACCAAAATTTCTCATCTGATCCTCGCAACATAAGACTTGGGCTAGCATCTGATGGTTTCAATCCTTTTGGAGTAATGAAAGTTTCTTACAGTACATGGCCTGTGATTCTAATCCCTTATAATCTACCACCTTGGTTGTGTATGAAGCAGCCTTATTGGTTGATGTCAATGATAATTCCTGGGCCAAAGTAACCTAGAAACAACATTGATGTGTATCTGCACCCTTTGATTGATGAGCTACTGAAATTATGGTTTGATGGTGTTGAAACATACGACGGTTCAAAGAAAGAGACATTTCTCATGCGAGCTTCTATATTGTCGACAATAAATGATTTTCTAGCATATGCAATGCTATGTGGATGGAGCACAACTGGTCGGGTACATGTACGGTACGGGTGTGCCGATGTACCTTAACCCCCCGTTGTCTGTCTCCAGTGGCGGTTGGGAAGAGCCTTGCAGGTATGCTTTGATTCCTGTCCTCGAACTCCATCTAGGTTTCCGATGACGCAGGCGGTTCACCACCAGACAAACCAACAAGGCCTCGGTGTTAAGCGGCATGCAAGTTTTTGGATGAAAAACTGACTGCGGCACCCGCAGTCAATTTTTCAACAAAAACTTGCATGCTGCCCATCACCGGCCCCCGCAGTCTGTTTTTCATCAAGAAACTTGCATGCCGCTCATCACTGAGGCTTTGCTCATTTGTCTGGTGGTGAACTGCATGCGTCATCGGAAACCTAGTTGAGTTGGAGGAAAGGAATCAGAACATACCTGCAGGGGTCTTCCAACCACCACTGGGGATGCACGACGGGGTTTAAGGTACACCGGCACACCCAGACTGTACATGCGCTGGTGAGGATGGAACTCAGCAGTCTCACGGTTATGGATAGAAAAAAGGAAGAAGAAAAAGGATGGCACGCATTTCGATCCATGAACTGTGATACTATTTACTTCCATTTTAATTCGCCAGTTCCCGATTCTGCTGAGTCATTGTTGTTGTATGTGGTGTTTGGTTGAGACAATGCGACTTGTGGTCATAACGATAAGAATTAAAAAAGAGGAGTATATAAGTTCAAAAATCTTCATTACGCCAGGTTGTATGATTGACGGTCACTCTCCAATCCACATAGATTGAAGTGGATCCACTCCTACCCAAACGAGGTCGTATGATGGCTGGACATGACAAGCATAACGTCAGGATTAATTCCAGGAATCGTCTCCTCGTCACTTGCAATCTATTCACCACCTGGGCCCAAGTTGTGCACTGGTCACTTGGCATATTCCTTACGTTTGGCCCCGCGTGTGGTGTCCGTAATGAATTCGTGCGAGCGACTTTGACCAGGTGTGAACGATTTGTCCCACCTTGGAAAGTTGAGCTTGTTGCAACGAGAATATAAGGCTCCGCGCGCTATTGTAGTTACACATCTGGTTGAAAAAAAAAGTCGTACAAGACTTGGCCCCGCTCCGTTCGACATCATTCACTCGCCTGGTCGAAGTCGAACGGAACGTGGATGAGGCGTGTACGGGGCAAATGTTTTTTATATGAGCCCTAGGACCTTTACGTGTCAAATTAAAAAACTGTTAGTGAAGCCGATGGGACACGTCGAGCTGTTGCGATACCGAGAGGGATGCAAATCGCGGTTTTTTATAAGCATAATTTTCCCCCACATACGCCGGGCCCTTTGTGTGTTAAATTAAAAAAAATCCTTTTATCAAAGAACATCTCCTTTAACGACACCAAATTTTCCCCTTTAACCCACTTCGTGCGTGAATCGAATTGTGTCACCCTCCACACCAGGGGCCTCTACAGTGGAGACAATGAAATCCAGAAAAGAAAATAGAAGTGAAGACAATGAACTTCAGAAAAGGAAAGAAAGGAAGAGAAAAATGTTAGAAAAAATAGGTACTACGTACGAGATTTAAGGTGAAAGAGCCTGAAGAACGAAACTGTAAAACAGGAAATCGATTGACGCATATTAATCCAAGTCGTGATGTTGTGCTTCTGTTCTTGTTTTTTGATATTTTTTCTTTTCACGTTTTGTCATGTTGTTTTCCTGCCAAAGTCTAAGACCGGAAGTTTTACCACTGGCCCAATGCCCCTATACGCGGTGTCATCATTACCACTACTCCTATACACGACGGTTCCATACATTGACACCTCTAGCTACCACTACTCATGTTGTGGGAGAAAAAATTTCTGGATACGGTATGCACCGGAGAGCAAGTGCATACCGTTCTCTGATGGTGCCACATACTTCCTTCGTGTCTTCATTAGCCGTTCCCTGATCGTGACACCATCTATATACCACTTGCCCCAATGTACCACTAGCCCAATGCCCCTATACGTGGTGTAATCATTACCACTACTCCTATAAGCGACCAGAAGTTATTACCACTGCTTGAAGGGAAGTGTTGCGGACTAGATGTGCTGATTTGTTTATTTTGTGTTTTGGGGATTATGTAACAACTAGTTCTGTCGATTAGTTTGTTGCCTGGAATGGTACGTTGAACACTACTGTTTGGTTCCATCGATGTTTATATCTACCGTAGTATTTAATCCTTGTTTATATCACTTTGTTGCTGCGGTTCAAGAGATTTTATGTGTATACTTTATTTTCATCAGAATACCACCTCCATTGCTACATTAACCTATTTAAATAACAAATTGCCAGAGTCAGAAGCGCACCCGTAGAATGGTTCACACGTCATGGGGACGAACGCCAAGCGTCCCAGCGCAGTTTCAGCCCACAAATACAAAGTGACTCAGCGCAATTTCAGCCCACGAATAACAGGCGGCCCAGCGCAGTGTTGGGCCTACTCCGATAGCTTCACGTATGCTTTGTCGTGTCTGCCTCCCCGCCGGACCCTTCGATCCACAACGGCCCCTCTCCAGATTGCATGAAAAGCGCCTGGAGGAGCATCCGCTGGCCGCCATGCTCTTGGAGGAGCATCGGCCGGCCGCCACGCTCTTGAAAGAGCATCCGCCATCCACCGGCGTGGAGGAGCATCTGCCGGCCGCCGCACGTGGAGGAGCAACAGCGCTAGGTATAATTGCTCACATAATGTTATTGTAGTTCTATCCACTTACAAATACGCTTATTGGATTGTAGGAAGCGATGTCAGAAGATAAGACATGGATGGGAAAAGACAGGCGTACGAAGGAGTGGCATGATGGAATGAAGTCATTTTAAATTTTGTATCCCAGAGCACTCGTGAAGAAGAAACTAAGCCTTGTCCTTGCATGGAATGTTGTAATATTTGCCACGGGACACAGAAGGAAGTTCATCTTCACTTGCTTCTTAATAGGATGTCATTTGATTGTACTCGTTGGGTACACCATGGAGAAAAATGAGTTGAGAAAAATATTGCTGAGCAATCAGCAAATCATGAGGAGATAATTTTTGATGATACTGCTATGGAAAATATGTTGTCGAGTCAACTTAGAGGCACTGATCATGATGGTACTTCAGTAGATGTTGATTATCCAAAAAATTGTATAAACCAACAGGAGCCAACTGGGTGTGCAAAGGCATTCTATGACTTATTAAATGATGCCAAAAAGGAGTTGTATCCAAGTTGTGAGAAGGTGACCCAATTATCCTTCATTGTCAGGTTGTACCAGATAAAGTGTTTAATTGGTTTGTGCAGAAAAGCATGTGAGTTGATCCTTGAACTATTCTCATATGTGCTTCCAGAGGGCCATTGCATTCCTAATACACTTGATAAAGTTCATAAGGTTGTTCGTGACCTCAGGCTAAGCTACGAAAAGATCGATGCATGTGTGAATAACTGTGTGTTATTTTGGAAGGACTATTCTCTGCTGGAGTGATGCCCAAAATGTGGTGAATTAAGATGGAAAAATAGTACCTTGTGGAAAAGCCAAGAAGCTTGTAGCACGCAAGATTCTATGATACTTCCCTCTTATTCTCCATCTTCAAAGGTTTTATATGGCAGAACCAACAACATCAAACATGCGCTGGCACAAATAAGAACATATTGATGAAGGAATATTATGCCATCCTGTAGATTCGAAAGCATGGAAGCATTTTGATAGCATTCACCCAAATTTCTCATCTGATCCTCGCAACATAAGACATGGGCTAGCATCTGATGGTTTCAATCCTTTTGGAGTAATGAATGTTTCTTACAGTACATGGCATGTGATTATAATCCCTTATAATCCACCACCTTGGTTGTGTATGAAGCAACCATATTGGTTGATGTCAATGATAATTCCTGGGCCAAAGTCACCTGGAAACAACATTGATTATTATCTGCAGCCTTTGGTTGATGAGTTACTAAAATTATGGTCAGGTGGTGTTGAAACATACGACAGTTCAATGAAAGAGACATTTCTCATGTGAGCTTCTATATTGTGTACAATAAATGACTTTCTAGCATATGCAATGCTATGTGGATGGAGCACAAAAGTTATGCTAGCATGTCCAAACTGTCATGTAAACACTAACGCCTTGTGGTTGAAACATGGACGAAAGTATTGCTACATGGGTCATCGTCGTTTCCTACCTCAGAATCAAAGGTGGCGTCAAGAAAAAGCTTCTTTCAACAACAAGATAGAGAATAGATAGGCTCCAACATCACTCTCTGGTCATGAAGTACTAAAAAAATACGAGACCTTTGATCAAGTGAGTTTTGGACAGACAAATAATAAGAGAAAGCGCGCTGTGGAAGATAGGTGGCATAGTTGAAAGAATAAAAGTATAATTTTTCAGCTCCCGTATTGGAAGACATTGCTAATGAGGCATAACTTGGATGTCATGCACATTGAGGAAAACATTTGTGGTAGCATATTGGGAACATTGCTCAATATGGATGGTAAAACAAAAGATAGTCTACAAGCTCGTCTTGATATGCAGGAAATGGGTATACCGCCAAAGCAACATCTGGTGGGTATGAAAGGGAAGTATGAAAGGTATATACTAACAGAGATCACCCGAAGGGTTCTATAGCCAAGGGATATATTATGGAAGAGTGTATGTCTTTTTGTAGTCAGTTTTTTGATAACATCAACACCAATCTTAATAGGCCAGAACGTCATGAAGCTGCAGCTAGGAATGAACCTTCTCTCAAGTCTAATATATTTACAGAAGTTGATAATTCTAAAAAAGGGTTTAAATGGTGCCACCATACTATTGTGAAACTACATAACATCATGCATTATATTATTTCTAATGTTGAAGAGGCCGCTCCATGGATCAAGTACGTATAACTCAGATGTTCTATACTATATTGTATCATGTTTATTGTAGATGGCTAATTTAATTTTGTACCCTTTTCAGTGAGCATTTTGAAGAGCTGAAAAATATTCATTCTCGTGATGTTGAAAAACGCCATAGAGATGAGTTTTTTTATTGGTTACAGAAACGAGTAAGTACATGCAAGTTTTTACTTTGATGAAATATTCAACAAATATGTGTTCTGAAGTTGGTTTATCGATGACCCCTTTTATACTAATGTGTACATATTACGACATTACACAAAGAAGGTAAAGTAACCAATTATTTGTATGCATTATCTAGAGGACCTGATCCTCGAGCACGTTTTTTTAGTCGATCATTCATAAATGGCTTCTTATTTTGAACAACAGAGGTGGAAAAATATTTACGGACGCAAAACAGTGGTGTTGTTGTTCGGGATTGTGATCAGGGTGGTATGGAGTAGTCAAGAAAATAATTTTTGTTGATTTAAAAAAAATCAAGAGGTTCTGTTATTTGAATATGACTAGTTTGATCGGCCTCGTTCCAGTCAGAGCCAAAGCAAAGGCTACAAAATGGATATATACGAAATGATAGATGTTGACACTACTCTTTCTCAATTTAAATATGAGCCTTACATTCTAGCCACCCAAGCAGAACGATTTTTTATGTTCGAAGTGTGAAGCAACCTAAATGGGGTACAGTTGTTAAAATGAAGCCATGAAACCTTTTTGCCATGCCCCTTGGAGACAGTGAAAATAATGTCACTGAGATGATGGAGGCTAAGACATTTGATGATCGACGACATACTGATATAAATAAGGATATGACTGCATGACATAGGAATGACATCGAGGGAGCCACAGGTGATGCTTTCGCTCTTCGAACGAGAACATGTCATCAGTTTGAGATACATAGAGTTCCATCAGAAAATGAAGATGCAATGACGACGATGATGATACATATATCAATGATGGTATTGTACCTCCAATATTAGGGGGGGGGGACAACAAAGATGATGATTTTTTTTATAAAAGTACTGTGTGAGCTAGCTGTACATGAACGATTTCATTTTTTTTAAGATAGAAGCCGCTATTCTATTTAGGAGCAAGCTTAGAAGAAAGCAAATATTGAATCGTGGTGAATCGTGGCAAAAGTTTGTAAAGCAACGATTGTGTTCCGTGACGATAGATCTTAACGCCACAAACTAGTGAATCATGGCAAAAGTTCATAATGCAACGATTGTGTTCTGTGGCGATAGATCCTAACGCCACGAACTGGTGAATCATGGTAAAAGTTCCTAATGCAACGATTGTGTTCCATGATGATAGATCCTATCGCCACGAACTGGTGAATCGTGGCAAAAGTTCCGAATGCAATGATCATGTTTTCGTGGCGATAGATCCTAACGCCACGAACTGGTGAATCGTGGCAACAAATCCTAATGCAACGATTATGTTCCGTGGCGATAGATCCTAACGCCACGAACTGGTGATGTGTAGCAAAAGTTCCTAATGCAACGATCGTGTCTTGTGTCGATAGATCCTAACACCACGAACTGGTGAATCATGGCATAAGTTTCTAATACAATGATTCTGTTGTGTGGCGATAGATCCTAACGCCACGAATCGGTAATTTGTGACAACAGATCCTAATACAACAATGGTGTTTTGTGGCGATAGATCTTATCACCATGAACTGGTGAATCATGGCAAAAGTTCCTAATGCAACGTTTGCATTTCGTGACGATAGATCCTAACGCCACGAACAGGTGAATCGTGGCAAAAGTTCCTAATGCAACGTTTGTGTTTCGTGGTGATAGATCCTAACATTGTGAAGTGGTGAATCATGGCAAATGTTCCTAATGCAATGATTTTGTTCAAGCAATCAAATCAAAAATTATAACCATAATCTAAAAAACAAAGCAATTCAATTAAACGTAACAAACTTAAAAAATAAACTTAAACATAAACAATTTTATTATAAACATAGACATAAGCATTGACATAAACCTAGCTTAGCAAACTTAATCTCAATTAACCAAAAATTGAGCATAGACATAAATAAACATAAACATAATTAAATCTAAACCTAGCTAAGCATGATTAAAATAGACATAAGCACTACCATTTTAATAGAATAATTCTTCCACTAATCAATAATTTAATCTACGAATTACAAAATTCAATCAACTAATCACCAATTTAACCAACAAATTACATAATTCAATCCTCTAATCAACTAATCACCAATTAACATCCCCAATTCAACACATTTAGCAAAAATTCAACACATAATTCATCATAATTAAACAAATTAAACTATAAGGGAGGGGAGGGAGGGGGGCCATGAGGGGGGCGGCCATGGAAGGTGGGGAGGGGGGTCGGCTAGGAGCACGGTGAGGAGGAGGGGCAGCCATGGACGTGAGGGGAGGTAGAGGGGAGGTTAGGAGGTGAGGGTGGCCATTGGAAGGGGGGCGGCCATGGATGGGGGAAGAGGAAGGGGGCTGCCATGGAGGGAGTGAGAAGAGGACGGGGGCAGCCATGGAGGGGAGGGAGAAGAGGAAGGGGCTGGCTATACCTTGAGGCGGTAGCGGCGGCAGCAGGCGGCGGCGACGGCATGCGGCGAAACCGAAGAAGCAATCAGCGCTCGAGTTGGAAAAGAGAGATCCGGATGGGGGTATAGGACTTTAATTTGAGATGGCCAAGTAATTTACGACGGCCCTAGGGTTGGCCGTTGTAATTAATCTTGTTTACGACGGCCTCGGGAACAAGCCACCGCAAATAATCTCTATTTTCGATGGCTGGCTTATTTGCAACGGCTCAAGGTCCAGCTGTCACAATTTAGCCTTCTATTTTCAACGGCATCGTTTATTTGCGATGGTCGGTTGCGGGTCGTCGCAAGTTAAGCCAGCCTTCGCAAATGGTCACGGTTTCTGTAGTGTGTGTCTCGTAATTGGGATTTAAGTCTACCGTTAGATAAGTGAGTAATAAATGCTTAGATTGTTAGTGCACGTGTTTAGGCTTGGTGTGATGATTGTATGATTGCTTGCTTGTATGTTTGGATGTGCATTGTGGAACACACACACACACACACACACACATATATATATATATATATACATATATATATATACATATATATATATATATATATATATATATATATATATATCAACATCCTCATCCATTTTATAAAGAATGCATTATTTAGGATTGTATACCTTGATGCATGCATACAGGTTTAGGTTCGTTCTATCTTCATTCTCGTCTCTACTCCTGCGAAAGATGGACAACTAGAAGAATTACTATTCTGGACGAATCTACATGGGAACGTGAAGACGCTATCAAGTGTTTCCTCATTCCTTCCCTAATCTCTCTAAATCTCGAGGGCGAGATTCTTGTTAAGAGGTAGACTGTAACATTCCCAATTTTCAAAATTTGGCTAAATCAAATCTAAATAAGAATCTATAGTTTTATTTCAAAATATTTTCTCCGGTCCACCCAAATCTCGATGGCGAGATTCATGTTAAGGGGGGTAGAATTGTAACATCCTGATTTTCAAACTTTGACAAATCAAAATTTGAGGAGGAAATTAGAATTTAGACACTAGGAAGAAAATTATTTTACAAAAGAAAAATATAAAATATATGCATCTCATGTTGCATTTGCATTCATCCCTAGGTATTAAATTTATTGCCAAGGCAAATACATTAAAAGTAGTTAAAATTGCATAATGAATATGGAATGAAAGAAATAAAGAAAAGAAAATTTAATATGAAAGAAAGAAAGAATAGTTGATAAGAAGAATAATATAATAAATAACAAATATAAATAAAGAAAAAATATATAACTTTAACTAAGTAAATAAATAAAAGAATATATATGTAGATAGAAAATAACAGAAAATTTAAACATAATAATTATAAAATATATAAAGAAATAAATAATAGTTAACAATTACAAAAAAATAAATTAAATAAATAAATAATAAACAAATAATATGAAAAGAAAAGGCAAGGAAAAAAAGAAAACAAAAAAACAAAGTCAACCGTGCACCAGAACCTGGCCACGCTGTCAAGAGAAGAAAAAAAAGGAAACAAAGGAAGGAAAAAAACAAAAAAAGGCAACAGAGGCAGGCTGCAAGCGCGCCCCTCGCGCCGGCCCACCTTGCGCGCTCGCGTGCCCCGCACTGCGGTCGAGCCGCCCTGCTAACCCCGCGCGGTCGCGCGCCCCGGGACCAAGCCGTCCGCGTGTCTAGCGTGTCCAAGCGCGTCGCGCGTTGGGCCAAAGGCCGGGTCGGAACCGATCGATGCCGCTCCGCCTATTTAAGGAGCCGAAGGCTATGACGTTTTTTGTTGACAGAAGCAATTTCCAGCACCCAAAAACCCTAGCCTCCAGACAAAAAAAAGGAGATCAAGCCCTAGCCGCCAGGGAAATAGGAGGAGAAACAAAGGGCATGGCCAGGGAAAAAGAAGAAGAAGAAGATAAATTCAAATAAATTCTAGAAAATTCAGAATAAACTCTAAGAACTTACTAATAATATTTTCATCCTATTTAACACTCTGTAATTAATATTTTGTCTCCGAATTAATACTAATTTATTCCAAACTAGCTCAAATAAATAGAAGTCATTATCGAAAATTATTAAAAACTATAGAAATTTATCTAGCATTAATAAAAACATATTTTATGAATGCATCCTTATTTTGCATATTGATAAGTATTTGCAATGCATTTATCGTGTGCTTGTATATGGATGTGTTTGATTGTGAGTAGATGGGTACGCTAACCTGGTTAGGATCGAGAAGCGAATATGCGAGGATCTTCGTGTAAAAGACTTTGATTTGCTTGAACATCAAATTGCGGAATATTAAGGCAAGTGTCCTTGATCATACTGATCTTGTTTTATTAAATGTTTTGTTTGGGAATTTGCATGCTCGTGTCAATATGATGAAAAACCCATACGTAGGAGTTTACTAGCATTGTATGCCACCCCTTGTCGTCAGGATATACTTGATGAGTCAAGTATGGGTATTTTTCTTTTTTTGCACCACATCTCTACACAGGTTATGGGTAACTTAAATATTATGCTTGACAACTTTAATTATGAGAATTTGGGATGGTAATAAGATGATGATTAAATTAGCAACATGGAACTTAGGAGATCTAAGCAAACATGGTTTTGTGGAATGGTTGGATGGTATGGTGGTTTTTTGCCTTATATCTAAGGACCGGTTCATGCGAGAATTGATGAGGACATCACAACAGCGGATACGCACATTGAACTGCAAGGACCAATCACAAGAGCACGAGCACGGTTAATAAATTAGCAGGTGAACTCGTTCCTAACTTCTTTTGAATGTGAGTTTGAGAATAGATTGCTATGTGACGATTTAATTGTTATTAGGAATAATGGAGAAGATTAACAAGTGAAGGAAAGAGTCCTTGGGAGCGTGGAGAACCAGCTGGGACGTCCACAAGTTGATGGAAATCGTTTACATCTCGAACTCGAGTTCAACTTGCAGTCCAGGAGCAGTCCACCTTAAAACGGACGCCCAGGAGGAATACGGATTCCATTTTCGACGTTCTACATATGCACGGAAAGAGGAGAAGATAAACTTTCCAATGGTTCTGTGTGACGCCCGGTTCCGAAAACTGAACCAAGCTAACGCATATGTGTGCCTAGGATGTTCAACACACATACACGAGTGCAATCACAAAAGAGTATACAGAAAATTACCACAGAACAAGATTAATTATCAAATTTTATTACACAACCATATTATCCTCGAATACAAGCTCTAATGAATATTAATGACAAGTTCAACTAATGCAGCGGAAATAAACTAATTAAGAAACTAAGCAAACTAAGCAAAAGGGATAGCGCAGCTCCATGCAACACCACAGGCAAAGCTGACGGTAGACACGGCCTAGAATTCCGCATTATCGCCATTAAACTCACAATTCTGACATGCAACTGTTGGGGGGGGATTGCAAGAGTGAGTACATGTCGTACTCAGCAAGTGTGGAAAGTATGACATGTGGCTGATTCAAATGATGACAATAATAATAGCAAAGTGCTGAAAAGTACAGTAAAACATTTGAAAAGCAATATATATATTATATGTATGTGAAGTAAACCCATCATAATCATAATTAATACCATAATACCAATCTGAATTCACTACCATCATCAATAATTCCAGATTTCAACATCGTCAATAACCATATTCAATACCAGAAATTAATCCACAACCATCCATAACCATTACCAAACCATAACCACCCCAAATTCCAATTTCCCTTTAATCATGGAAGTTGTCCAGGTGCTCATAACCGGGAGCACGGCTATCATGATAGTTTAATAGACTCTGCAGAGTTTGTACCACTTTACCCACGTGTTTTTGATTTCATCACCCGTCGGCGACTAAGGAACCTCCCTTATGCCAATTACACTTCCTTTGGTGTATGGCCAAGAGATCACAAAATAGCCTTTACAAAGGGATTACTAGTCTATTCAGACCCCACTGAGGTTTCACCGGTGGCGATGTCTCCAACTGAGCACATCTTCAACCAAGGGCCCCCTCTTGAGCCATTCGGATCCTAGGGTAGTCCCACCAATCATCAACAAACCCAATCCGACTACCCCTTCCCCGAGCATCCACAATGGTCCAAACAGCACTAGCAAAGCCCTAATTAATCAGCTACGCTGCACCCATACTTGGCCTCGTGGTGGCACTGTAGTCCTGGCTTATTCTCGCATGAACCGGTCCTTAGATCTAAAGCAAGCAAACCACCATAACATCCAACCCATCCACATACCAGGCTTGCTTAGATCACCCATTACCATATCGTATTGACCAGTTCACATTAACCAGAATATCATTGATGCATAATTAAATGTGTAGTGTTGTTTGCCATTCCAATTAATTAAGCGAAGCAAAAAGGTAAAAGCCCTTCCCGACTCTCTACCATATATTCCAGGTGACAAGGGTGGTTAAACAAATCTAGTAAACTTCCTACCATAGGATTCCCATCAAATTGACACAAGCATGCAGTTTGCAAACAAAACATTTATTTTAAAAACAGGATCAAAATGCTTCAAGGACACTTGCCTTGCTCCGGCAGATAGGGTTGCTCAAGCGCTTCGAAGTCTTGATTCTAAAAATCCTCATACACGATCTCTTGAGCACTTCCCTCTACTCGTAATCACACATACAAGAAAATACATACAAATCAACACGATGCACACACATTAACCAACATGCGATGATATGCATGCATGCAAAGTATAATAATTGATTAACTACGATTGTTTATTAATTAGATGCAACTAGTTCATACGTGTTCATACGAGTTTATGGAGGTTTTAGCGAGAATTAATGCTGCTGAAAATAAAAAGAAGATGCAACAAAAATCAATTTATGTCTATTAGATCTAATGCGTTGCTAAAATTCGCATCAGAAAAACGAATCCTACCGTAGATGCAATGGCTTCGAAGATCGAGGGACGATGACGACGCGTAGACGAAGTGGACAGCGCAACGGTCCCTCGGCGGCACAACGACGGCGACGCGACGGCGACGACGATCTCCGGTGGACGACGGCACTCTCCTCTTTTTCTTCCTCTTCCTCCTCTTTTTTCCCTCTCTTTTTTTCTTCCTGGCGGCGGCAGCCTCTGGTGATTTTTTTTCCTCACGTAGCTAGGGTTTTTTTTGGAGTCTTTGGCGGCGGGAACGTACAGGGCATCAGTCCCCCTTTTATAACCGCAACGCTAGGGCCGGCGGGGCGCGGAACGCGCGTTGGGGCACGAGCGTCGCGCCTGACGGCACGCGGGTCGCGCGTGGGCGAGGCCGGGGGCAGATGAGCGCGGTGCGGGGCCCAGGCGGGCGCGTGGTGCGCTGAGGTGCGGGAGCAGGCCAATGCGCGGGGGCCATGCGGGGCCCGTCGGCAGGCGCGCGGGGCTTGGGGCTGGCGTCGACGCTGGCAGGCGGCGCGTCGGTGCGACTGGGGCCCAGGCAGGGCGTGCTGGCGCGTGGGTGTGCGCGTGTGGGGTGGGGCCCGGGGTCGCGCTGCGCTGGGGCGGGAGCGCGCAGGCGCGCGTGGCTGGCGGGCCGGCCGGGCGGCCTGGCCGGCCGAGCGGCGCTGGTCCTTTTTTTCTTTTCTCTTTTTTTATATTCTTATATTATTATTTATATTTTATTTATTTTATTTATCTTATTTTTTATATATGGTTATTATATATATTATATATATATATATTTACATATATATTTTTTATTTTTATTTTTATACTTATTCCCTATTACAAGTTTCAGGCTATAATTATTATTATTTTTTCTTCTTTTGCTACACCATATATGTATGTTTTATCTTTTATTATCTTTCTTTTATCCTACTAATGTTTAATGCATGATCGTGTATGCAATGCATGATGCGAAAATTGAGGGTGTTACAAACCTACCCCCCTTAAAGTGAATCTCGCCCTCGAGATTCGATAGCATGGAGAAAAGATGAGGGAATTGTGCCTTCAAGTCTTCTTCACGTTCCCACGTGGCTTCAGCTTCCGTATGGTATTTCCATTGCACTTTGCACCAACGGATCCTCTTATTCCTCGTGACCCTTTCCTTCACGTCCAAGATCTTGATAGGTTGCTCGATATAAGACAAATCCTCCTGAAGTTATAACTCGTGCATCGGCACTTGTTCTTCCGGCACCCTGAGACACTTCTTGAGTTGAGAGACGTGAAACACGTCGTGTACATCAGAGAGATACGCCGGCAGCTCAAGTCGATAAGCTACCTCTCCTCGCTTGTCTAGAATCTTAAATGGCCAGATATAGCAAGGTGTTAGTTTTTCCTTTGACGTTAAACCGTCGCTGACCTCTGATAGGTGACACTTTGAGGTATACAAAATCTCCAACTTTAAAAGTCGGACTCCTTCGCCTATTATGCGCATAACCTTTCTGTCACGGCTGAGCAGCCCTTAGGATTTCCCGTATCATTTGAACTTGCCTTTCAGCATCTTGTAACACATCAGGACCAAATACTTGGTTTTCTCCCGTTTCATTCCAAAACAAAGGTGTCCTACACTTCCTTCCATATAGTGCTTCATAGGGTGAAATTTTCAAGCTGGCTTGGTAACTATTGTTGTATGAAAATTCTGCATATGGCAAGCTCTTATCCCAACTTTTCCCATTCTTTAAAGCACAAGTTCTTAACATGTCCTCTAAAATTTGATTGGTCCTCTCGGTTTGTCCATCCGTTTGAGGGTGATATGCTGAGCTGAAATTTAACCTTGTACCCATAGCTTCATGCAGTTTCCGCCAAAACCTAGAGGTGAACTTGGAACCGCTATCCGATACTATCTTCTTCGGTACTCCATGTCGGCACACAATATGCTCCATATACAATTCTGCTAGCTTCGTGGTTGTATATGTGGTCTTCACAGGGATGAAGTGAGCTGATTTTGTCAATCGATCCACGATTACCCAAATCGAGTCATATCTGGACTGTGTACGTGGTAATCCAACTATAAAGTCCATACCAATCTCTTCCCACTTCCACTCCAGAATCTTTAATGGTTGCAATAATCCAGCTGGCCTTTGGTGTTCTGCTTTAACTCGTTGGCACACATCACACAATGCAACATATTCGGCTATGTCCTTTTTCATGCTGGCCCACCAATAGCATGTCTTCAAGTCCTTGTACATCTTTGTACAACCGGGATGAATTGAGTAAGGTGAGTCATGTGCCTCTTTTAATATCGTCTCCCGAATATGCTTCACATTAGGCACAACAATTCTCTTTCCAAGCCATAAGGTACCATGTTCATCCTCATGAAATCTGAATTCTCTCCCTTCTTCGGTCCTTTCCTTGATTTCCTTGATCTCCTCATCTGTGGTTTGTGCTTCTCGACTTTCTTGCTCACGTCTAGTAATACCAGCATCGTTGCAGTTATAATCTCTTCTTCACCTCCTCAATGTCATCCTAGCAAGATAGAGTCCATTTGAGAAGCTTTCCCCTTCTTAGCAACTCAGTCATGTGCTTCACTATGTTGGAGTAGTCCTTGATGATTGGTTAGCTTTGATATTTATTGCGATGCATCAACTCCAATGCTAACTTCCTTATCACCGGTCGATTGCTTTGTCCTTGTGGCATATTGGACCACTCCATTATGCTTCCGTAGTCAATCCATTCCAGGCGTCATGTCCGATCCTTGTGAATCCAAAACAATGAGGTTGGCGGAGAAGTCTACCCCCCTTATTCTAAGGCTTACTTTTGGACATACTATATTTGTCCTCATCTCTCCTCCAGGAGACTTAACCAATAGAGTAAACTTCATATGAGAGATAGGCAAACTATACTTGGCAACATACTTCGATGCAATGAATGAATGCGATGCTCCAGAATCAAATAACATAGTCCCGGGGTTGGAGTTGGCGAGAAACATACCAATGACCACGTCATCCGCTTGTTGAGCATCCTCCGTAGAGACATGGTTCACGTTGCCACGAGCAAAATTCTGCTATCTACGACTTCCTTATGGCTGCCCTCCATTGGGTCTTGGGTTTTGCCTCGACGCATTGCTTCCTTGACCAAGGCCTGACTTAGGACATTGATGCGCAAAGTGTCCAGCTTCTCCACAAGTATAACACTTCTTAACTCCACCAGAATTATCGGGACGAGCTTGGTTTTGAACATTGGCTCCAGGAAAATCAGCACGAGGTGCATAAGGCATTAGAGGCCTAGGTGCTTGCATGACAGGGCGCTGCTGCACAAACTGAGTTGGGCGTGGTGCATAACCAGGGCGCTGAGCAGGCTCAGAAGAACTGAAGTAAGGCGCATTGGGCAGCCCAAAGTGAGGGCGCACATTACTTCCTTGTTGTTGTCCTTGGTATGGTGCCTTCCTCTTGTTGTCTTGCTCCATCTCACGAACCTTGTTCTCCACCACAATTGCTTTGTCCACAAGCTTCTGGAAGTTGGCATAGTCGCAATTGAGTAGTTGCACTTGGATTTCATTGTTCAAGCCTCTCATGAACAAATATTGCTTCCGGCTGTCCCGACTAACATCCTCAGGCGCATATCTTGAGAGTTGAGTGAACTTATTGAGATATTCACTCACGCTTGATTTTCCTTGTCTCAAATTCTCAAATTCTTGCCTCTTCAAGATCATAACACCTTCCGGCACATAATGAGAACGGAAACTCTCCTTGAATTCAGCCCAGGTGATCCTCTCTTGATCCTCATGAGCATTGCATAGTGAATCCCACCAATCGGCAGCTGCTCCAACGAGTTGATGAGAAGCAAATAGGACCTTCTCTTGGTCACTGCATTGGACAATAGCAAGTTTCTTCTCCACAGACTTGAGCCAATCATCCGCATCCATAGGGTCAGCAGCTTGAGCAAAGGTTGGCGGCCTAGTCCTCATAAACTCTCCCAATCGGTTATGAGGAGGCGGGGGTGGCGGTGGAGGCATGTGGGGCTGATTGTTGATGTTATTGACAGCCTGCAGCTGTCCCATAGTTTGTATCATGGTCTGCATGAGCTGGTTTTCCATGGCCAATAGCTGCTCAATATTGATAGCTCCATGAGCAGGTCCTTGTATAGTATTGTTCTGAGGTACTCCATGGTTCTCCTCCTCACCATTGACATCCCTCTGATTGCGAGTCCTCACCATCTGAAGGAGAGCAATAGGTAAGAATTTAGAAACGTCCCTAACTATATGCATCAAGGGATATGAAGCTAACCAACTAGCTAGCCTACGTGGACATGGCAATGCTAAAGCATCCCAAAATCCTCTATTAAGCACACAAGCAAACAATATATATATAGCAAACAACACACTAAGCAAAAACACATCGATTCCTGAGTGCTCCTATGTGCTCTAAAGTGTCCATTCTATCTAGGTTGCGTCCTACGGTCAACATGTGGCTCTGATACCAATCTGTGATGCTCGGTTCCGAAAACTGAACCAAGCTAACGCATATGTGTGCCCAGGATGTTCAACACACATACACGAGTGCAATCACAAAAGAGTATACAGAAAATTACCACAGAACAAGATTAATTATCAAATTTTATTACACAACCATATTATTCTCGAATACAAGCTCTAATGAATATTAATGACAAGTTCAACTAATGCAGCGGAAATAAACTAATTAAGCAACTAAGCAAACTAAGCAAAAGGGATAGCGCAGCTCCATGCAACACCACAGGCAAAGCTGACGGTAGACACGGCATAGAACTCCACATTATCGCCATTAAACTCACAATTCTGACCTGCAACTGTTGGGGGGGGGGGGGGGGGTTGCAAGAGTGAGTACACGTCGTACTCAGCAAGTGTGGAAAGTATGACATGTGGCTGATTCAAATGACGACAATAATATTAGCAAAGTGCTGAAAAGTACAGTAAAACATTTGAAAAGCAATATACATATTATATGTATGTGAAGTAAACCCATCATAATCATAAGTAATACCATAATACCAATCTAAATTCACTACCATCATCAATAATTTCAGATTTCACCATCGTCAATAACCATATTCAATACCATAAATTAATCAATAACCATTACCAAACCATAACCATCCCAAATTCCAATTTCCCTCTAATCATTGAAGTTGTCTAGGTGCTCATAACCGGGAGCACGGCTATCATGATAGTTTAATAGACTCTGCAGAGTTTGTACCACTTTACCCACGTGTTTGTGATTTCATCACCCGTCAGCGACTAAAGAACCTCCCTTATGCCAATTACACTTCCTTTGGTGTATGGCCAAGAGATCACAAAATAGACTTTACAAAGGGATTACTGGTCTATTCAGAACCCACTGAGGTTTCACCGGTGGCGATGTCTCCAACTGAGCACATCTTCAACCAAGGGCCCCCTCTTGAGCCATTCGGATCCCAGGGTAGTCCCACAAATCATCAACAAACCCAATCCGACTACCCCTTCCCGAGCATCCACAATGGTCCAAAAAGCACTAGCAAAGCCCTAATTAATCAGCTACGCCGCACCCATACTTGGCCTCGTGGTGGCACTGTAGTCCTGGCTTATTCTCGCATGAACCGGTCCTTAGATGTAAAGCAAGCAAACCACCATAACATCCAACCCATCCACATACCAGGCTTGCTTAGATCACCCATTACCAAATCGTATTGACCAGTTCACATTAACCAGAATATCATTGATGCATAATTAAATGTGTAGTGTTGTTTGCATCCCAATTAATTAAGCGAAGCAAAAAGGTAAAAGCCCTTCCCGACTCTCTACCATATATTCCAGGTGACAATGGTGGTTAAACAAATCTAGTAAACTTCCTACCATAGGATTCCCATCAAATTGACACAAGCATGCAGTTTGCAAACAAAACATTTATTTTAAAAACAGGATCAATATGCTCCAAGGTCACTTGCCTTGCTCCGGCAGATAGGGTTGCTCAAGCGCTTCGAAGTCTTGATTCTGAAAATCCTCGTACACGATCTCTTGAGCACTTCCCTTTACTCGTGATCACACATAAAAGAAAATACATACAAATCGACACGATACACACACATTAATCAACATGCGATGATATGCATGCATGCAAAGTATAATAATTGATTAACTACGGTTGTTTATTAATTAGATGCAACTAGTTCATACGTGTTCATACGTGTTTATGGGGGTTTTAGCGAGAATTAATGCTGCTGAAAATAAAAAGACGATGCAACAAAAATCAATTTATGTCTATTAGATCTAATGCGTTGCTAAAATTCGCATCGGAAAAATGAATCCTACCGTAGATGCAATGGCTTCGATGATCGAGGGACGATGACGACGTGTAGACGAAGTGGACAGCGCAACGGTCCTTCGGCGGCACGACGACGGCGACAGACGGCGACGACGATCTCCGGTGGACGACGGCACTCTCCTCTTTTTCTTCCTCTTCCTCCTTTTTTTTCCCTCTCTTTTTTTTCTTTCTGGCGGCGGCAGCGTCTGGTGATTTTTTTTCCTCACGTAGCTAGGGTTTTTTTTTTGGAGTCTCTGGCGGCGGGAACGTACAGGGCATCGGTCCCCCTTTTATAACCGCAGCGCTAGGGCTGGCGGGGCGCGGAACGCGCGCTGCGCTGCGCTGGGGCGCGGGCGTCGCGTTCGGCCGCGCGCGGGTCGCGCGTTGGCGAGGCCGGGGGCGGGTGAGCGTGGTGCGGGCCCAGGCGGGCGCGCGGTGCGCTGAGGCGCAAGAGCAGGCAAACGCGCGGGGGCCATGCGGGGCCCGTCGGCAGGCGCGCGGGGCTCGGGGCTGGCGTCGACGCTGGCGGGCGGCGCATCGGTGCGGGTGGGGCCCGGGCGGGGCGTGCTGGCGCGTGGGTGTGCGCGTGCAGGGTGGGGCCCGGGGTCGCGCTGCGCCGGGGCGGGAGCGCGCAGGCGCGCGTGGCTGGCGGGCCGGTCGGGCGGCCTGGCCGGGCGGCGCTGGTCCTTTTTTTTCTTTTCTCTTTTTTTTATATTCTTATATTATTATTTATATTTTATTTATTTTATTTATCTTATTTATTTTTTTATATATGGTTATTATATATATTATATATATATATATATATTTATATATTTTTTTATTTTTATTTTTATACTTATTCCCTATTACAAGTTTTAGGCTATAATTATTATTTTTTTTTCTTCTTTTGCTACACCATATATGTATGTTTTATCTTTTATTATCTTTCTTTTATCCTACTAATGTTTAAGGCATGATCATGTATGCAAAGCATGATGCAAAAATTGAGGGTGTTACATTCTGGTCCTACCTCAAAATTTCTCCGGAGTCATTGGGAATTGTCGAAACAAGTCGAGTCCAGATATCTACCCGGTGCTGCGCCACCGAATCGGGCCTTTGGGCCTTGTATCCCGTAAGAGTCCATTAGGGACGTGTCTCATCGTGTTTTGATCGAACCCTAGCCTATAAATACAGCAGCCGCCGGTCATATTCAGTGGGTTTTGCTTAGATCAATACTATCGCCGTTCTACGGTTTGTGAGACCCCAACTTCACGATTTCAGATCGTGTCTTTGACGTTCTTGCTCGTGTTCTCGGTTGCACTTGCAGGGATTAGCCTTCTTGGTGAGGTTAAGCGTGTGCAGCACGGTTGATAACCAACGGAGCCGTGGTGTAGTGATTGTAGAGGTACTCGAACCGCTCGAGTGCCGCGAATCATCAACGTCGAGTTCTCCACCCCAATCGACCTACCTTTCGGAAGATCGGGCCTAAACTTTTCCCATCAATCGGTATCAGATTTCCAGGTTGCCCGTGAGGTACCTTTGTTTTCCTTCCATTAGATCGATTTTGTTTCGTACCTAGAGTCTACAGAAAAGCCAAAAAAAATTAGATCGTTTTTACCGCTTCCCAGACTATGGTGCCTGCAGTTTCGTTTGTCAGTTTGCATTGTTAAATTTGCATTCGTGTGGTCAAGTCTTGTTGCTGGTTTAGCTTTGTGTTTTGGGTCCTAGTTATCGTGTTTTGTCCTTGTTTTCTTGCTATTCGACACCTATTCCACAATCCCTAAATAACTAACCGATCCACCACGTTCACCGGTTTGCTCTAGCTAGTCGCCTTGCGTGAACTCCCGCATCGCTAGACCTAGATTAGGTGACAAACCTTTACGCCATTCATCCTTGAATCATCACACACCACCCCATTAGTTGCTGTGCAAATTCCCGATCGTTTTCATATCCGATTGCGAGCTCTGTTCTCAAATCGAGTTGGAATCAACATCCAAAAAAACGTAACTCGGACAACCTAACTTAAAACGGCCATAACTTTCGCATACGAACTCGAAATCAGGTGATTTTTTTTTTTTTTAAATTCATCTACGTGAAATTTCGCATCTAATTTTCCGCCGCGTAGCCGCGTTCAGCGAAATTAGATTGCCCAAATCCCCCTCGTAAGATGGGCTATCCGGCCTCCGAAGTTTTAGCACGAATTTTAATGAATCTTCTTGATTTTCTATAGGCTGCATATTACACCCAATTGATCTGAAAATTTGTGTGCTTCCTATATTTGTGCTCCTGAGTAAAGAAAAAATATAAAAAAATTATTACAAAAAAGAAAAAAAATAGTGAAGAGCATGCATATTAAAGCAATTGGCCTATACCACTTGGTGCTGTTTTGTTGGCTATATCATTCTGTCTTTCTTTTGCCTTGAGACATCCTTGTGTTGTGCTAGGCTCTAGGACACTCGGTTGACCAGGAACATTTTCCTACATTGAATACTTTTTAACTTTGTTTAGTTGTTAACGATTTTCTGCTTATTAGCCACCGTATTGTGCCATCCAAGCTCCACCTTTCTCTTGAGCATAACAGGTACCTTTGCAATCACCCCACACTTCATTGGTTCATATCACCGTCTACACCACCTGCTGTGTCGGTAAGAACACTTGTAAGAGTGTGGTAAGATGCTTGAGCGAGAGAGATTGTTTTCTTCCACCTTTCACATTGTCACTGTAGTTGATAGGGATAACATATTTTTTGTTTTCTTTTGTTTCATACTAACAATGGCAGGAGAATACAATGATGAGGAATGTGTTCAACATGCTGAGTTATGTGATATGATGAAGACCATGACAGATATGTTCGCCAAATACAACGCATCAACGGAGGAGTCATTGGCGAACTTAACTCGCCAACTTGATGAACTTGCTCTTCGTATGAATACTTTTGAGGATCGTTTGCCTCTCGCTGGAAGACAAGAAGACAATGCTTATGATGAACTGGAAGATCACAATAGTCAACCAAGACTGCCACTTTATCGTCCAGGTCTGGGAGGTAATAATCATAACAATTATAATCGTCCTCCTGATGATCCTTTTGCTAAGGTGAAATTTACTATATCCTCTTTTTCTGGTGCTTATGATGCTGAGGCTTATCTTGATTGGGAGATGATAGTAGAGCAAAAATTTAATTCCCATCTGGTTCCCGAACAACATAGAGTTCATCAAGCCACTAGTGAGTTTAAGGACTTTGCTATCGTATGGTGGAATGAACTTGTTAAAACTAGAACTGATCCTCCAACATGGGATAGATTAAAGGAAGCTATGCGTGTTCGATTTGTTCCTCCATCTTTTCAGCGGGACCTTCGCAAAAAATTGCAGCGCTTAGACTAGGGTAACATGTCCGTAGAGGAGTATTATCAAGAGTTACAAAAGGGTATGCTACGTTGTGGGGTAGTAGATGACATGGATGATAAAATAGCTCGTTTTTATGGGGGGTTGAGGCGTGAAATTTAGGACATTGTTGATTACAAGGAATATGATATTGTTAACAGATTGTTTCATCTTGCTATGTTGGCAGAAAAAAAATTGTAGGGGCGACAACAACAGCAACAACGCACGAGGAGCAACTTCACGCTGCGTGCAGCGACTACACCATCCAAAACAGCACCATCTTCGACCAACCGTGCAGCGACTACACCATCCAATGGCAGCCAACGAACTATGCCTACTGCTCCACCTTCTCGCATACCGGAAGGCAGCAAGACGACATCATTCAAGCCTTCGTCATCCACTCCTTCTACGGGTCATACTTCCGACATTAAGTGTCACCGCTGCCAGGGACTTGGTCATATGATGATAGATTGCCCGAGCAAACGAGCATACATAGCACGTGACGATGGCGGGTATGATAGTATTTCGGATGTTGAAGATGAATATTCTCTTGCTACTGACATTACAGATCCAAATGACGAACACACCAAAGAAGAGGTACCTGGTACAGAGGCGACGGAGAACTATAGGAGCATAATTGTGCAGCGTGCCTTGAGCTCCAATGTGGAGACCGACGACAAACTAAAACAACACAACCTCTTCCACATGTTTTTTGTCGTCAAGGACTGCCGTGTACACACTATAATTGATGGAGGTAGCTGCAATAACTTGGTGAACACGGACGTCGTCAAGAAACTCGATTTGACAACAAGAGCACACCCTCATCCGTACCACATTCAATGGTTCAACAACAGCGGTAAGGTTCACGTAACACAAACAGAGAGAATACATTTTTCAATTGGTTCATACCATGATTTTGCTAATTTTGATGTTGTTCCTATGGATGCTTGTTCTCTTTTATTGGTTTGTCCTTGGGAATTTGATACCTGCTATTCATAATGGTAGAACCAATAAATATACTCTCATGCATAAGGGAAAGAAAATCACTTTGCTCCCCATGACTCCTGCTGAAATTGTGCATTTGGAGAAGAGTAAAATTCGTGATGACAAAGCAACAAAATTAGAATCTGAAAAACAGCAAGTTATTAAGTTAAAATCACCATCGTGGCTTGCAACTAAATCTGAACTTGCTGATTTATTCGATGCTAAGGGGATGTGCTATGCTTTAGTTTGCAAAGAAGCCATGTTCTCACTTCATGAATTGTCTATTGCATTGCCCCCTGCTGTTGCTAACCTTTTGCAGGAGTTTGAGGATGTGTTTCCCTCCGAGATACCCTCTGGTTTACCACCGATGAGAGGCATTGAACACAAGATCGATTTGATTCCAGGAGCAAATTTGCCAAATCGTGCAGCATACAGGGCGAATCCACAAGAAACTAAGGAAATTCAGCGACAAGTCCAAGATCTTTTAGACCGCAGGTACATTCATGAAAGCCTTAGCCCTTGTTCCGTTCCTGTTCTTTCGGTTCCTAAGAAAGATGGTAGTTGGCGCATGTTTGTTTATTGTCGAGCGATTAATAACATCACCATTCGATATCGTTATCCTATTCCTCGATTAGATGACATGCTTGATGAATTGAGTGGTGCTATGATCTTCACAAAAATTGACTTGCGTAGTGGTTACCACCAAATTAGAATGGCACTAGGAGATGAATGGAAAACTGCATTTAAAACCAAGTTTGGACATTACGAGTGGTTAGTCATGCATTTTTGTTTAACTAATGCACCCAGACCCTTTATGAGATTAATGAACGAGGTTTTACGTGCTTTCATTGGACAATTTGTGGTGGTTTACTTCGATGATATCCTCATTTACAGCAAGTCATATGATAAACATCTTGATCATTTACGTGCTGTTTTTACTGTTTTGAGAGATGCACATTTGTTTGGTAACCTCGAAAAGTGCATCTTTTGCACCAATTGAGTCTCGTTTCTTGACTATGTTGTTTCCTCGCAGGGAATTGAGATGGATGAGGCAAAAATTGAAGCAATCACCAGCTGGCCAGCCCCAACAACCGTCACACGGGTTCGTAGTTTTCTTGGTATTGCAGGTTTTTATTGGCGCTTTGTGCGGGATTTCAGCACCATTGCAGCACCTCTACATGAGCTAACGAAAAAGGGAGTTCCATTTCGATGGGGCGAACAACAGCAACAAGCTTTTGATGCCCTCAAATTGAAGCTTACACAAGCACCATTGCTACAACTTCCTGATTTTGACAAGACCTTTGAGCTAGAATGCGATGCAAGTGGCATTGGTATTGGAGGCGTTCTCGTACAAGGAGGTAAACCCGTTGCTTCCTTTAGTGAAAAACTTCATGGTCCTTCTCTGAATTATTCTACTTATGATAAGGAATTGTATGCCTTAGTGCGTGTATTACAAACTTGGCAACATTATCTTTGGTCTAAGGAGTTTGTCATACATTCCGATCATGAATCATTGAAGTATCTTAAGTGTCAAACCAATCTGAATAAACGACATGCTAAATGGATTTAGTTCATAGAGTCGTTTCCATACATCATTAAGCATAAGATTGGGAAGGAAAATATCATTGCCGATGCATTATCTATGCGTTATACCATGCTGTCGCAACTTGATCATAAAATCTTTGGTTTGGAAACAATAAAAGCATTATATCCTACTAATTTGGACTTCAAAGATGCTTTTAAAAATTGTAGAGAAGGAAGAACTTGGAATAAATATGTGCTGCGAGAGGGTCTCCTCTATCGTGCTAACAAGCTATGCATTCCAGCTAGCTCCGTTCGTCTATTACTTTTGCAGGAAGCACATGGAGGAGGTTTGATGGGACATTTTGGAGTGAAGAAAAATGAAGACGTGCTGTCCACACACTTCTTTTGGCCAAAGATGAGGCGTGATGTCGAGCTCTACATGTCACGATGCACTACTTGCAGCAAAGCTAAGTCTCACCTTAACCCACATGGTCTTTATCTGCCTCTTCCTGTTCCTAGTGTACCTTGGGAGGATATTTCTATGGACTTTGTTTTGGGATTGCCTAGGACTAAGAGGGGGAGGAATAGTATTTTTGTAGTTGTTGATCATTTTTCCAAAATGGTACACTTTATACCTTGTCATAAGAATGATAATGCCTCACACATTGCTGATTTATTTATGACGGAAATTGTTCGTTTACATGGTGTGCCAAATACCATTGTTTCTGATCATGTTGCAAAATTTTTAAGTCATTTTTGGAGAACTTTGTGGTATAAATTGGGAACCAAGTTGCTGTTTTCAACTACATGTCACCCAGAAACGGATGGACATATCGAGGTAGTTAATCGTACTTTATCCACTATGTTGTGGGTTGTCTTGAAAACAAATTTGAAGTTGTGGGAGGAGTGTTTACCACATATAGAATTTGCTTACAACAGATCCGTTCACTCGACGACAAAGGTAAGTCCATTCCAGGTAGTGTATGGTTTCAATCCCAGTGCTCCTATTGATTTACTACCTTTGCCTCCTTCTGAAACTATAAATTTGGATGCTACACAACGATCTGGATTCATTCTTAAGATGCATGAAACTACAAAGAAAAATATTGAAATGATAAATGAGAAGTATAGAATTGCAGGTAGTAAAGGTAGAAAAGAAGTAAAACTTGAACAGGATGATTTGGTGTGGTTACATTTGAGAAAAGAGCGATTTCCCAACTTGAGAAAATCTAAACTTATTCCACGAGCTGCTGGTCCTTTTAACATTGTTGAAAAGATTAATGATAATGCATATAACCTTGAATTGCCTCCCAATTTTTGGGTTAGTCCTACATTTAACATTTCAGATTTGCGACCGTACTTGGGAGAAGAAGATGAACTTGAGTCGAGGACGACTCCAATTCAAGAGGGGGAGGATGATGAGGACATCACAACAGTGGAGACGCACATTGAACGGTTAATAAATCAGCAGGTGAATTCGTTCCTAACTTCTTTTGCATGTGAGTTTGAGAATATATTGCTATGTGATGATTTAATTGTTATTAGGAATAATGGAGAAGATCAACAAGTGAAGGAAATAGGCCTGCGTGGAGAACCAGCTGGTACGTCCACAAGTTGATGGAAATAGTTTATAACTCGGACTCGAGTTCAACTTGGAGTCCCGGAGCAGTCCACATTAAAACGGACGCCCAGGAGGCATACGGACTCCGTTTTCGACGTTCTACATATACACGAAAAGAGGAGAAGATAAACTTTCCAATGGTCCTGGTCGTACCTAAAAATTCCTCCGGAGTCATTGGAAATGGTTGAAACAAATAGAGTCCAGATATCTGCCCGGTGCTACGACACCGAATCGGGCCTTTGGGCCTTGTATCCCGTAAGAGTCCATTAGGGACACGTCTAATCGTGTTTTGGTCGAACCCTAGCCTATAAATAATGCAGCCGCCGGTCATATTCGGTGGGTTTTGCTTAGATCAATAATATCGCCGTTCTACGGTTTCTGAGACCCCAACTTCGCGATTTCAGATCGTGTCTTCGACGTTCTTGCTCGTGTTCTCGGTTGCACTTGCAGGGATTAGCCTTCTTGGCGAGGTACAGCATGTGCATCACGGTTGATAACCAACGGATCCGTGGTGTAGTGATTGCAGGGGTACTCGAACCGCTCGAGTGCCGCAAATCATACCTTTTGGAAGATCGGGCCTAAACTTTTCCTATCAAGAATATACCAGAACAACAGTGCCACCACAAGGCCAAGTATGGGGGCAGTGTGGCTGAATAATTAGGAGTGCTGCTAGTATTGTATGGAACATTGGATGGCACGGGGAATGGGAGTCGAGGAGGGCTACCCTGGGATGCGCATGGCACACGAGGGGGCCCGTGGGTGGGAGAATGGAGATTCATGCCTGCCGGTGAAGCCTTAGTGGGTCTGTACATACTAGTAGTTCCTTTTGAAAGGCTATTTTGTGATCTCTTGGCCACACACAAACGGAATTGTGAGACAGCACAATGGAGGTTCTTAGTCATCGAAAGGTAATGAAATCACGAACATGTGAGTAAAGTGGTACAACCTCTGCAGAGTGTTAAAAACTATCATGATAGCCGTGCTCCCGGTCACGAGCACCTGGACAACATCCATGATTAGAATTGGACTAGGGTTTGGGCTGGTTCAGTATGGGATTGGTTATATGAGTTGGTTGGTTATGAGAAGAGATAAAATTTGCATATGGTGATGATATTGATTGTTGGATGGTTATAAATATATTATGATTGTAATTGAGAGTGATGGATATGGATTACGATAATTACTTGGGATATGATGGGAATTAAACTCACATAGACATTTTAGGCTGCGTTTAAATGTTTATGAACTACTGTACTTTTCTGCAATTAGACATTTATTATCATCCTTGTTTTTAGCTACATGTCATACTTTCTAACACTTGCTGAGTACGACATGTACTCACTCTTGCTATTCCCTTACTTAATTCAGCTGCATGAGATATTTTGGAAGGCAACATGGAGTACTAGGCGTGCATACTACCGTCGATTGCCTGAGGAGTTGGAGTCACCTACGCTAGATTATTATCTACTGCAATAGAATCAAGACATATTTATTATTCGTGACATGGTTATTTGTGTTTATCGGCGGTGATGTTGATGTGTATGTGTGAAGCAACATCCAAGGCACACATACACTGCACTTGGTTCGTTTTTTCAAAAACGAGTGTCACAGGCAAGCTCCTGTTCAAGGAGTCCCCTGGCGACATTATCTACTTCTAGGTGTATGCAATATGAAAGTGCATCTAGGAATCCGTTGTGGGTTTTGGTTGATTTATGACAAGCAAATGAGATCCTAACCACATTGTTGAGATGAGCACAGGTTCTAATGAAAAAATGAACAAAGCGCCAAAAAGAAAGGAGAATGAGGAGCAATGCGGAATAGAGCTCAAGAACCAAGTGTAGTAGATCATTGTGTATGGAGTGGGTTAAGGACACACACCCCAAGAGCTCAAGCACAAATAATCTCAGACATTGCACAAAGTTATACAGGACCGGACTAGTCCGACTCACCCCGGACTAGTCCGATATCTTTCTGTACCAGATCGGACAAGTCCTCACAATGCGGACTTGTCCACACAGTCCAGTTTTCACTGACCAGACTAGTCCGATATCACCACGAACTAGTCCGATATCTCTCTGACTAGAATCGGACTAGTCCTCCCCAGTGCAGACTAGTCCCCCAAACACTTCACAAGTTGCACGAAATCGGACAAGTCCGATAACACCACGGACTAGTCCGATATCTTTCTGATGTCAATTGGTCAAGTCCAATGTTAGCATGGACTAGTCCGAAATCACTCTGACCTAAATCGGACAAGTCCTCCAAGTGCGTACTTGTTCCCCAAATTCACTATGGGATTCACCTTTCCGGACAAGTCTGATATTCATCGGACTAGTCCGAGGATTTCCAGAACCAAATCGGACTAGTTCGCTTTCACTTCGGAGAAGTCCGATATTTCAGGACACTTAGGGTTTCCTACACGCAGCACACCGGACTAGTCCGGTGTCCACCATGGACTAGTCCGATCTTTCTAAACTCTAACGGTAACTTTTGAGAACCTCGTATAAGTAGGTGTGCACGGCCCAACTTTCACCTCTCTTGGCACCCTGCACCGTCACACCCTCCAAGAGCCTAGAAAACTCATCTCTCCATGCAATACAACGCAAGAAAGCTTAATCCTTTGAGGATACACTTCGGATCCAAGGATAGACACAATTCTTCACTCATTGAGCTCTTGGTTTAATTCCCTAACACACTCCTGTGGTTTTCATTGTAATCTTATGAGTGTGTTTTTGGTGGTGTTCATCTTGTAATCTTGGGGAGCCCTCAACTTGTGAGAAGGACCCTTGAATTCGGTTATTTGCCCTTTGTGATTAGTGAAAAGGATTGACTGTGACATTCTGGCTCAAAGCTTAATAGGATTAATAGAATACTCATACCACCAAGGTATACCTTCTTTTCTGGAAGCTCACCTGCAAAGAACTCCGAGGTTAAGCGTGCTTGGCCCGGAACAATTTGTGGATGGGTGACCGACCGGGAAGTTTTCCCGGGTGCGCTCGAGTGAGGACAAAGTGCGTACAAAAGACTAGTGTTGGTCTGTGGGGCTAGTCTGTGATTCTATAGAGTTGCCAGGAGTAACGACCGCCAGGCCCGTAGTGGCTGGGGTGTTACAGAATGGTATCAAAGCCGACCCTCGTGGTTTCACGGGTGCATACGGGTCAGGGACGTGGGTACGTACGCATGACGCGTGGGTCCTCTAGGAGGGACACAGTATGGTACGTATGCAAGTACCGAACGTATGGACGTGGCCAAGAAGGGAAGTTCCTGGCTTGGCAGTTGACCGACGAGGACGTCGGTCTTCTAAGGGGTTGGATTGTGACATTCTGGCTCAAGGCTTAATAGGATTGATAGAATACTCATACCACCAAGGTATACCTTCTTTTCTGGAAGCTCACCTGCAAAGAACTCCGAGGTTATGCGTGCTTGGCCCGGAACAATTTGTGGATGGGTGACCGACCGGGAAGTTTTCCCGGGTGCACACGAGTGAAGACAAAGTGCGTAGAAAAGACTAGTGTTGGTCTGTGGGGCTATTCTGTGATCCTATAGAGCTGCCAGGAGTAACGACCGTCAGGCCCGTAGTGGCTGGGGTGTTACATTGACCTCCGTGGCGATTCAACGAAGGTAGGGTTGGAGAAGACCTGGTCCTTTTGTGGACTCCTCAAATTGGATGTAGGTTTCCTTTGTGGGAACCGAACCACGGGATAAAGAGCTTGTGTTCTTACTTTGCGCACATCGTTCTTACTCTTCATATCTATCTAGGGTTTCAACCAATCATGTTTACATTACGTTGAAACATTGAATATAAGAATAACTTGTGCTACATCCTAGTTCATAGTAGTGTGACACTCTAATTACTAGTACATTTTCGCTGCATACAGTCTAGGATCGAGATAATCGATCAAACATGATCAATCTAGTCTGCACGCACTGGACAAGTCCACACTCTACCAGACTAGTCTGATATCTTGGGATTTGATCAGTTTGTTAAGTGTTGCAAGTTCCGACTAAAACTCAAACAGGCCTATTCACTCTGCCCTCTAGGCCACATTCAATTGGTATCAGAGCGGGACTCTTCAAAAGGAGACTAATTGCTCGAAGAGAACATGTCGGACATGAAGGGCGTACACAAGAGAATCAACCAAGAGAAGGTTGAATAAGAAAAGAACCAAAAATTGGAGAGGCTCCTCGAGGCCATTCAAGACTTCAAGGATGACGATGAGGAGACACTGGAACTCAAGTCGCTCCTAAGGAAGAAAACCCTCTCCAAGGGAAAAGTGAAGATCAAAGTCGAGAAGAAGAAGAAGGGGAGTAGTCACACCGACTACTCCTGATATCATTTTAACTACGATCGTATTAATTCTAGCAATAATCACTACCTATCTATTCCACTTGGAAAAGCCCCACACTTTGATGGCAATGACTACTCAATGTGGAGGCAGAACATGAAAATTCACTTGATTTCTCTCAATCCATGTTTTTGGCATATTGTATGTACAAGAATAGATATCCCGGACAACGATGAAGAGCTTACACCAAGCCAAGAGCAAGCAATTCATCGGAATGCTCATGCCGCAGCAGTCATCACTTCTTCGCTTAATCGGGACGAGTTCACTAAAGTGGACGGACTCGAGATTGCAAAGGAAATCTGGGACACTTTGAAAACTACACATGAAGGCGATCATCATGTGCGAGAGGAGAAGATCAAAATGATCGAAGACGAATTGGGAAGATTCGCCATCGAAGAAGATGGGTCGCCACAAAACATGTACAACCGGCTAAAGACGCTCACCAACAAGGTTCAAGCATACGTAAGAAGGAAGTGGAATGACCACGAGGTGGTGAAGCTCATTCTTTGAGCTTTCATGCCTCGAAATGTCACCTTGTGCTTGATGACCAGAGAAGGCCCCGGGTACAAGAAAATGACCCCAGATGAGTTGCTTGGGAAGATCATCAATTTCAAGATGTTGGAAAAGCAAGCGAAGCATGTCAACGAGATTGCCGACCTCACCTCGACAAAAAAGAAAGGGGTCGCATTGAAGTCCACTTGCAAGCCCTTGTCAAGAGAAGCTCGAGAAGCTCAACTAGAACAAGACGATGATGATGAGAGCAGCAACTTGTATGAAGATGACATGATACAATTCATGAAGAAATTCAAAAGGATGATGAAGAAAAGACAAGGGGCCAAATCAAGCGAAGGGAAGTACAAGAATAAAATCAAGATCGAAGTTGAGGCGGGCATGCTATAACTGTGGTGAGTATGACCACTTTATAGATGATTGCCCATATGAAGCAAACAAGAAGAAGACCAAGGAAACAAAGCCTCAACCCAATAAATTCTTTAAGAAGAAGAAGCAAGTTGAACAAGCGCATCTAGGGAAAGTGTGGGACTCAAATGATGAGTCCCCATCCGAAGAAGAAGAGGAGGACTAGCATAGCCATCGAGAAGACATCCAAGAAGTTCACTCTCTTCCCCACTCTTGTCGCATGGAAGGGGAACGACACTTGCCTCATGGCATAGGAAGGTAAACGAAAGGTAACAACTAAACCCTCTTCCTTGCATTCCTATTCTATTGATAGTGAAATTGCTACTGATAATGAAGATATGCCCACTGGCTTAGATAGGAAAACAGCTGTGAAAATGAAATTTATACTTGATCAGCTTGTTAAGAAAGAGAAGTTGATAAACCGTCAAGAATATATGATTATCTATCAAAAGGAGGAATATATTGAACTTGACAAGCTTCTTGAACTTCAAAAGGAGCGAAGCAAGTCACTAGAGCTTGAATTAGCTTCAAGCAAGGAAGCTTGCTTGGAGTTAAGCGACTCAAATGCTACAATCAAAGACAAACTTGCTAACCTAGTCAAGGTTAACAAGATCCTTGAGGTACAAGTTGAGTCACTCAAGCAAAGTGACCCTTCATCCTCTTCACGCTCGCCTTCTCAACCCCTTAAAACTGAAACTGCTTCTACTTGTGCATGTGGTAAAGTTGACACTAGCTTGAAAGACAAGTCAACCTCTACCAAGGATAAGCATCCTGCCCAAAGTGCGTATTTGACAAGGAGAAGGTCAAATATGCACGTAGTGCATACTTGGCCACAAGAACTCCAAATGTCAAATATGGCATTGGGTATTCCTATGGTGGAAAGCAAAATGCTAGAAGCCATAAGAATAACATGGAGAGCATTGTCTTTGTGAAGGGAAATTACTCTCAAGCTAGGAAGTCCAACAAAATCAACACACAGGAACAACGGACTAGTCCGACAACGGCACGGACAAGTCCGAACCTCCGGACAAGTCCGGTGACCCAGACTAGTTCTATTTATAAACAACAACAATTGCTATTTAGAACCTTTGATGCATCTTAAATTTAATGAGAAGTAATTTTGGTAAAATTTATGCTCTTTATGTTGGGCCACGCCATGCGAACACCAAGTCTCATGTGTGGGTGCCCAAATCTCTTGTAACTAACCTCAAAGGACCCAAGCAAGATTGGGTGCCCAAAACCAAGGCATGATTTGTTTTTGCAGTCCTATGCTTCCGGTGGATCTAAATGGATGCTAGACAGTGGATGCACCAACCATATGACCGGAGAAAGAAGGATGTTCGTTGAGTATGAAGAAAACAAATACCCAAGTGAAGGCATATATTTTGGAGGCAATAGTCAAGGAAAGGTGCTCGATACCGGTAAAATTGCTATTTCATCTCAACATACCCTTTCTCATGTTTTACACATTGATTTCTTAGATTATAACATGCTGTCCATATCCCAATTATGTGGTAATGGTTATAATTGCTTGTTTACTAATGAGGGCGTGATCGTCTCTAGAAGGAGTGATGACTCGGTTGCATTCAAGGGTATGTTGAGGGGAAAGCTTTATCTTGCTGACTTCAACAAAGATAAAGCCGAACTAGACACATGCTTGATTGCAAAGACCAACATGGGTTGGTTGTGGCATAGATGGCTAGCACATGTTGGTATGAGGAATATTCAAAAACTCCTCAAGGGCGATCACATCCGAGGTTTAAAGGATATCATTTTTGAGAAAGACAAGCCTTGTAGCGCGTGCCAAGCCGGGAAGCAAGTAGGAGCACCTCATCCCGCGAGGAACGTCATGAATACAACAAGACCGCTCGAGCTACTTCACATGGACCTATTTGGTCCAATTGCTTACATAAGCATCGGCGGTAACAAATATGGCTTAGTAGTTGTTGATGATTTTTCTCGCTTCACCCGGGTTTTCTTTTTACATGATAAGACTGAAACACAAGGAACACTCAAGAAGTTCTTCAAGCGAGCCCAAAATGAGTTCTCTTTGAACATCAAGAACATACAAGGTGACAATGGCATAGAGTTCAAGAACACACAAGTTGAGGAGTACCTAGATTAAGAAGGGATAAAGCATGAGTTTTCAGCACCTTACTCCCCTTAACAAAACGGAGTTTCCGAAAGGAAGAACCGAACCCTCATAGAGATGGCAAGAATAATGCTCAATGAATACAAGACCTCCGATCAGTTTTGGGTGGAAGAAGTTAACACCGCTTGCCACGCCATAAACCGACTCTACCTTCATCGACTACTCAAGAAGACATCATATGAGCTACTCAACGGTAACAAGCTTAATATTTCATATTTTTGAGTTTTCGGTTCTAAATGCTATATTTTGAACAAGAAGCCTAGGACTTCAAAGTTCGCTTCAAAGTTCGATGAAGGTTTCTTGCTTGGTTATGATTCGAAATCTTACACCTATCGTGTCTTCAACAAGAGCACCGGAGTTGTTGAAGCAGCACGTGACGTAGTGTTCAATGAAACTAACGGCTCCCAAAAGGAGCAAGTTGATCCATGCGCGCTAGAAAGAGAAGAAGCTCCATGCCAAGCACTGAGAAGAATGGCGTTGGGCAAAGTTCGACCACAAGAACCACCTCTACATATGCATGAGGAAGATGAACCACGAGAGGAGGCCAATGACCAAGGAGGAGCTTCAATAGAAGATCATCAAGAAGACGAAAATGATCAACAAGTCAATGAGGGCAACCATCTAAGGGGAGAAGAAGATGACCATGAAGATTCAAGACCACAAGTGCCACACCCAAGTGTACAACAATGCGTCGAAAGGGATCACCCAATCGACAACATCATCCCGTGACATCGAAAAGGGAGTAACTACTAGATCTCGTATAGCTAATTTTTGTGAGAATTATTCGTTTGTATCCTTTTTGGAACCGCGCAGGGTTGAGGATGCATTGAAGGATCCGGATTGGGTAGTAGCCATGTAAGAAGAACTCAACAACTTCAAACGGAACGAGGTGTGGGAACTGGTCGAAAGAGCCAAGTTCAACGTTGTCGACACCAAATGGGTCTTTCGCAACAAACAAGACGAACACGAGGTGGTGACAAGGAACAAGGCATGACTTGTGGCCAAAGGGTATTCATAAGTCGAAGATTTGGATTTCGATGAAACCTTTGCTCCCGTAGCTAGACTTGAGTCTATTAGAATATTACTTGCATATGCTACTCACCTTGATTTCAAGCTCTATAAAATGGATGTGAAAAGCACCTTCCTCAACGGACCAATCAAGGAGGAGGTGTATGTGGAGCAACCACCCGGATTTTAAGATGAAGAGTTCCCTGACCACGTCTTTAAATTGTGTAAGGCTCTCTATGGCCTCAAACAAGCTCCTAGAGCCTGGTATGAGTGACTTAGAGATTTCTTAAGTGAAAATGGTTTTAAGATCGGTAAAGTAGAGGATACATTATTTACAAAGAACTTTGAGAATGATCTCTTTATTTGTCAAAATTATGTTGATGATATTATCTTTGGTTCAACTAACAAATCTTTTTGTGAGAAATTTAGTAAGATTATGATAGATAGGTTTGAGATGTCTATGATGGGAGAGCTAAAGTACTTCCTGGGATTCCAACGGAGGCAACAAAAGGAAGGGACGTTCATAAGCCAAACTAAGTACACTCAAGACATACTCAAGAAGATTCGAATGGACAAGGCGAAGCCTATAAATACTCCCATGGCAACGAATGGCCACTTGGATCTCAATGAAGATGGACCAAACGTCGATCAAAAGGTATATCGCTCCATGATTGGATCTCTACTCTACTTATGTGCATCTAGGCCAGACATTGTGTTGAGTGTATGTTTGTGTGCAAGGTTTCAAGCCAACCCAAAAGAGCGTAATTTGACAGTCGTAAATAGAATCTTTCGGTATTTAGTTCATACACCCAACCTAGGCCTTTGGTACCCAAATGTTCCAAATTCAATCTCATTGGTTACTCTGATGCAGATTATGCCAGATGCAAAGTAGATAGAAAAAGTACCTCCGGTACATGCCAATTCCTAGGTAGATCTCTAGTTTCATGGTCCTCCGAGAAACAAAACTCCATTGCCTTATCCACGACCAAAGTGGAGTATGTTGCAGCCGGGAGTTGTTGTGCACAACTCCTTTGGATGCGACAAACTCTTAGGGATTATTGTTACAATATGAACCGTACTCCACTCCTTTGTGATAATGAGAGTGCTATTAAGATTGCCCATAATCCTGTTGAGCACTCTAGGACCAAACACATAGACATCCGGCATTACTTTTTGAGAGACCACTCAATGAAGGGAGATATAGCCATTCACATGTCAACACCGAAAAACAACTAGCCGACATATTCACCAAGCCACTTGATGAAAAACGCTTTTGCGAGCTCCGAAATGAACTAATTATCCTGGATGATCAGAATGTGGCTTGAAATCTTGTATAACTGAATGCTATCTTCAAAATTCATTGATTGTGTTTTGAAAATCATCTCTATCATTTTTTTTCGAAAAACTATGTCAATTACTAGATCTTGGTGAATTATGGTCATTGCTTGATTGTTGTATGCTTACTGATCATATTCGTCAAGATTATTTGATTTACTTTGCCTCTCTATTTTCTTAATAAGTATCTTGGAATATATACGAATGGGCTAAGCATTTCTTCCCTGGTGACCACAGACTAGTCCGTGGTTAATCGCCCCCTACAGACTAGTCCGCAGAGTGATTGTTAGTATGGACTAGTCTGGCCGACTACGGACTAGTCTGATATAGGCTCTGGAAAAGTTTGGACTAGTCCGATTATTTTTGGACAAGTCCGATTTTTTGTCTCCATAACCCTAGCCGCCGCCAAACTCTAATCTTCCTCACCCTCACACTTGCATTAAGCTTTCTCTCTCCTTGCTCGAGCTCCCCAAGGCGATTTGGCGATTCCTCCATCAAAACTCCTCAAGTTTGTTTGGAAATCGATCTACTTTGCGTAGGGATTGAAGACCACGGACTTGTCCACTCCTTCAACCCCTACATTTCCAAAAATCAAGGACTTTCGGTAAAATCTCACCCCAAACCCTAGAATTCGTGATTTCCTTCATTGTTGATCAAATAGCCTAGTTTCCTTCACCTAATACATGCTTCCTTGATGTATTACATTGATGCTAAGCTATTTGTGCATTAGGAATCACCATTTGTCTCATAGTTAGGGTTTTAGAGGTTGAATACCGGACTAGTCCGGTCCATGCACAGACAAGTCCGGTCACCCAGACTAGTCCATGCCTGTACACGAGACTAGTCCAATTTTTTCTGAACTCAACCCTAACTTCTTATTCCCCAGTGCAATTCATTGTCATCTATTCTCATCAATACCTTGTGTAATCCATTCTCAGGACAATGTCGAGCTCCAACGACGTAATTTCCGACTTTGAGGCTGAGATGGACCAAGAAGCCTTGCTTCAGTCCCCGATGGGCCAAGGCAAGAAGCGCCAAAAGCACCTGTTCGAGCCAGCACACTCCCCTCCGTAGATTAGACACAAGGTTCTCGTGAAGAAACCTACATCAAAAGTTAAGGGTGCAAATGCGGTAGGCCCTAGCTCGGCAACCTCTCGCCAAGCTAAGGGCGAAGGAAAGGGGATTGCCATGGGCCTGATAGGCCTCCTCAAGGTGTTAGCTCTAAGGCAAGGGGACCGGGATCCCGCTAAGGAAAAGTTCAATGGCAAGGGCAGCGACACAGCTGCGAAGTTCAGAAATGTGGATTGTTATAGCCAACCCAAGCAGGCTGCTGATGGGAGGTTATGGAGTAATTTCCATGCAGACTTTTACAAGTTTGTCTATCTCCCGATAAAGACCCCAGTTGTGCGCAGCTAATGGATAGATTGGGCGCACTTTGAGAGGAAGGGTTGCTCACCTTTTGTTGAGGTGGTCGAGGCAGTTGAGATGCATGGATTGAAGGATATCTTTGCTTTCCGAAACAATTGGAATGATGAGGTCATTGCTCAGTTCTATGCGACATGCCACTTTGCCAGCGGTGAGGAAGAGCGGGTAACTTGGATGACTCATGGATCCAAGTACACCATTACCTATGATGAATTTGCAAGATTGCTACATCTTGATAGCTCCAGCAATGACAACATGATCATTCACAACATTGGTGTCCTCGAGAAGGACAAGATGAAGTTTCTTTATTAATACCACTCAACTTTCAACCCACCTTCCCCAAAGAACATGAAGCCTTTCTTCATGGTGCTAAACAGGGTCCTCAGGAAGACCGTTGCCCCGAAGGATGGGGATGCTCGAAGTGTTCAGGGATATCTCAGGACCTTGATGAAGGTCGTAAGAAAAGACAGAAAGTTTGATGTATTTGACTACATTCAGAAGGACATGGTCAACATCTCTTGCACACCGAACAGATATGTTGTCTATGCCCCCTACCTGATGTTTATGATTGAGAAGGTCACAAGCATCAAGTTCGTCAAGGATGTGGAGCACATCCCCCTTGAGGCCCCAGAAGCCTCAACAAGCAAGTGTTCAAGCTACTCCTTCTCCTACATCCAATGTAGAGGCTCCAGTGAGAGCTAGTGGAGATGCTAGGGCTGCTCCCGCCACTAGGGACCCTCCTCAAAAGGGGTCACCAAGTGGCATCTTAAAGTACTTGGTAGCCATCTTCCAGTCTTGCAAGAAGGCCGAAGTAAAAGCTCACAAGCTAAACAAGGCAAGGAAAGCCGATATGCGACATGTCAAGGAGAATGTCAAAAACATTTGACAAAAGCTGGAGATCGAGCCCATTGGATCCCCAGTCATCTCTAAAGATTCTGATTCTGATTTCATCAAGCTCGGGCCCATGACTCCCTCCGAGCTCGCATATTTTGGCATTGGGGACTCGAGCATAACCATTCCTCCTCCTCCATAGCCTGGGAATGAATATAAAGACGATGAGAGGACCGACAACGAGGCTTGAAGACCTTAGGTACCTCCTCTCCTTCTTTTTGGTGTCTTGATGCCAAAGGGGGGGAGATTGAGGGGGAGTCTTAAACATTAGCTGTAGGCTGCGAGGAGAGCTATCCTTTGTATTTTATGTCTCTTTGTGGGTTGTAAGACTTATATCATGCTCTTTTGGTACTCTTGGTCTTGTGATGCAATGTTATGAACTGCTCATGAAAATATTTATGAAATCTGTGATCTTGCTCTAAAAATGACATATATGCTTGTGTTGATATATCAATGTCAATTATGTCATTCTCATCATGATTATCGTTTATACATACTTAGTTTTGCATCCCACCATAAAGAGTGCACATATGACTTATGTTTTCATTGCTTAATGTGTTTCAAACTCATATGTGCACACTTTACGAAAATCTCAACTTTTTATGATATTTTGGAAATCTCAATTGGTTATCATCAATCACCAAAATGGGGGAGATTGAAAGTGCATCTAGGAATCCCTTGTGGGTTTTGGTTGATTTATGACAAGCAAATGAGATCCTAACCACATTGTCGAGATGAGCATAGGTTCTAATGAAAGAATGAACAAAGCGCCAAAAAGAAAGGAGAATGAGGAGCAATGCGGAAAAGAGCTCAAGAACCAAGTGTAGTAGATCATTGTGTATGGAGTGTGTTAAGGAAACACACCCCAAGAGCTCAAACCCAAATAATCTCACACATTGCACAAAGTTATACAGGACCGAACTAGTCGGACTCACCTCGGACTAGTCCGATATCTTTCTGTACCATATCGGACAAGTCCTCACAATGCGGACTTGTCCACAATGTCCAGTTTTCACTGACCGGACTAGTCTGATATCACCACGGACTAGTCCGATATCTCTCTGACTAGAATCGGACTAGTCCTCCCCAGTGCGGACTAGTCCCCCAAACACTTCACAAGTTGCACGAAATCGGACAAGTCCGTTAACACCACAGACTAGCCCGATATCTTTCTGATGTCAATCGGTCAAGTCCGATGTTAGCACGGACTACTCCGAAATCCCTCTGACCTAAATCGGACAAGTCTTCCGAGTGCGGACTTGTTCCCCAAATTCACTAAGGGATTCACCTATCCAGACAAGTCTGATATTCATCGGACTACTCCGAAGATTTCCAGAACCAAATCGGACTAGTCCGCTTTCACTTCGGACAAGACCGATATTTTGGGACACTTAGGGTTTCCTACACGCAGCACACTGGACTAGTCCGGTGTCCACCACGGACTAGTCCGATCTTTCGAAACCCTAACGGTAACTTTTGAGAACCCCATATAAATAGGTTTGCACGACCCAACTTTCACCTCTCTCGACACCCTGCGCTGTCTCACCCTCCAAGAGAATAGAAAACTCATCTATCCACGCAATACAATCCAAGAAAGCTTAATCCTTTGAGGATACACTTTGGATCCAAGGAGAGACACAGTTCTTCACTCATTGAGCACTTGGTTTTATTCCCTAACACACTCCTGTGGTTTTCATTATAATCTTAAGAGCGTGTTTTTGGTGGTGTTCATCTTGTAATCTTGGGGAGCCCTCAACTTGTGAGAAATCCCCTTGAATTCAATTATTTTCCCTTTGTGATTAGTGAAAAGGGTTGACCTCCGTGGCGATCCAACGATGGTAGGGTTGGAGAAGACCCGGTCCTTTTGTGGACTCCTCAACGTGGATGTAGGTTGCCTCTGTGAGAACCGAACCATGGGATAAAGAGCTTGTGTTCTTACTTTGCGCACATCGTTCTTACTCTTCATATCTATCTAGGGTTTCAATCAATCTTGTTTACATTACGTTGAAACATTGAATATAAGGTTAACTTGTGCTACATCCTAGTTCATAGTAGTGTGACACTCTAATTACTAGTACATTTCTGCTGCATACAGTCTAGGATTGAGATAATGGATCAAACTTGATCAATCTATTCCACACGCACCAGACTAGTCCGCACTCTATCGGACTAGTGCGATATCCCGGGATTTGATCAGTTTGTTAAGTGTTGCAGGTTCCGACTAAAACTCAAAAAGGCCTATTCACCCCCCCCCCTCTAGGCCACATTCACCATGGTTGGGCTGGTTCCACCAGTATCAAGCTTCTTGCTGATGCAGTTAAAGTCATACGGGCTCCAACTGCAGCATCTCAGACCTCATTCAATCTTGCTGGTGGCGATCTTCGTCCACTTTTGCAAGATGTGGGTAAGCTTGCCACCCTACGTGTCACTATTCTAGACCTTCTTCACTCTTCGGGCGACAGGCAAAGGTAACAGCTTGTTAAGATTCTACTACTTTGTAAGGCGTAGGAATCCCCCATACAAGTACATCAAGTCCTTTCCTTCCAGAAAGTGGGAGACTTGGAGGACTGACTGGGTAGTCATCCAGATGGACACTCATGACCCGCTGGAGCTGCATTATGGATTCCCGACGATGGAGTCCGGGTATTGGGAGAAGCTCCCGAAGCTAATTGAAGAGTACAACCCCGTGCTATCAAGAATTCAGAACTTGGTCAATGGACGATTGATGTCTCTAATGGTCCTCGGCAACTTCCTGACCAACTGCTGGGCTCCACTCAAGGAGCGAATATTTGCAGCTTGTTCATACTCCGGAGATATGGATTTCCTCCTTATTGACGTTGGTCGGGGAACCAACTTAGATGAGCATGCCTTGAAGCTCCATCTGCAGAAGTTGAACAATGGAACTCTATCGAGAGATGACCTCATACCTCCGACAGACTTCCTGCCTCTATGTGTAGTTCTGGAGGTCAGGAGGGAGCTGCAAAAGTTGATGTCGCTTCTTGACGATACAAGTCTTAAAGTGCGACAAAGGTGCACTCCACCAGTAGAGATTGTAATCCCTAGAACTTCGGCCCCCTGCCCACATGAAGGGTCCGACTCTACACACGTCAGTGGAAAAGGCAAGGCTCCTGCAAATACAAGTCAGAAGAAGTCTGACTCAAGTCCGGGCAAAGGCAAAGAGCCAGTCAAAAGAGGAAGTGGATGCGAACTGATGGCATTTCTATTAGAGCAGCTCCGACGCAAGCCGTGCCACTGGCTCGCCCGACCCTCAAGTCAGTGCTGGTTGTGCCTCCAGCAACGACAACCTGATTTCGACGGCCAAATCATCTTCGGATCCAGTGCCTACGGTTGGCACTTGGTCTGGCAAATTTACTCCAGTCCCGGTGCCAGCGGCGAGCTTTGGGCCCGGATTATCTTCTCAGATGACGGAGATCCCTGTTGTGGAAACAACCGCGACTGCCATGACTCTCGGGATGAAGTCTGGAGCTTCTGCCTCATCGATGACAGTGGGTTCTGACTCCGACCGTCCAAGGAATTTTACGCCGACTGAAGCGGAAGCATCCCGAGGTAATGATCATCACTTGAACTTGTGTTTTTTTGCTTTTCCTTGAATTCTCTATTCCTATGTTTCCAGGGTATCAAGAAGAGGATCTACTACTCTGGCACCTGCTAGCACTGCAGCCACAGAGTCCACACCAATCAGAGCCCCGCTGTTGATACGGCTTCTCCTATGGTCGTGGTAGACAACACGGTAGCTCAGGTGCCAACTAACGTCGAGATGACCTCGGCCCTAGCGGCCGAAGAAGCCGTGGTTGCACTTGGTTACGAAGAAGAAATGCTGGAGGAAGCTTCAGCTGCTCTGGAGCCAGCATCGGAGGTACTGGCATGAGTGTTGTAGATTTTGGAAGCTGCAGTGGAAGTTCCGGCACCATATCTGGAAATAACGATTCTGTTGGCTGATGTTGCCATGCCAGAGGTGGCCATGCCTCAGTCGGTACCTAAAGATACAGTTGTGGGACCTTCTACATCTACGTTAGAGGTCGATGAGCTCCAGAACTCAGCGGTGCTGATCTTTAGCTGTTGGATTCCATGCTTGTGCCATGGGCCCCGACAACTGTTTCGAAAGACTCAGGGGAACCAGAGGAAGCTTTGGCAGGTCTTGAGCCAATCCTCCTGGACATGTTGATTAGCAACGCCTGCTCGAGCCTCCGCCAAGTTCAGCTCGCCTTCGACTACAAGTGCAAGGCCCTGGAGGATGAGCATGACACTCTAAGGTGTTGGCGCAAACTGCTCTACTTCAAATCAAAGTTGATGGAGTCTTGGCTAGCGAACGTAAAGGATTGGTTGAAGGCCAAGAAAGCTCAGCAAACGCGTCTAAACAACGTGTTGGATAAAAGAGAGGCTGCATTAAAATCCCTCAATGACAAGAATCGGGAGATCGACGAGCATGCCAAGAAAGTCAATGAATTGGCAGATGATCGCTCGGAGAGTCTCAACGCTTTGTGGAAACAGCTCGTCAAGCAGCGAGATGCATTAGACAATAAGGAGGACGAGCTCCAGATGAGAGATGCTGAGATCTCTCGGAATTAAGAGAGCGGTGAGCAGGACATTGCTAACCGCGTTGAGAAATACAAGTTCTGGTGCGATAGAGAAAAGCACCAAGTATGGCCAGGAGTCACCAAGCAAGAAAGTGTTGTCTCTGCTAGGGAAAACAAGGTGAAGGCTAACGAGAGGGACCTTGTGGAGAAGCGAGACCGCTTGAACCTCCGAGAGAAGCAAATTGCTAAGCAAGAGAGGCAACTGGATTAATGGATTTAGCAGCATGCTAAAGAGTTTGAGCGGTTCTCGAAGGAGGGCTCTACTGAGCTATCATCCGCAAGAAAGACACTAGAAGAGCTTTGGGGTACGAGGGAAATAGAGTCCCAGCAGGTCTGGGACTTCCTCGGGCGAGCGGAAGATGCTCCGACACCACTAGGGTACAATCTGGCCGATCGGTTGTCCCGGAGCCAGAGATGGACAAAGCTTTGGTGGTGCTCAAATCTGCCGGAGCTAAGCTGGATGCACTAGAAGATGTGATCAGCAACCAGCTCGAGAGCGAGGGAAGATCCTTAGCGATGAATGTCGCATAATATGTGCTCACATGCTTTCGGTGCCGAGATCCCTCTATGTCTCTAGCTCCGGTGATTGATGGTCCCATCGTCGAGGAGGAAGAAGCTACCAAGGCAAGCATCCAAGAAGCCGCCCAGAAGGTTGTTGGGTACTTCCAGCGGGACTCCAGTAGCTAGAATCCTTCCATTTTGTACCTTCATCTTGTAAATCTCCCAATTTTGAATGAATGAAATTTTTTTGAATTCCATTTTTGTCTTCAATGTATTATTGCCTTTATGTTATTGGCCCCCTGGTAGGTGCACTCAATTGATTGAGGACATCTACCATAAGGAATTTGGCAATATCTTGAATATTTGACTGCTTCGAACTTGTAGCTACTATGATAGATCCAAGGTCTGAGTCCTGCATCTAAAATCTCCAAGGACCCTTTGCCAAGTTCTTGACATTGACGATGGAATCCCCTGGTAGTTGTTGGAGCCTAGTTGCTTCGACGGCAACCACTATCAACATATGAAACGTCGATGGCGGGCCCCCCGAGTGTTTTCAGAGTTTAGCTGCTTCGACGGTGCCAACTATCAACATATGAAACATCGACAACGGGCCTTCTGGGTGTTGTCGAAGCTTAGTTGCTTTGACGATGCCCATTATCAACGTACAAAACATCGACGACGAGCCCCCCTGGGAGATCCCGGAGCTAGATGATCTGTTGGCACCCACCATTATCGACAATTATTCTTTTGTCCATCATATGAGAGACAAGAAAAGCAATAAAATTCATCCTCTTACCTATAGCTTATTCGTGGAATATTATCCTTTTTTGAATTTTATTTCCTAATAAACTCATTGTGACAATATAAATAAACTAGTTAAACTTCCATAGATCCATGTGCTCTCTGGACCTGCCTTACTGAGACCCACCAAAACAGGTAGAGTGGCGTACATAGGGTGTTTGACCAGGATAAGTCGATATTGCACTCCAAACCTGTCATTGGCATTGGTTTTCAAGCGAATAGGCCATCCAGCAAAACAAAGATCCACTAGAAGATTACCAATAAAACTTATATATCACATGAATCTCCATGACTAATTTTCAAGTGGATTGCAAAACATCACTATTTATAAGATCGTAAAATAATGAGCATTGCGCAAAGTTAATGCATGTAGAATCTATTTTTATATAAATGTATTTTATTATAGGTCCGAATAACAGGGGAAGGCAAGGACACACTACAAGTACAAGACCACGTTAAGTGTGCTATTCGTCTTGGACTAACCCGACTCTATTCATGGACTCTATGAGATACATTTTATAAAAATACAGACTCAGCTCTGCGCTACTAAAAATAGAACTTACGTAGATGCTCAATATTCTAGGGGTTGGGAAGTGGTATCCCATCCTCTATTGCCAAGCGAACACATCCGGGGCATGATTTTTTGATAACTCAAAAGGGACCCTCCCAGCTGGGGGAAAGTTTGTTAATCCCTTCTCAAGTGAGTACTCACCACAGCACCAGATCGCCATCTTCCAACTGTCATTTGCACACATTCCTTTTGTAACACCCTCATTTTCATGCAACATGCCCTACATACATTCATATACATGTTTAACATTAACCCACATAAAGAGGAATGAGTTTAAAATTGATTTGGAACAAAACTGCACTTAAAATGCTAAAAAGTGCGGACTAGTCCGATTTTAGTGACGACTAGTCCGATTTCTCTCTGACTTCAAACGGACTTGTCCATTTTTGCTGCGGACTAGTCCGATTTTGCCTCTCGACACTTTCGGACTTGTCCGATTTTATGCAGACTAGTCCGGTGTTCCAAGAATCCTTGAAAATTTCCTATGTCCCTGGACTTGTCCGGACTAGTCCGGTGTTCCAGCAGACTTGTCCGTTTTCCTATCTAACTAAAGTCAGGCTTGTCCGATTTTTCGCCAGACTTGTGTGATTTCTTTCTGACTAACTTAGGACTAGTCCGGTCCTTTTTGTACTTGTTTGATATTTTGCGACTCCGAAATGATATTCTGTTTTACGACTTGTTTCTTGGTTTCACATTAAGTGGGCCTAGGGATGTCATGCCCTACTCTTTTAGAGCTCATGTGGGACTCTAAACCGGCCTCTACTCATCTCAAACTCGAAATCCATCTAACCCTAGCCTCTACCTCTATATAAACAACCCCACCCCATGGCTTGACATCTATTTGCCACTTTTCCACCCCACCCAAACCCTAGTTCATGGAGGGCCACCATCAAGAAGGGGGAAGGAGATCCCAAACAAGAAGAAGAGGAGGAGGAAACGAAAGAGGATCAAGATCTCCATCAAGTTTTGTTCTTCATCACCAATTCATCTCCAAGTTCATCACCAACCCTAGATCATCAAGATCCAAGTGTTACTTTCAAGTTTCTCGATTCATTGGAGTCCTAAACACCTGGTATACCTTCTATTATCTTTTCCTTATGTGAATTCAACCCCAAATCTCCAAATTCACATCGATCTAGAAAACCCTAATATGATGTTCTCGCTCAGAGCGGACTTGTCCAGTCCCTAGCGGACTAGACCAATTTTCCTGGTTAAATTGTGTTGAGTTAATTCTAAAATTTGATCAAATAAACTCCAAACCTGTGTAAACTTGTTAAAAACTATTAGAACTAGTTAGTGATCACTTAAAGCAATCTATTAACAAGTTCTACCTTGCATTTGCATCAATCATGCATATCATGTCATATTGAGTAAGATTTGTGCATTCTATGATTGTGTTCCTTGTCTTGTATGATTATTGTGCCGATTAGACGGAGCGCTAGAGAGTGTTGCGGAGGATGTACAACACCAAGAGTTTTAAGGCTTTGACTGGACTCAATCACAATAGCAAGGCAAGTGTCCTTAAAGCATATTTATCCCATTTTAAAATAAATGTTTTGTTTGCAAAACTGCATGCTTGTGTCAATTTGATGGGAATCCTACGATAGGAAGTTTACTAGCTTTGTTTAACCACCATTGTCACCTGGATTATGGTAGAGAGTCGGGATGAGATTTTTACCTTTTTGCTTCACTTAATTAAGTTGCATGGAAGAACAACTGCACTACTTAATTTAATTAAGCATTAATGAGATTGATGTTGACATGAACTGGTTAAAACTTATATGGTAATGGGTGATCTAAGCAAGCCTGATATGTGGATGGGTTGGATGTATTGTGGTTTACTTGCTTTAGATCTAAGGACCGGTTCGTGGAGCAACCATCCAGGATTTACAGTGCCACCACGAGGCCAAGTATGGGTGCGGCATAGCTGATTAATTAGGGTGTTGCCAGTGCTATTTGGACCATTAAGTATGCTCGAGGAAGGGGTAGTCAGATTGGGTTTGTTGATGATTGGTGGGACTACGCTGGGATCCGAATGGCTCATGAGGGGGCCCATGGTTGAAGATGTGCTCAGTTGGAGACATCGCCGCCGGTGAAACGTCAGTGGGGTCTAAATAGGCTAGTAATCCCTTTGTAAAGGCTATTTTGTGATCTTGGCAACACACCTACGGAAGTGTGAGACAGCATAATTGAGATTCTATAGCCATCGAAAGGTGATAAAATCACAAACACGTGGGTAAAACGGTACAACCTCTGAAGTGTGTGTCTAAAACTATCATGATAGCCGTGATCCCGGGTATTAGCAACCTGGACCCTCTCATGATTAGAGGAAATTTGGTTATTGGGATGTTTTTGGGATGGTTATGGTTTGGTACTGGTTATGGCTCATTATGGATTAATTTCTGCTATTGAATATGATTACTAGAAATGGTGAAATCTGGAATTATGGATGGTGGATATGGAATATGGACTGGTACTATGTCATTAATTATGGTTTATGATGGGTTTGCTTCACGTACATAATATATATTGCTTTTCAAATGTTTTAATGTACTCTTCAGCACTTAGCCATTATTATATTCGTCATTGGAATCAGCCACATGTCATACTTTCCACACTTGCTGAGTACGACATGTACTCACTCTTGCAACCCCCCCCCCCCCCCACACCACCCCAACAGTTGCAGGTCAGGATTGGGATTATAACATCGATAATGCGGAGTTCTAGGCCGTGTCTACCGTCACCTTTGCCTGTGGTGTTGATTGGAGCTGCGCTATACCCTATCGCTTATGCTGCCTAGCTGTAACACCCTCATTTTCATGCATCATGCCCTACACACACTCATATACATGTTTAACATTAACCCACAACAAGAGGAACGAGTTTAAGATTGATTTGGGACAAAACCGCACTTAAAATGCAGGAAAGTGCGAACTAGTCCGATTTTGCTGAGGACTAGTCCGATTTCTCTCTGACTAAAAACGGACTTGTCCGTTTTTGTTGCAGACTAGTCCGATTTTGGCCCCTGGAAACTTTCAGACTTGTCCGATTTTGTGCAGACTAGTCCGTTATTCCAAGAATCCTTGAAAAAGTGCTAAGTCCTTGGACTTTTCCGGACTAGTTCGGTGTTCCAACGGACTTGTCCGATTTCCTCTCTGTTCAAAGTCGGACTTGTCCGATTTTTGGCCAGACTTGTCCGATTTTCTCTCAGGACGACTTCGGACTAGCCCGGTCCTTTTCGGACTTGTACGATATTTTGCGACTCCGAGTTGATCTTTTGTTTTACGGCTTGTTTCTTAGGTTTCACGTTAAGTGGGCCTAGGGGCGTCGCGCCTAACTCTTTTAGAGCCCATGAGGGACTCTAAACCGGCCTCTACTCATCCCCAAACTCGAAATCCATCTAACCCTAGCCACCACCTCTATATAAACAGCCCCACCCCTTGGATTGACATATATTTGCCACTTTTCCAGCCACCCAAACCCTAGTTCGTGGGGAGCCACCATCAAGGAGGGACGAAAAGATCTCAAGCAAGAAGAAGAGGAGGAAACGAAGGAGGATCAAGATCTCCACCAAGTTTTCGTTCTCCATCACCAATTCATCTCAAAGTTCATCACCAACCCTAGATCACCATGATCCAAGTGCTACCTCCAAGTTTCTTGATTCATTGGAGTTCTAAACACATGGTATACCTTCTATTCTCTTTTCCTTACGAGAATTCAACCCCTAATCTCCAAATTCACGTCGATCTAGGAAACCCTAAATTGCTGATCTCGCAGAGGGCGGACTTGTCCGGTCTCTAGCGGACTAGTCTGATCTTTCTGGTTAAATTGTGTTGAATTAATTCTAAAATTTGATCTAATCGAATCCAAACTTGTATAAACTTGTTAAAAGCTATTAGAACTAGTTAGTGATCATTAAAAGCAATCAATTAACAAGTTCTACTTTGCATTTGCATCAATCATGCATGTCATGTCATATTGAGTAATCTTTGTGCACTCTTTGATTGTGTTTCTTGTCTTGTATGTTTATTGTGTGGATTAGACGGATTTTCACTAGAGAGTGCCACGGAGGATCTTCAGCACAAAGAAGGTTGAAGTCTTTGATCCTAATCAACAGCAAGAGCAAGGCAAGTATCCTTGAAGCATATTGATCCTGTTTTAAAATAAATGTTTTGTTTGCAAAACTGCATGCTTGTGTCAAATTGATGGGAATCCTATGGTAGGAAGTTTACTAGATTTGCTAAACCACCCTTGTCACCTGGAATATATGGTAGAGAGTCGGGAAGGGCATTTTACCTTTTGCTTCGCTTAATCAACTGGGATGGGAAATAACTATACCACTCAATTTAATTATGAATGGATGAGATTATGGTTAACATGAACTGATTAAATATGATATGGTAATGGGTGATCTAAGCAAGCCTGGTATGTGGATGGGTTGGATGTTATGGTGGTTTTCTTGCTTTAGATCTATGAACCGGTTCATGCGAGAATAAGCTAGAACTACAGTGCCACCACGAGGCCATGTATGGGTGCGGCGTAGCTGATTAATTAGGGCTTTGCCAGTGCTATTTGGACCATTAAGGATGCTCTGGGAAGGGGTAGTCGGATTGGGTTTGTTGATGATTGGTGGGACTACCCTGGGATCCGAATGGCTCAAGAGGGGGCCCTTGGTTGAAGATGTGCTCAGTTGGAGGCATCACCACCGGTGAAACCTCAGTGGGGTCTGAATAGACTAGTAATCCCTTTGTAAAGGCTATTTTGTGATCTCTTGGCCATACACCAATGGAAGTGTAATTGGCATAAGGGAGGTTCTCTAGTCGCCGATGGGTGATGAAATCACAAACACATGGGTAAAGAGGTACAAACTCTGCAGAGTTAATTAAAACTATCATGATAGCCGTGCTCCTGGTTATGAGCACCTGGACAACTTCCATGATTAGAGGGAACTCGGTATTGGGATGGTATTTGGGATGGTTATGGTTTGGTAATGGTTATGGTCGGTTATGGATTTATTTCTGGTGTTGAATATGGTTATTGGCAAATGGTGAAATCTGGAATTATGGATGAGGATTGTGAATTATGGACTGGTATTATGGTATTACATATGATTATGATGGTTTACGTCACATACATATAATATATTGCTTTTGAAATGTTTTAATGTACTTTTCAGCACTTTGCCATTATTATTGTCGTCATTTGAATCAGCAACATGTCATACTTTCTACACTTGCTGAGTACGACATGTACTCACTCTTGCAATCCCCCCAACAGTTGCAGGTAAGGATTGGGAGTTTAATGGCGATATTGCGGAGTTCTAGGCCGTGTCTACCGTCAGCTCTGCCTGTGGTGTTTTTAGAGCTGCGCTATCCCTTATGCTTAGTTGCTTAATTAGTTTATTTCCGCTGCATTAGTTGAACTTGTCATAAATATTCATTAGAGGTTGTATTCAAGTATAATCTGGTTTGTGTAATAAAATTTGGATAATTAATCTTGTTCTGTGGTAATTTTCTGTATATCGTTTGTGATTGCAATCGTGTATGTGTGATGAACATCCTGGGCACACATATGCGTTAGCTTGGTTCATTTTCCGGAACCGGGCATCACAAATTGGTATCAAAGCCACAGGTTGACCGTAGGATGCAGCCTAGATAGAATGGACACTTTAGAGCACATAGGAGCACTCAGGAATCGATGTGTTTTTGCTTGGAGTGCTGTTTGCTATATATATTGTTTGCTTGTGTGCTTAATAGAGGATTTTGGGGTGCTTTAGCATTGTCATGTCCACCTAGGCTAGTGTAGCTAGCTGTTTAGTTTCATATCCCTTGATTCACATAGTTGGGGATGTTCTCTAATTCTTACCTATTGCTTTTCTTCAGATGGTGAGGACTCGCAACCAGAGGGATGGCAATGATGATGAGGAGAACAATGGAGTACCTCAGAACAACAATGGGTAAGGACCTGCTCATGGAGCTATCAACATTGAACAGCTTTTGGCTATGCAAAACCAGCTCATGCAGACCATGATACAGACTATGAGACAGTTGCAGGCTGACAATATCAACAATCAGCCCCACATGCCTCCACTGCCACCCTTGCCCCCTCATAACCGATTGGGAGAGTTTATGAGGACTAGGCCGCCGACCTTTGCTCAAGCCGCTGACGCTATGGATGCAGATGATTGGCTCAAGTCCGTGGAGAAGAAGCTAGCTATTGTCCAATGCAGTGACCGGGAGAAGGTCTTGTTTGCTTCTCATCAACTAGTTGGAGCAGCTGCGGATTGGTGGGATGCTTATTGCAATGCTCATGAGAACCAAGAGAGAATTACTTGGGCCGAATTCAAGGAGAATTTTCGTTCTCATTATGTGCCCGAGGGTGTTATGATCTTGAAGAGGCAAGAATTTGAGAATTTAAGGCAAGGAAGATCAAGCGTGAGTGAATATCTCAATAAGTTCACTCAACTCTTAAGGTATGCGCATGAGGATGTTAGTCGGGACAGCCGAAAGCAATACTTGTTCATGAGAGGCTTGAACAATGAAATCCAAGTGCAACTACTCAACTACGATTATGCCAATTTTCAGAAGCTTATGGACAAAGCAATTGTGGTTGAGAACAAGATCCGTAAGATGGAGCAAGAAATCAAGAGGAAGGCGCCATATCAAGGACAGCAACAAGGAAGTCATGTGCGCCCTCGCTTTGTGCCGCCCAATGCGCCTTACTTCAGCCCTTCTATTCCTGCTCAGCGCCCTGGTTATGCACCGCGCCCAACTCAATTTGTGCAGCAGCGCCCGGTCATGCAAGCACCTAGGCCTCCAATGCCTTATGCGCCTTGTGCTAATTTTCCTGCTGCAAATGTTCAAAACCAAGCTCGTCCCAATAATTCTGGTGGAGTTAAGAAGTGCTATACTTGTGGAGAAGCTGGACACTTTGCGCATCAATATTCTAAGTCAGGCCTTGGTCAACGAAGCATTGCACCGAGGCAAAACCCAAGACCTAATGGAGGGCAACCACAAGGGAACCATGGACAGCAAAATTTTGCTCGTGGCAACGTGAACATTGTCTCTACAGAGGATTCTCAACAAGCGGATGACGTGGTCATTGGTATGTTTCTCGCCAACTCCAACCCCGCGACTATGCTATTTGATTCTGGAGCATCACATTCATTCATTGCATCAAAGTATGTTGCCAAGTATAGTTTGCCTATCTCTCATATGAAGTTTACTCTATTGGTTAAGTCTCCTGGAGGAGAGATGAGGACAAATATAGTATGTCCAAAAGTAATCCTTAGAATAAGGGGGGTAGACTTCTCCACCAACCTCATTGTTTTGGATTCTCAAGGGTTGGACATTATACTTGGTATGGACTGGTCGAGGAAGCACAATGGAGTTATTGAGTGTGCCACGAAGACGGTGAAGTTGACCAACGAAGAAGGGATCACCGTAGAATTTGAAGAATCTCAAACCGCACTGAAGCAATTGTAGTTGAATCATATGGATGGTGCCGCAATTGAGGAGATTCCGGTGGTGTGTGAATTTTTGGATGTTCTTCCAGACAAGTTGCCAGGTACGCCACCCGATCGAGACATTGAGTTTGTTATTGATTTAATACCTGGAACTGCACCTATAGCTAAGAGGTCGTATAGGATGCCTCCTTTGGAATTAGCGGAGCTCAAGAAGCAAATTCAAGAGCAATTAGAGAAGGGTTTTATTCGCCCTAGCTCTTCACCTTGGGGAGCGCCCGTGCTGTTCGTGGACAAGAAGGATGGATCCCAAAGGATGTGCATAGATTACCGAGCCCTCAACGAGGTAACAATCAAGAACAAGTATACCTTGCCACGCATAGAAGACTTGTTTGATCAGATGAAGGGTGCTTGTGTCTTCTCTAAGATTGATTTGAGGTCGAGATACTTTCAAATGAAGATTAGACCATCGGACATACCCAAGACAGCTTTTAGGACACGGTATGGATCTTATGAGTACACTGTGATGTCATTTGGATTGACAAATGCGCCTGCCTACTTTATGTACCTCATGAATAAGGTCTTCATTGAGTACTTGGATAAGTTCGTTGTGGTGTTCATTGATGACATTATGATCTACTCGAAGGATGAGAAGGAACATGTGGAACACTTGAGGCTTACGTTGCAGAAATTGAGGGAGCATCAATTGTATGCCAAGTTCAACAAGTGTCAATTTTGGTTGAGAGAGGTGTCATTTTTGGGTCATATAATCTCAGGAGGGGGAGTATCGGTTGACCCTGGAAAAGTGAGAGACGTGTTGAAGTGGGAGCCGCCGCAAAATGTCAAAGAAATAAGAAGTTTTCTTAGGATGGTTGGATATTACCGTAGATTCATCAAGGACTTTTCCAAGATAGCCAAGCCTATGACGGAGTTGCTAATGAAGGGAAAGGCATTCCAATGGACTCAAGCTTGTCAAGAGAGTTTTGAGGAGTTGAAGAAGAGGTTGACAACAGCCCTAGTTTTAGTATTGCCGGATGTAAGCAAGTGTTTCGATATCTATTGTGATGCATCAAGACAAGGACTCGGGTGTGTATTGATGCAAGAAGGTCAAGTGGTCGCCTACGCATCAAGACAACTGAAGAAACATGAGCGGAATTACCCCACACACGATTTGGAACTCGTGGCTGTGGTACACGCATTGAAGATTTGGAAACACTATATTCTTGGACATAGGTGTGAAATTTATACGGATCATAAGAGTTTGAAGTATATTTTCACACAAACAGATCTGAACTTGAGGCAACGAAGATGGTTGGAGCTCATCAAAGATTATGATTTGGGGATCAACTATCATCCGGGAAAAGCCAATGTAGTGGCCGATGCTTTGAGTAGAAAAGGAGTAAGTCACCAACTCACAGTTCGAGAATTACCATATGAGTTATGCAAGGAGTTTGAACGGATGAACCTCGGGTTTGTAAATGAGATGGAGATGATGGAGTTAAATTTGACCTTGCAGTAAGAAATTCGAGAAGCACAAACCACAGATGAAGAGATAAAGGAAATCAAGGACGGGACCGAAGAAGGGAGAGAATTTAGATTTGATGAAGACGAACATGGTACCTTATGGCTTGGAAAAAGGATGGTCCTGCCTAAGGTGAAGCATATTCGGGAGACAATATTAAAGGAGGCACATGACTCGCCGTACTCGATTCACCCTGGTTGTACAAAGATGTACAAAGACTTGAAGACTTGCTATTGGTGGGATAGCATGAAGAAGTATCTGAATATGTGGCATTGTGTGATGTGTGTCAACGAGTCAAGGCGGAACATCAAAGGCCAGCTGGATTATTGCAACCATTAAAGATTCCAGAATGGAAGTGGGAAGAAATTCTTCATAGTTGGGTTACCACGTACTTAGTCCGGGTATGACTCAATTTGGGTAATTGTGGATCGCTTAACCAAGTCAGCTCATTTTGTCCCTGTGAAGATCAAATATACAGCTGCACGATTGGCCGAAATATACATGGAGCATATTGTGTGTCGACATGGAGTCCCTAAGAAGATAGTCTCGTATAGAGGTTCTCAATTTACTTCCAAGTTTTGGCAAAAATTGCATGAAGCTTTGAGAACAAGGTTGAATTTTAGTTCAGCATATCACACACAAACGGATGGACAAACCGAAAGAACCAGTCAAATTTTAGAGGACATGTTAAGAGCTTGTTCTTTAAAGCATGGGAAAAGTTGGGACAAAAGCTTGCCATACGCAGAATTTTCATACAACAATAGTTACCAAGCAAGCCTTGAAATGTCACCGTATGAAGCGCTTTATGGAAGGAAGTGTAGGACACCTTTATTCTAGAATGAGGCAGGAGAAACTCAAGTATTTGGACTGGATGTGTTGCAAGAAGCCGAAAAGCAAGTCCGAATAATTCGTGGAAACTTGAGGGCTGCCCAATCAAGGCAAAAAGGCTATGTGGACAATAGGAGAAGGAAACTAGTCTTTGGAACAGGAGATTTTGTTTACCTCAAGGTGTCACCAATGAGGGGTCATAAGAGGTTTAACATAAGAGGAAAGCTAGCACCTCGTTATATTGGACCATTCAAGATTTTGGACAAAAGAGGAGAAGTAGCGTATAAGTTGGAGATGCCATCTCATCTTTTAGACGTACATGATGTCCTTCATGTTTCCTAGCTCAAGAAGTGCTTGAGAGTACCGGAAGAACAAGTGCCAATGGAAGAATTGGAATTAGAGGAAGATTTGACTTATGCCGAGCAACCGGTTAAGATCTTGTAAACCAAGGAGAGAGTCACAAGGAACAAGGTGATTCGATGGTGTAAAGTTCAATGGAAGCACCACACAGAAAAAGAAGCGACGTGGAAATTGGAAGATGATCTCAAGAAGGAATTTCCCTATCTCTTCTCTTCCGCGTCGAATCTCGAGGGCGAGATTCATTTTAAGGGGGGTAGGTTTGTAACACCCTCATTTTCATGCATCATGCCCTACACACACTCATATACATGTTTAACATTAACCCACAACAAGAGGAACGAGTTTAAAATTAATTTGGGACAAAACCGCACTTAAAATGCAGGAAAGTGCGGACTAGTCCGATTTTGCTGAGGACTAGTCCGATTTCTCTCTGACTAAAAATGGACTTGTACGTTTTTGCTGCAGACTAGTCCGATTTTGGCCCCTGGAAACTTTCGGACTTGTCCGATTTTGTGCGGACTAGTCCGTTATTCCAAGAATCCTTGAAAAAGTGCTAAGTCCTTGGACTTTTCTGGACTAGTCCGGTGTTCCAGCGGACTTGTCGGATTTCCTCTCTGTTCAAAGTCGGACTTCTCCGATTTTTTGCCAGACTTGTCTGATTTTCTCTCTGGACAACTTCGGACTAGTCTGGTCCTTTCCGGACTTGTCCGATATTTCACGACTCCCAGTTGATCTTTTGTTTTACAACTTGTTTCTTGGGTTTCACGTTAAGTGGGCCTAGGGGCGTCGTGCCTAACTCTTTTAGAGCCCATGAGGGACTCTAAACCGGCCTCTACTCATCCCCAAACTCGAAATCCATCTAACCCTAGCCTCCACCTCTATATAAACAGCCCCACCCCTTGGATTGACATCTATTTGCCATTTTTCCACCCACCCAAACCCTAGTTCGTGGGGAGCCACCATCGAGGAGGGAGGAGAAGATCTCAAGCAAGAAGAAGAGGAGGAAACGAAGGAGGATCAAGATCTCCACCAAGTTTTCATTCTCCATCACCAATTCATCTCAAAGTTCATCACCAACCCTAGATCACCAAGATCCAAGTGCTACCTCCAAGTTTCTTGATTCATTGGAGTTCTATTCCCTTTTCCTTACGAGAATTCAACCCCTAATCTCCAAATTCACATCCATCTAGGAAACACTAAACTGCTGATCTCGTAGAGGGCGGCCTTGTCCGATCTCTAGCGGACTAGTCCAATCTTTCTGCTTAAATTGTGTTGAATTAATTCTAAAATTTGATCTGATCAAATCCAAACCTGTATAAACTTGTTAAAAGCTATTAGAACTAGTTAGTGATCATTAAAAGCAATCAATTAACATTTTCTACTTTGCATTTGCATCAATCATGCATGTCATGTCATATTGAGTAATCTTTGTGCACTCTTTGATTGTGTTTCTTGTATTGTTTGTTTATTGTGTTGATTAGACGGATTTGCGCTAGAGAGTGCCGCGGAGGATCTTCAGCACCAAGAGGTTGAAGGCTCTTATCCTAATCAACAGCAAGAGCAAGGCAAGTGTCCTTGAAGCATATTGATCCTGTTTAAAATAAATGTTTTGTTTGCAAAACTGTATACTTGTGTCAAATTGATGGGAATCCTATGGTAGGAAGTTTACTAGATTTGCTAAACCACCCTTGTCACCTGGATTATATGGTAGAGAGTCAGGAAGGGCTTTTTACCTTTTGCTTCGCTTAATCAACTGGGATGAGAAATAACTATACCACTCAATTTAATTATGCATGGATGAGATTATGGTTAACATGAACTGGTTAAATATAATATGGTAATGGGTGATCTAAGCAAGCCTGGTATGTGGATGGGTTGGATGTTATGGTGGTTTGCTCTATTTAGATCTAAGGACCGGTTCATGCGAGAATAGGCCAGGACTACAGTGCCACCACGAGGCCAAGTATGGGTGCGGCGTAGCTGATTAATTAGTGCTTTGCCAGTGCTATTTTGACCATTAAGGATGCTCGGGGAAGGGGTAGTTAGATTGGGTTTGTTGATGATTGGTGGGACTACCCTGGGATCGGAATGGCTCAAGAGGGGGCCCTTGGTTGAAGATGTGCTCAATTGGAGACATCACCACCGGTGAAACCTCAGTGGGGTCTAAATAGGCAAGTAATCCCTTTGTAAAGGCTATTTTGTGATCTCTTGGCCACACACCTACGGAAGTGTGAGACAGCATAATTGAGATTCTATAGTCATTGAAATGTGATAAAATCACAAACACGTGGGTAAAGCGGTACAACATCTGCAGAGTGTGTCTAAACCTATCATGATAGCCGTGCTCCCGGTTATGAGCAACCTGGACCTTCACATGATTAGAGGAAATTTGGTTATTGGGATGTTTTTGGGATGGTTATGGTTTGGTAATGGTTATGGCTCATTATGGATTAATTTCTGCTATTGAATATGATTACTAGAAATGGTGAAATCTGGAATTATGGATGGTGGATATGGAATATGGACTGGTACTATGTCATTAATTATGGTTTATGATGGGTTTGCTTCACATACATAATATATATTGCTTTCAAATGTTTTAATGTACTTTTCAGCACTTAGCCATTATTATATTCGTCATTTGAATCAGCCACATGTCATACTTTCCACACTTGCTGAGTACGACATGTACTCACTCTTGCAATCCACCCAATAGTTGCAGGTCAGGATTAGGATTATAACGTAGATAATGCAGAGTTTTAGGCCGTGTCTACCATCAGCTTTGCCTGTAGTGTTGATTGGAGCTGCGCTATACCCTATCGCTTATGCTGCCTAGCTATTTAGTTTGCTTATTTAGTTTATTTCCGCTAAATTAGTTGAACTTGTCATTAATATTCATTAGAGCTTGTATTTGAGGATAATATGGTTTGTGTAATAAAATTTGGTTAATCAATCTTGTTATGTGGTCATTTTTTGTATACTCTTTTGTGAATGCACTCGTGTATGTGTGTTGAATGTGATGGGCACACATATGCGTTCACTTGGTTCATTTTTGGAATCGGGTGTCACATTTTTGATGGTAGCGCCGGAGCACCTGGCGGTATCGTGCGTTTCGAACAGCTGCTTGGCACCTTGCCTTGTCGATGAGGTCTAAGTCATCACGCCGGAGCTGGTCCCATGTGGCTTTGATGAGGACATCTCCCCTTTGCATACAATACAAGGACCGATCACTGGAGCACATGTGCAACAGTTGGACCTGCAAGTATGTTCTAAGATTGTCAATTGTTTTTCAGAACTTACGCTTGTTTCCATGCATGTTTTATTGATTAGGAAAAATGGAGAGGACCAGCAAGGGCTTGGATGAATCGAAGGAGTCAAGGAGGAGGAGATAGAATGTCAACACCAATGAAGAGTCCAAGGCCAACTCAACTTCGACTCCACCTCAAGTTCCAGGAGCTGCCTTCACCAAAATTGACATCCTGGACATATACGGAGTTGGATTTGGATATTATATATATGGTTGGAACAAGAATTTCATAAAGCTTCCAATGGAACCGGGCGCACCTCAAAATTCCATTTGAATTGACAGGAATCGGCGAAACAAGTGGGCATCCAGAATCTGTTAGGGTGCTTCATCACCGTCCTTTGGGACACTGTCCTGTGTATTGTGTGGAATCCCATTAGCGTTGCATCCAGGGGTCTTGCACGCCTCTAACTCCTTTTTCATACTGCAACCGTCACCACATTGGGGTTGTGTTTTGCTTAGATTCAATCTGTCAAAGAAAAGTCTCATCATCCATCTGTTTGTGAGACCCCACTTCATCATCAATTCAGTTTGATTGCAACTTCTCTGTTCTTGCTAGTGTTCTTGATTGCGCTTGCAGGGATAAGCCTTCATGGTAAGGTCATTCGTGTGACACAGGTGATAACAAATGGAGCATTGGTGTAGTTATTGTGGGGTTCTGTTCGTTCGGAGCCTTGAATCATCAATGTAGAGATCTCTACTTAGTCAAGTTTACCATACCTCTCGGAAGATCGGGACTCACCCTCCTATCAGGCTTCGTCGTAGGTCCGAACTTAGAGAGAGGCCATGGCAATTTTTGGAGGAATGACATCTTCGGCTTCATACACCATGAAGAAGGGTGTTTCTCCTATTCTTTGGATGGGTGTTGTTCGGCATGCCCACAATGCAGACGGAAGCTCTTCTATCCAGTTGGCACCATGCTTCTTCAAGTGCCCATAAATGTGCATCTCGAGTCCCTTGAGAATTTCTGTGTTTGCTCTCTCAGCTTGGCCATTGCTTGTCGCATGAGCTACTAATAATTAGCTAACAATTATGTCGATGTCTTCACAATACTCTTGGAACGCTGCACTTGTGAATTGGGTTTCGTTGTCAGTGATGACTCTTTTCGGAACTCCAAATATGCAAACAATGGACTTCAAGAACTTGATGACAAATTGCTTTTTGATTGTCACAACTGGAGTTGCTTTTGGCCACTTTGTGAACTTGTCGATAGCGACGTATAAGAACCAGTACCCTCTGATGACTTTTGGGAAAGGTCCCAAAATATCCACCCCCACACAGCGAATGGCCATGAGGGAGGAATCATTTGTAGTGATTGCACCGGTGTATGAGTTTGCTTCGCGTGGAACTGGCACGCTTCACACTTCTTGACTAGCTCGACTGCATCCTAGAGTGATGTTGGCTAGTAAAAACCATGTTGGAAGGCCTTACCGACTAGCGTGCGAGATGACGCGTGATTCCCACACTCGCCTACATGGATTTCTGCGACAAGTTTGCAGTCCTCTTACTGGGAAATGCATCGCACTAGAATGCCATCGGCACCACACTAATAGATAACTCCTTATACCAACATCTATCTTTCAGCCATTCTGACAATTCGCTCAGCGAACACACAACCTTCAGGAAGGATGTTGTCTTTTAAGTAGTCCTAGACCCCCGAGATCCATGCATCAGGACTGACTTGAGCTTCTAGATCTTGCGCGCTTGGTTGCTCGGAGCTTCCTTTAGCGCCTACGATCCTTGGTGGACGCCATGGAAACAGAGCCACCGAAACCGTCTGCTTTGGGGTGCTGGTCCCACCCCCATCACCCAGTTTGGTAGACTGAGTGGTAGGTGCCTATAATCTCCTGACAAAAACCCCGTCGTGTGTCTGAGCTCCGGTTGAAGCTTTCGTCGAGAGATCGTCAGCTTCAGTGTTGTTAGACGCTGGACATGGCAGAGGTCCATGATGAGTAGTTTTAGGCCCGACCTTTCGAAAGGTAAAGTCGATTGGGGTGGAGAACTCGATGTTGATGATCCATGGCACTCGAGCGGTTCGAGTACCCCTGCAATCACTACACCACGACTCCGTTGGTTATCAACCGTGCTGCACACGCTTGACCTTGCCAATAAGGCTAATCCCTGCAAGTGCAACAGAGAACACGAGCAAGAACGTCGAAGACACGATCTGAAATCTCGAAGGCGGGGTCTCATAAACCATAGAACTGCGATATTATTGATCTAAGCAAAACCCACCGAATATGACCGGCGGCTGCAGTATTTAGAGGCTAGGGATCATCCAAAACATTATTAGACACGTCCCTAATGGACTCTTATGGGATACAAGGTCCAAGGGCCCGATTCGGTGGCGCAGCACTAGACAGAAATCTGGACTCGACTTGTTTCGACGATTCCCAATGACTCTGGAGGAATATTGAGGTGGGACCGGACCATTGGAAATTTTATATTCTCCTCTTTCCGTCCATATGTAGAACGTCGAAAACGAAGTCCATATGCCTCCTGGGCGTCCGTTTTAAGGTGGACTGCTCCTGGACTCCGAGTTGAACTCGAGCCCGAGTTGTAAACTGTTTCCATCAACTTGTGGATGTCCCAGCAGGTTCTCCACGCTCCCAAGGCCTCTTTCGTTCACTTGTTGATCTTCTCCATTATCCCTAATAACAATTAAATCATCACATAGCAATCCATTCTCAAACTCACATGCAAAGAAGTTAGAAATGAATTCACCTGCTGATTTATTAACCGTGCTCGTGCTCTTGTGTTTGGTCCTTGCAGTTCAATGTCCGTCTCTGCTGTTGTGATCTCCTCATCATCCTCCCCCTCTTGAATTGGAGTCGTCTTCGACTCAAGTTCATCTTCTTCTCTCAAGTACGGTCGCAAATCTGAAATGTTAAATGTAGGACTAACCCCAAAATCGGGAGGCAATTCAAGCTTATATGCATTATCATTAATCTTTTCAACAATCTTAAAAGGACCAGCAGCTCGTGGCATAAGTTTATATTTTCTCAAGTCAGGGAATTGCTCTTTTCTCAAGTGTAACCATACCAAATCACCTAGTTCAAGTTTTACTTCCTTTCTACCTTTACTACCTGCAATCATATACTTCTCATTCGTCTTTTCAAAATTTTTCTTTGTAGTTTCATGCATCTTAAGAATGAATTCCGATCGTTGTGTAGCATCCAAATTTATAGTTTCAGAAAGAGGCAAAGGTAGTAAATAAATAGGAGCACGGGGATTGAAACCATACACTACCTGCAATAGTCATACCTTGTCATGGAGTGAACGGATCTGTTGTAAGCAAATTCTATATGTGGTAAACACTCCTTCCACAACTTCAAATTTGTTTTCAAGAGAGCCCACAACATAGTCGGTAAAGCACGATTAACTACCTCAGTTTGTCCATCCATTTGTGGGTGACATGTAGTTGAAAACAGCAACTTGGTTCCCAATTTATACCACAAAGTTCTCCAAAAATGACTTAAATATTTTGCATTACGATCAGAAACAATGGTATTTGGCACACCATGTAAACGAACAATTTCTGTCATAAATAAATCAGCAATGTAAGAGTCATTATCATTCTTATGACAAGGTATAACGTGTGCCATTTTGGAAAAACGATCAACAACTACAAAAAAACTATCCCTCCCCCTCTTCGTCCTAGGCAATCCAAAAAACAAAGTCCATAGAAATATCCTCCCAAGGTACACAAGGAACAGGAAGAGGCATATAAAGACCATGTGGGATAAGGCGAGACTTAGCTTTGTTGCATGTAGTGCATCGTGACACGTAGCGCTCGACATCACACCTCATCTTTGGCCAAAAGAAGTGTGTGGACGACACGTCTTCAATTGTCTTCACTCCAAAATGTCCCATCAAACCTCCTCCATGTGCTTCCTTCAAAAGTAACAGACGAACGGAGCTAGCTGGAACGCATAGCTTGTTAGCACGATAGAGGAGACCCTCTTGCAGCAAATATTTATTCCAAGTTCTTCTATATCTACAATTTTCAAAAGCATCTTTCAAGTACAAATCAGCAGGATATAATGCTTTTATTGTTTCCAAACCAAAGATTTTATGATCAAGTTGGGACAATATGGTATAATGCCTAGATAATGCATCGGCAATGATATTTTCCTTCCCTTTTTTATGCTTAATGATGTATGTAAATGACTCTATGAACTCAATCCATTTAGCATGTCATTTATTCAGATTGGTTTGACACTTAAGATACTTCAATGATTCATGATCGGAATGTATGACAAACTCCTTGGACCAAAGATAATATTGCCAAGTTTGTAATACTCGCACTAAGTCATACAATTCCTTACCATAAGTGGAATAATTCTTAGAAGGACCATGAATTTTTCACTAAAGAAAGCAACAGGTTTACCTCCTTGTATGAGAACGCCTCCAATACCAATGCCGCTTGCATTCTAGCTCAAAGGTATTGTCAAAATCAGGAAGTTGTAGCAATGGTGCTTGTGTAAGCTTCGATTTGAGAGCATCAAAAGCTTGTTGCTGCTGTTCGCCCCATCAAAACGGCACTCCCTTCTTCGTTAGCTCATGTAGAGGTGCTGCAATGGTGCTGAAATCCTGCACAAAACGCCGATAAAACCCCGCAAGACCAAGAAAACTACGAACTTGCGTGACGGTTGTTGGGGCTGGCCAGCTGGTGGTTGCTTCAATTTTCGCCTCATCCATCTCAATTCTCTGCTTGGAAACGACGTAGCCAAGAAACAAGACTTGATTGGTGCAAAAGACACACTTTTCGAGGTTACCAAACAAACGTGCATCTCTTAAAATAGTAAAAACAGCACGTAAATGATCAAGATGTTCATCGTATAACTTGCTGTAAATGAGGATATCATCAAAGTAAACCACCACAAATTGTCCAATGAAAGCATGTAAAACCTCGTTCATTAAACGCATAAAGGTGCTGTGTGCATTAGTTAAACTAAAAGGCATGACTAACTACTCATAAAGTCCAAACATGGTTTTAAATGCAGTTTTCCTTTCATCTCCTAGTGCCGTTCTAATTTGGTGGTAACCACTACGCAAGTCAATTTTTGTGAAGATGATAGCACCACTCAATTCATCAAGCATGTCATCTAAGAGAGGAATAGGATAACGATATCGAATGGTGATATTATTAATCGCTCGACATTAAACACACATGCGCCAACTACCATCTTCCTTAGGAACCAAAAGAACAGGAACGGAACAAGGGCTAAGGCTTTCACGAAGTACCCGTGGTCAAAAAGATCTTGGCCTTGTCGCTGAATTTCCTTAGTTTCCAGTGGATTTGCCCTGTATGCTGCACGATTTGGAAAACTTGCTCCTGGAATCAAAATTGATCTTTTGTTCGATGCCTCTCATCGGTGGTAAACCAGAGGGTATCTCAGAGGGAAACACATCCTCAAACTCCCGTAAAAGGTTAGCAACAGCAGTGGACAATGCAATAGACAATTCATGAAGTGAAAACATGGCTTCTTTGCAAATTAAAGCATAGCACATCCCCTTAGCATCGAATAAATCAGCAAGGTCAGATTTAGTTGCAAGCAACGATGGTGATTTTAACTTAATGACTTGCTGTTTTTCAGATTCTAATTTAGTTGTTTTGCCATCACGAATTTTACTCTTCTCATAATGCACAATTTCAGCAGGAGTCATGGGGAGCAAAGTGATTTTCTTTCCCTTATGCATGAGAGTATATTTATTGGTTCTACCATGATGAATAGCATATGTATCAAATTCCCAAGGAAGACCCAATAAAAGAGAACAAGCAACCATAGGAACAACATCAAAATCAGCAAAATCATGGTAAGAACCAATTGAAAAATGTATTCTCGCTGTTTGTGTTACCCGGACCTTACTGCCGCTGTTGAACAATTGAATGTAGTACCGATGAGGGTGTGCTCTTGTTGTCAAACCAAGTTTCTTGACGACGTCCGTGTTCACCAAGTTATTGCAGCTACCTCCATCAATTATAGTGTGTACACGGCAGTCCTTGATGACGAGAAACATGTGGAAGAGGTTGTGTCATTGTAGCTTGTCGTTGATCTCCACTTTGGAGCTCAAGGCACGCTGCACAATGATGCTCCTATAGTTCTCCATCGCTGCTGTAACAAGTACCTCTTCTTCGGTGTGTTCATCATTTAGATCTGTAAAGTCAGTAGCAAGAGAATATTCATCTTCAAAATCCGAAGTACTATCATACCCGCCATTGTCGCATGCTATGTATGCTCGTTTGCTCGGGCAATCTCTCGTCATATGACCAAGTCCCTGGCAGCGGTGACACTTAATGTCGGAAGTACGACCCGTAGAAGGAGTGGACGATGAAGGCTTGAATGACGTCGTCTTGCTGCCTTCCGGCACACGAGAATGTGGAGCAGCAGGTATAGTTCGTTGGCTGCCATTGGATGGTGTAGTCGCTGCACGGGGGGTTGAAGATGGTGCTGTTTTGGATAGTGTAGACATCGAACGCAGCGTGAAGTTGCTCCTCGTGCGTTGTTGCTCTTGTTGTCGACCCTACAATTTTTTTCTGCCAACATAGCAATCTGAAACAATCTGTTAACAGTATCATATTCCTGGTAATCAACAATGTCCTGAATTTCGCGCCTCAACCCCCCATAAAAACGAGCTATTTTATCATCCATGTCCTCTACTACCCCACAATGCAACATACCTTTTTGTAACTCTTGATAATACTCCTCTATGGACATGATAACTTGGTCTAAGCGCTGCAATTTTTTGCGAAGGTCCCGCTGAAAAGATGGAGGAACAAATCGAACACGCATAGCTTCCTTTAATCTATCCCATGTTGGAGGATCTGTTCTAGTTTTAACATGTTCATTCCACCATATGATAGCAAAGTCCTTAAACTCACTAGTGGCTTGATGAACTCTATGTTTTTCAGGAACAAGATGGGCATTAAATTTTTGCTGTATTGTCATCTCCCAATCAAGATAAGCCTCAGCATCATAAGCACCTGAAAAAGGGGGTACAATAAATTTCACTTTAGCAAAAGGATCATCAGAAGGACGAATATAACTGTTATGTGATTATTACCTCCCATACCTCAACGATAAAGTGGTATTCTTGACTGATTATTGTGATCTTCCATATCATCATAAGCATTGTATTCATGTCTTCCAGCGAGAGGCAACCGAGCCTCAAAGGTATTCATCCAAAGAGCAAGGTCATCAGGTTGGCGAGTCAAGTTCGCCAATGAGTACTCCGTTGCCACGTTGTATTTGGCGAACATGTCTGTCATGGTCTTCATCATATCACGTAACTCAGCATGTTGAAGACATTCGTCATCATTGTCTTCTCCTGCCATTGTTAGTAGGAAACAAAAGACAACAAAAATTTGTTATCCCTATCATCTACAGTGACATTGTGAAAGGTGGAAGAAAATAATCTCTCTCGCTCAAGCGTCTTACCACGCTCTTACAAGTGTTCTTACCGACACAGCAGGTGGTGTGGACAGTGAGATGCACTAATGAAGCATGGGATGATTGCAAAGGTTCCTGTTATGCTCAAGAAAAAGGTGGAGCTTGGATGGCACAATATGGTGGCTAATAAGCAGAAAAATCATTAACAGTAAACAAAGCTGAATAAATATTCAATGTAGGAAACTGTTGCTAATCAACCAAGTGCTCTAGGGTCTAGCAAAACACAAGGAAGTAGCAAGGCAAAAGGAAGACAGAATGATGTAACCAACAATCACAACACAAGTGGTATAGGCCAATTGCTTTAATATGCGTGCTCTTCACCATTTTTTTTCTTTTTTTGTAATATTTTTTTGATATTTTTTCTTCACTCAGGAGCACGAAGATATGAAGCACAAAAATTTGCAGCTCAATTGGATGTAATGTGCGGCCTATAGAAAATCATGAAGATTCTTTAAAATTCATGTTGAAACTTCGGAGGCTGGATAGCCTATCTTCCGTGGGGAATTTGGACAATGTAATTTCGCCGAGCGCGGCTACGCCGCGGAAAATCGGATGCGAAATTTCGCTTTGATGAATTGAAAAAAAAATTGCCCGATCTCGAGTTCGTATGCGAAAGTTATGGCCGTTTTAAGGTAGGCTGCCCGAGTTACTTTTTTTTGGATGTTGATTCCAACTCGGTTTTTGAACAGAACTTACAATCGGATATGAAAAGGACCGGGAATTTGCACAGCAACTAATGTGGTGGTGTGTGATAATTCAAGGATGAGTGGCACAAAGGTTTGTCACCTAATCTAGGGCTGGCGATGCGGGAGTTCACGCAAGGCGGCTAGCTAGGGCAAACTGATGAACGTGGTGGATCGGTTTGTTATTTAGGGATTGCAGAATAGGTGTCGAACAGCAAGAAAAAAAGGACGAAACGCAATAACTAGGACCCAAAACACAAAGCTAAACCAGCAACAAGACTCGACCACACGAATGCAAACTCAACAATGCAAACTGAAAAACGAAACTGCAGGCACTATAGTCTAGGAAGCGGGAAAAACAATTTAATGTTCTTTTGTGGCTTTTCTGTGGACTCTAGGTACGAAACAAAATTGATCTAATGGAAAGAAAACAAAGATACCTCATGGGCAACCTGGAAATCTGATACCAATTGATGAGTAGGTTTAGGCCCGATCTTCCGAAAGGTAATGTCGATTGGGGTAAAGATCTCGATGTTGATGATACGCGGCACTCGAGCGGTTCAAGTACCCCTACAATCACTACACCACGACTTCGTTGGTTATCAACCCTGCTGCACACGCTTGACCACGCCAAGAAGGCTAATCGCTGCAAGTGCAACCGAGAACACGAGCAAGAACGTCGAAGACACGATCTCAAATCTCAAAGTTGGGGTCTCACAAACCGTAGAGCGGCGATATTATTGATCTAAGCAATACCCACCGAATATGACCGGCGTCTGCATTATTTAAAGGCTAGGGTTCGACCAAAACATGATTAGACACGTCCCTTATGGACTCTTACAGGATACAAGGCCCAAAGGCCCGATTCGGTGGCGCAGCACCGGACAGAAACCTGGACTCGACTTGTTTCGACCATTCCACTGACTCTGAACGTATTTTGAGGTGGGACCAGAACCATTGGAAAATTTATCTTCTCCTCTTTCCATGAATATGTAGAACGTCAAAAACGGAGTCAGTATGCATCCTGGGCGTCCGTTTTAAGGTGGACTGCTCCTGGACTCCATGTTGAACTCGAGTCTGAGTTGTAAACTGTTTCCATCAACTTGTGCACGTCCCAGCTAGTTCTCCACGCTCCCAAGGCCTCTTTACTTCACTTGTTGATCTTCTCAATTATTACTAATAACAATTAAATCATCACATAGTAATCTATTCTCAAACTCACATGCAAAAGAAGTTAGAAACAAATTCATCTGTTGATTTATTATCTGTGCCCGTGCTCTTGTGATTGGTCCTTGCAGTTCAATGTGCGTCTTTGCTGTTGTGATGTACTCATCAGTCCAGGACCTAGAACTCCTTCTGCAACTTCTAGACTTCAAGCAAATATGCAACAAGCTGAGGGTTATTGCAACTGCATTCACCTTTGACTTGTTTGATGATGAGCTACGAATCTCCCTTCACCAGCAGCTGCCGGACGCCAAATGATAGCGTCGCCTTGAGTCCGAACATGAGATCTTCGTATTCTGCCATATTGTTGAGCTCCTTGAAGTCGAGGCGCACCATGTACTTGACCTTCTCCCTGATCGGAGCAAGAAGAAGGATTCCAGCTTCGACCTCCAGCGTCTGCACAGAGCGATCGAAGTAAGTGTCTAGTGAGGCTCAATATAGACTGGGACCTTAGGTTTCAGCTTCCGCTGAGGCTCCCCGAACTTGATGTAGAAGGTGTCAACTCCGCCATGAAGTCAACCAGCACTTGACTATTGATTTCATGTCGAGGCGGGAATTCTAGATTGAAATATGCTAGCTCTACAGCCCACTTGGTGTTATTTCTCGTTGAATTGGATTCAAAATAGCACGCAGTGGATAAGATGTTACGACCGATATCTTGTGGGCTTGGAAGTAATGATATAGCTCCCTTGAGGCAATAAGAATTGCATAGAGCAGCATATGCACCTCAATATATTGAGTATTGGTGTCATGAAGTACTTCATTAATTAAGTATAATAGTCGTTGGACAGTTCGGACCCTCCTGGAGGGGTCCGAAGTTTCTTCTTCATCAACCCGGACGCTCCCGAGGGGCCAGGATCTTCTTCCTGAGCAGTATATACTCTCTCGGATGAGAGAGGTTGATCCACAAGCATCTTACCTTAAGGATCTGGGCCCGGGGGTGGGACCCAAACTCACCTTTAGGTAGCTCCGGACCTTCCCGGAGGGGACTGAGCTCCTGAGTTGAAGATGTCTCTGATCTATCCGCAATAAGGACCATGCTGACTACCTCCGTGGTTGCAGCAATGTAAAGCAGAAGAGGCTCACTAGGTTCTGGAGCTACCATGATTGGTAGTGTGAGGAGCTGCTTGATCTCTTGGAACGTCTTCTCTGCTTCTTCCAACCAATTGAATGGTATGGATTTCCTCAATAGCTTGAAGAAGGGAAGCGCTTGCTCTGCCAGCCTTGAGATGAATCAGCTGAGCGAAGCTAGACAGCCAGTAAGCTTCTAGACATCCTTGAGATGGGAAGGAGGTCGCATTGCTTCTGCTTTTATCTTGGCCAGATTTGCTTCAATTTCTCGGTGAGTCACCAAGTATCCAAGAAGCTTTTCGAAGGAAACCTCGAAGACACACTTGTCAGGGTTGAGCTTCGTGCGCGTTAGGTGCAGCTTGTCAAAGACGGATTGAAGGTTGTCGAGAAGTGAATCTTTGTTCTTCACTTTGACAACGATGACATCGACGTAGACTTCCACTAGGTCTTAAATGAGCTTACCAAAGGTTTTGTGCATACCTCGCGCAAAGGTGGAGAGTGCATTTTTTAGACCATAAGGCATTGATGTGTAACAATAGAGACCATCTACCGTAATGAAGGCAATGTGCTCTTCATCTTGCTTAGACATTGGAATTTGATGGAAACCAGAATATGCGTCTAAGAAACATAAAAGCTCGCATCCAGAAGTAGAATCCACTATCTGATCTATTCTTGTAGTGGAAAGGGGTATTTTGGACATGCCTTATCCAAAGTGGTGTAGTCGATGCACATCTGAAGCTACCCGTCGGCCTTTGGCACAACAAATGGGTTTGCCAGCCATCGCGGATGATGTACCACCTGGATGAATCCATTGTAAAGCAGCTTTTTGACTTCTTCTCACATGAAGTTCCGGTGCTCAACAAATTGCTTATGGCGCTTGTGTTGAATAGGTCGTGCGTCAGGGTAGATATTTAGATGGTGCTCGATTACCTCCCTGTGGATCCTAGGCACTTGTGATGGTTGCCACGCAGACACATTAACATTTGCTCGAAGGAAAGTGACAAGCGCGAGTTCCTATTTGTCACCTAGACCCCCTGATATACGAGTGGTCTGAGTGGCTTCAAAACCGATTTGGACGACTTTGATGGGAATGTCGGTGTTGCCGCTTTGCTACAAACGAGGTGCGGATGTTGAGCCGCTCTTGCACGAGCTTCGAGGTTGTTGAGAAGATTGCTCCTTGTCAGATTCAGCTTCTTGCGCTGATGTGAGCACATGAAGCTTTTCCAATGCAGTGACCTCAGCAGTGCGATCCCCTCGAATGCAGAGAATGCCTTATTGAGTTGGCATCTTCAACACTAGGTAGCCATAGTGGGCCACCGCCATGAACCTATACATGGCTGACCTACCTAGGATGGCGTTGAAGGGTAAGTTGATGTGTGCCACATCAAATACCAGCTTCTCAGACCGGTAGTTCTTCGGTGTCCCAAAATTCACCAGGAGGGTAACAGAGCGGAGAGGTGTTATAGCTCCCGGACTTACTCCGGAGAATTGGTGTGAGGGCCTCAGGTCTGAGAGGCTGAGCTGGAGCTTCACAAAAGTTGCAAAGCTAATCAGATTGAGGGCCGCGCCACCATCCACCAATACATGAATTGTTGGATATTGTTGATACTTGGAGAGACCATCAGGGGCAATTGTCCAGCTTTTGCCATATTCTTTGGACTGTCTAAAGAATCGAAGATTATGGGAGTGTCCATCGGCTTCCGATGGGGCTCCGCATTGGCGGTGGGAGCAGCAGCAGCCATCTCCCTACGCAAAGTTTTCACAATGCACCAAGAGGTAATGTTCCATGACCCTCCATACATCATATGGAGAGTCTTCCGACATTCGTTGTCGGAGACATCGACGGTGTTGTAGACCGCCTTTAATGCTTACTTGGCGTCTTGGAAGCCTAACTCCTGATCAGACGGATCTTCGTCGACTTTTTGTTTTCCTTCCCACTAGTGGAAAGATGTGTCATCTTGATGATTGTTGTTGCGTTCAGCAAGCCTCTTGACCTCACGACTGTCTTCAAGCTTGTGGGTTGTAGACTTGTGGATCGGGCACCACATCTTGTCGCAATCTTCAGACGATGGTCGAGGTTGCTTGTCGGGGCGTGGCCCCCAACCACCTAGTGCTGCAGTAGTGGTAGCTGCAGGTGTGCTGGCAAGTGACTTATTTTTTTAACTTGACTACTTTTTATTTTTGTCACTGCCATTGGCAGTAGCTCCAGCTTTGGAGGCAGACTGACCAGCCTCCGCAGTAGGTTTGAAGTGCATCTCATGACCCTTTGCAGCTTCGACACATTTGTCAGCCAGACTGAAGAGTTCTGTGACACTACTAACATCCCTAGTTGCCAGCTTCATCAGCATCTTCTTGTCTCAAACTCTCTGTCGGAATGCAACAATGATAGAAGCATTGGAGATAGAAGGTATTGTGTTCCAAACCTTAAAGAATCGTTGGATGAAGGATCGTAGTGACTCTCCCGACTTCTGTTGTACGGCATAGAGGTCCAGTTAAATTTAGGGCTGGTTGTAGGAGCTCCCGAAGTTGGCGGTGAACTGGCGACTTAATTCTCCCCAACTATAGATGGAATTTGTAGGTAGGCTCATAAACAAAGACCTAGCAGTCCCGGTCAAAGCCACTAGGAAGTAATTGGCCATGACAGCCTCATTCCCTTCTGCCGTGAGTATAGCGGTGGAGTAGATTTGAAGAAATTTGACGTGGTTGACTGTACCGTCATTCGTCTTTGTCAAATGAGGCAGGAACTTGGGTGGCCAATCCACCATGTGGAGATGTAAGGTGAGGGCTGAACAGCCGCCTCCAACTCCCAGAGGAGAAGGGTTTTCACGAGCAAGTCGCCTCTCGCGACTACCTTGAAGTTGACCGGTGGTCGAGCTCCGACTGAAGATCTTGAGTCGGGAGCCTCGATGCCGTATGAGTACGACGAGCCACTAAGGGTAGAGACGTAGTGTGCTAAGAGGGTGCATGTCTCCTGAGCTGCGATGCCATAGGAACAAGTCTTCCAGACAAGGTCCTGTTACGGGAAGGCGCATGCGCTGCATGGGGCAGAACCAGGTTGTTGAGCATTGTGGCTGCGACTGTAACCAAATGCTCAACATCATCATGCTTTTGTTCTGGCACTGCCGGAGGAGCTCCCGGTGCTGGACGACGCTAAATGAGAGTCCATGCTGCGTTCAACGCATTCTCTAGGTTGTTAGTCGGTTATGTAACTGATGCAAAGTCACCATTCTGATGTGTAGCGTTTGCTGCTGCAGCAGGTGATGGTGGTGGTTGGTTGGTTGACGTTCGCCGGAACAACGTTGGCCGGCTGCTGAGCATTGGCGATATTTCCACCAACTGTTTGTGCATCCAATCCATTCGAAGAGGCAGCAGAGTTCACCATCTTGGATACCTTGAGTGAGCCCCTACCTGGCGCGCAAAATGTCGAAGTGTGCCAACGGCACTTCCCCTAGTACTACTAAGAAGTAGTCCACAGAGGTTCTTATTTAGGCGGGGAGCAAAATAAGGATCCAAGATTTAGGTGCTTCGAGGAGTTTTACGTGGTTTGGGCCGCCTGAGCGTAATACCCTACTCCACCATGTGTTTGTGTATTGTAAGATCTTGTGTAAGCTTCCGTGTGGATGAGTGAGATTTTTTCTCTTCCACCGTGCAGCTAGTCCTTTTATAAGCCAAGGACTAGCTGTTACAACATGTTCCATCGCCTGACAGGTGGCCCAGCTGTAATAACTACCCGACACGCGATCAATGGGTGTTAAAGGGAGGTTAATAGTGTCATAACGTGCATTAACAGCAGGTACCGGTCTTGATAGTCCTCGGATTGTGCGTCATTAATATGGCATTAATGACGTGTTAAACAGATCTCGTAACGCCGTGTGATAGCACTTGAATGTCTGCGCTGTTCAAGATCCTGATGTGTTCCCAATGTAGACATAGATCCGGATGTGTGACACATGGCAGCATTGGAGCTTCCCCTTGCAGGGAGGTAGGTCCAGAGCTACTGGACACGTGGCAGTATCAGAGCTCCTTTATAGGGGAGGCAGGTCCAGTACCCAGGTGCACGTGACAGCACCAGAGTCACTCTGAGGAGGGAGGTAGGTCCGGCACTGGAGGACACGTGGCAGTGCCAGAGCTACCCTAAGGTGGGAGGCAAATCCGACACTGCGGGACATGTGGCAGCACCGGAACTCCTCTAAAGAGGGAGGTAGGTCCGGCACTGCAGGACACTTGTTGCCTGCAGAAGTCCACAACACAGGACGGTGGAACTCAACGCCTCTTCTTCTAGTGCGATGGGATACCTGGTATGCAGGGTATCGACAAGTGCACTTTTGGGAATAGCTGAGTGTACAAAGAAGGAGGCTGCCATGGCATTCGCTATGGCATTGGTGGTGATTCCTGATGTCGGTGTGGGAGCTCTATCTGTGCGACAGCGGTGTAGATGTTGGAGCACCTTTCCCAACATTCCGTCTTTCTGCCTAGCCGGTAGCCTTAGGTTCTTGGTCGTCTTTCTTTGTTGATGTTGTCTTAAATATGAAACTGAGGGGTAGCTCATCTATTTGTAAGGGATCAGAGCGTTGAGGGGGGCCTCCAACTGAGTCAGTTGGGGTGTCCCGATCAAACACCGGTGGGGAGTTTCTGAGAGTTTAAGTCGGTTACAATAGTAACAGACTCCCTCTTTCTTTTCTATTTATCTCGATGTGTTCAATTCTAACAGTTTCCTTCACCAAGCAAAGCAAAGGATCGACAAAGCGGACGGCATCATGGGAAACAAAGCCAAGGGAAGGTGGTCAGCACCAAGATCGAGATTAATTCTTTCAGTATGTTACTACATGTATTACATGACTAACATAATTACGATATAGCACCTTTAGGGTACTTTGGTACGATTCACTTAATGCATTGCGCATGGCGGGAGCCTGGATTCCCTCTGCCTTTGCCTTTTGTCATGTCAAATTAATCCCGACTTTTTTAAACCTATTCTCTCTAGTGTGCTTGGGATTGGGGCTAGGCATGCATGCACACGCAAATCTTTATCCCCATCGCTGCCGTGACTCTATCATGTTTTTTCCTATCGAGTTTTATGTTCGCTCTAACCTTTTTTTTAATTTCTCTTGAGACTGTACAGTATTTGGTAAAAGGAGCGGATATAAGAGTAACCATCATTTATTTTCAGAATTATTAGCACATTGGATGAGTTATATATGCTTTCTCATTGGGTTCAGAGGGCTTGCTTTTAATAATCATAAATCAGATGAAATCTACTAAAACAGGTTCATATTTTATGGTTTAAGCAATAAAATTTGCAGGTTCATAAAATACGAAAGTTTTTTTTGTTATTTTCATATGCTGGATTTTTTTGGTTAATTTCATAATCATAATCCAGAAAATTTTGGGTTGAAGGTCGAATCTCAGACTTTGTTTAATTAATTAGGGCTATTGTGATTATACGCCTGCTTGGAATTCCAATTGTGATTTTACTCTCAAAAACTAGACTTTGTGTAATATCCATGCTTTTTCAAAATGAAGGTAAAGTATACTTCTATTCCGTTATGGGCTCGTAACGGTGTTAAATGTTAAGAAAAAAGACTTAAATACCCTTGTGATTTTACCCCTACTTTTAGTTTGTATTTGTGAATTTACGCCATTTTAATATAGTCATCATAAAATATTCAGGATTTATTTGGTAGCATTTTGAATAATTTTTTAAAATATGTAATATAATATCATTGAATTTCATTTGATTTTCAAATTGATTTACAATTGTAATTGGAGATAAAGTTCCGACATACACCATACTACTGGAGCACCCAGTTTTTGAAATCCAAATACAATGGATCATTATGCAATTACTGTTACTGATATTTCTTTTTCTCATCAAAATCTCTGAGCTTTTCTAGTGCCAATAATGAGCACTTTAATCTATCCAGAATTGATTATTGATTGCTACCCAAAAGGTTAAAAAAAATAGTATTGCAGTTAACCAATATAATTGCCTGGCACACTGGAGGCTGTGGCAGCCGCAGCTGGGTGCGACGACGCGTTGTAGGCGACAGCGCGTGATCTGGGCCGACGGCGCACAGTTATAGCGGAGGAGTGTGTGGCCAGGAACATTGTTGCGCAACCAACAGAGGGGCACGATTAGGGCGGCGGGGCGCACGGCCAGGGGCAGCGTCGCTTGACCAAGGGCGGCGCGAGGCTACGGGGGGTGTTGTGCAGCCAATGGCAGCGCGCCATTAGGGCAGTGGGACGCGTGTCGCTCGGCCAAGGGCGGCGCAAGGCTATGGCGGTGGGATGTTGCATGGTCAACGGCAGCACGCCATTAGGGTGGCGGAACGTGCACCGCTAAGCGAAGGGCGGCGCAAGGCTACGGTGCGGGGCGTGGCGCAGCCAATGGCGACGCGCGATTAGGGCGGCGTACTACAAATGAATGTCTTTCCCTTCTGGAGGATTCCATTCCTTTAAATTGTCCCGTGAGTTTCCTTTCATGCAAACTGGGCTAACCAAAAGACGAGCGCTGGAGTTATGGCTTCTAAAGTTCAGTTGTACGCTACTTTAGCCACTGGAGTTGTCAGGACACAGGAGATCACCTGCAGCAGGGCCTGCAAAGCGGTCTGTAAAATGTACTCCTCCATCCGTCCCAACTCAACTCTATTTTTAGCTTTGGTAAAACTTACCTTTGACCAATGATTTCTTGTCTTGTCCTTATCCGGATGATCAAGGTCCTCCGCCTGCTGCCCAGAAGACTTGGGGCAGAATGGTCCTGGCGACCAAAATGAAGTGTCAGATATTTTGTCCACAGCCCAAGGTTATTCAACACAAGCAAAAGGTAGCATATCCTAATCTTTCTCCTCATATATAGCGTGTTAACTAATTTTTTAGCCCCAAATGATATAGAAAAATTACTCCAAATTTCATAATGCCATAAACTAATCAGTGCTCAAAACAATGACGGTGCTCATCAAGCTCGCAAGCTCAACTTCATCCCCAAACATTCAATCAAAACTCAGTTTTTGGTCCTTGACCTTTCAAATGAGTCAATTTTTTAGTCCCTCGACTTCACACAACCGTGGCATGCCACATAAGCTATTATGCCACATCATGTACCCCGGCCACCTCACTTAGAAAAAGATAATAATTTTTTATCATCCTATGTGCATATTACATATGTAAATATATTGTAAAATATAAAACTCTTAATCCTAGGGAAGAGCAAACAGAGCAAACAGGGAGGATGATGAAACTTTTAAGCCCAGGGAATAAAATATAAAACAAAGCTACACGGCTGGCCGGGTACATGTACGGTCCGGGTTTGCCAGTGCACCATAACCTATGTCATGCGTCCCATGTCAACTCTATTTTTAGGCTCCATTTGGATTGGAGGAATGGCAAATGAATTTTGAAGGATAGGATTTGTAAAGGATTTTTTTCCTACATGACCATTTGGCTCACAGGAAAAATAAAGGGTAGTTTCAATAGGAATGGATTCTTTTGCTAAATTTTGTAGGAGACATAACATGAGCTTGAACCTCTTTTTTATTTCCTGGCTCATGTTGCAGGTTCCTATGTTTTTCCTATGATGTTGTCAAAGGGCTTCTCATCTCAATTCCTATAGGATTGCAAAAACATATAATTTCAATTCCTTATCCAAAGGGAGCCTTAGGTTTTGTGAAATCTATCTTTGACCAATGATTTATGTAATTTTGATATGTTTTAACAATACAAGAATTGTATTTTTAGATTCACCATGAAAATTTTTCCATAATATACAATCTAGTACTGTACATGTTATTGAAGTTAATAAATTCCATATAAATCATTGGTCAAAAGTAAGTTTGACCAAAATAAAAATAGAGCTGACATGGGGCGGAGAAGTATATATGTTGTTGTTTGCTGCATAAGGTTTGGTCCATGAAGCCATAGCCATTTGTACAGGCGGCTGATGTGACTGGGCGCACCGAGCTTACGTGCGTGTCAGTTACCGAGGCGCCTTAAACGCGTGCAACGCATGAGCATCTTTAAATTCAATTGGAACCGCTCTGTGTCCCATCACTACTACTGCACGCATCGAGAGACGAACAACCAAGCTGCTACTACGCTATAAGATCACCCGGGCACGCCACCGTCTTCTCTGCACAGCCACTCTTCCTCTCTTCCCAAAACCACGCCAAGAACACCATGGTTGACAAGAAAACGCTGCCGCCAAGCCCGCTGAAGGACACCAAGGGGAAGCGTCCCCAACCGAACTCCCCCCCCCCACTGGACAAGGAGTGGGCTTTCCGGAAGATGGCGCCCGATGTATTTGATGATACATCATGCTCCATGCTTCACCTTGGGCTTGGTCTCCTTCCAGATTATACTGCAATGGGGACCACGAGCCACTACGTCTTAAGCATGACGCACTTGGCCGGTCGCCTCGACGTCCTCTGGGACACGCTGGCGGACAAGCTCGGCGTCGCCGGCCGCGACAACCTGGTGGCGGCGATGTCCAGGAAACAGGGCTTCTCGTCTCTTCCTCTTGAGGCGCCTCTGCCCTGCTAGGAGCCCAGGAAGGGGGCAAAGGAGGAGGAGGAGTAGGAGGAGGAGGAGGAGGAGGAGGAGAAGGAGAAGTAGGTGGAGGTGGAAGAGAAGTAGTTTGTTTTCTTGTTCTTAGTTGTGTTGTTTTTCTTTTCTTGTATGTAGTTTATGTTTTTCTTTTTTTTTCTTGTTTGTAATGTATCTTCCTAAGGTAATGAACTTTATTTTGCTATTAACTAGTGTGCAAAAATAGCTCTAAAGTTTCTGTTCTAACGATAAACTAGTGGACTATTTATCTCTTTTATATTTTAGAATGGAATATATTTCCACTTCCAACTGACAACACTAGCAGGGAGAACCTTCCCCCCTCACCCCATGCCCACTCTCTATGTTCAAACCCAACATGGATCCAACATAATGAGCAATCAAACAGCAAAGTACGTAGTAAATCACAAAAGACGCTACAACAGTTTATGTAGTATCAACTTTAGCCCAGATGAAATGCTCGTGGGCGTCATTGCAAAAGGGTGAAGACAAAAAAGACTTGACTCAGATGGCTTGCAAATACATACTAGAAGTCATGGTCACCGAAGTTTTCACTTGATTTGGATTGAGTCTTAGTTATAGACTTCCATATTTGTAAAATGTATCGGGTGTTTTACTTTCACCAGTGTTTCGGGTTGACTCTTTTGTTGTTGATCTTCAAAACTTGGTGTATCAGTGTGGCCGTACTCTGTACTGAGGAAAAGGTCAGTTTAATGGCAACAACTGCTATGCAATCTGAACTTCTGTGCAAGCATGCAATTATGTATTATCTAAAAAAACTTTAGCCTAGATTAACAAAGCGTCATCCACCGAGGGTTCGAGGATTGAATACCATCTTGGAACAGCTCACTACGTACGTGACTCATCAAATTAACCGCATGCCATGCAAAGTACAATATAATTTCAACCATGTTGTACTCGTCCTTTTGAAGAAATGACAGCCGTAGGAGCTAGCCGCTACGTGTTCAGATTTTAGGAACAAATGAACACACTTGTCAAAACACGTACGCCACATCCAATCCTTAACGTCATCAAATTCAACAAGGGAAGCAACGTCTCTCCATGCAGTTCCGCCTGGTGTTGCACACACGGCTCTCGCATCACGCCGTCCACGTATCCTGATCCAACTGTACAACTTCAAATAAAGGAGGGCTAGAAGATTGGTGGAAAAACAATACGTATCTTAAAAAAGGGAAGAAGAAAAAGGATGGCACACGTTTTAATACATGAACCGTGAGACTGCTGACATCCATCTTCATTGGCCAGCTCCCGATTCCGCTGATCTCTCCAGCATGCATTCACACTAGCTACTCTCTGGTGGTTGGACCCAGGGTATCCCGTGGCCCACCCGGTATACCCAGTGGTTGGGCCCCTGAGAAATGTTGTTGTTGTTGTACGTGGTGTTTGGTTGAGACAATGCAACATGTGGTCATAACGATAGGAATTAATAATTAGAAAGAGTATATCAGATTCAAAAATCTTCATTACTCTCTTTACTCTGGGCTCGGGCCTGTCAAATTCGGAAACTCCTCCGCTCATATCGTAACTGCATCAATAATATATGCAGGCCCACTTCCAATTAAAATCCAAACTAAAAGGAGTAGACAAAGAATTTGCACAAGAGAGAAGTTGCACCGCGCTGCCGCAGACGGCAACCGTTGGGACGACAAGGAGAGAGGACCCAATGGCGGCGACTTAGGTGTACAACGTGACATTCGAGGAATACGTGATCACCACCACTGTGACATCTTCCAGCGAGGCTGTGGAGGACAGGCTCGATGAGGTCCTATTCGTCCACCGTCGGCGCCTTCACAAGCTTGTCGTCGAGCTCGACGTCGAGTGGTGCCCCAACTATTTCGCCGACAAGAACCCCGTCGTCATTCTGCAGCTCTACGTCGGCTGCCGCTGCCTTATCTTCTAGGTAATCCATGCTGACTACTTCTTCGATGAGCTGGAAGTTTTCCTTGGCGTTTCCGACTACCACTTCATCAGCGTGGGCGTTGAGATTGACGCTGATAGACTTTGGAAGGACTGGCAGCTGAAGGTGGCCAAAACGATGGACCTGGTCAAGCTCACGGTGGAGGAGATGGATCGCTCGAGCCTCCACCACGCAGAGATGAAGGACATAACGAGCGCCGTGATGGGCGCCGACATGGAGAAGCCTTACTGGGTGAGGACAAACAACTGGGATGTGTACAATCTCTCTGGTGAGCAGATCAACTATGCGTGCATTGACGCCTTCGTCTCTGTCGAAGTCGGCCGCAAGCTGCTCTCCGAGGACTACTGATCTAACCACCGAGTTTGTGGATCGGCTGCTGTCGATCATCCCGGCATGGAATTCGCAGGTGCATCGCTCAAGTTCTAGATGTTCTGCTTGTGCACCCAATATCTCATAAAATTATTTTTTCTTGAGGAAACACTATATCTTGCTTTTAAAAACATGCATGTTATTTTACATGCATCGAGGTCTTTCACATGCATGTTAGCTGTCCATGCATGCTATGCCCCAAACATGATCAACGAGTCTCAAACATGACGATCTGTCAACAAAAAGAGAAAACACGTAACGTCATCAAACATGATCGAGGTCTTTCACATGGATGTTAGATGTCATATGCATGCTACGCCCCAAACATGTATTCCAAGAATAGAATATTTCCTACCATGTATGCACTACAAGAATCATGGTAATAGACGACAGCCAAGAACCATCGTCTATAAGGACATTACCGTCATCTATTACTTATAGACGACAGTATACACTTATAGACGACGGTTCCTGACCGTCTATGATAATTTGTCGCCTATAACCTTATAGACGACGGTAACCGTCGTCAAATAGTTTATTGACGACGGCCGGACTTATCTATCGTCAATAAGTCAGCTCAGCCACGTGGCAGCGTGGAAACAATATAGATGACGGCCGTCTGAGAACCGTCGTCTATAAGGTCCACTATTGACGACGGTCACAGAAAAACCGTCGTCCATTAGGACCCCAAGTGACGATGGTTTCTTTTGCCCGTCGTCTATAAGAGTTCCTTATAGACGACGGTGTGTGTAGAACCGTCGTCTATAAGTTTTGCTTTTTTAAAAAAATAGAAAATAGATATTACACAGATATCACTGTACAGATTTTACATATATCATAGTAAACAGAATCACAGTAGACAGATAACAGATTTCACATATAAGAGTTCACAAATATCACAGATTTCACATATAAGAGTTCACACATATCACAGATTTCACATATAAGAGTTCACAAGAAGTGCTAGAAGTGCCTCGTCCCTGACCACAGCGCGTCGTCCCACAAGATTGCCATTCCGGCCTCCGAGTGCTCCAAGGAAGCAACACTGGTCACACACCACAAAAGAAGAATCAGCAGGCTCATGTGTTTGAGTAAAACATACAGGAAATGTGATAATCAGCAATCAATAGAAAGCATGTCAAAAGAAAATGTAGCACAGAATCGTATCGGCAACATCCTAGGTGAAAAAGTTTATTCCATGGTCTTATGTTTGACAGCATATAATAGTTAACTATACCTGGCAACTGAGTACTGAAACTTGTCCACTTTTGCAAAATTACAGTTGTAAGCATCGATCACTATTGTAAAAATCTTCGCATATAGCCACTTTTGGTTGTCTATGTCCAAGCTAGAATAAAATGTGATGGTGTGGCTTTTAACAGAACTATGAGAGAGTGAATGTTTCAGGGCTAATGATCTCATGGGTAGCCACCTTCTGTACATGCGAATTTAGCATTCATTCTATTTTAAAACAAGAAAAAACTTGGTAGTTTGGATGTTCATTGTTTCCTGACTAGGTAGATGTGATCTCATGGGTATTTAGAAATAGTTATGCACCTTCCTGCATTGCGATACATAATATCAAAAAGTTAGAAATATCTCTGTATCATATGGATGCATTAGTGCATTATGGCTTTCAACATTTATGGAGTTTTCATTGCAGGTATAAGGCTGTTGGTATTAGGTTAGACTCTGGTGATTTAGCATATCTATATGTTGAGACCCACAAGTTCTTCCATGCAATTGAAAATGAATTTGGAGTTGTTGGCTTTGGGAAAATGAATATTACAGCAAGTGTATTACAATTGAAAAAGGATGCAAATAGATTTCAAATCGGCTAACCTGACTATCACACGCTACCCTGTCTGCTGCCGCCAGAGTTCAGAAAATCTTCTTCCAGCAGTCGTCCAAGCGCCGGAATCTGGGGCGACGGTGTTTGACCCTCCGTCCCTGATCCCTGTGATATGCAAGTGTGGTTAGACAAGTTATAAGTATAAAAATGCATATTTTACTAAATTTGAACAAGTTTAACTAGTTTCAGTTATTTTGAATAATTTTGTACCTGTGCTCCTGTCGTCGGCACCAGTGGCAGCTCCGTTGATGGCGGCGCCCACTGCGGAAACACGGCCGGTTGTCCTATGCTCATAGCCTGCGAATACAAATCAAATCATTATAACTGTCATTTGTATATTACAAATGTTAAGTACAACATTTAGAACTTACCTGGAAGGCAGCTTGCCACTGTAGCGTGTACGAGTTTTGATACTCGTCCCTGCCCTAAGCGCCGCTGCCTGCATCTCGTCCCTAGTCTGGAGCGCCGCTGCCTGCATCTCGTCCCTAGTCCGGAGTGCTTCTTGCATCCTCTGGAGCTCCTCCTGAAGACTTTGGAGCTCCAGATCTCGTCCCGTACGGCTGCTGCTGGACCCGCCCTGCTGCGATGAAGAGGCTCACGAGGAAGCCCGCGCCTGCCTCGAGTCGACCACTCCATCGAAGATGGCCAACCTGCACAACGAAGTAAGATGATCAAATTTTTGTAACTCAAAGTTCATGACAGTAAACTAAAATTAACAAAACTCACCGTCCGTGAGGTTTCCCGCCACCGATTGCATACGCGGCTTTGGGTACAATTGGTACGCTCTGCCAATTGAACTCTTTGCCTCGAAGCCTCCGCGCCTCCTGCCCATACTTTGCCTGGAAACACAGTAAAATAACATTATTAAAACTATTAAAGAAAATTCAATTAAGTTAACGGAATAACTCACAAACGTCTGAGTCGCCATCTGAGAAGACAGCTGCTCAGGCTGCGACGGGTCACTTCCCAAGTGACCCCTCTTCCACACCTCAATAGGTGACGGCTCCTGACCCCTCTCGTGCTCCTATCGATACATGTTAGCACAATGAAAGATTATAAAATTACTTGAATAGAATTCAAGTCACACTTACCATCCGTTTAGCGAGACGTATGTAGTCGTCCCCACCCATACGGTGTTTTCCGTCCGTCCCTCTACTCTCTCGACGGGTTTTAGACATGCCCTGGAAGTTTTGGCTCCCCAACGAGCACACAAGGCACGGTACGCGTCCGGACCGCTGTCAAGCCACGCTACACCGACCTGCACACATTTTATTATTAAATGAAAGCATTGATCACAATTATATAATGAAGTAAAGTACAATAAACACTTTACCTCTGCATACTGTGCCTCCGTCAAGTACTTGTCGGCCCCTTCCCTGTACTTCCCCGGCTCACCCTCCTCCGGATGCAACTTGAAATACGCCTTCGTAGCTTGAATGCGAGCCGTCGATAGTGACTGAGTCACGAGCTTCCTGGCGCAGTTATGGAAGACGAGACGAGCTTGATCCGTCTGCTCGGCCTCGTTCTCCAAACGGTACCGTGCCTGGAAGAACAAATATACAAGTAAATATATTTAGTTTATAATAAATATGTATTACACAAATATTTTTTCATACTTACCCTAAAGTCGTACCAAAAAGCCTCCTGATGGTTGCCGTAAGCAAGGTCCTGGGCCGTAGCGTAATGGTCCCAAGATGTGGCAGGCTGTCCGTTCACTACACCGGGGTAGTGCAAACAGACTAGACTGCCCAAGACCAAATTCACCTGCTTTTGTTGTCCCTGCCCTGTGAACGAACTATCCTCCCAAGCCCTAATATATGATTCTCAATTAGTATATATATAAGCCTTTAAATATCTGAATTGTTAAAGATTTACTTACTTCTCGCCAATAGGACAAATAACGATCCGATCGTTTGGGTTTGCAGGAGCCGGAGGAGGAGCCACGTAGTGGCTCCTCCTAGTCCATCGCTGTGCAGCTGGCTTCACATCAGGTGACCCAAAAGTGGGGTCACCCGACTGCACTGGCTCTGAACAAGGTGGCACCGAAGAAGAAGGCTCTGAAGCAGGCACCAAAGAAGGAGGCTCTGAAGCAGGCACCGAAGGAGGCTCCAAAGCAGGCACCGAAAGAGGCATCCTAGCCTCTGAGTCCTCGGACATAGAGTCGTCCTGACAATTTCAAAGATTAATATTATAGAATAAAGAATTAATTATATAATTTATGTAATTAAATGTTCTTTACCTGGCCACATGACGACTGCGGCAGATGGCTCACCAACTGAGCCCGTCCACCTCCGCTAAGCTGACTGTCCTGGAAGACCTCGTCTCCTCTTGTGGCTCTCGGTGACAGAAAGCTCCGTACCTCTGTCCCTCATCGTCTGCTGCTCCTCGGCGACATCCTGTTTAATAAAAAATTGTTAAAGAATGTAATGGAAAATATAGAAGAAAAAAGAAGAGATAAAGCAAACGTTACTTGTACTCAATTTTAAAATTCATCAGCATCAGGCTCATGTACTCTACTCCGTAAACCGGACCATCGATCTTCTGTCGAGGAAGTTGCCTGTTTTCGTTTTCGTTTTCGCATCTTAGGAGTTTCTACATCTTCTGCATCTCCATCTAAGTCATCGAGTCCTAAACTAGGCTCGACGACAAAAGAGTCCGACAACTCTTGTTCTTGGTAAACAACATCAACCTCATCATCAAGGTATCCATCACTGTCTGGTGTATATAACCGCTCACGAGGATTCACCTTGTGTACAACCCACCAAGCATTAATATTTTCGCATGGATAATGTAGATAACACACTTGCTCGACTTGGTGTGCAAGGACGAAGGTGTCGCATCCTTGTAGCCGGTCCTTGTGTTTTACTTCTACCATGCCAAATTGGTTTTGTCGAGTTCCATGATTATGACCAAACCAATCGCAGTCAAAGAAGATTACTTTAAGGACCTTATTCCCCGCAAAACTGAATTCAAGGATATTTTTAATGATCCCATAATAATTAGTTTCACGTCCTTCGGCGTCAACTACCCTCGTCACAACTCCGGTGTTACATGTTGCCCTGAAAGGACGTTCAGATTCAAATTGAGTGGAACGAAATCGGAACCCATTGATGTCGTATCGACTATAACTTCTAATTTTAATGGATCCGTAGGACAGTTGTCGCAAATCCTTATGGACACCGGCTCGTTTTTTGCACTGTTCAACATACGAAGTTAGAAGACTATTTTATGCTATACATGTAATTACTAAGAGAAACAAAACATGAACGCGTTACTTGTGCATGAAACCAGGATATGAAGTTAGGCCCTCCTTGTACTCCATAATATCGCATCGATTGTATTTGTCGAAGCGTAGGTTGCTGCTTCGATTTCTAATTTTGCTGATCAAACTCACTAAATAAGGAAAAAATAGAATAATTAGCATAGATGTATAACACAACACGCTAATTATTATAGATGTTGAACAAATACTTACTGAAAATATTCTTCCATCCCCTCTATATTAGCATACATGTATAGCAAAACAGCCGTCTTGTCATCTGTATCAATATCGTAGCTCGTGCCGCTACCAACAGTAGTGCCTCTCGTTTGAAAATTGAGAGGTTGCTACAAGGGGGTGCTTCATCCATATTGTACCGCAACGTGGAAGCATTAACATTGTTTTCTTCTGCAAAATATACACCTGAAAAGTATCCTATCTCTTGAATGGCATATGCTTCGGCGATGCATCCTTCAACCCTTGCCCGATTGCGAACCATTGGTTTAAGACACCTGAGTGCTCTTTCAACGTGATACATCCACCTATATTGCACAGGGCCGCCACTTTAGCTTCATATGGAAGATGAATTAGGAGATGTTGCATTGGATTGAAGAACCCTGGAGGGAAAACTTTTTCCATCTTACATAAAAGCACTGGTATCTCCCTTTCCAACTTCTCCATCATCTCCCTTGTGATTTCTTTAGCACAAAGCTGTCTATAAAAGTAGCTAAGCTCGACTAACAACTTCCACACTGCATCGTCAATGTAGCCTCGAAACATAACTGGCAGTAGTCTTTCCATAATTATGTGATAATCATGACTCTTCAACCCTGTGAGATTTCCAGTCTTAACATTTATGGCTCATCTCAGGCTAGCAGCATAACCGTCTGGGAATTTCAAACTTTTCAACCACTCAAAGACTTCTTTCTTTTCTTTTGGTCGAAGGCAGAAAGAAGCCCGCAAGTTTGCCACAAGCTTCAGATAGCTCAAGAGTTGGACGATTACAAACCTCTTCCAAATCCTTACGAGCCTTTATATTGTCTTTTGTTCTGCTAGTCACATCGAAGCATGTGCTTATGATGCATTCGCCCATGTTATGTTCCTGATGCATGACATCAATGTTATGCATTAAGATTAAGGACTTAACATACGGTAGCTCCCATAGTGCACATATATGAGTCCAATTGTGGTCCTCTCCGTAACCAACAAAATATCCAGGACGATCTTCATCTGGCACTAAGTTGTTCAACTGTTCAACAATCTCCGACCCGTTTAGACGTTGCGGTGGTCCTTTTTTGACAACGGTGTCCTTCCTGAAGGCATTTCTCTGTTGCCTAAATACGTGATTGGGCGGTAACCAACGTCTGTGGCAATCAAAGTAGCAAATCATGCCACCATGCTTTGAACGAAAGCATTCCGTGTCCGAAGCACATATTGGACATGTCAAACGACCATGAGTGCTCCAGCCAAAAACCATGCCGTAAGCTGGGAAATCATGGATATACCACAAGTATGCAGCTCGAAGGTTGAATTTCTGTTTTTTGTAGCAGTCGTACACTTCAATTCCTGTCCATAACATTTTCAACTCTTCAATCAACGGCTTCAACATCACGTTTAGTCGTGAACCGGGGTGATCCGGTCCAGGTACAATAAGGCAAAGGAACATGAACTCGTACTTCATACAAAGAGATGGTGGTAAGTTGTACGGAATAGCGAACACTGGCCGACAAGAGTATGGTGTTTCGTTCGTACTGAACAGTGAAAAGCCATCTGTCGCCAACCCAATGCGAACATTTCTCGCGTCATTGGCGAAATCTCGATCGAAGCGGTCAAGCGCTTTCCATGCCTCACCGTCGGACGGGTGCACCATCATTCCGTTATTCTCGCGTACACCTTCTTTGTGCCACCTCATGTGTCTAGCTGTTTTCTTTGAGAGAAACAAGCGCTTCAACCTAGGTGTGACAGGCAAGTAGCAAAGCTACTTCTGTGCAACTTCAGTCATTACTTTTGTACCGTCTTCATTAATAACTTCGACAAATCTCGCCTTCTCACATTTTAAGCACTTGTTCTCGTTGGCATTCTCTTTCCAGAAAAGCATGCAGTGGTCTGGACACATATCAATCTTCTCATAGTTCATACCAAGATCATAAATCAATTTCTTAGAATGATACATATCCTTAGGCAATTTATGGGGTTGCGGAAGGACATCGCTGATCAATTTGATGAGGTCGTTGTAGCAACTATTGGAGAAGAAATACTTAGACTTAATTGCCATAAATCTAGTCATGAAATCAAGGACCGTCATTTTGGTGTGTTCATGCACCGGTTGTTCTGATGTCTTGAGACGCTCGAAGAACTCCATTGCCTCCGTTGTAGGAGAATCCTCCATCAATTCAGGACTTATGGCGTCAAGCATCTCGGCCATCCTATCGACACCAGTGCTATCATCCCCATCTCGATCTTCTACGGCTTGAGAAGGTGTCTCGCCGTGAAAGGTCCATAACTCATAAAGTTGCATAAAACCATTTCGACACAAGTGGAACGTCAATGTCACTTTGTCGAAACACTTCGCATTTTGACATTTGATACATGGGCACCGCACCTTGTTGTTGTTTGACAACGAAAAAGCTCGTTGTATGAAAGCATCCGTCTTGGTGAACCACTCATCTGAGTGACTCCCATCCTTTTTCCAACCAGTATACATCCAAGTGCGATCTTCAGCCATGTTTGAGGGTATACCTTCAAAGCAGATACATCATTATTAGTTTCACTGTTATGTTATGTCACGGCCCTATAACTAGGCAGATAGGTCCTAAACTCACCCAAGAGTGACCGAGCGGAGCGTGCTCATGACGGGACGTGCGGTCTGGATCCGGACGAAATTTCGGCAGCATAACCCCGTTGTTCTCCACAGCACGCCCGAAAATGGTGCAGCAGAGAACAACAGGGTTATGCCGTCCAAATCTTGTCCAGATCCAGACCCGCGTCTCGTCACAAGCCACGCCCCCTCAGTCACTCCCAGGCTGTCCAAAAAGGGACAATTCCGAACCTTCACGTCTCACATGCCAATAGCATGTGAGACGTGCCGATCCGAAACGGGTGACACATTGCTATAGGTTACGTTCTTCATTTTCATTGTTAAGTCATTTACAAGAGGAAAGAACGAGAGAAAGAGGAGGAAAGTTGGTCTTAGATGACAATTCCACGTCCGGATCCACCGTCTGCGCAATCGCGGGTGATTGACTTCCTAACCATCGTCGTTCGCTTCCGTGTTGTCTCGACGCATACATTACGACTACAACTGTCTATACGGCACGGACGTATTTATTCCGTGTCGTGTTGTGTCGGGCCGAGCCATCCAAAAAACCCGTATATTTACATATTAATAAACAAACCAACTTCTAGAAATGGGCCATTGATGTGGAATAAAACCATTGATTTGCATGTTCATATCTGGCTAGTTTTGTCAGGTACTAATTATGATTGTTCGTATAGGACCCTTCTTTGTACCAGTAGTTTGAATTAGAAATAACAATATTTGTTTTCATGTTGTTCAAGTAGAGGTATTTCATATATTGGAGGTTAATTCCGTTGCAGTCCAAGATTTTTTATTAAGGGCCAGGTTGATTTGATAATGCATTCACATTTTTAGTTAGGATATGCTTAATTTTTAATCTTTACTTATCTCAAGTTGTCTCATCATGAACGTCACCACTACAGATCAAACAACACTTTGCTATAACAGCTTGCACAGTACCGGCTCATGTACAACATGTTGCCCTAGCTTATGCATAGCATATGCAACTTAAAGCATGTTGGCTTAATTAACTGATTTGCGAGATAAGTCCTAAAATCATTCATGTCAGTTTCCTTGTCGGCCTATTTTTGTGTATCTGTTTAACTGAGATTCTTGCGGTCGTTTCTGTTTTAGACTACTGAAAAGATTCTTCAGAACATGTTCAGTTGTTCACACTTCACACTTATTTTCTGTTCAATCGTAGGCAGCATTCCCACAATCAGAGAGATGAATTGATGCATTAATGTTATGTGTGAAGGAGATATTTCTTTATCTAAATGAAAATTTGAAGCTGACAACACAAGCCTTATCTTATTTACCTAGCTGTTAAAAGCAGTTTGACTAGTGAATTAGAACTTCAAACCACGATAGTTCTAAGAACCATTTAATCACATATAACCTAGCAGTTTAAAAGGTAGCAGCATACCTAGTTGTCGCGTCCTTCCCGGTTGACAGCGGCGGTGTGATGGTGGCACGACAGGGGCGACGGCGCGGAGCGGGGGGGTGGGGGGGGGGGGGGGGGGGGCGGCACGGTGCTGCGAGGAGCAGGGGCGGCGGCACGGCGCGGCGCGGCGAGCAGCGGGGACGGCGGCGCGGCGCGGCGAGGAGCGGGGGCGGCGGCGCGGCGCGGCATGGAGAGGGGGGTGGCGGCGCGCGCGACGAGGAGCGGGGGCGGCGGCACGGCGCGGCGAGGAGCGGGGGCGGCAGCGGCAGCGGCAACGATTAGCGAGGAAGCAGCGGCGCGTAAATGAAAACAAAGAGGCGCGGGCGGCAAATAATCCCTAACTCTAATAGACGATGGTAACATGCCAGACGTCATCAATTATGGACTTATTGACGACGGTATTCCCTAGCTGTTGTCTATAAGCGCTCAGGTCGGCCAGGTTTCGGCCATTATTGACGACGGTTTACCGTTGTCTTTAATTTATTGACGACGGTACTAGATTAACCGTCGTCAATAACAGGCTCAGGTGGGCTGGATTTTGGCCCACATTGGCGACGGGCCATAATAGACGACGGTCAACCGTCGTCTTTAATAAATTGATGATGGTACTTGCTTAACCGTCGTTAATTACAGTCTAATTGATGACGGCTGAAATTGACCGTCGTCAATAATATAAAAGACGACAGCCCCGTCGTCTATTTATCGGGCCGTCGTCTATTGTCGCTTTTCCTGTAGTGATGTATAATTCTATATTTATCATATTCCCTACCATGCATGTGTATGCTCTCAAACTATATGGCAATTTATCTACCACACTAATGAAGAATGTTATCTTGTCATCAATAGAGATAACAAATTTGACACAAGGATGTTCCCTCGACTGTACGAGGATAGAATGTGGACTACCATCATCTAATAAGCACACAACTCTCACCACATACGTGGTTCATCAAATTAATCGATCGCATGCTGCCATTATGTATCACTGTACTCGTCTTTTGATGAAACGACAGGCGTAGGCGCTAGCCGCTACGTGTTCTGATTTTAGGAACAAATGAACGCACTTGTGAAAACACGCGCACGTCACATCCGATCCTCATTATCATAAAATTAACATGTTCCTCAACAAGGGGGCACAAAAATCCTCAACATGTGACCAAACATGCTTGATCGCGAGTCTCTTTCACATGCATTATATTCATGTCCACCGTCATACATGATCATGACAATTATCATCAATTTGATATGGACTCTCGATCGGCAACGGTCTGATCCTTCAAAAAAAAAATATGGACTCTCGGTCAATTGCCACACGCGTTCACGTCAATCTCTGCACCTCGTTGAAATCATTCATACTATTGTTACGAACACCGTGGGATGGACCTACAAAGTATGCCAGGTTGGCCATTGCACATCTTGGGCCCTTTGTGTGTCAAATTAAAAAACAGGTCGATGGGATGTGTCGAGCCGTTGCAATAATCGAGAGGAGGCGAACCACAGTTTGGAGTAACTTTAACTGTTGATTCAAAGGCACAATTTTTTAAGCGTCCGATCATCTCCACTCACGCGCTTAGACGATGACCTGCTATAAAGGCACACTGTCCTCTTCTTATCCTCCGCACCTCTTGATCGATTTTAGCCTCCAAACTTCTCCTCTTGCTTCTCCGTTGCACCACCGTCGACCACCTCTCTCTCTCTTTGTTCGCACCTCCATTGCCGCACAAATGGGTAGCCCCACACCGAAGCGCTCTAGGTCATCGACTTCCTCTGAACCTCCTTCTCTGTCCTCATCACCGATAATGCCGGTGGAACTGGAGGCGGCGCCCGCACCTCCTCCACCCCCGTCTCTGCCTTTGGCACCCGCACCTCTTATCCGACTATGATGAGACTGTCCGCCTCATCAAGAAACACATCGACAAACTCGACGACAAGCTTAAGGAGGTCTTCGACAACCTGTTCTCCATCGACATGCAAGCAAAAGCGCTCAACAAAATGGCGCAAGATGTATTTGAAAAAACATCTCACTCCTGTCGCCGACTGGGACTTGGGATCCTTCCCCACCACACCTGCATGGACTCCGCCGGCTACTACATCTTCGGGTTAGGCTTTGTGGCTGCTCGTCTCGACTGCCTCTATGAGACGATTGGTGAGAGGCTGGGGTGGAGTTTCGTGAGCAACTGGTGAGCGCGGTCGGCTAGGAGAAGTTCGATCTGGTGTTGGAGGATGCTCCACCGACAGTTGCGGTGGAGGCAAAGGCGCCGCCGGCGGATGCGGAGGCGGCGGCGAAGGAGGTGGACAAGTCCTCCTCCGAGTAGAGTAGGATTAGTAGTAGTTTTTCTTATGTTTTCTATGTGTTTTTTTCTTTTTTGTAATATATGTGTTGTTTTTATTTTAATGAAAAATGTCTTTTATGTTCATGAACAATGTGTCCTACAGTACATGCATTAATGAAAAACTCCTCCTTTTATCGAAAAACGTCGCATATGGAAAATTAACACATTAGTAATATTATATCTAATAAATATTAAACACATTAGGACATACGTAGTAGTGTTATATTTCAAAAAATTATGAAAATGAAAAGCTAGACGTGTAACTGTACATCGCATCTGGATGATGCAAATATTAATTAATTTTATTTCTTTTCTCTTCACTAGCTATCATCATGCCCCCCCCCCCCCCCACCGACCTAGCCCTAGGCAGTAGCCCCTCCTGCCTAGGCCCAGAGCCACTTCTTGATAGTGGGTCTCGCAGGCAACCAACGAGGGATGGTCACAACAAAGTATACAAGTCACTTTAAGATGTAATTGAGGGTAATGTGGGGAGGCCTCGCCAGACTCTGCTTGGGAAACGGGTTGATTACTCGAGGCATTCTATCATTGTTGTGGGTCTTGATTTCATTACATCAATGTGGATTACCTCTAGAGATAGCAATAAAGCTTTTTCACCTATTTGTAATTCACGATTTAATCATGAAACGTGCTACTTCTAATGTCAGGATTGCTAAAAGGAAAATTTGGGAAAAGGAACCCATTGTATGGGAAATACTTCAAGAAGTTATGCGGGGGCATCTTGTACTATTGAACAGAGCATCTACAATGCATAGATTAGGCATACATGCCTTCCAACCCACTTTAGTAGAGTGGCGTACTATTTGTTTACATCCATTAGTGTGTAAGGGTTTTAATGCGGACTTTGATGGAAATCAAACGGCTGTTCATCTACCTTTATCCTTGGAAGCTCAAGCAGAAGCCCTTTTACTTATGTTTTCTCATATGAATCTCCTGTCTCCTGCTATTGGAGATCCAATTTGCATGCCAACGCATGACATGCTTATCGGACTTTATGTATTAATGATTGGAAATCGTCGAGGTATTTGTGCAAATAGATATATTAGTTGTATAAACTATCCAAATCAAAAAGTAAATTACAATAATAATAATTACACGAAAGATAAAGACCTCCATTTTTTCTAGTCCCTATGATGCACAGGGAGTTTATAGACGAAAATGAAACGGTTAAACAGTCCCTTGTGGCTCCTATAGAAACTAGATCAACGCGTCTTTGGATTAAGAGAAGTTCTGATTGAAGTTCAATATGAATCTTTTGGGCAACCGAAAAGGAGCCTATATCTCTTTGTGTATATTGTAGGAATAATCAAACTATATAACACAAAGAATACGATCCTAATAGAAATGCATACATTTGGTTCATACGCTACTGGCATGGTAAGAAGAGATTTCTTTTACAAACTAGAGAGGGGCTATCTAAATCCTATATTAAAGGCCTGTGATTGAGGTACCAACTAATCACGTTTCTCCGTAGTAGGGATTAGCTTCCTCCTCAAATGGCTACCCTTGACAAAGGGTAGTGTTGGTATCATAATCTACATGTAGCGGGTATAGTTTAGTGGTAAAAGTGTGATTCGTTCTATAATAACTGAATTTGAAATGACTTAAGGCATCCTTATGTTTTTTTATATTCATATTCCGATGAAAACTTTAGTTCTTATAAAGGGTTTAATCCTTTTCCTCTCAATAGCATATTGAGGAAGAATATACATTCTCGCGATTAGTATCCAAAGACTAATTAAATTTGCATGCAAAATACAAATTTGATTATGAGTACAAGGGCGTGAAGCATAATTTTGTATTGGATTTAGTATTCCAATTGAATAAATATGAGTAAAGGGTCTATGGATGAAAATACAAAAAAGTTTATGTCCAATCGTAACTAAATCTTCTTTTAGTTAAAAAGGAAATAGAAGCCAATAGCTAAAAAACGATAGTTTTGGTTTACTAGAACCTTCAGGATATTGTTTTAGCTTGGTGGAAACCCAACTCTTTTCCTTAGGATCTCTTGAATGAAATTAGGGAGCAAAGTAAGTAGATTAGATAGATATTTAGGAGAATTTATTTCTCCTACTCTGTAGGGATCATCTAGAAAGCGGATTTTTTGTACCTCCAATCCAACTTCAACGTCAAACCAAATGCAATTGATGATTGAGCACTTTGTCACATGTCACTAGAGTGTACGCACGATTACACGGCCTCAACATCGGGTTTAGGGTGCATCTGGACTAACCACATGACCCTCCAAACACTCACGTAATTAGCATACACCTGCAAGAGCAACTATCTAGCCGCATCCTTCGCGTACGAACGACAACGCCGACCAACTTGTACTTTTTGTACTAGGTACAAAGAATTTTCCTTGTCCATGAGCCAATAAACAAGCTCTTCTGATGCGGCAACTAATAATCAGCACGTGATCAACGAGCCTCAAACTATATATATGGAATGTATAGTAAGCAATCTGATTTATCATGCAATCATGCAATCATCAACTCTCAATCATTGGATGTCCATCCTAGGGTGGATTTGTTTTTTCACTTAACTCCCCCATGTGGTGGAGGGGGTTAAGTGAAAAAACGCAACCACCCTAGGATGGACATCGAATGGTTGAGAGTGGATGATTGCATGATTGCATTATAAATCAGATTGCTTACTATACATTCCATATATATAGTTTGAGGCTCGTTGATCACGTGCTAATTATTAGTTGCCGCATCCCCCATGTGGTGGAGGGGGTTAAGTGAAAAAACGCAACCACCCTAGGATGGACATGCAATGGTTGACAGTGGATGATTGCACCATAAATCAGATTGCATACTAGACATTTATATATGACGACCTTTCAACAAAAAGAGAAAAAACACGCATAACGTCATCGTATATGATCATCGACGTCTCTCACACATGCATGTTATAGTTGTCCATGCATGCTACGCTACGCCCCAAACATGTGATCAACAAGCCTCAAACTATATATATATATATATGACGATCTTTCAACAAAAAGAGAAAACTATATATATAACATGTTAGTTGTCACGCCCCAAAAATGATCAACGAGCCTCGAACTATATATGACGATGTTTCAACAAAAAACAGAAAAACACGTAATATTATTGTCATCAAACATGATAGCGAGGTTTTCAAGTGCATGTTACATGTCCATGCCTGCTACACCCCTAACATGATCAACGAGCCTCAAATATGACGATCTTTGAACTGAAAAAAGTGGAACATTGCATATGCCTTGGGCCGGTGGTGGAGCCCTTTGCGTGTCAAACTTAAAAACTGGAACTAAAAAACTGAAACACCGCCGGACGGACCTACAAAGTATGCCAGGTGGGCCACTTGAAAGTGCATCTAGGCATCCCATGTGGGTTTTGGTTGATTTATGACAGACAAATGAGATCCTAACCAAATTGTTAAGATGAGCACAGGTCTTAAAAGAAATTATGAAGAAAGCGCAAAAAGAAAGGAGAATGAGGATCTATATGAAAAAGAGCTCAAGAGCTGAATAGATTAGATCATTGTGTATGAAGTGTGTTGGAGAAACACACCCCAAGAGCTCAATCACATGAAAAGTCACTCACAACACTAATTTATACAGGTCCGGACTGGTCCTATAATATGAAAACTTGTCCGATAACCCCTCTGATCAAAATCGGACAAGTCCTCCCAGTGCGGACTTGTCTGCACAGTCCGAGTCTACAAAGACGAAACTAGTCCGATATCACCACGGACTAGTCCGAGTCTACACAGATCGGACTAGTCCTCCCCAGTACGGATTAGTCCTCAACACTTCACATCTTTGCACAAACATCGGACAAGTTCGATAATATCCGGACTAGTCTGATAACCTCTCTGACTAAAATTGGACAATTACTCCAAATGCGGACTTGTCCCTAAATTACTAAGGAGTTCACCACAGCTGGACTTCTTCGAAAATAACCGGACTGGTCTGAACTTTTCTAGAGCCTAAATTGGACTAGTCCGATCTTCCTGGGAACTTAGGGTTTTCTGCACACCGCACACTGGACTAGTCCGGACTCCACCACAGACTAGCCCAGACCCTCGAAACCCTAATGATAACTTTTGCAAACACCATATAAATAGATGTTCGCGGCCCTACTTTTATCTATATCGACTCCCAGCGCCGTCACACCCTCTAAGATCTTAGAAAACACATCTCTCCATGCATTCCAATGCAAGAAAGATCAAATTATTGAGGATTCATCTTGGATCAAAGGAGAGACACAATTCACATGTTTGAGCTCATGGGTTTGATCTCTAACACACTCCTGTTTTTTTATTATTGATATTAAGAGTGTGTTCTTGGTTGTGTTTTGATTTGTAATCTTGGGGGGGCCCTCAACTTGTGAGAAGGTCCCTTGAACTTGGTGATTTACCCTTGTGATAGTGATAGAGAATTGTCCTTCGTGGCGATTCGACGAGGTTAGGGTTGGTGAAGACCCGATCCTTTCATGGGCTCCTCAACGTGGATGTAGGTTGCCTTTGTGGGAATCGAACCACGAGATAAAAATCTTGTCTTCACTTTGTGCATTTTGTTCTTACTTTTCATGATATCTAGGGTTTTACTTAATCTTGTTCATATTACGTTAAAACATTTAATATAAGGTTGACTTGTGCAACATTCAATTTCATTGAAGCAATACACTCTAGTTACAAGTATATTTCTGCTGCATAGAGTCTAGGATAGAGATAATCCATCAAACTTGATCGATCTGGCCCGCACGCACCGGAGTAGTCTGCACTCTACCAGACTAGTCCGAATTCTTGGTATTTGACCAAGTTGCTAAGTGTTGTAGGTTCCGACTAAAATTCAAAAAGGTCTATTCACCCCCTCCCCCCTCTGGGAAAAATTCAATTGGTATCAGAGCATGACTCTTCGCAAGAGACTAATCGCTCGAAGAGAACATGTCAGACATGAAGGATGTGCACAAGAGTCTCAACCAAGAGAAGGTTGAAGATGAAAAATCTCAAAAATTGGAGAAGATCCTCGATGCCATTCAGGACTTCGAGGATGACGATGAGGAGACACTTGAACTCAAGGCGCTCCTAAGGAAGAAAGCCCTCTCCAAAGGGAAAGTGAAGATCGAGGCCAAGAAGAGGGGGAGTAGTCACACCGACTACTCCCAATATCATTTTAACTACGATCGCTTAAATTCTAACAATAGCCATTATCTATCTATTCGTATAGGAAAAGCCCCTCACCTTGACGGGAATGATTACTCAATGTGGAGGCAAAACATGAAAATGCACTTAATCTCACTCAATCTCAGCTTGTGGCATATTGTGTGTACAGGAATAGATATCCCGGATGACGATGAAGAGCTTACACCAAGCCAAAACAAGCAACTCATCGGAATGCTCAAGCTGCAGCAGTCATCAATCTTCACTAAGTCGGGACGAGTTCACCAAGGTGGATGGACTCGAGATTGCAAAGAAAATCTGGGACACATTGCAAACTGCACATGAAGGAGATCGTCGTGCGCGAGAGGCGAAGATCGAAATGATTGAATGCGAATTGGGAAGATTTGACATAGAAGAGGATGAGTCACCACCGGACATGTACAACCGGTTAAAGGCTCTCACCAACAAGGTTTTATCATATGGAAGTAAGAAGTGGAATGATCATGAGGTAGTGAAGCTCATCCTTAAAGCTTTCATGCCTCGCAATGTTACCCTATGCTCAATGATTAGAGAAAGCCTTGGGTACAAGAAAATTACCCCGGACAAACTACTTGGAAAGATCATCAACTTCGAGATGATGTAGAAGCAAGGTAAACATGTCAAGGAGATTGCTGACCTAACCTCGACAAAGAAGAAAGGGGTTGCCCTAAAATCTACTTGCAAGCCCTTGTCAAAAGAAGCTCGAGAAGCTCAACAAGAAGAGGAAAGTGATGGTGAGAGCAGCGATGTTGACGAAGAGGACATGATCCTCTTTATGAAGAGATTGAAGAAAATGATGAAGAAAGACAAGGGGGAAAATCAAGTGAAGGAAAATACATAGAAAAATCAAGACCGAAGCTGAGGCGGGCATGCTATAACTATGGTGAATATGACCACTTTATAGTTGATTGCCCGTATGAAGAAAACAAGAAGAAAACCTATGAAATGAAGCCTCAACCCAAGAAATTCTTCAAGAAGAAGAAGCAAGCTGCACAAGCGCACCTAGGAAAAGAGTGGGACTCAAATGATGAGTCCTCGTCCGAAGAGGAAGAGGAGATGGCTAGCATAGCCATCGAGAAGACAACTAAGAAGTCCACCCTCTTTCCAAATCTCGACGCATGAAGGGCAACAACACTTGCCTCATGGAGAAGGGAGGTAAACGAAAGGTAACAACAAAATGTACCTCTTCGCATTATTTTGATGGTGATAGTGACAACTATAGTGATCATGAGAACATGCTAGCTGGCTTAGACAAGAAAACTGTTGCGAAAATGAAATTATTGATGGATAAGCTTATTGATAGGGAGGGGATGATTGATTGTCAAGAAGATATGATCATCCTCCAAAAGGAGGAGTATCTCAAGATCAATGAGCTCCTTGAACTTGAAAAGGATCAAAGCAAATCACTTAAACTTGAGTTAGATTCAAGCAAGGAAGCTTGTTTTAAGTTAAGCGACTCAAATGCAATCATCAAGGAAGAACTTGTTAACTTAACCAAAGTTAACAAGATCCTTGAAGTGCAAGTTGAGTCACTCAAACAAAGTGACCCTTCATCCTCTTCAAGCTCGCCCTATCAACCCCTTAAAACTGACACTAGCTTCAAAGACAAGTAAACCTGTACCAAGGACAAGCATCCTTCACAAAGTGGCATATTTGACAAGGAGAAGGTCAAATATGCACGTAGTGCATACTTGGACACAAGACCTCCTAATGTCAAATATGGAATTGGGTATTCCTATGGTGAAAAGCAAAATGCTAGAAACCATAAGAATGACAAGGAGCGCATTGCCTTTGTGAGGGGAAACTTCTCTCAAGCTAGAAAGACTAACGATACTAATAAATCCAAGATAGTTATCACATATGAAAATTGGACTAGTCTGGTCCCTACACGGACAAGTTCTGTTCATGAGCCACAACAAATATTGTTTGGAACTTTTGATGCATCATATGTTTTTATGAAAAGTTTTGGTAAAGTTTATGTTCATTATATTGGGCCACGCCATGGGAACATCAAGTCTCATGTGTGGGTACCCAAATCTCTTGTAACTAACCTCAAAGGACCCAAGCAAGCTTGGGTACCTAAAAAAGGCATGATTTGATTTTGTGGGCCTATTCCTCTGGTGGATCGAAATGGGTGCTAGATAGTGGATGCACCAACCATATAACTAGAGAAAGAATGATGTTCGTTGACTACAAAGAGAATGAGGATCCATACGAGGGCATCTATTTTGGAGACAATAGTCGAGGAAGGGTGCTCGGTACCGGCAAAATTGCAATATCATCTCAACATACTCTTTCTCACATTTTACATGTCGATTCCTTAGATTATAACCTGCTGTCCATATCTCAATTATGTGACAAAGGTTATAATTGCTTGTTTACTAATGAGGGTGTGACCGTCTCTAGAAGGAGTGATGACTTAGTTGCATTCAAGGGTGTGTTGAAGGGAAAGCTTTATCCTGTTGACTTCAACAAACATAAAGCCGAACTTGACACATGCTTGATTGCAAAGACCAACATGGGTTGGTTGTGGCATAGATGGCTAGCACGTGTGGGTATGAGGAATCTTCAAAAACTCCTTAAGGGCAATCACATCTGAGGTTTAAAGGATGTTCTTTTTGAGAAAGACAGGCCTTGTAGTGCGTTCCAAGCCGGGAAGCAAGTAGGAGCACCTCATCCAGCGAACAACATCATGACTACAACAAGACCGCTCGGGCTACTTCATATGGACGTTTTCGGTCCAATTGCTTACATAAGCACCGCGTGGTAACAAATATGGCTAAGTAATTGTTGATACTTTTCGCGCTTCACTTGAGTATTCTTTTTGCATGATAATACAAAAACTCAAGGAACCCTCAAGAAGTTTCTCAAGCGTGCCCAAAATGAGTTCTCATTGATGATCAAGAACATACGAAGCGACAATGGCACGGAGTTCAAGAACACTCAAGTTGAGGAGTACCTATATGAAGAAGGTATAAAGCATGAGTTTTCAGCACCTTGTTCCCCTCAACAAAACGGAGTTGCCGATAGGAAGAACCGAACCCTCATAGAGATGGCGAGAACAATGCTCGATGAATACAAGACCTGGGTTCGGTTTTGGGCGGATGCGGTTAACACCGCTTGCCACGCCATAAACCGAATCTACCTTCATCGACTACTCAAGAAGACATCATTTGAGCTACTCACAGGTAACAAACCAAATATTTCCTATTTTTGTGTTTTCGGTTCTAAGTGCTACATTTTGAACAAGAAGCCCGGGACTTCAAAGTTCGCTTCGAAGTCCGATGAAGGTTTCTTGCTTGGTTATGATTTGAACTCTAACTCCTATCGTGTCTTCAACAAGACCTTCGGACTTGTTGAAGTAGCACGTGGCATAGTGTTCAATAAAACTAACGGCTCTCAAGAAGATCAAGTTGATCCATGTGTGCTAGATAGAGAATAAGCTCCATGTCAAGCATTGAGCAGAATGGCGTTGGGCGATATTCGACCACAAGCGCCGCCTCCAAATGCAAATGAAGAAGATGAACCACAAGTGGAGGTAAACGATCAAGGGGGAGCTTCCACACAATATCAACATGAAGAAGATGAAGATGATCAACAAGTCAATGAGGGCAACCATCTAGGGGGAGTAGAAGATGATCATGAAGACTCAAGACCACAAGTGCCACACCCAAGAGTACACCAATGCGTCCAAAGAGATCATCCCATCGACAACATAATCTGGGACATTCAAAAGAGAGTAACTACTATATCTCGAATTGCTAATTTTTGTGAACATTACTCTTTTGTATCCTTTTTGGAACTGCAGAGGATTGAGGATGCATTGAAGGATCCAGACTGGGTGGTGGCGATGCAAGAAGAACTTAACAACTTCAAGCAGAACAAAGTGTGAGAACTCGTTGAAAGACCCAAGTTCAACGTTGTCAGAACCAAATGGGTCTTCCGCACCAAACAAGACAAACACGGGGTGGTGACAAGGAACAAGGTGCAACTTGTGGCCAAAGGATATTCACAAGTTGAAGGTTTGGATTTCGATGAAACCTTTGCTCCCGTAGCTAGGCTTGAATCTATTAGAATATTACTTCCATATGCTACTCACCATGATTTCAAGCTCTATCAAATGGAAGTGAAAAGCGCCTTCCTCAACGGACCAATCAAGGAGGAGTTGTATGTGGAGCAACCCCCCGAATTTGAAGATGAAGAGTTCCCCGACCACGTCTTTAAATTGCGTAAGGCTCTCAACAGCCTCAAACAAGCTCTTAGAGATTGGTATGAGTGTCTTAGAGATTTCTTAATTGAAAATGGTTTTAAGATTGGTAAAGCAGATTATAAGTTGTTCACAAAGCACTTTGACAATGATCTTTTTATTTGTCAAATTTATGTTGATGACATTATGTTTGGTTCAACTAACAAATCCTTTTGTGAAGAATTTAGTAAGATTATGACAGATAGATTCGAGATTTCTATGATGGGAGAGCTAAAATACTTCCTGGAATTCCAAGTGAGGCAACAAAAGGAAGGGACGTTCATAAGCCAAACTAAGTATACTCAAGACATACTCAAGAAGTTTGAAAAGGACAAGGCAAAGCCTATAAAGACTCCCATGGAAACAAACGGACGCTTGGATCTCAATGAAGATGGACCAAGCGTGGATCAAAAGGTATATCGCTCCATGATTGGATCTCTACTTTACTTATGTGCATCTAGGCCAGACATTATGTTGAGTGTGTGTTTGTGTGCAAGGTTTCAAGCCAACCCAAAAGAGTGTCATTTGACAGCCGTAAAAAGAATCTTGCGGTGTTTAGTTCATACACTGAACCTAGGCCTTTGGTATCCTAAAGGTTACAAATTCAATCTCATTGGATACTCTGATGCAGATTATGCCGGATGCAAAGTAGATAGAAAAGCACCTCTGGTACATGCCAATTTCTAGGTAGATCCCTAGTTTCTTGGTACTCCAAGAAATAAAAATCCATTTCCTTATCCACGGCCGAAGCAGAGTATGTCGCGGCCGGGATTTGTTGTGCACAACTCCTTTGGATGCGACAAACTCTAAGGGATTATGGTGACAATATGAGCCGTATTATACTCCTTTGTGATAATGAGAGTGCTATTAAGATTGCCCATAACCCTGTTGAGCACTCTAGGACCAAACGTATAGACATCCGGCATCACTTTTTTAGAGACCACTCAATGAAAGGAGACATAGCTATTTCCCATGTCAACACTGAAAAACAACTAGTCGACATATTTAACAAGCCACTTGATGAAAAATGTTTTTGCGAGCGCCGTACGGAACTCAATATCCTTGATGCTCGGAATGTGGCTTGAAGACTTGCATACCTGTATGGACTCTTAAAAATATATTGTTTGAGTTGCAAAAATCATCTTTCTCAATTTTCTCCAAAAACTATTTCAACTACTTGATCTTGATGAATTATGGTCATTGCTTGATTGTTGTATGCTTACTGATCATATTCATCAAGAGTACTTGATTGTTTTGGCCCCCCTATTTTCTTTATAAGAACCTTCGAAGATATACGAATGGGCTAAACTAATCTGTTTTGGTGCTCACGGACTAGTATGTGGTTATCCGGACTAGTCCGCACACTGCAGACTAGTCCGCAAAGTGTCTGGTAGTCCGGACTAGTCCGGCCAACCCCGGACTAGTCCGATTTTTCGACTCCATAACCCTAGCCACCGCCAAAACCTAATCTTCTACATCCTCACAACATGCCCCACACTCTCTCTCCTCGCTCAAGTGCTACCAAGGCAATTTCCTTGCTTCTCCATCAAATCCCTCCAAGTTTGGGTGGAAATCGATCTCCATTGCATATGGATTGAAGACCATGGACTTGTCTGCACCTTCAACCCCTCCATCTCCAAGAATCAAGGATCTTTGGTAAAAATTCCTCCCAAACCCTATAAATCATGATTTTCTTCATTGTTTACTAAATAGCCTAGTTTCCCTCCGTTAATACATGCCTCCTTACTGTATTACATTTACCATGAACTAGTTTTGCATTGGGAATCACCATTTTTCGTCTAGTTAGGGTTTGAGGTGATGAACACCATACTAGTCCGGTCTATGTACGGACAAGTCCGGACCCCTGGACTAGTCCGTACCTGTACACCAGACATGTCCGATTTTTAACTGATCTCAACCCTAATTTCTCATTCCTCAATGCACTTCCTTATCATGAATTCTTATAGATACATTGTGCAATGCTCTCTCAGGACAATGTCGAACAAGAACATCTTCAACTTTGAAGATGAGATGGAACAAGACTTGTTGCCGCGTGCCTCAGGGTCTCGTGCTCAAAAGAGGCAAGAAGCCTGCACCTACCCCACCTCAGGTGTGTCGCAAGGTGCTCACCAAGAAGCGTGCGTCCAAAGCCAAGGACGCAATTGGCTCTAGCTGAGCGACACTTCGCCAAGTGAAGGTCATAGGAAAAGAGATTGTTTCGGGCCCAGTCGGCCCTCTCAAGATGCATGCTCCGAGGCAGGGAAACAGAGATCCCCCTGAGGAAATGTTCAATGGCAAGAGAAGCGATACTGCTTCCAAACTCAGATTTGTGGATTGCTACAGCCAAACCAAGAAGGCTGCTAATGCTAGGTTTTGGAGCAATTTTCATGCAGACTTCTACAGCTCGGAATACCTAAGCATGAAGACTTTGGTGGTCTGCAGCTAGTGGAACGATTGAGATCACTTTGAGAGAAAGAGCTGTAAAGCATTTGATCATGTGGTAGAGGCTGCTGCCAGGCATGGACTGAAGGACCTTTTCGCCTTCAAATTTATTTGGAATGATGAGATCATTTCTCAGTTCTATGCCACTTGTTTCTTTGCTAGTGATGAGGAGCAAAGGGTGACTTGGATGACTCATGGATCCAAGTACACTATCACTTATGATGATTTTGCAAGACTCCTTCACCTAGAAGACACCGGCGACAATGAGTTGACTATCCACAACATCAGTGCATTGGGAAGGATAAAATGGACTTCCTTTATGACACTACCATGAAGTACAACCCTTCCTCAACCTAGAACATGAAGCCCTTCTCAGGGTTCTAAACGGGGTTCTGTGGAAGACAATAGCACCAAAAGATGGGGATGCAGGAAGTGTCCAAGGTTACTTGAGGACCTTGATGAAAGTTGTAAGCAAGAACAAAAAGTTTGACATCTTTGACTATATCTAGAATGATATGGTCAACATCTCCTGCACGCCGAACAGATCCTGTGGCAATGCCCCCTACTTGATGTTCATGATTGAGAAGGTCACAGGGATTGAGTTCGTGAAGGATGTGGAGCACACTCCCTTGAGGCCCCAGAAGCCTCCAAAAGCCAATGTCCAATCTTCCCCATCTCCAGTGTCGAGTGAAGAGGCTTCAAGGAAAGCTAGAGGAGATGAGAGGAAAACCCCTCCACTAGGGCCCCTCACCAAAAAAGGTCTCCTATTGGAATCCTGAAGTACTTGGCAGCAATATTTGCCTCATACAAGAAGGCTGAAGTGAATACTCACAAGTTGAACAAGGTGAGGAAGGCAGATATGAGATATGTCAAAGAAAATGTCAAGCATATTTGCCAGAAGTTGGAGATCGAGCCTATTGGATCCCCAGTCATCTTTGAAGATTCGGCCTCTGATTTCACTGAGCTCGGACCTTTGACTCCCTCAGAGCTTGCTTACTTTGGCATTGGGGGCACTTCGAGTGGGTCTGCTCCTCCTCCTCCACAGCCGGAAGATGAAGATGAAGATGAGGAGAGAACCGACAGCGAGGAATGAGCCACTAGATCCCTATCCTCCTTCTTTTTGGTTTCTTGATGCCAAATGGGTGGAGATTGAGGGGGAGTCACTAGATTCTAGCTGTAGGTTGAAAGATGAGTGCTTCATTTGTGTATCTTTTTGTGTATCTCTTGGGTTGTAAAACTTTAATACTGTTATCTCTATCTTTGTTATTGTGTTGTGATGGAATGACTTTGCTTATGTTATGGAAATGTTTTGCCTTGAAATGGACATATATGCTTGATATTGGTATTTTAATGTCAATCACTTCATTCTCATCGCGTTTATTGCTCACACTCACGTAGGTTTACAACCACCATAAATAGTGCACAAATGACGTATGTTTTCATTGCTTAACTTGTACCTAACTCATATGTGCATACTTTATGAAAATTCTGTATTTTTATCATGTTTTGTAAAACCTCAATTGGTTGTCATCAATCACAAAAAAGGGGGAGATTGAAAGTGCATCTATGCATCCCTTGTGGGTTTTGGTTGATTTATGACAAACTAATGAGATCCTAAACAAATTGTTGAGATGAGCGCAGGTCTTAAAAGAAATTATGAAGAAAGCGCAAAAAAAAGGAGAATGAGGATCTATATGAAAAAGAGCTCAAGAGCTGAATAGATTAGATCATTGTGTATGGAGTGTGTTGGAGAAACACACCCCAAGAGCTCAATCACAAGAAAACTCACTCACTGCACTAATTTATGCAGGTCCAGACTAGTCCGATAATATCCGGACTAGTCCGATAACCCCTCTGTTCAAAATCGGACAAGTCCTTCCAGTGCGGACTTGTCTGCACAGTCCGAGTCTACACAGACCGGACTAGTACGATATTACCACGAACTAGTCTGATATCTTTCTGACGAAGATCGGACTAGTCCTCCCCAGTGCGGACTAGTCCTCAACACTTCATAACTTTGCACAAACATCAGACAACTCCGATAATATCCAGAATAGTACGATAACCTCTCTAACTAAAATCGGACAAGTCCTTCAAATGCGGACTTGTTCCCAATTCACTAAGGAGTTCACCACATCGGGACTTGTCCGAAGATAACCAGACTAGTTTGTACTTTTCCAGAGCCTAAATCGGACTAGTCCGTCCTAAGTCAGACAAGTCTGATCTTCCTGAGAACTTAGGGTTTCCTGCACACCGCACACCAGACTAGTCCGGACTCCACCACGAACTAGTCCGGACCCCCGAAACCCTAACAGTAACTTTTGGAGACACCATATTAATAGATGTGCATGACCCTACTTTTATCTCTCTCAGCTCCCAACGCCGTCACTGTAACACCCTAAATTTTCACATCATGCATTGCATACATGATCATGCATTAAACACTAGTAGAATAAAAGAAAAATAATAAAACATGCATATACAAATATGTGTAGCAAAAGAAGGAAAAGAAAATAATAGTTATAGCCTAAAACTTGTAATAAGGAATAAGTATAAAAATAATAATAAAAATATATATAAATATATATATATAAATAATATATATAACAATATATAAAAATAAATAAAGTAATAATAATATATTTTATAATAATTAATAATATATAATATATCTAATAATATATATATATAAAATATATATAATAAATTATATAATAAAAGAAAGTAAAAAAAGGTAAAATAAATAAATGTAAATTATAACATAATAATAATACTAAAAAAAGAAGAAAGAAAAAAAAAAGAGAAAAAAGAAAAAGGGCCAACTCGGCGGCCAGGCCAGTGGCCCAGCCGACCGAGCGCCCCGCGCCCCAGTCCCGCCTGGGCCCCGCGCCAAGGCCGCGACCCCACTCCCGCCAGCGCCCGGCCTCCCGCTGGCCCCGACGCTCCCGCCCGCCGTACGCCTCCCGCCCGCCCCCGGTACGACTCCGCCCCGGTCCCCCAAGTCCCGATCCCGCCCGCTCCCGATTCCAGCGCCGAGCCCCACCCGCGATACCGCCCGCCGCCCCTATAAAAAGGGACCGAAGGCCCCCGACCCCGACGCCAGAAGCGCTCCAGGAAGAACCCTAGCCGCCGGGAAAACGCCAGGGACCAGAGAGCTGCGCCCAGGGAAGAAAAAAGGAGAAAAAGAAGGGGAAGAAGAGGAAGAAAAAGAGGAGGGCGCCACCGTTCGCCGGAGATCGTCGTCGACATCGCGCCGCCGTCGTCGTGCCGCCGGAGAACGCATCTACTTCGTCTACGCATTGTCCCCATCCCGCGATCATCGAAGCCATCACATCTACGGTAGGCCGTATTCCCGATGCGAATTTTAGCGATCATATTGAATCTAATAGGCGTGAATTGATTTTAGTTGCACCATAATTTTATTTTCAGCAGCATTAATCCACCCTAAAACCCCCGTAAACTCATAGGAACACGTATGAACTACTCGCATCTAATTAATAAACAACCGTAGTTAATTAATTATTGAATTGTGCATGCATACATGTCATTGCATGTTGATTATTTTGTGTGCATCATGTTGATTGTATATGTTTTCTTGTATGTATGATCACGCGTAGAGGATCCTGCTCAAGAGGCCGCATACGAGGATTTTCAAAATCAAGACTTTGAAGCGCTTGAGCAACCCCATCCGTCGGAGCAAGGCAAGTGTCCTTGAAGCATATTGATCCTGTTTTAATAAATGTTTTGTTTGCGAACTTGCATGCTTGCGTCAAATTGATGGGAATCCTATGGTAGGAAGTTTACTAGTTTTGTTTGACCACCCTTGTCACCTGGAATTTATGGTAGAGAGTCGGGAAGGGTTTTTACTTTTTGCTTCGCTTAATTAATTGGGATGGAAAACAACATTACACATTTAAATATGCATCAATGATATTCTGGTCAATGTGAACTGGTCAATATGATGGGTGATCTAAGAAAGCATGGTTTTGTGGATGGGTTGGATGTTATGGTGGTTTGCTTGCTTTAGATCTAAGGACTGGTTCATGCGAGAATATGCCAGGTCAACAGTGCCACCACAAGGCCAAGTATGGGTGCGGCGTAGCTGAATAATTAGGAGTGCTGCTAGTATTGTATGGACCATTGGATGGCACGGGGAATGGGAGTCGAGGAGGACTGCCCTGGGATCCGCATGGCACACGAGGGGGCCCGTGGGTGGGAGAATGGAGATTCAAGCCTGCCAGTGAAACCTTAGTGGGCCCGTACATACTAGTAGTCCCTTTTGAAAGGCTATTTTGTGATCTCTTGGCCACACACCTACAGAAGTGTGAGATGGCACAATGGAGGTTTCTTAGTCATCGAAAGGTGACGAAATCACAAACATGTGGGTAAAGTGGTACAACCTCTGCAAAGTGTTAAAAACTATCATGATAGCCGTGCTCCCGGTTATGAGCGCCTGGATGACCTACATGATTAGAGTTGAATTGGGATTTGGGATGGTTATGGTTGATTTATGGTTATGGTTGGTAATGGTTATGGTTGGTTTATGGTTATGGTTGGTAATGGTAATGGTTATGGTTTATGGTCATGGATATGAATTTGAGTTATGGTAATTGGACATGGATAATGGTGATGTTGGCAATAATTTGATATGGTTTATATTTTGCTAATATGATGGTTATGATGGGATTGTTTCACATAGACATAGTATAATGCTTTTCAAATGTTTTACTGTACTTTTCAGCACTTAGCCATTATTACATTCGTCATTTGAATTAGCCACATGTCATACTTTCCACACTTGCTGAGTACGACATGTACTCACCCTTGCAATACCCCCAACAGCTACTGGAGACAATTGGGAGTACCCTGAGGATCACATGGAGTACTAGGTTGCGTAACGCCGTCAATTGCCTGTGGATTGGAGTCGTACTGTTTAGTTTATTTTCCGCTGCAATTATTTAGAGTTTTATTATTCGTGAACTATTGGATTATTGTAATAAAGTACTTATTTAATAGTTAAGACGTGGTTAAATTCTGTATATCGTTTGTGATGCAACCGTATATGTGTGATGAACTTCCTGGGCACACATATGCGTTACGATTGGTTCACTTTCGGAATCGGGTGTCACAGATTGGTATCAGAGCCACAGGTTGACCGTAGGACGCAACCTAGATAGAATGGACACTTTAGAGCACATAAGAGCACTCAGGAATCCATTTGATATTGTTGGTGTGCTGTTTGATATATATATTGTTTGCTTGTGTGCTTAATAGAGGATTTTGGGATGCTTTAGCATTGCCATGTCCACCTAGGCTAGTATAGCTAGTTGGTTAGCTTCATATCCCTTGATGCATATAGTTGGGACGTTTCTTTCCAAATTCTAAATCCTTCTGTCCCCACCTTTCTTTCGCCAACAGATGGTGAGAACTCGTAACCAGAGGGATGCCAATGATGAGGAGGAGCGCAATGAAGTACCTCATAACAACCAGGGACATGCTCATGGAGCTATCAATATTGAACAACTGTTAGCTATGCAGAACCAGCTCATGCAGACCATGATACAGACCATGGGACAGCTGCAAGCTGGCAACAACAATCAGCCTCATATACCGCCCCCACCACCACCCCCGCCACACCACAACCGTTTGGGAGAGTTCATGAGGACCAGACCGCCTACCTTTGCACAAGCCACAGACCCAATGGAAGCTGATGATTGGCTGAAGTCCGTTGAAAAGAAACTTGCTATTGTCCAGTGCACTGATAGGGAGAAGGTTCTCTTTGCATCACATCAACTAGTTGGAGCAGCCGCTGACTGGTGGGAAGCTCTTTGCAATGCTCATGATAATCAGGAGACAATCACTTGGGCTGAGTTTAAGCAGAGTTTCCGTTCCCACTATGTACCTGAAGGAGTTATGATACTGAGAAGACAAGATTTTGAAAATCTCAGGCAAGGAAGGATGAGCGTGAGTGAGTATCTCAACAAATTCACTCAATTGTCAAGATATGCTCCAGAAGACATCAAAACTGATAGTAGGAAGCAATATCTGTTTATGAGGGGTCTCAACAATGAAATTCAAGTCCAGTTGCTCAATACTGATTATCCAAACTTCCAAAAGCTGGTTGACAAGGCTATTGTGGTTGAGAACAAGATTCGTGAGATGGAGCAGGACAACAAGAGGAAGATGCCACATCATGGACCGCAGCAAGGAAGCAATGTTCGCCCCCGCTATGCACCACCTACTGCACCACACTACAACCCATCTGCCCCTGCATACCGCGCTGCTTATCCGCCCCGCCCAAATCAGCCACCACAACAACGCCCCGCCATGCAAGCGCCTCGCTATCCTCTGCCACCTGCGCCGCGTCCTAACATGGCGGCGAATGCTCAAAACCAGTTGCGACCAAACTTCCCTAATGCTACGGTTGGTAAGACATGCTATGCGTGTGGAGAACCCGGACACTTTGCAAGTCAATGCCCCAAGAGAAACTATGGACCTATGAACAATGCACCAAGGCCAAATCACCCGCGACCAAATGGAGGAGCACCACAAGGCAACCGTGGACAGCAGAATTTTGCTCGTGGCAATGTGAATCATGTCTCTACTGAGGAAGCCCAGCAAGCTGATGACGTCGTGATTGGTATCTTTCTCGCCAACTCCAACCCCGCGACTGTTTTATTTGACTCGGGAGCATCTCATTCATTCATATCGTCAAAGTATGTTGCCAAATACAATTTGCCTATATCTCATATGAAGCAAACTATGCTAGTAAGTTCTCCTGGCGGAGAAATGAGGACAAATATAGTATGTCCGAAAGTAAGCATTAAAATAAGGGGGGTAGACTTTCTCGCAAACCTCATAGTCTTGGACTCCCAAGGAATAGACATAATACTTGGAATGGACTGGATGAGCAAGTATAATGGAGTCATTCAATGTGCCGAGAGGATTGTGCAGTTGACAAGTGAACATGGTACACGCATCGAAGTTGAGGCAGCCCAACCTGCAAGAGAGAAAGTGATGTTGAATCACGTGGAAGAAGTGACATTGGAAAGCATTCCGATCGTTCGCGAGTACCCGGATGTGTTTCCAGATGAGTTGCCAGGTATGCCACCTGATTGTGACATAGAATTCGCCATTGAATTGATACCCCGAACTGCACCTATAGCTAAGAGGCCGTATAGGATGCCTCCTAAGGAGTTAGCAGAGCTCAAGAAGCAAATTCAAGAGAAGCTAGAGAAGGGTTTTATATGCCCAAGCTCATCCCCGTGGGGAGCCCCAATGCTCTTCGTAGATAAGAAGGATGGAACCTAGAGGATGTGTATGGACTATAGGTCTCTCAACGAAGTGACAATTAAGAACAAGTACTCACTGCCCCGTATAGAGGATTTGTTCGACCAAATGAAGGGTGCCTGTATCTTCTCCAAGATCGACTTGCGGTCAGGATACTTCCAAATGAAGATTAGACCATCGGATATACCCGAGACAGCATTTCGGACACGATATGGATCTTATGAGTACACCGTCATGTCATTTGGATTGACGAACGCGCCTGCGTACTTTATGTATCTCATGAATAAGGTCTTCATGGAATATCTGGATAAGTTCGTTGTAGTGTTCATTGATGATATTATGATCTACTCGAAGGATGAGAAGGAACATGAGGAACACTTGAGGCTTACACTGCAGAAATTGAGGGAGCATCAATTGTATGCCAAGTTCAGTAAATGTCAATTTTGGTTACGGGAAGTTTCTTTCTTAGGCCATATTATTTCCGGAGGAGGAGTATCAGTTGACCCAGGGAAGGTGAGAGATGTGCTTAAGTGGGAACCGCCACAGAATGTCAAGGAGAGTCGGAGTTTCCTTGGAATGGCCGGATATTACCGCCGATTCATAAAGGATTTTTCCAAGATATCCAAGCCTATGACCGAATTACTCATGAAAGGGAAGGCATTCCGATGGACTCAAGCTTGTCAGGATAGCTTTGAGGAGTTAAAGAAAAGGTTGACAACCGCGCTGGTGTTAGTATTACCGGACGTGAGCAAGAGTTTTGATATATATTGTGATGCATCAAGACAAGGATTAGGATGTGTGCTCATGCAAGAAGGCCAAGTGGTAGCTTATGCATCGAGGCAACTAAAGAAACATGAGTTGAATTATCCTACACACGACCTTGAACTCGCAGCCGTGGTACACGCCTTGAAGATATGGAGACACTATGTTTTTTGTCACCGATGTGAGATTTATACGGATCACAAGAGTCTCAAGTACATATTAACGCAAACGGATCTGAATCTGAGGCAACGCCGATGGTTGGAGCTTATCAAGGATTATGACGTGGGAATCAACTATCACCCAGGGAAGGCCAATGTAGTGGCCGATGCCTTGAGCCGAAAAGGAGTAAGTCATCAACTCACAATACGAGAGCTGCCATCTGAGTTATGCAAGGAGTTTGAACGGTTGAACCTTGGATTCATAAATGAGATGGGAACGATGGAAGTCAACCCAACATTAGAGCAGGAAATACGGGAAGGACAGACAAAGGACAAGGAAATACAGGAAATCAAGGAAAGGACCCAAGAAGGAAAGGAATTCAGATTTGATGAGGACGAACAAGGTACCTTATGGCTTGGAAAGAGGATTGTGGTACCTAATGTCAGGCATATTCGAGAAACAATATTGAAGGAGGCACATGACTCGCCTTACTCGATTCATCCTGGCTGTACGAAAATGTACAAGGACTTAAAGACATGTTATTGGTGGGCCAGCATGAAAAAGGACATAGCCGAATATGTTGCACTTTGTGATGTGTGCCGACGAGTGAAAGCTGAACATCAAAGGCCAGCCGGATTGTTACAACCACTAAAGATCCTGGAGTGGAAGTGGGAAGAGATTGATATGGACCTTATAGTTGGATTACCGCGAACTCAGTCCGGCTATGATTCAATATGGGTTATTGTGGATTGATTGACAAAATCAGCTCATTTCATCCCTGTCAAGACCACATATACCACCGCGAAGCTAGCAGAATTGTATATGGAGCATATTGTGTGTCGACATGGAGTACCGAAGAAGATAGTCTCGGATAGAGGTTCTCAATTTACCTCCAGATTTTGGCAAAAATTGCATGAAGCAATGGGAACAAGGTTGAACTTCAGTTCGGCGTATCACCCTCAAACAGATGGACAAACTGAGAGGACCAACCAAATTTTAGAGGACATGTTACGAGCTTGTGCTTTAAAGCATGGGAAAAGTTGGGATAAAAGTTTGTCGTACACCGAATTCTCTTACAACAATAGCTACCAAGCAAGTTTGAAAATGTCACCCTATGAAGCACTATACGGAAGGAAGTGTAGGACTCCTTTGTTTTGGAAAGAAACCGGAGAGAATCAAGTGTTTGGTCCCGACGTGTTACAAGAAGCTGAAAGGCAAGTCCAAATAATACGGGAAAACTTAAAGGCTGCCCAGTCTCGATAGAAAGGTTATGCTGATAATAGGCGAAGGAGTCTGACTTTTGAAGTTGGAGATTTTGTATACCTCAAAGTGTCACCTATCAGAGGTCAGCGACGGTTTAACGTCAAAGGAAAACTGGCACCACGTTACATCGAACCATTCAAGATTTTGGACAAACGAGGAGGAGTGGCATACTGACTTGAGCTGCCGACGTATCTCTCCGATGTACACGACGTATTTCACGTCTCTCAACTCAAGAAGTGTCTCAGGGTACCGGAAGAACAAGTGCCGATGGACGAGTTAGAACTTCAAGAGGATTTGTCCTATGTCGAGCAACCTATCAAGATTTTGGATATGAAGGAAAGGGTCACGAGAAATAAGAGGATCCGTTGGTGCAAAGTGCAATGGAAACACCATACGGAAGCTGAAGCTACATGGGAACGTGAAGAAGACCTGAAGGCAGAATTCCCTCACCTTTTCTCCACGCTATCGAATCTCGAGGGCGAGATTCACTTTAAGGGGGGTAGGTTTGTAAGACCCTAAATTTTCGCATCATGCATTGCATACATGATCATGCATTAAACACTAGTAGAATAAAAGAAAAATAATAAAACATGCATATACAAATATGTGCAGCAAAAGAAGGAAAAGAAAATAATAGTTATAGCCTAAAACTTGTAATAAGGAATAAGTATAAAAATAATAATAAATATATATATAAATATATATATATATAAATAATATATATAACAATATATAAAAATAAATAAATTATTAATATTAATAATATATATTATAATAATTAATAATAGATAATATATATAATATAAATAATAATATATATAAAAAATATATATAATAAATTATATAATAAAAGAAAGTAAAAAAAGGTAAAATAAATAAATGTAAATTATAAAATAATAATAATACTAAAAAAAGAAGAAAGAAAAAAAAAGAGAAAAAAGAAAAAGGGCCAACCCGGCGGCCAGGCCAGCGGCCCAGCCGACCGAGCGCCCCGCGCCCCAGCCCCGCCTGGGCCCCGCGCCAAGGCCGCGACCCCACTCCCGCCAGCGCCCGTCCTTCCGCTGGCCCCGACGCTCCCGCCCGCCGTACGCCTCTCGCCCGGCTCGGTCGCCGCCACCGGTACGACTCCGCCCCGGTCCCCCGAGTCCCGATCCCGCCCGCTCCCGATTGTAGCGCCGAGCCCCACCCGCGATACCGCCTGCCGCCCCTATAAAAAGGGACCGAAGGCCCCCGACCCTGACGCCAGAAGCGCTCCAGGAAGAACCCTAGCGGCCGGGAAAACGCCAGGGACCAGAGAGCTGCGCCCAGGGAAGAAAAAAGGAGAAAAAGAAGGGGAAGAAGAGGAAGAAAAAGAGGAGGGCGCCACCGTTCGCCGGAGATCGTCATCGACATCGCGCCGCCATCGTCGTGCCGCCGGAGAACGCATCTACTTCGCCTACGCATTGTCCCCATCCCGCGATCATCGAAGCCATCACATCTACGGTAGGCCATGTTCCCGATGCGAATTTTAGCGATCATATTGAATCTAATAGGCGTGAATTGATTTTAGTTGCACCATAATTTTATTTTCAGCAGCATTAATCCACCCTAAAACCCCCGTAAACTCATATGAACACGTATGAACTACTCGCATCTAATTAATAAACAACCATAGTTAATTAATTATTTAATTGTGCATGCATACATGTCATTGCATGTTGATTATTTTGTGTGCATCATGTTGATTGTATATGTTTTCTTGTATGTATGATCACGCGTAGAGGATCCTGCTCAAGAGGCCGCATACGAGGATTTCCAAAATCAAGACTTTGAAGCGCTTGAGCAACCCCATCCGTCGGAGCAAGGCAAGTGTCCTTGAAGCATATTGATCCTGTTTTAATAAATGTTTTGTTTGCGAACTTGCATGCTTGCGTCAAATTGATGGGAATCCTATAGTAGGAAGTTTACTAGTTTTGTTTGACCACCCTTGTCACATGGAATTTATGGTATAGAGTCGGGAAGGGTTTTTACTTTTTGCTTCGCTTAATTAATTGGGATGGCAAACAACACTACACATTTAATTATGCATCAATGATATTCTGGACAATGTGAACTGGTCAATATGATGGGTGATCTAAGCAAGCATGGTTTTGTGGATGGGTTGGATGTTATGGTGGTTTGCTTGTTTTAGATCTAAGGATCGGTTCATGCGAGAATATGCCAGGTCAATAGTGCCACCACAAGGCCAAGTATGGGTGCGGCGTAGCTGAATAATTAGGAGCGCTGCTAGTATTGTATGGAACATTGGATGGCGCTGGGAATGGGAGTCGAGGAGGACTGCCCTGGGATCCGCATGGCACACGAGGGGGCCCGTGGGTGGGAGAATGGAGATTCAAGCCTGCCGGTGAAACCTTAGTGGGCCCGTACATACTAGTAGTCCCTTTTGAAAGGCTATTTTGTGATCTCTTGGCCACACACCTACGGAAGTGTGAGATGGCACAATGGAGGTTTCTTAGTCATCGAAAGGTGATGAAATCACAAACATGTGGGTAAAGTGGTACAACCTCTGCAGAGTGTTAAAAACTATCATGATAGCCGCGCTCCCGGTTATGAGCGCCTGGATGACACATGATTAGAGTTGAATTGGGATTTGGGATGGTTATGGTTGATTTATGGTTATGGTTGGTAATGGTTATGGTTGGTTTATGGTTATGGGTTGGTAATGGTAATGGTTATGGTTTATGGTCATGGATATGAATTTGAGTTATGGTAATTGGACATGGATAATGGTGATGTTGGCAATAATTGGATATGGTTTATATTTTGCTAATATGATGGTTATGATGGGATTGTTTCACATAGACATAGTATAATGCTTTTCAAATGTTTTACTGTACTTTTCAGCACTTAGCCATTATTACATTCGTCATTTGAATTAGGCACATGTCATACTTTCCACACTTGCTGAGTACGACATGTACTCACCCTTGCAATCCCGCCAACAACTACTGGAGACAATTGGGAGTACCCTGAGGATCACGTGGAGTACTAGGTTGCGTACCGCCGTCAATTGCCTGTGGATTGGAGTCGTACTGTTTAGTTTATTTTCCGCTGCAATTATTTAGAGTTTTATTATTCGTGAACTATTGGATTATTGTAATAATGTACTTATTTAATAATTAAGACGTGGTTAAATTCTGTATATCGTTTGTGATGCAACCGTATATGTGTGATGAACTTCCTGGGCACACATATGCGTTACGCTTGGTTCACTTTCGGAACCGGGTGTCACAGTCACACCCTCCAAGAGCTTAGAAAGCATATCTCTCCATGTAATCCAACGCAAGAAAGATCAAATTCTTGAGGATTCATGTTGGATCAAAGGAGAGATATGATTCACACGTTTGAGCTCTTGAGTTTGATCTCTAACACACTCCTGTTGTTTCATTGTTGATCTTAAGAGTGTGTTCTTGGTGGTGTTTTGATTTGTAATCTTGGGGAGCCCTCAACTTCTGAGGAGGCCCCTTGAACTTGGTGATTTACCCTTGTGATAGTGAAGGAGAATTGGCCTTCGTGGTGATTGGACGAGGTTAGGGTTGGTGAAGACCTGGTCCATTCGTGGGCTCCTCAACATGGATGTAGGTTGCCTTTGTGGGAACCGAAGCACAGGATAAAAATCTTGTGTCTTTACTTTGAGCATTTTGTTCTTACTTTTCATTGATATCTAGGGTTCTACCTGATCTTGTTCATATTACGTGAAAACATTGAATATAAGGTTAACTTGTGCAACATCCAGTTTCATAGAAGTATTACACTCTAATTACAAGTATATTTCCGTTGCATAGAGTCTAGGATAGAGATAATTGATCAATCTTGATCGATCTGGTCCACACAAACTGGACTAGTCTGCACTCTACCAGACTAGTATAATTTCCTAGTATTTGATCAAGTTGCTATGTGTTGTAGGTTCCGACTAAAATTCAAAAAGGCCTATTCACCCCCCCCCCCCCATGCCCCTCGCTAGGCCACATTCACCACTGCATACCCACGACCCTTTGCGTGTCAAATAAAAAAACTCCCTGTGAAGCCGAGATGGGACGCGTCGAGCCAAATCCGGTTTAACTGGTGGTGGCACCCGCACCTCCTCCGTCCACTTCTCCGCCGGTGGCGCCCACACCTCCTCATCTCGTTTGGGTTCAGGAGACTGTTCGCCTCGTTGAACACTGCTTTGATGAACTCGATCAACGCCTGAAGGAGGCCACCGTGCACCTTTCCGCCACCACCGGTCGCACAAAAAAGCTCGACAAATTGGTGCGTGATGTATTTTCCGATACATCTCACTCGTGTGACCATCAGGATCTTGGGAAACTTCCTGTCTGCACCAGCATGGACACCGTGGGCCACTACTACTTTGGGTTAGGGTTTGTGGTCAGTCGTCTCAATGTCCACTACGAGACGATCAAGAAGGTGGAGGAGATCTCCTCGGACTCCGAGTCGAGTAGTATTTGTAGTTTTTCTTTCTCTTGTTTTCTATGTGCTTTCGTAGTTCTTGTTTGTAATGTATGTGTTGTTTTTATTTTAAAGATAAATGCCTTCTTTGTTCATGAACAATGCGTCCTACTATGTAGTATCGAAAAACAACTCCTTTCTGAAAAAGGGGTGAGATAACTGTTGTTCAATGTCTAGCCAAGAATTTGTTGTGTTGCAACAATCGACGACTCTTGGTTGAAACTCCATTGAGATCGTGGTTGATGTTGCGTTTCTCCTCTTTTGTGTCCTTTTACTTAATTTTTTCATTCGTAGTCGGCGCATGTGAAAATGTATTTTTAGTAGTAGTAGTATATACTATATGTTATCATTTCATTATGATTAATGTTACAGTATGTTGATTGTTTGCCATCGTCCTTTCGTGGACTTGGGTGTTCTGTATTTGCATATTGTTTACATTAGCACATATACATTTGGCGGTTCATATTTGTGTTTGTATTTTTTTGGCTTGTCCCACTAGCTAGTAGATGACTTCTTTTAGATTTTGATCTCCATGCATGGCAACAAAGATGAATTAAGAAGCGAGCAAGTTGTCTGAAGAAGTCTACCCCTCTAGCTACATGCACCATGTGCAGGAATCGATGCGACATGACATGTAATTAATCATGATTGCATACGTGCACAAGGGCACGGCTAGCATCAAATTCTCCACGTCCTCGAAATCTTTTCGTTCTTCTTGGCGCGCCACAATTGAGATTTTGACAAATCAGTTTTCACTCCCTGCTCCTCCAATTTTAGTCCCGCCTATTGTAACCCTATTTCGGCCATGATGAGTATAAATGGAAACATTGGCCTCTGTTCCCAACACGTCATTGCCCCGCCCATCCGGTGATCTCGCAGTACTCCACATGTGCTGTCTCTCTGTCCTGTGTTCCATACATGTATTCCCAAGAAATTCTCGTGTTTTCATTTCTCACGGTTTTTACAAATTTTTTCCCCATGGATCTCGTAGTGACGCATTGAAGCTCTTGGTGGTGTTGACTCCTAGGTACAACGCCAGGCGACCAAGTTTGACGGGCTCTACCGAACCTCTTCGTCGCCGACACATCCCTGCGACATCGCATACCGGACTCTAGTTTTGTGCTAGGTAAACTACACGATCCATGCAATTTTGGGCCAGTTAAGTTCTACATGATTCATCCTTATATACGAAGATTAAATAAACAAACAAAGAAGAAATGTGGTATCCTATTTTATGAATTTAGTTTTATATATATATATATATATATATATATATATATATATATATATATATATATATATATATAGCATATACTACATCTATCCGGAAATAAATGTCGCTCTGACAGCTTATTACGGTAGTGTATTTCTAGTTCAATTCCTGGCCGGGAACGACAAATACTAAAAATCGGAGGTAGTATGTAATTTCTGAATTTAGAAGTAAATGACGCACGGGTTATATAATCAACCACTCCAAATGTTGTACTCTCATTCGTGTTTTGCAAATTTGTATTCCAAAGATTTTCAGTTCCCACGGTTTTTACTCTTTTTTCTTTCTTGTGGCTTTCTCGAATCGTACGTTTTTTTCTATTCCTTCATTTCTAATTCCTCTGTTCGAAACAAACAGTGCAGTTTATAGAAACCACACCATCCGATCCAAAATCTACATCGTTCATGTAATCTAACGTTTTCACTGTTATTTGGAATGACTATTACAATGCTCATTACATTAAGAACAAGACATCAAACCGTGATGTCGGCTACAAGCATTCATGATGGCCAACAAGCACCTGGTATAACTATAAATGTGTTTACTATCAAAATTAAAAAAAATAGAAAACATTAAATCCTTTGCATGGTATGCAGAGAATATTGCAGCACATGATGTTCAGGAACTCCGAGGTTCTTCACTCCCTGGTACTACGATGCATGAACCAACAGCAGGTATAGATATGCAAACCAGAAAAACTCCTTCCGCCCCAGTGTAACTTTACTTTTGGAGCTTAAAAAATGTCCCACCCCAACTCTATCGGTAGCTTCCAACTACACATATCACATCACATTACTACCTACCTCTCTACCGTGCCATTTGTTTTTGCAGAGCGTGTTACTCCCTCCTTATCTTTTAAATTGACATTTCTTACAAAAAAGTGAACTACAAATGAACTAGAACTAATGTCCGAACGTCAAATAAAAAAAAAAGAGGGAGTAGTTTTTTACTCCTTTGGCATTGAATTTGGAGCATCTTGAGAGACTACGTTCTGTCCTTTAGATGTATCGATGATGGGTGTATCATGGTCATTTGCATTTATTCCTAGGCTCTACTAATTGTTTTAGCATGCCTTGCGATTCTACTTTCTTAGTAGTCTTTATAGTTAATAGTTCATCAGCATGTGTGATGGCATGAATTTTTGAAGCCTCCAAGCTGTGCTCTCTCGCCGCTGACCACTCCGGCCAGCACCGACACCCACGCCCTGCTGTTGGTCACTTCAGTGTCCTCCCCGACGCGTCTCCCTTGCCCATGATGAACCCGCCGCCCACAAATCCCTGGCCATTACTCGCCGTGCCACCAATCCTCCCCGAGAGTTGCTCCTGGTGATCTCGGCCAGACCGAATCCTCGTTTTGTTAAGCGTCGCAAGCTGGGACTATGCAGTACTGCTCATGCAGTAGCCGCCACTGACAAGTGGACCCGATGTCTCATGGGCTCACATGTCAGTGGTAGCTAATGCAGGTGCAGTAGTGCAGAGGATTTCAATCCCGCATACTGCCTGCCTTATCTGTCTTGCATTCGCCACCTGCTATCGCTGGTGTTCATTACTTCCCCTGCAACTAATAATTCTCTTCGAGATGTGCTTGAATGATGTCAGTCAGACCAAACGGGCGAAACCTATCTTTGTCTAGTCTAGCGTTGCCAGCTACATGCCCGCCCCCTCAGTCTTGCCTTCTTCGCTGCTGGACTAAAAATCCTCTGAGGTACCACGAGTGTAGTACCGCCACTGACATGTGTACCTGAAGGCTCTTTTTTGGGTATGAACAGCAACAATGAAGTCAACAATGTACCACCCCCCACTGATCAAAATAGTTGTCCTTCAGACAGTCCTAACTCGTTCATTTTTAATTCATTTGTTGGTTTGATGCGACAATTAATATAAACCAGGAGGGAGTAATACAGAACAAAATGCTGCTGGGACGCAGTCCTCCCACGCTGGTATTTGCCACACTCGTCTTGAAGATGGTACGAACATCAAACTTTTCTTCTTTTCACACTATTTGTACATGATACTAAACTTGGTCAGGCGGTAATTTGGTTTAATCGTTTATCGTTTGAATCAATGTAACAAAAGGAAAGTGAATGTGTCCTAGAGGGGGGGTGAATAGACCTTTTTAAATTTTAGTCAGAACCTGCAACACTTAGCAACTTGATCAAATACCAAGAAATCGGACTAGTCCGGTAGAGTGCGGACTAGTCCGGTGCGTGCGGACTAGATTGATCAAGTTTGATCGATTATCTCGATCCTAGACCCTATGCAGTGGAAGTATACTTGTAATTAGAGTGTAATACTTCTATGAAACTGGATGTTGCACAAGTCAACCTTATATTCAATGTTTTAACGTAATATGAACCAGATCAAGTAAAACCCTAGATATCAATGAAAAGTAAGAACAAAATGCACAAAATGAAGACACAAGATTTTTATCCCGTGGTTCAGTTCCAACAAAGGCAACCTACATCCACGTTGAGGAGCCCACGAAAGGACCGGGTCTTCACCAACACTAACCTCGTCGAATTGCCACGAAGGCCAATTCTCTTTCGCTATCACAAGGGTAAATCACCAAGTTCAAGGGGCCTTCTCACAATTTGAGGGCTCCCCAAGATTACAAATCAAACACCACCAAGAACACACTCTTAAGATCAACAATGAATTAGCAAGAGTAAGCTAGAGATCAAACCCAAGAGCTCTAACGTGTGAATTGTGTCTCTCCTTTGATCCAAGATGGATCCTCAAGAATTTCATCTTTCTTGCGTTGGATTGCGTGGAGAGTTGTGTTTTCTAAGCTCTTGGAGGGTGTGACGGTGCCGGGAGTCGAGAGAGATAAAAGTAGGGCCGTGCACATCTATTTATATGGTGTTTCCAAAAGTTACCATTAGGGTATCGAGGGTCTGGACTAGTTAGTGGTGGAGTCCGGACTAGTCCTATGTGATGCGTGCAGGAAACCCTAAGTTCCCAGGAAGATCGGACTTGTCCGACTTAGGGCGGACTAGTCCGATTTAGGTTCTGGAAAAGTTCAAACTAGTCTGGTTATCTTCGGACAAGTCCCGATGTGGTGAACTTCTTAGTGAATTGGGGACAAGTCCGCATTTGAAGGACTTGTCCAATTTTAGTCAGAGAGGTTATCGTACTATTCTGGATATTATCGGAGTTGTCTGATGTTTGTGCAAAGTTATGAAGTGTTGAGGACTAGTCCGCACTGGGGAGGACTAGTCCAATCTTCGTCAGAAAGATATCAGACTAGTCCGTGGTAATATCGTACTAGTCCGGCCTGTGTAGACTCGGACTGTGCAGACAAGTCCGCACTGGGAGGACTTGTCCGATTTTGAACAGAGGGGTTATCGGAGTAGTCCGGATATTATCGAACTAGTCCGGACCTGTATAAACTAGTGCAGTGAGTGAGTTTTCTTGTGATTGAGCTCCTGTTGTGTGTTTCTCCAACACACTCCATACACAATGATCTAATCTATTCAGCTCTTGAGCTCTTTTCCATATAGATCCTCATTCTCCTTTCTTTTTGCGCTTTCTTCATAATTTCTTTTAAGTCCTGCGCTCATCTCAACAATTTGTTTAGGATCTCATTAGTTTGTCATAAATCAACCAAAACCCACAAGGGATGCATAGATGCACTTTCAATCTCCCCCTTTTTTGTGATTGATGACAACCAATTGAGGTTTTACAAAACATGATAAAAATACAGAATTTTCATAAAGTGTGCACATATGAGTTAGGTACAAGTTAAGCAATGAAAACATGGGTAATATGTGCACTTTTTATGTTTGGTTGTAAAACTACGTTAGTGTGAGCAATAATCATGATGAGAATGAAATGATTGACATTAAAATACCAATATCAAGCATATATGTCAATTTCAAGGCAAAACACAAATTTCATAACATAAGCAAAGTCATTCCATCACACCACAATACCAAAGATAGAGATAACAATATTAAAGTTTTACAACCCAAGAGAGACACAAAATGATACACAAATGAAGCACTCATCTCTCAACATACAACTAGGATCCAGTGACTCCCCCTCGATCTGCCCCCCTTTGGCACCAAGACACCAAAAAGAAGGAGAGGAGGGATCTAGTGGCTCATTCCTTGCTGTTTGTCCTTTCCTCATCTTCATCTTCATCTTTAGGTTGGGTAGAAGGAGGAGGAGCGGATCCACTCAAAGTGCCCCCAATGCCAAAGTAAGCAAGCTCATATGGAGTCAAAGGTTCGAGCTCAGTGAAATTAAAGACTGAATCTTCAAAGATTACTGGGGATCCAATAGGCTCGATCTCCAGCTTCTGGCAAATATGCTTGACATTTTCTTTGCCATATCTCATATCCGCCTTCCTCACCTTGTTCAGCTTGTGAGTATTTACTTCGGCCTTCTTGCATGAGACAAAGGTACCTGCCAAGTACTTCAAGATTCCACTAGGAGACCCTTCCTTTATGGGAAGCGGCCCTTGTGGTGGGAGCAGTCCTCTCATCTCGTCTAGCTCTCCTCGGAGCTTCTTCACTGGATGCAGGGCATGGAGCAGCTTGGACAGTGGCTTGGGGTGGCTTATGTGGCCTCAAAGCAGTGTGCTCCACATCCTTCACGAAATCGATCCATGTGACCTTCTGAATCATGAACATATAGTAGGGGGCATAGCCACAGGATCTGTTCGGCGTGCAGGAGATGTTGACCATATCATTCCAGATATAGTAAAAGATTTCAAACTTCCTGTTCTTGCTTATCACTTTCATCAAGGTCCTCAAGTAATCTTGGACACTTCCTGCATCCCCATCTTTTGGTGCTATTGTCTTCCTCAGCACCTTGTTAAGAACCATGAAGAAGGGCTTCCTGTTCTTGGTTGATGGAGGGTTGAACTTCAGAGTAGTATCATAGAGTAAGTCCATCTTATCCTTTCCTAAGACACCGATGTTGTCGATAGTCAACTCATCGTTGCTGGTGTCTTCTAGGTAAAGGAGTCTTGCAAAATCATCATAAGTTAAGGTATACTTGGATCCATGAGTCATCCATGTCACCCTTTCCTCCTCATCACTAGCAAAGAAACAAGTGGCATAGAATTGAGCTATAATCTCATCATTCAAGTGATATCTGAATGCAAACATGTCCTTCAGTCCATGCCTCGCTGCAGCCTCCACAACCTGATCAAATGCACCACAGCTCTTTCTTTCAAAATGATTCCAGTCAATCCACTGGCTGCAGACAACTGGGGTCTTCATGATGAGGTACACCGAGCTGTAGAAATCTGCATGAAAGTTGCTCCAAAATCTGGCATCGACAACTTTCTTGGAACGGCTGTAGCAATCAAAAAATATGAGTTCGGAAGCAGTGTCAGTTCCCTTTCCATTGAAATTCTCCTTGGAGGGATCTCTGTTTCCCTGCATCAGAGCATGCATCTTGAGTGGGCCGACGGGGCCCGAAGCAATTCTTTTTCCTCTGCCCTTCACTTGGCGAAGAGCCGCCGAGCTGGAGCCAGTTGTGTCCTTGACCTTGGATGCAGGCTTCTTGGGGAGCATCTTGCATCGCACCTGAGGTGGGGAAGGTGCAGGCTCGGAGGGACGCTCTTGCCTCTTTTGAGCGCGAGACTCTGAAGCGTGCGGCAACAAGTCTTGTTCCATCTCATCTTCAAAGTCCGAGATGTTCTCGTTCAACATTGTCCTGAGAGAGCATTGCACAATGTATGGATAAGAATTGATGGCTAGGAGGTGCATTGAGGAATGAGAAATTAGGGTTGAGATCAGTTAAAAATTGGACTTGTCTGATGTACAGGTACGGACTAGTCCGGGGGACCGGATTTTTCCGTACATAGACCGAACTAGTCTGGTGTTCATCACCTCAAACCCTAACTAGACCACAAATGGTGATTCCCAATGTGAAACTAGTTCGAGGTAAATGTAACACAACAAGGAGGCATGTATTAACCATGAGGAACTAGGCTATTTAGTCAACAATGAAGAAAATCACGAATTCTAGGGTTTGGGAGGAAATTATACCGAAGATCCTTGATTCTTGGAGATGGAGGGGTTGAAGATGCGGACAAGTCCATGGTCTTCAATCCCTATGCAATGGAGATCATTTTCCACCCAAACTTGGAGGGATTCGATGGAGAACGGAGGAAATCGCCTTGGGAGCACTCGAGCGAGGAGAGAGAGTGTGGGGAAAGTTGTGAGGATGAAGAAGATTAGGTCTTGGCGGCGGCTAGGGTTATGGAGTCAAAAAATCGGACTAGTTCTTGGTTGGCCGGAGTGGTTCGGACTACCGGACACTCTGAAGACTAGTCTGCAGTGTGCGGACTAGTCCGGATAACCACATACTAGTCCATGGTCACTAGAACAGATTAGATTAGCCCATTCGTATATATTCGAAGGTTCTTATAAAGAAAACATGGGGGGCCAAAACAATCAAGTAATCTCGATCAATATGATCAGTAAGCATACAACAATCAAGCAATGACTATAATTCATCAAGATCACGTAATTGAATTAGTTTTATGGAGAAAAATTGAGAGAGATGATTTTCACAACACAATCAACATATTTTGAAGAATCCATACAGGTATGCAATTTTTCAAGCCACATTCCGAGCATTAAGGATGTTTAGTTCATTTCGGAGCTTGCAAAAACGCTTTTCATCAAGTGGCTTGGTGAATATGTCCGCTAGTTGTTTTTTGGTGTTGACATGGGAAATAGCTATGTCTCCTTTCATTGAGTGATCTCTCAAAAAGTGGTGTCGGATGTCTATATGTTTGGTTCTAGAGTGCTCAACAGGGTTATGGGCAATCTTAATAGCACTATCATTATCACAAAGGATTGGAATACGACTCATATTGTAACCATAATACCTTAGAAATTTTCGCATCCAAAGGTGTTGTGAAGAACAACTCCTGGCTGCAACATACTTCGCTTCGGCCGTGGATAAGGCAATGGAGTTTTGTTTCATGGAGGACCAAGAAACTAGGGATCTACCTAGAAATTGGCATGTACTGGAGGTACTTTTTCTATCTACTTTGCATCCAGCATAATCTGCATCGGAGTATCTAGTGAGATTGAACATTGAACTTTTAGGATACCAAAGGTCTAGGTTGGGTGTATGAACTAAATACCGCAAGATTCTTTTTATGGCTGTCAAATGACACTCTTTTTGGTTGGCTTGAAACATACACTCAACATAATGTTTGGCCCAGATGCAAATAAGTAAAAAAGAGATCCAATCATGGAGCGATTTACCTTTCGATCCACGCTTGGTCCGTCCTCATTGAGATCCAAGTGTCCATTTGTTGCCATTGGAGTCTTTATACGCTTCGCCTTGTCAATTCCGAACTTCTTGAGTATGTCTTGAGTATACTTAGTTTGGCTTATGAACGTCCCTTCCTTTTGTTGCCTCACATGGAATCCCAAGAAGTATTTCAGCTCTCCCATCATAGACATTTCAGACTTATCTGTCATAATTTTACTAAATTCTTCACAAAAGGATTTGTTAGTTGAACCAAAAATGATATCATCAAAATAAATTTGGCAAACAAAGGGATCATTATCAAAGTGCTTCGTGATTAATGTATAATCAGCTTTGCCAATTTCAAAACCATTTTCAATTAAGAAATCTCTAAGGCACTCATACCAAGCTATAGGAGCTTGTTTGAGGCCGTAGAGAGCCTTACGCAATTTAAAGACGTGGTCAGGAAACTCTTCATCTTCAAATCTGGGGTGTTGCTCCACATACACCTCCTCCTTGATTGGTCCATTGAGGAAGGTGCCTTTCACATCCATTTGATAGAGCTTGAAATCATGGTGAGTAGCATATGCAAGTAATATTCTAATAGATTCAAGCCTAGCTACGGGAGCAAAGGTTTCATCGAAATCCAACCATTCGACTTGTCAATACACTTCGGCCACAAGTCGCGCCTTATAACATGTCACCACCCTGTGTTCGCCTTGTTTGTTGCAGAAGACCCATTTGGTGCCGATGACGTTGAACTTGGATCTTTCGACGAGTTCCCACACTTTGTTCCGCTTTAGGTTGTTAAGTTCTTCTTGCATCGCCACCACCAAATCCATATCCTTCAATGCATCCTCAATCCAGCGTGGTTACAAAAAGGATACAGAAGAGTAATGTTCACCAAAGTTAGCAATTCAAGATCTAGTAGTTACACCTTTTAGAATGTCCCCTATTATGTTGTCGACGGGATGATCTCTTTGGACGCATTGGTGTACTCTTGGGTGTGACACTTGTGGTCTTGAGTGTTCATGATCATCTTCTACTCCCCCTAGATTGTTTCCCTCATTGACTTGTTGATCATCTTCGTCTTCTTGATGTTGATCTTGTGTGGAAGCCCCCCCCCCCTTGATCGTTTACCTCCACTTATGGTTCATCTTCTTCATTTGCATTTGGAGGTGGCGCTTGTGGTCGAATATCGCCCAACGCCATTCTTCTCAATGAGCTTCCTCTCTATCTAGCACACATGGATCAACTTGCTCTTCTTGAGAGCCGTTAGTTTCATCGAACACTATGTCACGTGATACTTCAACAAGTCTGGAGGTCTTGTTGAAGATACGATAAGCATAAAAGTTCGAATCATAACCAAGCAAGAATCCTTCATCGAACTTTGAAGCGAACTTTGAAGTCATGGGCTTCTTGTTCAAAATGTAGCACTTAGAACTGAAAACTCAAAAATAGGAAATATTTGCTTTGTTACCCATGAGTAGCTCATACGTTGTCTTCTTGAGTAGTTGATAAAAGTAGAGTCGGTTCATGGCGTGGCAAGCGGTGTTAACCGCTTTCGCCCAAAACCGAGTTGAGGTCTTATATTCATCGAGCATTGTTCTCGCCATCTTTATGAGGTTCGGTTCTTCCTTTCGGCAACTCAGTTTTGTTGAGGGGAATAAGGTGCTAAAAACTCATGTTTTATCCCTTCTTCGTCTAGGTACTCCTCAACTTGAGTGTTCTTAAACTCTGTGCCGTTGTCGCTTCGTATGTTCTTGATCCTCAATGAGAACTCATTCTCGGCACGCTTGAGAAATTTCTTGAGGGTTCCTTGAGTTTCGGTCTTAACATGCAAAAAGAAAACCCAAGTGAAGCGCGAAAAGTCATCAACAATTACTAAGCCATATCTACTACCACTGATGCTTATGTAAGCAATTGGACCGATTAAGTCCATATGAAGTAGCTCGAGCGGTCTTGTTGTAGTCATGACGTTCTTCGCGGGATGAGGTGCTCCTACTTGTTTCCCGACTTGGCACGCACTACAAGGCATGTCTTTCTCAAAAACAACATCCTTTAAACCTCGGATGTGATCGCCCTTAAGGTGTTTTTGAAGATTCCTCACGCCAACCTGTGCTAGCCGTCTATGCCACAACCAACCCATGTTGGCCTTTGCAATCAAGCATGTGTCAAGTTCGGTTTTATCTTTGTTGAAGTCAACAAGATAAAGCTTTCCCTTCAACACAGCCTTGAACGCAACCGAGACATCACTCCTTCTTGAAACGGTCACACCCTCATTAGTAAACAAGCAATTATAACCTTTGTCACATAATTGAGATATGGACAGCAGGTTATAATCAAACGAATCGACATGTAAAATTTGAGAAAGAGTATGTTGAGATGATATTGCAATTTTACTGGTACCGAGCACCCTTCCTTCACTATTGTCTCCAAAATAGATGCCCTCGCTTAGATCCTCATTCTCAGTGTGAACGAACATCATTCTTTCTCCGGTCATATGGTTGGTGCATCCACTGTCTAGCATCCATTTCGATCCACTAGAGGAATAGGCCTACAAAATCAAATCGTGCCTTGGTTTTAGGTACCCAAGCTTGATTGGGTCCTTTCAGGTTAGTTACAAGAGATTTGGGCACCCACACATGAGACTTGGTGTTCCCATGGTGTGACTCGACATAATGAGCATAAACTTTACCAAGACTTTTCGTAAGAACATACGATGCATCGAAAGTTCTAAACAATAGTTGTTGTTGTTCGTGAACAGAACTAGTCCTGGAAACCAGACTTGTCCAGAGGACCAGACTTGTCCGTGTAGGGACCGGACTAGTCCGATTTCCATATGTGTAAAATATCTTGGACTTATTAGTATCATTAGTCTTTCTAGCTTGAGAGGAGTTTCCCCTCACAAAGGCTATGCGCTCCTTGTTATTCTTATGGTTTCTAGCATTTTCCTTTTCACCATAGGAATACCCAATGCCATATTTGACATTAGGAGGTCTTGTGGCCAAGTATGCACTACGTGCATAATTGACCTTCTCCTTGTCAAATATGCCACTTTGGGATGGATGTTTGTCCTTGGTAGAGGTTGACTTGTCTTTCAAGCTAGTGTCAGTTTTAAGGGGTTGAGAGGGCGAGCTTGAAGAGGATGAAGGGTCACATTGTTTGAGTGACTCAACTTGCACTTCAAGGATCTTGTTAACTTTGGTTGAGTTAACATGTTCTTCCTTGATGATTGCATTTGAGTCGCTTAACTTCAAACAAGCTTCCTTGCATGAAGCTAACTCAAGTTCAAGTGATTTGCTTTGCTCCTTTTTAAGTTTAAGGAGCTCATTGATATTGAGATACTCCTCCTTTTGGAGGATGATCATATCTTCTTGATGATCAATCAGCCCCTCCCTATCAACAAGCTTATCCATCAATAAGTTCATTTTGACAGCAGTTTTCTTGTCCAAGCCAGCTAGCATGTTCTAATCATCACTATAGTCGTCACTATCACTATCAAAAGAACACGAAGAGGTAGATTTTGTTGTTACCTTTCGTTTACCTTCCTTCACCATGAAGCAAGTGTCGTTGCCCTTCCATGCGCCGAGATTTAGGAAGAGGCTGGACTTCTTAGCTGTCTTCTCGATGGCTATGCTAGCCATCTCCTCTTCCTCTTCGAATGAGGGCTCATCATTTGAGTCCCACTCCATTCCAAGATGCGCATGTCCAGCTTGCTTCTTCTTCTTGAAGAATTTCTTGGGTTGATGCTTCATTTTCTTGGTCTTCTTCTTGTTTTCTTCATACGGACAATCAACTATAAAGTGGTCATATTCACCACAGTTATAACATGCCCGCCTCAGCTTCGGTCTTGATTTTACTTTGTATTTTCCTTCACTTGATTTTCCCCCTTGTCTTTTCTTCATGATTTTCTTGAATCTATTCATAAAGAGGATCATGTCCTCTTCATCAATATCGTTGCTCTCGTCATCGCTTTCCTCTTCTTGTTGAGCTTCTTGAGCTTCTTCTGACAAGGGATTGCAAGTAGATTTTAGGGCGACCCCTTTCTTCTTTGCCGAGGTGAGGTTGGCACTCTCCTTGACATGTTTAGCTTGCTTCTCCATCATCTCGAAGTTGATGATCTTTCCATGTTGCTCATCTAGGTTCATTTTCTTGTACCCCGGGCTTTCTCTATTCATCGAGCATAAGGTAACATTGCGAGGCATGAAAGCTCTAAGGATGAGCTTCACTACCTCATGATCATTCCACTTTTTACATCTGTATGCTTGAACCTTGTTGATGAGAGTATTTAACCAGTTGTACATGTCATGTGGCGACTCATCTTCTTCTATGGCGAATCTTCCCATTTTGCCTTCAATCATTTCGATCTTTGCCTCTCGCACATGACGATCGCATTCATGTGTGGTTTGCAATGTGTACAAGCTTTCCTTTGCAATCTCGAGTCCATCCACCTTGGTTAACTCATCCCGACTTTGTGAAGATGTGATGACTGCTGCAGCTTGAGCATTTCGATGAATTGCTTGCTCTTGGCTTGGTGTAAGCTCTTCATCATCGTCCGAGATATCTATTCCTGTACGCACAATATGCCACAAGCTAGTATTGAGTGAGATTAAGTGCATTTTCGTGTTTTGCCTCGACATTGAGAAATCATTCCCGTCAAAGTGTGGGGCTTTTCCTAAAGGAATAGACAGATAATGTCTGTTGTTAGAATTTAAGCGGTCGTAGTTGAAAGGATATCGGGAGTAGTCGGTGTGACTACTCCCCTTCTTCTTTTCCTTGATCTTCACTTTTCCATTGGATTGGGCTTTCTTCCTTAGGAGCGCCTTGAGTTCAAGCGTCTCCTCATCGTCATCCTCGATGTCTTGAATGGTATCGAGGAGCTTCATGTCCGACATGTTCTTTTCGAGCGATTAGTCTCTTGCGAAGAGTCCTGCTCTGATACCAATTGAATGTGGCCTAGGGGGGGGGGTGAATGGGCCATTTTGAATTTTAATCGGAACCTGCAACACTTACCAGGAAATTGGACTAGTCCGGTAGAGTGCGAACTAATCCACTGCGTGTGGACTAGATCGATCAAGTTTGATCGATTATCTCGATCCTAGACTCTATGCAGCAGAAATATACTTGTAATTAGAGTGTAATACTTCTATGAAACTGGATGTTACACTAGTTAACCTTATATTCAATGTTTTAACGTAATATGAACAAGATCAAGTAAAACCCTAGATATCAATGAAAAGTAAGAACCAAATGCACAAAGTGAAGACACAAGATTTTTATTCTGTGGTTCGGTTCCCACAAAGGCAACCTACAACCACGTTGAGGAGCCCACGAAAGGACCGGGTGTTCACCAACCCTAACCTCGTCGAATCGCCACGAAGGCCAATTCGCTTTCACTATCACAAGGGTAAATCACCATGTTCAAGGGGCCTTCTCACAGGTTGAGGGCTCCACAAGATTACAAATCAAACACCACCAAGAACACACTCTTAAGATCAACAATGAAACAACAGAAGTGTGTTAGAGATCAAACCCAAGAGCTCAAACGTGTGAATTGTGTCTCTCCTTTGATCCAAGATGGATACTCAAGAATTTGATCTTTCTTGTGTTGGATTGCGTGGAGAGATGTGTTTTCTAAGCTCTTGGAGGGTTGATGGCACTGGGTGTCGAGAGAGATAAAAGTAGGGACGTGCACATCTATTTATATGGTGTTTCCAAATGTTGTCATTAGCGTTTCAAGGGTCCGTACTAGTCCGTGGTGGAGTCCGGACTAGTCTTGTGTGCGACGTGCAGGAAACCCTATGTTCTCGCGAATATCGGACTTGTCCGACTGAGGGAGGACTAGTCCGACTTAGGCTCTGGAAAAGTTCAGACTAGTCCACTTATTTTCGGACAAGTCCGACTGTGGTGAACTCCTTAGTGAATTTGGGACAAGTTTGCATTTGAAGGACTTGTCCGATTTTAGATAGAGAGGTTATCGGACTAGTCCAGATATTATCGACCTTGTCCGATGTTTGTGCAAAGTTATGAAGTGTTGAGGACTAGTCCACACTGGGGAGGACTAGTCCGATCTTAGTTACAAAAATATTGGACTAGTCTGTGGTAATATCGGACTAGTCCGGTCTGTGTAGACTTGGACTGTGCAGACAAGTCCACACTGGGAGGATTTGTCCGATTTTGAACAGAGGGGTTATCGGACTAGTGCGGATATTATCGGACTAGTCCGTACCTGTATAAATTAGTGCAGTGAGTGAGTTTTCTTGTGATTGAGCTCTTGGGGTGTGTTTCTCCAACACACTCCATACACAATTATCTAATCTATTCAGCTCTTGAGCTCCTTTCCATATAGATCCTCATTCTGCTTTCTCTTTGCGCTTTCTTCATAATTTCTTTTAAGACATGCGCTCATCTCAACAATTTGGTTAGGATATCATTTGTTTGTCATAAATCAACCAAAACCCACAAGGGATTCCTAGATGCACTTTTAGAAATAAGTTTGGAAGAAGTGTGGCTAAAGGACTTAAGGTTGCTAGAATACGCTATGCATCCCAAGTTAGTAGAACGGAGCATGTGAAGCTACCAATTCAGTTCTCCACTAGGTTGGGTGTTGCGGTTGGTATTAATCAGCAACACTTTGTTGATGATGTGGTTATGTTTACAAAAAGACATGCATCCCTCAGCGGTGCATGGAAGTGGGCAGAGGTTGGCCATTGTAACAAGTGAGATATAGTACGAGACATTCTTGTTACTGTTGTCACACCCCCACACAAGTATTCTTTTTTCTTGCAATCTCCATCTTGTATGTTTACAACAACTTGTTATACAACGTACATGATTCCTGGGACATGGAGGACACATTGGAGGGCGCAAGAAAAATTTTGAAAATTGCTGGTGGGCGCTGCAAGGGGTGGCGCTCGACTTTGCATGCCACCAATATGAGTTATTCTACTGAGGAAGAACGTAGACAAAACAAGCTTGCTGACATAATGGCGCCCGAGTGGTTGGACCTAATAGAATATTTTCGGTCATAGATTCAAGGTCAACTAACTTTTTAATATCTTTGCATCATACAAAAACTATTTGATTTACATTCATTCGTGGAATTAATTCTTAAAATTATTGCAGTGAATAAGTAGGACCAGTTCTCAAAATCGAAGAAGACAAAAGGCGAGTCACTTGCTTGGCTCCAAATCCTACGCCAACCTTAGTTACGAGAAGGTATGAAAAATAAATCACGCTTTTACTTTGCGTTGCAAACAATATGTATACTAACATGTGGAATTTTACTTGTATTTTATGTTGTGAAACCCATAGACCGGAGGAACCCGATGACATACAACTGTGGGGGGCAAGCCATTTGTTGGAGAACGGTGACTTGGCAAACAAGCTGGCAGAAACTGTACATGTGAGTAACACTTCAAATAATCCCCAATTAAATAAATATTTGCAATTTACATGTGACTTTTTTTTCGTATATAGATCCATGCACGTGCCCAAGTGGACGACATGGAAGCTGAGCAGGGAGGCCCAATTCCAAATGAGGAGAGAAACCACATGTTCTAGCATTATTTCAGATCCTCACTCGGTTGTGCAGGATCACAGGTTTGGGGCGTGGTTATATGGCAAACCCAACAGGTCCTGAACAGGAACGTATGCGTATCCAGATGTCTGAACACCTCAACGACCAAGTTTGAAACTTAGAAGATAGAAATTCAGGCCTCAATCACCAAGTGCAGGAGTTGGAAGGAAGAAATGATAGTTTAACCACCCAGATGGACTGCATAAACCAGAATAATGAAGAGTTAAACGTTCACGTCCAGAACTTACAAGGTCTGATAGCAGCTGATCGTGAACATACAGCTAAGGAAATGCAGGACATGCACGTCTCAATGGCTGAAATGCATAAAATTATGATGGAGACTACTCCACAAAAGGTCCACCAAAGGAACCGCTAAAAGCCACCTGCTGCAACAATTAGTCCCGGTCAGCTTAGGCAAAATTACATGCAAACACGTCGCGAACAACGTAATACTTGAGTGTTGTTATGCGTGTTGCAATATCGATTGATGGATGCTTATTGTTAAACCCGTGATTCTGTTGTCACTAATTTTCAAACCTGGTGCATTTGGATTCTACTGCCACTAATTATAAAACGTGGCATTACGAATTTCATGCCACGAATGATAAATTGTTGCAAAAGGAAGTTATTGCCACGAATTACAAAATGTTGCAGCATAAACATTTGACCACAACTCAAAAAATGTTGCACTAGACTGCTATGGACACCACGCAGAAAACGTTGCATTACAACACTATTGCCACAAATGAGAAAATGTTGTATTACACCTCTATCACCACATATCATTAAATGTTGCATTAGAACCCTACTGCCACAGATCAAAAAACGTTGCATTACGAACCTATTGCTACAGATCAGGAAATGTTGCATTAGAAAACTATTTCCACAGATCAGGAAACATTACATTACGAACCTGTTGCCACATATAAGAAATCATTGCAATACCGACCTATTCGCCACGGATGTGAAATCGTTGCAGTACCATACTATTTCTCATAGATCTGAAATCGTTGCAATACACTACTGCTGGCCACGTTTGTGCACTCGTTGCAATAACATACTATTTGCCACGGACGTTAAACAGCCGCAGTACCATACTATTTGCCACGACTGTGAAATCATTGCAGTACCGTGATATTCGTTGCAATATGTTAAATCATCGCAATACCATAAATCGTTGCAATATCATACTATTTGCCACAACTGTGAAAATCGTTGCAATATTGTAGTATTTGCCACAAATGAAAAATTGTTGCAATACCGTACTATTGCCACGACTGTGAAATCGTTGCAACCACATACAATTACTACGAATGTGAAATCGTTGCAGTACCATGCTATTTGTTGCAGTATGTTAAATCATTGCAATATTATAAATCATTGTAATAACATACTATTTGCCACGAATATGAAATCATTGCAATACCATACTATTTGCCACGATCATGAACTCATTGCGATACCGTACTATTCGTTGCAATACGTTAAATCGTCATAATACGTGAAATCATTGCAATAGCGTCCTATTTGCCACCGATGTGAGATCGTTGCAATACCATACTATTTGCCATGGATGTCAAGGTGTCACAATAACCTATCGCCACGGGAATTATTATGACGATTCGTAAAAACTATCGCCACACTCTTTTTCATTGCAACAGTAACCTATCGCGACGAAAAAAGACCTACTGTGACAAATTTTTTTGTTGCGATAAACCGGAATCCTTGTAGTGACAGGAGTCGAAGCGTACGACAGTTACAAGAAGCAGAAATTCAACCTTCGAGCTTCTTATTTGTGGCCCGTCATGATTTGCCAGCATATGGCTTGTTTTCTGGGTGGAGAAATCACGGTCGTCTGACGTGTCCGATATGTGCTTCAGACATAGATTGCTTTAGACTAACTCATGGAGGCAAAATATCTTACTTCGATTGTCATATACGTTGGCTGCCTTCGAATCATATATTTAGGCAACAGAGGCATGTCTTTAGAAAGAACACCGTTATGACTAATGGACCATCGAAATGTCTCGACGGTTCAAAAATTTCTGATATGTTGGAAAAATTGGTGCCAGATGAAGGTCATCCTGGATATTTCGTAGGTTATTGAGAGGAACACAATTGAACTCACATATGTGGACTTTGGGAGCTACCATATGTGAAATCGTTGATTCTGATGCACAACATTGATGTCATGCATCAGGAGCGTAACATGAGCAAAAGTATCATAAGCACATGCATGGATATGCCTGCCAAAACGAAAGACAATTGCAAAGCTAGACTAGATTTGGCAGAAAATTGTCACCGTCCAACTCTTGAAATCTATGAAAGTGGTAGGAAGCCACATGCTTCTTTCAGTCTTCGATCTAATGAAAAGAGAGAATTTATGAAATGGATGAAAACTTTGAAATTCCCAAATGGTTATGCAGCTAGCCTGAAACGAGCCGTGAATGTGAACACAGGAAACCTCGCTGGGTTGAAGAGTCATGATTATGACATTATAATGGAAAGACTCTTACCTGTTATGTTTCGGGGCTATCTAGATGATGCGGTGTGGAAGGTTTTAGTCGAGCTCAGCTATTTCTATAGACAGCTTTGTGCTAAAGACATCAAGATAGGGATGATGGATAAGTTAGAGAAGGAGATACCCATACTTTTATGTAAGATGAAAAATTTTTTCCACCGGGTTTCTTTAATCCAATGCAACATATGCTTATCGATCTTGCATTCAAAGCTAAAGTTGGTGGTCATGTGCAATACAGGTGGATGTTTCATATTGAAAGAGCGCTACGATATCTAAAACCAATGGTTGGCAACAGGGCAAGGGTGGAAGGGTGCTTCGCTGAAGCATATGCAAATATAAAAGGCATGCAGTAATACTTCGAGTAAGTGTTTGTCCTACATTTATGCTTATCGACATATTTTGCTACACATGTATTCCAAAAGATGTTTTTTCATGTTTAGCGAGTTCCATAGACAATGTTGGCCACATAGGCATCAACCTACGGCCAAAAAGGAATAAATGGAGGGATGGGTTTCCTATCCTAGTTTTGAGATTATGCAATACTCTCTCGTCTTCTATATATTACAAGTTACTATTGTTAAAGAAGTGTTATTTTAACTTACGATCATTTTTTATAGTGTCGAACTCACAATGTCCATGAAGATTTGCAGCAGCTATCTTATGGATTGGTGAATGTTAGACTCTATGGTCGATATGACGTAAATGGTTTTCAATTCCGTACAACTCATTTTGAAGCTCTTCGTCCTCTAGCGGCAACATCAAAAATTCCGGTGTTGTGACGAGAACAATTGACACTCAAGGGAATTTAACCAATTATTATGGGATCATTAACAAAATCCTTGAATTTAATTTTATCGGAAATAAGACCTTTCGAGTTGTCTTCTTTGACTGTGACTGGTTTGATCACACTCATGGAACTCGAGAAAACCAATTTGGAATGGTGTAAGTGAAACATAAAGACTGACTACTAGGTTACGATACATTTGTTCTTCCACATCAAGTGGAACAAGTGTATTATCTACCTTATCCATGCATGGAGCTCAGTGCTTGGTGGAAGGTACATAAGGTGAATCCTTGTGAGCGGTTATATACTCTTGGGGATGATGGTTACCATGATAGCAAAGACGTTGAAGAAGTGTACCAAGAAGAAGAGTTGCCAGACACTTTTATCTTCGAGCTTGGTGCATGATTCGATCAATTATTTGGAGATGTTGAAGATGTAGAGCCAGATGATATGCAAAAATGGAAATTAGAATAGGCCACGATGGAAGATCGTTGGGCTGGTTTAAGTAGTAGGGCACATGATAATGATGTTGATGAATTTTGATATTGATTACAAGTAATGTTTTCTTGAAGACAGTAACATTAATTTTGTATATCTTATTTGCATATTTACTGATTATCTATTAAAACAGGATAGCGTCAAAGAAGGGTAAGAAGGTACTGCCGATGAGGGGATTCTACCCCTCTAGACCTGAGGACGCTTTCGCTGGTGCCTTGTTGACTGGGAGCAGACACTCTCAGCTGCTAGGGCACATTCTGAACAGCACTAGAGCTTCGTCATAGGTAAATTTCACACGTTTTTGATAAATTCTTCAAATTCATTTTCCAATTAAACTTACTTATGAATCATTTGAATGTTGTAGTCCTCCTCGACTGACTCAGAGGCTACATCGCCAATTGAGGTTGGCTACCCTTCGGTGAGCCAGCCCTCATCCAGCCAGCCCTGGGCTGGCGAGCCTTCTGTTCCTGAGCCCTTTGACTCGGCTGGTGATGAGCCTTCTAGGTCACCTGACGTGGTGCCCCAGCAGATGCGAAGGACTAGGAGGACTCACTTTGTCAGTCCTCATGCGGTCCCTTCAGAGAGGATCATGATTCGTCCGGTCAGAGACAGGTAATAAAAATCATAGTGTTCAATTCCAGTTTCTTTTGGTTACGTAAGTAATGAATCAATAAATATCTTACACGTTTTGGTACGACGCGTCTTTCACCAGTGAGAGACACCAAAGACCGGTGAACGTTGCCCTCGGGTCCTTAGTGCGTTTGCACTATTCCGGGAACATCAACGGAGTGCCTGCTCTTTCGTGGGAGGACTACGCACGCGTCCATCACAAGGAGCACGACAACCTTCTGGAGGCCGTATGGGTCGATTTTATGGTAAGTATGTTAAAAAAAGTTTCTAAGTTTTAACTCTTACACTCTTTTAATGAACATCTCTTCACTATATTCTTTATCATAGGCAAGGTATATTTTAGAGGACCCGAATGACCCTCGCATGTTTGAGGATGCGAGGAGAGTATTTCACTACAAAACTGCGAAGGCGCTTCGACAAGCTTTATAGAATGCTCGTGTTCAAATTATTAATGACCACTTGAAGGCGAACCAGCACCACGTGCTACACTTTCGGCAAGAAAGCGAGAGGCACCTGACGGGGGAGCAGTACACACAGGTACGTGGGGTGTAGTAAGTATTTTTTCTAATAATTTCCTCAATGGTATTTTTATCGAACTACAACTATGTGCAGGGCCACGTGAGCTGGTTGCAGGGTCAGTCTGATGCATTTCGGGCCCTTTGTTGGTACTGGGCTAGCGATGAGTTTAAGGCTAAGTCCGGGAAGGCTCAAGAGTGCTAAGGGGTCGAGCAGAAGAGCAAGCACGGCTAAGATAACAACTTGCATTTAGCTAAATGCATGGTAAGTGTATGTAACTTATGTTTATATATTCATAATATATTGTTCGTACTAACATGTATTGACAGGAGCGCGAGACGGGGGTGCCGCTGACCCATGCTAAGATCTGGAAGAGAGGTCACGGGGACCCTTCTGAGCCTCAGGGGTGCAGTCAGGCTGCACCCGAGCGATTGCTAAGTTTAGAAATCATTCATATGAAATATAACTATATGGATTGTTGAACTTACACAATTTTCTTGTTTTCCAGGCTAAGTACGGGGAGGAGGCTAGGAAGATACATGGAGAAGATTTTGATTGGGAACATGAACCAATCGATCCTCTAGCCGCGTATACAAGCGAAGGTGGAAAAGCACACGAAAGGTGATTTCATAAGTCATTTTACCATTTTCAATTCAATGTATTCAAGATATTTCAATTTCATATTATTGACTCTTTTTTTTATAGGCTTGCCATATTCGACGGAGTTGTCAATTCGAGGGCAGTGAGACCCGCTAGAGGCGGCTCCACGCAGGTTTCATCGGTGGGCACGTCAGGTCGCCGCGTCTCGCAAAGAGACATCGAGATGCAATCCCTCCGACAAACTGTAGAAGAGAACCTCAGGCGACAGGAGGAGGAAAGGAGGGAGGTGGAACAACAAAGGATCGCGATGGAGGCCACCATCTCTTCCCAGGCAGCCTGGATGGCGCAGATGCGGGATACAATGGAGATAACAAAATGAAAACTGAAGTTTTCATTAATTTAGCATAAATAACTTACTATTAGGTAACATCTAATGTTTGCAGTGATAGTTCTTGGCTCGGGCGCAAGGTCTGGGGATCTAGCTACCGCCACTACCGGTCCTTCCAGGCCACCCTTCTTCTGCGGGTCAGGTAAATTTCTATGCCAACTTAACAATTATAGTTTTACCTCAACTTAGCCAAAATAAAGCAAGGAAAGAGAGTGAGAGATAGTTAGATAGAATGAGAGACGGAGTTAGAAGAGTGAGGAAGATAGAGGGAAAAGGATTGAGGTAGAGTGGGAGAGGAATGAAGAGGGAGAGGGAGATGTAGATGGATATAGAGAGAGGAAGATAGGCGTATAGAGAGATGGAGATGGAGAAAGAGGGAGGAAGATAGAGGGAAAAGGATAGCAATAGAGAGATAGAGTGGGAGAGAGATAGATTGAGATAGAGAGAGGAATGAAGATAGAGAGAGGAAGAGAGGGAGATGGAGATGGAGAAAGAGGGAGGAAGATAGAGAGAAAAGGATAGAATTAGAGAGATAGAGTGGGAGAGATAGATAGAGAGAGAGGGAGATGTAGATGAAGATAGAGGGAGAGGAAGGGAGGGAGAGAGATGTTAATGCATTTATACTCTAACTCTAAATTTCATTAATTGCAGGGATCCACTACAGGAAAGGACCAATAGGGTGTCGGTTTACGTAGATGCGTCGGCCCCGACGCATTTAACTCGTATAAGGGTGTCGGTTTTTGTTTACTGACACCAATAAGTTAGAGGAGTCAGTTTTCTTGATCAAACCGATGCACCTATTAAATGTGTCGGCCAAACCGACGAATATATTAAATGCGTCGGTGGCACCGACGCTCATAACGCGGGCCCGACTGGCTCAAGATCTAAGTGTGTCGGCCTAGGACGATCGGCGCATTTAAAGTGGGTTCGGCTCGCTCAGGCTTTAAGACCGTCAGCCAGGGCAAACCAACGCTCTTAATCGGGTTCGGCTGGGCATAAACACTTCAGCACGACTCTTCTCTTCTCTCATGCGGGTGCCGTTTTCCTGACTCGAGCATGCGCCGTGTCCGCTGCCGCCGCCAGCCCGCCCCTCGCCGGCGCCCCCGCCCGCCGCCCCATCGCTGGTGCCGGTCGCACGCGCCTGTGCCCCCACCCACCGCCCCTCGCCCATGCCCACGACCCTAGACCCAGACCACGCCCCTGACCCCGCCCACGCACCCGACCCCGCCCACGCCCCCGCCCACCGCTCGCTGGGCTCCTCGGCCGGCCGGCGTCTAGCGCCTCCTGGTCCGGCCCCCCTCTGGCGCCTCCTTGTCCAGCGCCCCATGTCCGGGCCTCCTCCGCGCCACCCCTCCACCCCCCCTCGACGCCCCTCAGTCCTCCTCGATGCATAAGGTAAAATGAAGTCACATATTTGAATATTATGTGTAATTTTTGTTTGGTGCATGAGTTTGTATATGTGATGTTCTATGTGTGACTTAATTCATAGCTAATGTGGATATGTTAGATTAATTAATAGTTAATTCTCAAATTATATGCAAATTTACATGTTTAACTTATATATGTGAGGATGATTAATAGTTTCTAAATATGTAAGCATATTATCTATGTGATTAGTGTTAAATCGTGAATGTGATTCATATTATATAGTTGCTAACTCATTTTTGTGATTGATATTCATTATGCTATATGATTTGAGTGTGATTAAAAGTTTGTATCATGCATGTGATTGCTTCTTTTTAGTATTTGTGATACAATGACTAATTATGTGTTTGTGATAAGAAAAAGGATGAGGCCCGATCTTCTGAAAGGTAATGGATAAGTCGATTGATGTAGAGATCTCGACGTTGATGATCCGAGGCTCTCGAGTAGAACACGAAAAACCCCTACAATCACTACACCACCGCTCCGTTGGTTATCAACCGTGCTGCACACGATTGACCTCGCCAAGAAGGCTAATCCCTGCAAGTGCAACCGAGAACACAAGCAAGAACAAGGTAGACACGATCTGAAATCGCGAAGTTGGGGTTTCACAAACCGAAGAACGGCGATATTATTGATCTAAGAAAAACCCAAATGTTTATGGTGTCTACTATGGACTATATATAGGTGGGAGGACGTCCAAGGGGGTGTTGGGGTCGTGACCTAGCCCTAAGACACAAAAATGTTGGATTTAGACTTGATACAAGGCCCAATGGCCCAATACGGTGGCGCAACACCCTTACAGATTCTGAACCAAATTTTGTTTCGACGATTCCTGTCGACTCCGAAGAAATTTTGACATGAGACCAGAGCCATTGGAAAGCTTATCCTCTCCACTTTCCGTGCATATGTAGAACGTCCAAAAAAGAGTTTGTATGCGTCCTGGGCGTCCGTTCTAGTGCATACTACTCCTGGACTCCGAGTTGGACACGATTTTGAGTTTGGCTTGGTTTCCATCTTATTTGAACAAATCCTCTGGCCCTCCACGTCACTAATACTTCCTCCAACTACTCTTTGAACCTCTACATCAACCCTAATCACAATTAAATCATTAGGTAGCAATCTATGCTCAAAAACATATAAGGAAACATATAAGAACGAGCTCACCTCTGAAATTAATTGTTGTTTATGAACTCTTTTGATTGCATCTTGTATGTTCAATGGAGTGTTTTTTGTATCCATAGAAGTGATGTACTCATCATCCTCCCCTTTTTGATTTGGAGTTGTCCTCGACTCAAGTTCATCTCCTCTCATGTGTTTGTCCAAATGTTTAGCGCCGTCAAATCTTCTTGTTTGCATGAATGGAGGAGGCCAAGGTGGTGGACGACATAGTGCGCCATCTTGATCTTGTCCATCAAATAATAGTGCACATTCACTTGAGCCAGGATCCCAAACAAATAAACATTGTGTCATGTTTATAGGTGCAATAATAATGTGCATGATCTCGTCAGTTTGTAATATAGTATATGTTTTTATAATTATGGTAGCTTTAGAGGATTGTAGTGAAAGATGATTCTAGTTGTGAAGTATACGTTAAGACGAGCACAGACGCGTACGGCGACAATGAGGACGATTGATTAACCGCGCCTGAACAGTGGATCCGAATATAGAACTTTCAACTCTGACCAACTTTCCTCCTCTGTCTTGTTCTTTCCTCTCTCATAAATTATTGAAAAATGAAAATGAGGAACATAACCTATATAATTTGATTACCCGTTTCTAATCGGCACGTATCACATGCTATTGGCATGTGAGACATGAAGGTTCGGAATTGTCCCTTTTTGGACAGACTGGGAGTGGATCAAGGGGCATGTCTTGTGACGAGAAGCGAGTCTGGATCTGGACGAGATTTTGACGGTATAACCTTGATGTTATCTGCTGCACCATTTTCGGGCTTGCAGTGGAGAACAGCGGGGTTGTGCTGCCGAAATTTCGTCTGGATCCAGACCACGTGTGTCGTCATAAGCACACCCCACTCGACCACTCTTGGGTGGGTTTAGGACCTATCTGCCTAGTTGTAGTGACGGTCACATAATATGAAAATAAACTAATTATAATGATTTTTCTGCTTTGAAGGTATAAGGTTAAAATGGGTGACGATTGTAAGGTGATGTATGATGGATGGAGTTCAGATGGTGTGTACACTTTGGAATAGGCACAAATCGCAAATGTGTTCGTGAACCAAGCATTTCCTAGTGGTGCTCGTTTTGTGAAATGTCCGTGTAGCAGGTGCCAGAATCGTCGACATTTGGAGAGGTCTAAAATGATGTTGCACCTTTGTAAGCACAAATTTATGCCAGACTATCTAGTGTGGCGTGAGCATGGAGAGATGGATCATGCTAGTGAGTCAGATGGAAACGAGATTGAAGATCGGATGGATGAGATGATAGCGGATGTTGGTTGGGAGTACGAAGAGCAGTCACTGCCAGAGGGGGTGAATAAGTTTTACAGAATTCTTGCCTCCGCGGATGAAAAATGTATATGAGGGCACTAGTGCGACCGTTCTGCATGTGGTCACACGACTTATGGGGCTAAAGTCTAAGTTTAATTTTGCAAACAATTGCTACAATGGTATCCTGAAGTTGATCAATGATCTCCTTCCGGCAAAACATAAGATGTCAGAAGACATATATAATTCAAAGAAGATTTTGGAAGGTCTGGGCATGAGTTATGAGAAAATTGATGCATGCGAGAATAATTGCATATTGTTTCGGAAGGAACACCAAAACGATACTCAATGTATGCATTGCAATGCATCTAGACATGTGGAGGTTTTGAATGATGATGGGGAGGAAATTAGTACAAAGGTACCTGTTAAACAGCTTCGTTACATGCCTATCACGTCCAGGCTTAAACGGTTGTTCCTTTCCGAAGAAACAACGAAGCAGATGAGGTGGCATTCAGAAGGGTTATGTGAGAGCGATGACAAAGATATTATGTTACATCCTTCGTATGGCGCGGCATGGCAAGCTCTAGAATGTTTTGATCTGGAGTTTGGTAAAGATCCAAGAAATGTGCGTCTTGGATTGTCAACAGATGGTTTCACTCCTTTCAGCACAAGTAGCAGTCCATACTCTTGTTGGCCTGTTTTCATCATGCCTTATAATCTCCCTCCCAACATGTGCATGAAAGAAGGATACATATTCCTCGCTGCCATCATTCTTGGTCCTAAACATCCTGGGACGAAAATTAATGTGTTTATGCAACCGTTGAATGAGGAGTGGAAAGAGTTATGACAAGGTGTAAAGGCATACGATAGTCATATGAAATGTGAATTTACTTTACGTGCCGCATATCTATGGTCTATACATGATTTGTTGGCATACAACATTTGGGCTGGTTGGTGTGTCCATGGAAAATTGTGTTGCCCCATATGTATGGCTGACAATGATGCCTTCAGGTTGAAGTATGGAAGAAAAGTCAGCTTCTTTGATTGCCATCGACAATTCCTTCCTTCAAATCATCCTTACAGGAGTGATACATGATCATTTCAAAAAGGCAGAAGTGTTACAGAAGGACCCCCTCGTCGACTGACAAGCGAACAAAAAATGGCATGACATGCAAAGTTAAAAGAGTCTGATGAAGGTGGTTTCAAAGGGTATGGTACAGAACACAACTGGACTCATATTTCTTTTCTTTGGGAGATACCATATTCAAAGGCGTTGCTTTTACCGCACAACATAGATTTGATGCACCAGGAGCGTAATGTCGCTGAAAGCATTATAAGCATGTGTTTTGATTTTACAGGTCAAACTAAAGATAATTTGAGTGCGAGGAAAGACTTGGCTGATATTTGCGATCATCCTGGGCTTGAGGTTAAAACAAATGCAAGCGAAAACGAAAGTAGGCCACGAGCTCCATACTGTGTTAGACCAGAAGAAAGAAAGCAAATACTTAGTTGGTTGAAAACACTGAAGTTTCCAGACCGCTATGCAACAAACATAAAACGATGTGTTAATCTCAACACTATTAAACTGAATGGGTTGAAGAGCCATGATTATCACATTATGATGGAGAGACTTATACTGGTAATGTTTCGTGGCCACTTCAAACCTGATTTGTGGAAGATGTTTGCTGAACTTAGCTACTTTTATAGATATTTTTGTGCTAAGGAAAGGTCCAAAAAGATGATGCGATGGTGGGAGAAATAAATTGTTGTGCTTGTATGTAAGATGGAAAAAGTGTTCCCGCCTGGATTTATGAATGTTATGAAACATTTGTTGGTGCATTTACCTTATGAAGCATTGGTAGCGGGTCCTGCGCAATTCAGGTGGATGTATAGCCAAGAAAGAGAAGTGTAGAAATTTAGAGCTATAGTGCGCAACAAAGAACGAGTTGAGGGTTGTATTGCAAAAGCATTTGCGGCTAAAGAGATTACTAACTTCTCTAGCAAATATTTTTCACATGGCAACAACGTGAATGCAAGTGTCACATGATATCATAATGTAGAAGAGCAATCTACGAGTGAGCTTAAGATTTTTCAATGGAAGGGTAAAGGTGTTGGGGCTGCTAATTCTCATTATATTTCAGCACAAGAGAGGAACTACACCATGCTTTACATAGTTTTCAACATGGAGGAGGTGTTACCATATTTTGAAATATTTGACAAGTTGTATTTGAAATCTTCACAAAAACCTACACAAAGTCAATTGGATAAGATGCGTCAGCATGGCATAAACGGTGGAAAAAGCTTTGTGGACTGGTTCCGTGAACATGTAATTTTGTATCCATTTTTTCTTTCAATATTAGTTTGCATGTTTATTATAAGATGCCAACTTTGTTTATTTATGTAGTGTATGAAAGATGTCAACATCTCCGATGACTTGCGAGAGATGTCGCATGGTCAATTGAGAGCAACAGAACTTAGCAGGTACGATATCAACGGATATCGTTTTCGGACGGCAATTTTAGAAGCAAGTTGTCCACTTACTGCCACTACAAACAGTGAAGTAATGATAACTGCCGCATAGGGTAGTGGAAAAGTGACAGAATACTATGGTGTTCTTAAAAAAATAATAGAGTACACATTTGGTGGTCCAAAAACACTTCAACTTGTGATTTTCGACTGTGAATGGTTTGATCCAACATCGGGCACATGAGTTGATGATTTTGGAATGGTCGAGTTCAACCACAAGTCACGATACACAGCCCATAACAACAATGTTGTACTTGCGAATCAAGTTGTACAAGTGTACTATTTAAGTTATCCTCACCCAAGATTGAAAAATTGGTGGGTTGTGTATACAGTTAACCCTGAAATGCACCCTCATCGTTATGATGAGTATACAGAGATTCAAGAATATGACGGTATTATCTATCAGGATGAAGTTGAAGAAGCAGAAGATTTTATGATATCTTCTAGGATAGGACTCACAGAAATTGCTAGTGATACATTAGAGTTGATGTCTGAAGAACAAGTTGGCCCTTCAAGAAAACTTGTTCGACAATCACAAAGAATTATGGAAAAGAAGAAAAGGGTTTGGAAGAAGAGGATAAATATGATGAAGAAGAGGAAGAGATGGAAGAGAGTGAAGAGGAAGATATGGAAGAAGAGATACGTGGATATCTTAATGCACGCGTGATAGAAGCAGATTCTGATGCTGATGATTTTTTATTTATATTATACGCTTTTTTAACTTTTTAATATTATTCTATACATTCTTTATTTATTATCTAAGGCTGTATACTAATTATTTTTATAAAAATGTGCACAGATGTTTAAGCTTTTGCCAAGTTTGGGGAAGAAGAAGAGCAAGAAGGGTAGTGGATCCTCGGCCTCCACTCCCAGTTCTACTTCGAGCCAGCTAGACCTGTTTCAGGTACTTGTTTTTTACATACATTTAAATTTTAATATTAATTGTCTATTGTTTCTTGCTTCTTTACATACTTCTTTATTTATATTTTCAGGGTACTTCTTACAATGGGCAGAGGAAGAGACAATTTTTGAGTTGTGTGGCAGAGCCGACGTCGAGCGAGCCTGCACAAGGTCCGACACAGGTGACAGATTGTTGCCCGACGTATGAGGAGTTGTACGGGGAGGAACCAGAGACTGTTAGGAAGACGTCGGAGCTGGAAGGTGGCTCAGGAGGAGGCTGAGCTGGAGGCTCAGGGCGAGGCTCAGCAGGAGGCTCAAGACGAGTCTCAGGAGGAGGCTCATATACTGTTGGGTGGTGGACCTCTTCTGATGGTGGGAATGAGGGAAATGATGAGGAAGAAGATGAAGAGCCTGAGGATCCCAAGCGAGATGCCAGGATTGCAAGAAGGGCAGAGCTAGAAGAGTTAGAACACCCCGATCGATGCCCCATTAGGTAATATTTTTAATTAACAAACAAGTTCATTATATCTTTTCAATTAACTAATTTTATGTATTTTTTATGTACAAGCTGCGATACACCTTTTATGTGGTGTAAGTAAAAGTATGGACGAGCGGACAATTATAAGGTCGAAGGGTACTAGGTGTCGGGTGGAGCTTGGATGGAATGGATAGGGGCATTGACGAGTCGTTAACACCGAGTTGGAAAACACCATCCGGTTTTGCTATCCCGGGATGGTATTAGTAGATGGTAAAAGGATTGCAGGGCGTAGTTGGGATCACTATGCGCTTCAAGAGTATGGCAATTCGGATACATGTCAGGATAAAGTTCGGGAGATCTTCTGGGTAAGTCTGTTTGGATTGTTTCCATTACATTACATCTTATTGTTATTTGACATGAATTGTTACTTGTATGCAGGGTAGGTTTCGTTTGGAGGAGGGTGTGAGACGTGTCAAGGACTCTTTCTCTAAGGAACAAATCAAGGTTGTGACCGTCTACTACAAGACGGTGATGTTCCAGCCTATGACAAACAAAGAAGCAACCAAAATTCACCTCACTAGGGTGGAGTACTTGCAAAGTCACGTGGATTGGATTTGTGCGAATATGGAGGCTTGGAAATGGTTATGCGGGTATTGGAGTTTAGCTGAGTTCAAAAATATTTCTGATAGACACCGAAGAAACCGGAAGAGCAAGCCAGGAAAACATTTTTTCGTGTCGGATGGTTATGTTCAGATGGAACAAAGGATGGTATGAATTTTTATATTCATATTTAGATTGCTTCAATTAATTGCATTGATTAAATTATTGATTTTGATATTGCAGACAACTGAAACTGGTATGCCTCCTACGTTTTTTGAGGTGTATCTTAAGGGACACAAAGGTCCAGACCCGAATCGCCCGGAGGTGTTGTGTGATGAGGCATCAACGCAAAAATTGGTACGTATGTTGATTCTTTGTTTCTTTTATCCATCAACTCAATTTATCTTGTATTACGTTAATCTGTTAACTAAATGTATCACAACAGAAGTATGTTGGGTGTTTCAAGAAGAATCATGGACCTGATTCAGACTATTTGAGAGAGCCGTTGGATGTCGCTGCAGCATACGATGCCGGCGGAGGTCTACCGCATGGGAGGTATGCGTAAAAATAATGATGATTTGTACGTTAATGAATGTTGATTCTTCACACTTGTATTTTTTTGTAGACTTGGGTTAGGCGACGGATATGTAGAGTGTGATGCTTATGCTAGACGACAGTCGTCCAATGTTAGTGGTAGTCGATTTCAATCGTCTACAGAGGCTGAATTACGAGAAGAATTGAGACGCACCAAGGAGGAGATGCAACAACAACAACAAGAGACACAGATGTTGCTGCAACAACAATAGCAACAGACACAAATGTTGCAGCAACAGATGCATTATTTGTATATGTCTCAGCTAACATGTAATTTTCTTATTTGAAAATATTATTCGATTTACAAATGTATCTACTCAAGATATCACAACTAATTTACTTGATGCAGTTCAGGGGTCAAGGTAGCTCCAGTTCTCAGTTTGGTCATCGACCAATGCAACCAGCACTACCACAGATTGGCTCCTCACAGGTAAAACTACTTATCTTATTAACTTCAGTTATATAATGCAATACCGTAACCATTTGTTTTGTAGGGTTCCGAGAGTGGTCAATCGTATGTTCCACAACCTTACGGATTTATGTCACTGTTGGCTTATGGATTGCAGCAAAATAATCCAGGTAAACTATAATTTTTGCATTTGACCACTTTATTTGATTCCAAAATGATTCTAATTATAATCTCACAACTTCAAGAAGTTTTCCCACTGATGCCTTTCCCTCCGGTGCAGACTCACCCATCACAAGGAGGCGCAGCGGTATGTATGACTTGCATACTTGTTGCAATATTTTCATTATAACATCACATATTAATTACCATAATATTAACAAGAAAAGGGAAATACTAGCGGAGAGGTGAAATGAAAGAGGGAATATGTGAGAGAACGAGAGAGGCATAGATAGATAGAGAGGGAGAGGAAGGCATAGAGAGAGAAAAGAAGTGATAGATAGAGAGGGAGAGAAATATATAGAGGGAGAGAGGAAGATATAGAGAGAAAAGAAGAGATAGATAGAGAGGGAGCTAGAGAGAAAGAGATAGAGGGAGAGGAGAAGAGATAGAGAGAGTAGGAGAGCGAGTGAGGGCAAGAGAGTTAGAGAGAGTGAGAGGAAATACGAGAGTGGGTTGATAAGTTTCAGTTCAAAACAATATGCTTCTCCTTTTTAAAGTTATGTTATTAAGTAAGTAGGAGTTAACATGTTACATTATTAATTTTCTATTTACTTTGTGATCTATTGCAGGGATCTTGTCACGGAACACCTGAAGGTGTCGATGCTTTCTTCAACACATCAACGACGGAGGTGCGAGTGGAGGAGATGGGAGCGGAGGACATGAGAGTGGAGGCTCCCACGATGACATTTGAATTTCGTTTACTCATTTTCGAACTGTTGTGCTTGTGTTTTGTTGTGCTTGTTTTCGAAATGTTTCAAAACTTTTGTACGGTGCTATGTTTGAGAACTTGTGTATGGTCATATGTTTGAAATGTGTTATGCTATATATATGTTGTTTTGTGTAAAATGGAGGCTCCCCATCTGCGGAGGGAGAGAAAATAAACATTTAAAAAAAACACGTTATGTGCTTCGGTTTTGTCCAAACCGACGCCCATAGATGGCTACCGGTGGACGGCCACGCGGCACATTATATGTGTCGGTCCCTGCAAACCGACGCACTTAAGTTGATTATATGCATCGGTTTCTATTGGGCCGACGCACAAACAATGCTCAGTGAATCCGCCACGTGTCGACTTATGTGTGTCGGTTCGGTGGAACCGACACATATAAGTGACTTAAGTGCGTCGGTCACCGTGGCCGATGCATTTAACTTTAAGTGTGTTGGATGTCAGAACCCGACGCTCATAGACAATTAATGCATTGGCCCCGATGCACTTAGACGTTAAAGGCGTCCAATATACATCGTCGGCAAAGTGCGTCGGTTCACCGACTCCTTTACCTTATGAGTGTTGGTTTATGTAGGCAACCGACGCTCTTATGGCCGATGCCCTATCGACGGATTCCTGTAGTGATCTGCGACGGCTCCTCAAACTCCGTCGCCGTCGTTACCGCCACCTAGAATGAGGCACGAGGATGACTTCGACTTCGGAGGTGGCTTCGGAGGTCAGACGGGCAAGTGAGCCCTTATTTCCTTTGTTGATAGTGATGTGCGATGTATCGATGATATATCGTGATGTTGTTTGTGACTATGATATATTGGGTTGTCTGTTCTGCAATTCTGGCCATCGAGCCGTGTAGCATTTTCTGTTTTTTATAAAAAATAAAAAAAATCATTTGCGATGGCTTTTTATACAATTCCATCGCAAATAGGGCTCCTTGCCATTGCAAAATAGTCTTTGTTATTTGTGACGGTCTGGCCATCGCAATTAAGGCCCTATTTGCGACGGTCGGGCTATCGCAAATGGCCGCGTGGATCCCGTCGAATTCCCGCATGGGTCCCATCGGTTGGACTTGTTTGAGACGGCCAGGCCGTCACAAATAGGTCCTTAATTGCGACGGCCAAGCCATCGCAAATAGACGTGTGGGGCCACCTGCCCCTGGCAATAACTTGCGACGGCAGCAGCCAGCTGTCACAATAGCATTATTTGCGACGGTGGCCGTTGCAAATAAGCTTAATTGCGACGAATAATTTGCGACGGCCGAAAACCGTCGCAAATAAGCAAAGCCATCGCAAATCATCGGGGTTCCTGTAGTGACAATATTTTTCGTAACTACGGAATGATGAAGGCATCCCTATGTGTGACTGTTCAGGTTCTACATGTTTCGGTGTAAAGTGTTTACATGGCAGGAAATTGCAGCAGCAAATCGCATATTGGTCAAAATGAAAAAATCTTCAGCGGAGAGTGTTTTGAAATACAACAGCAAGGAAGAGAGAAAACAGAGGGTGTGCAGCATCAGAAGAGGGGAAAAGGACAAAATTGCAGTAGTTAGCAAAATAGTTTACTCACATCTAGCCGCAGTAAACCACACATTTTTAAACGAAAATATTAGTAACAATTGCAGCAGCAAGTGCATCAAAATATAGCTGAAATTGCATTTAAAAGGCAGTAGCAAACAGAACCTAACGGTGGTTTTATTGGCAAAATAAAATGTAGCAGCAAGCAATTTTTGAAAATAACTTTTTAGAAGATAGTTTCTATGTGTTCTACGATGTCCATTCTACTTAGGCTTGCGTCATACGCTCGACACGACTCTGATACCAATTTGTGACACTAGGTTCTGAAAAAATGAACCAAGTGCAGTGTATTTGTACCAAGGATGTTGCTGTACACATACACATCAACATCACAACCGGTAAATAGAAATAACCATATAACGAATAATAAATAAACCTTTATTTTATTGTGGCAGAAAATAATCTAGCGTAGGTGACTCCAACTCCACATGCAATCGACGCTAGTACGCACGCCTAGATCTCCATATTGTCTTCCAAAATATATCATGCAGCCAAATTAAGTGGGAAATAGTAAGAGTGAGTACATGTCGTACTCAGCAAGTGTGGGAAAGTATGACATATAGCTAAAAATAAGGATGATAACAAATGGCTAATTGCAGAAAAGTACATTCATAAACATGTAAAAGCATGCAAAAATGTCTATGTGAGTTTAGTTCCCATCATATCCCAAGTAATTATCATAATCCATATCCATCACTCTCAATTACCATCATAATATATTTATAACCAACCAACAATAAATATCATCACCATATGCAAAATTTATCTCTTCTCATAACCAACCAACTCATATAACCAATCCCATACCGAACCATTCCAAACCAAAGTCCAATTCTAATCATGGAAGTTGTTCAGGTGCTCGTGACCAGGAGCACGGCTATCATGATAGTTTTTAACACTTTGCAGAGGTTGTACCAATTTACCAAAATGTTCTTGATTTCATCACCTTTCGATGACTAAGAGCCTCCATTATGCCGTCTTACACTTCTGTTATTGTGTGGCCAAGAGATCACAAAATAGCCTTTCAAAAGGGACTACTAGTATGTACGGACCTACTCAGTTTTCACCGAAAGGCTTCAATCTATATTCTCCCACCCATGGGCCCCCTCGTGTGCCATGTGGATCCCAGGGCAGCCCTCCTCGACTCCCATTCCCTGCGCCATCCAATGGTCCATACAATACTAGCAGCACTCCTAATTATTCAGCTACGCTGCACCCATACTTGGCCTTGTGGTGGCACTGTTGTCCTGGTATATTCTTGCATGAACCGGCCCTTAGATCTAAGGCAAACAAAACCACCATACCATCCAACCCATTCAACAAAACCATACTCGCTTAGATATCCTATGTTCCATGTTGCTAATTTAATCATCATCTTATTACCATGCCAAATTCTCATAGTTAAAGTTGTCAAGCATATTATTTAAGTTACCCATAACCCGTGTAGAGATGCGGTGCAAAAAGAAAAATTCCCATACCCGACTCATCATGTATATCCCGGCGACAAGGGGTGGCATACAATGCTAGTAAATTCCTAAGTATGGGTTTTCCATCATATTGACATGAGCATGCAAATTCGCAAACAAAACATTTAATAAAACAGGATCAATATTATCAAGGACACTTGCCTTAATATTCCGCAATTCGAAGGTCAAGCAAATCAAATTATTGTACACGAAGATCCTCGCATATTCGCTTCTCGATGGTAACCACTTGAGCATACCCATCTACTTGCATTCAAACACATACACATGCAAACACACAATATATACATTGCAAATACTAATCAATATGCAAAATATGGATGCATGCATAAAATATGTTTGCATTAATGCTAGATAAATTTTTATGGCTTTTTAATAATTTTTGATAATGACTTCCTCTTTATTTGAGCAAGTTTGGAACAAATTATTATTAATTCAGAGACAAAATATTAATTACAGAGTGTTAAATAGGATGAAAATATTATTAGTTAGTTCATAGAATTTATTCTAAATTTTCTAGAGTTTTTCTGGATTTAAATTGATACTTTATAAATTAACTAGGCTTTAACCTTATTTATTAAATCTGAAAAACAGATTAAATAATACTCAAAATATATAATTTAGTAAATCTAGAATAACTTACTGATGTTGCATGGTTTAATCTAACTTGTGAGTTCCAAGTGATTTAAAATGATCTAACAATGATTAACAGCCGCTCAAATAAAACACGTCCTACACGTGATTTAATTCAAGTATTAGAACCAAAATAGTTGTATAGATCTAGACTGTAATACATAATGTGTGCGCATCTAGTCCGGACAGTCGTGGAACGTCGGCGCGACGTGTGTCTCTATAATCTAGAGTTTCGTTGATGAAGATGACGGTGGCCTGACGTAGACGAAGAGAACGAAGGCATGATGTAGATGAAGGAAACGGCGATGTGTTCCTCCAACGGGACGACGACGGCGGCGACGTAGCGATCTCCGCGAAGAATGGCGACGATGCGATGATCCCTGCGGACAACGGCTCCTTCCTCCCATTTTTCCTTCTCTTCTTCTTCTTCTTTTTCCCTGGCCGTTCCCTTCTGTTCTCCTCCTTTTTCCCTGGTGGCTAGGGCTTGCCCTCCTTTTTTTTTGTTTGTCGGCTAGGGTTTCTGGGCGCTGGAAATCGCTTCTATCAACAAAAATCGTCGTTTCCTTTGGCTCCTTAAATAGGTGAAGCGGCATCGACAGTTTATGACTCAGCCTCTGGCCCAACATGCGGATGGCTTGGTCCCGAGGCATGCGAGCGCATGGGGCGCGAGGCGGCATGGCCGTAGTGCAGGGCGCGCGAGCGCGCAGGGTGGGCTGGCGCAAGGGGCGTGCGTGCAGCCTGCCTCAGTTGCCTTTTTTGTTTTCTTTTTTTCCATCCTTTGTTTCTTTTTTTTTCTTCTCTTGGCAGCGTGGCCAGGTTCTGGTGCACGGTTGACTTTGTTTTGTTTTTTTGTTTTCTTTTTTCCTTCCCTTTTCTTTTCATATTCTTTGTTTATTAATTATTTATTTTATTTATTTTATTTATTTTACTTTCTTTACAATTATTAACTATTATTTATTTATCTATATATTTTATTATTATTATTATCTTTTATTTTTCTGTTATTTGTTATTTACATATGTATTCTTTTATTTATTTATTTATTTACTTTGTTAAAGTTATATATTTTTCTCTTTCTTTATATTTGTTATATATTATATGATTCTTATCAAGTATTGTTTCTTTCTTCCATATTACATTTTCTTTTCTTTATCTCTTTCATTCCATATTCATTATGCCAATTTAATTACTTTTAATGTATTTGTCTTGGCAATAAATTTAATACCTAGGGATGAATGCAAATGCAACATGAGATGCATATATTTTGTATTATTCTTTTATAAAATAATTTTCTTCCTAGTGTTTAAATTATAAGTTCCTATTCAAATTTTAATTCGCCAAAGTTTGAAAATCGGGATGTTACATTGCCGTAATGAATAGCATTGTTGAAGGAGTCGCTCTGCCAGCCCATCAGCTTCTGAACTCTTGAGAGACCACTCTCGCTCACAATCTTGTTGGTGGAAAGTCCGAGTTCCATCGCCACAAAGTTGAGCAAAAGTGGGAGCGCGATGAAAGGGTTCAAGTGGAGAACACTATGGGCAATAACAGATCAGTGCGTAAGAGTTCTCTCACCTTGCAGTGCCTCTCCCTTTATTAAGCCTATGCAACTCTTGGATGACAACTGTATACGGACCTTGACCATGCTCAACAAATTTACCTCGTCAATGACAAGAGGTGTCGAGTCCACTTTGCCAAAAAAGTCACACCAGGTGAACTGTTGTCATGATGAGAATTTAGAAGCCCGAGAGCAGCGACCTGACAGGGCTACAAAGACTGCGCAAGGAACCGGCGTCCTTCAATTGCTTGAGATCCGAACATCATGTATATCACCTACCAAATAAAGAAGAGCCATGTGTCCCAAGAGGAAAAGTTGAAGCGGCAGTGCGGGAGAGATAATGGCCCCACCTCTGGCATCAAAACCTAACAATATCACTAGAGGTGGGCCTAGGGGCCACTGTTGATACCTTGCATACCAGGTATCCCTTCGTACTAGAAGAAGAGGCATTGAGTTCCACCTTCCAGTCCTGTGGGCTTCCGGAGGAAACACGTGTCATGCAGTGCTGGACCTGGCTCCCTCCTTAGGGGTGCTCCAGCACTACCACGTGTCCCGCTGTGGCGGATCTGCCTCCCTCCTTAGGGTGGCTCCGTTACTACCACATGTCCTCCAGTGCCGGACTTGCCTCCCACTTTTGGGTTGCTCCAGTGCTACCACGTGGACATGGGTACTGGACCTGCCTCCCCTGTAAGGGAGGCTTCGGTACTGCCACTTGCCCAGTAGCTCCGGACCTACCTCCCTGCAGAGGGAAGCTCCGGTGCTGCCACATGTCACACGTTCGGATCTGTGTCTACAACGGGAAGACACTGGGATCTCCAAATGCGCAGACATTCAAGGGCTATAGATTGGCCATTACAAGACCTGTTTAACGCGTCATTAATGCCATATTAGTGACGCACGATCAGAGAACTATCAAGATCAGTAATGCTGCCCTTAAGGCACGTTATCACACTATTAACCTCCCTTTAATACCCATAGATCGTGTATAGAGTGGTTATTACAGCCGGGGCCACCTGTCATGCCATGGAACATGCTGTTACAGCTAGTCCTTGGCATATAAAAGGACTAGCTGCACGGTAGAAGAGAAACATTCTCACTCATACACACGAAAGCTTACACAAGCTCTTACAATACACAAACACCCCGTGGAGTAGGGTATTATGCTCAGGCGGCCAAAACCACATAAAACTCCTCGTGTCACCTTGCTCTTGGATCTTGATTTTGCTCCCTGCCTAAATAGGAACTCTTGGATATTGTGGACTACTTCTTAGTAGTACCGGAGGAAGTGTTGTTTGCACACTTTGACAGCGCTCAACCATCATCTCAAAGTTCTCATCACATAGATTAGGGTGTATTAGTGATTGTTAATCTCTCTGTTCATGCCACGACTAAATGCCTAATGACCAATAAGGCCTAAGCACTGAACCCTCAGTTCTAACAATAGTACCAGAGCCATCCTAATTAGCTTTGGGTTATTTTGGTTATGCTTCCTAAGATCAAATCCTAAGAACTAAGTGAATTCTACAGCAATTAGAAGGAGGGGATTCGACCTAGGCATTATGGTTTCAAATTCAATTTGACTTCAAAACAAAATTTGGAACCAGGGTTCTTGGTTCCCAAATCAGGACAAACACATGGAAATTAGAATTCAATTTGAATCAAGATTCAAATTGAATCAAAATCAATAAAGAAATTAGGATCTAATTAGAGTTTGAATTATATCAAACACTCAAAAATTAGAAATCAGAAAGGGGATTAAAATTTAGTTACTCACCTTAGGGCATCTGTCTTCATCGACGTGGCCGACATTCTCGTCGGAGAAGATGACGGTGCCACCACCGGACCTTCGGGTTCGTCTTTACCCGGTGCTAGGCATCGCATCGAGGCGCCCAACAACAACGCTCTTACCCAACAGTGAATGTGCACCCCGACGAGAGGGCCAATGGCGGCACCATCTACTCTTAGCCTCACCGTGGGGAAGGAAACGTTGGAATCCTAGGGATTCTTGGCTGAAACCCTAACCCTAGGCGCCGTGGGTCCCTTTGTTGGTGACTAGCCTACGCCCACCTACCGCCATGAGCTCATCCATGGTAGGCTCGCTCATCGGCACGAAGGCCGCGGCGGGGCCAAAGATAGCCTGCCAAGACCCCTAGGGTACCGGCGAGCAGCTCTCTCCCGATCCTAACTCTAAGGCCACAAATCTTCATTCGACGAACGACAGCTGTTGAGATCGCACGCGACTCTCGCCGGCACCAGCGCTTGCGTTGCCCTCTCAGATTCTCAGTCGCTCTGCGTGAGTGGATAAGACAGACGTAGGGATCGGTGGTGGAAGAAATGAGCTAGGGTTTCTGGTGAAACACCTTAAGTACCTCGACCATGCTCTTTACACTGTCCGATTCTCAATTGACACCTCAGATTAGTTGGACGAGCAACATCATCACCAGATGCTGTCGGATCTTGATCGAACGGCGAATGTGTGTCGTCTCGCGCAAGCTGTGCCTCGCAGCCCATGCAGGAATCAAAATGGGATAGCTAGGCTGTACTTTTGATTTTTAGTTAATTTTACCAGATTTTTTAGCAGGCCGATAGGCCGATTGAGCGGGAAGGCCAAGCCATTGGGCCAGTTTATCCTTCTCCTTTTCTGAATTTTTGCATCAGTTCCTTAGTTGGCCATGGGTCGAATTCAGCATCGAGCCGAGTCCTAAATGGGCCGCCCCCTTGAAGCACTTTAATTTTCGAGAAATTAATCAGTGGACGTACGGGCTGATTTAGTAACTGGACCGAGCCTTTAACAAGCCGAGTTCATGTTGGCATTTTATGGATTTTTTCTTAGTGGGCTTTGTACCTGTATAAGCTGTTGGCTGAAATAACCATGGGCAACATATGCATCTTATTTTTTTGTGAGTTTTATTTTCTGATGGGCCGAATTGTTTTTTTTTTTGGCTGCACCCAAAATTATATTTGGTTTCTTCAGACTTAGTTTCCCCTTGGGCTGGGTCACACTTTCAGGGCCTTTAGGCCAATTTTAGTAGCAGTGTCATTTTCAGTTTTGCAATATATTTAGTAATTTTAGTATGGGGTCAAATTAATTTTTGGGACTCTAAATTTTTTTATATGAATTGGAACACTATGAATTTTTACATACATGTTGCAATAATTATATATATTGTCTGTATGCAATTTTTACTATTTATTGCAATAATTAGTATTTTTCTCAGTCATTTAATTAATGTTGTCAAAATTAGTATATTCTCAGTCATTTCATTTAAATTTTGCTATGGAATTATTAAATTATTCAGTTACCCACTAAGAGATTAAGCTTCCGTTGTGTACTAAGTCTTGTATAGTAATGTTTGTTGAAAAACAAATTTATGCTATGCTGTCTGTTCACTAAGTATTCATTGTAATTTTGTTAAGTAGCTAATGTGAATGATAAAATTACTATAATCTAAGATCCCTAAGTTTATACATAATAATTTTGATAATTACCATTTTCTAAGTTGCATGGAAATTTTATTGAATACCAACGTGAGAAATAAAATTTGCCATGTTCTTAGTTGTGAATGTTGTATTTTGTTTGAGCAGCCAACGTAAAAGACACAATATAACATTTCTATTTGACTAAGTTATTAAGCGCATATAAAATTTTGTTCAAGTAACTAGCGTGAAAGACAAAATTTACCATGTTTTCTAAGATATTTCGAATGTTATATTTTGTTGAAACTACAAAAGATTACATCTCTTCTCAGCTAAGTTATTCAAATTAGTCTATAGAAAATTTTGCTCGAGTAGCCAACATGGAAGACAAAATTTACTATGTTATCAGTTATGATATGTTTTGCCAAATAGCCAACGTGAAAATCAATACATAACATTTCGGATTTTTTATTTCTATGTTTTCATTTAAGTATATGCATTCTCTTAAGTATTTCACTCAGATGATTCCTCCATACCGAGTTCAATACTAAGTTATACTCGTCCATTAACCCTCTCGAAGGAGATAACTATGTCTCATGGAGATGATCGTTGGAAACTGCTTTGGCAATATTCAAATTAGTTTCATTACACACGAGCGTGTACCCTACTAGTCTTAGTGTTCTGTCATTCGTGATGGAGAAACTCAGTAAGCCTTCACCATCGGAGCCAAGAAGCATACTCTGATATGTCGTCAAGAAGCAAAAATGGTCACGAAGCCTTCATCGAAGCCAAAATAAGAACTCCCATTAGTAAGATAAGATGTCTTTATACTTATGCTTTACTAAGTTCTTAGTTCATAATTTATCCTCATAGAACTAGAACTTGATTTTAGTAACTTTGCTTGGGCGACTAAGTTTAGGTTGCCACTCTGGCAGACTTGTCTAAATAAGTTGTGTCTTGTCTTTTGATAAAAAGATTTTCATAGTCCTCGCATGATGTGATAATCATTTTCCTCTCAGAATGACTAAGTTTTAGTAAGCGCATAAGAACCAATCGTGAAACATCTTTGAAATAATGACTCTTTCGATAACGCCATATTTCGAAGGGGGGGGAATTGATCTCTCTATTTCTCAATTGATTATTCCTACTAAAGTCTTTCTACTCAGATGAATGCATATAATAAGAAAATAACATTTAGATTCGATTGTGATGGAGTATTACGATCAGCATACTCCGTATTTACTATGAAATTTGCTAATCCCTTAAACTTAGCCGATTAGCTCATGGATCTAGGCATAAACCACTATTCAAACACTATATTAGACAAGAACATGACATAAACCCTCATTAAATTTTATATGAGGTTGTCACTAAGTTGATTAGCCCAAATATTACTAAGCAATATCATAAGATTAGTAGCCATCTTCCTAGCTAGGCTATTTAGTAAGATAATATTGTTTCTACTATCTTTGCCAACACTAAGTTTATGAAAATAATATATGATAAGATTAGGGGAAGCAACGTAAGCTGAGTCAATGATCTTGACGAGAAAAAGATGCAAGATCCACTTTTATGACTCAAGAACCGTTCTTCTCGATACATGCTGTTGTTATGTGAACATACCTTGTTAATGTTGTCTCAACACCTTTTGTTAAATCTTCATCGGTGAAATTAAGTAAGGCTCATTGCACACGGGGATTCTCAAAATTTTATGTTTACCAAATTAGTCGCCGCAAACAAGGAAAAGCAAAAATCGCCTCAATTAGTGATTAATGTATAAATAGATCTCATCATGAGATTTACATTCAAATGAAGGATAATTGTCACAACCCAAATTTTGATCAATAATAAAAATTACTCTAATTTAAAATTTTGGAACAAATGTCAAACAAACATTAATCGTAAACTAAAAATCAAAGTGCATATGTGTGCAAGTACAAACATATGCACGTTTGGAATGCAAATCAAACTATAAAATAGTTCTGAAGTTAAGAACTTAAGCAATGGTGATTTAAATAAAAATACCTAAATGAATGGAGCGACAAATATATGCATAGGTACACGAGTGTAGCACCTGATAAATAAAATATAGCAAATAAAATAGAATATATGTTCAATCAAGGGGTAAAAAAAATAACTGGAAAACAGAATCACACAAGAGCGAATCGTCCAATGTAAACCAGACCCGAATTCAAGCTTAAAATTGAATTGCCAAAGAAGATTCAAAATGGGTAATCAATTGATAACAATTCGAATCAAACAAAAAGGCTAGAATCCAAAAATTGAATGCCAATTAAAATACTCTATCCAATATGGAAGAATTTCCAAATAAAGATACCTACAGAATGGACTCGGAGCATATCAGTGAAATGAATCAACTAGGAAATTAAATTCAAACTGAAATGAAATGGGGAAGAAATAAAAAGAGAAATAAAAACAAAAGGAAACGCCCACCTTCCCCTCTCCCTGACTCGGCCCGCACGACCGCAGCCTCCCACCGTGCAGCCCACGGCCCAGCCTGGTTTTCCTTCCCCGTCAGCCCAATGCACCGCATGGCCAGCTTGCTCCACCGCGTGCCCGCACCCACGCAAGGCCCAGCCAGGCGCTGTAGCAGCTTCGTCCTCCTCCCGCTCCCCTTTGAGACTGACTGTCGCTACACATTTCCCGGGATTGGACATCGCTCAGGCAACGCCTTGCGCGCGCTACGCTCAGCCGTCCATCACTCACCTTTAGGCGCAGAATCATTGCCACCGTGACCAGAGCATGGCACCCCGTGGCATCACGCGCGGAGAAGCCCGCACCACCTCTATCACCTCCCGCCGGGTCACCACCCTCCAGTTGCATCTCCAGTCGCAATTATGGCTTCGACATCACATCGCGCGTGTGTCCTCTCATCGTCAGCTAGCAAGCGTGGTGCGTACGCCAAAGAGCCCCTGCACGCCACCTCTGCTCATGCCAAACGGCGTGCTGGCCACCACCTCGCGTCGAACAGCCTTTTACCCTCTATAAAACGGTGCACCCCCTTCATTCTCATGCGCAACACCTCCGCCACCCCTCCCTCTTTCTCCATGACATACGAGCGCCCTTCACCGAGGCTTCCCAGCCTCCAATTCGGACGGACATTGTCGACCCCTTGTTTTTCCCCAACTCCAGCCGCCGTCTCCGTTCCTACTCCGGTGAGTGTACATATTACAATTATATTGTACATTAGCTTCCTTGGTTCATGCCGTAGCTAGAACGAGCACCGGTTAGGAATTTAGTTCGCCGTTGCTCGAAATTCCCGTAACCCTAGCCGTGCCCAGCGGTGCGCCACCGCCCACCGTCGTGGTGCACCGCTGCTGTCCACCTAGGCGACACTTCCGTCATGTTTGGAATGCCAACCACCTTGTTAATGAGCTGTACAACATGTATACGTAGTTGGGTTGAGGAAGAAGCCACTGCATGAGCAATTCCCCCTAGTTGCACCGTCGCCGTCGTGTCTTCCCGTCGCCGGCCATCTTGGGCACCACCCCTGGTCAGGCCAAGCGACATACTGGTTCCATGGGAACTCGGGCGCATGGGTAGATCGACTGCACACCGCCAAGCATGGCCGCCACTGCCCACCGCCAGCCGCCATGGGTGTCACCCAGATCGGGCCTGTTGCGCCTCCACGCTTCACTCGAACCTAGCTCCACCTAGGCACGACTAATTCATCGGTTCCTTGCATGGCACACGACTTCGTCCAAGCACCAGCAAGCTTGCCGCCACATTCTGTCATTGTGCATCGCTGCCGGCCACTTAAGGCGTGCCCTAGCTTAAGCAAGCGTCTCGTGCACTCGCACGTGCCGTTGCGCATCTACCAGACTCGGCGACCCGGCTCCGGCTGGATGCCAGTGAGCCCCCAGTCGCCTCCCTACTGCTCCTCTGTTCTGGCGCGTGGTGCCAACGTGGCGTATGCCGATTCAGGCGTCGGCGCTTCGACCTCCACCGGCTCGGGCGCCGGCACTTCTGCGACAACCGGCTCGGGCACCGGAACTTCATCAACCACTGGATCCACCGTCGGGGATTCAACAACATCTGGCTCTAGGGCCGGAACTGCAGCTACCTTCGGTTTTGAGACCGGAGCGTGCATCATCTCAGCATCCAAAACCGGAGCTTCAACCTCCGGAGCTGGTGCTGCTGGTACATCTTCATCCCGTGGTCCGGATCTACCACGAGAGCTTCAGGGGATGACTCGAGCACAAGAACCACGACAGCTGGCGCCGGAGCTGCCGCTGCCTCAGCCACCACTTTGGGAGGAATTGGAACTGGAGCCGGAGCTTCCACCTGCGCAGCATCAGAGATTGTTGCAGGAACCGGAGCTTCAGCCCCTTTTTTAGGTACACTATGGATGAAGGACGAAGAAACTCAAAATATAAACACAAAAAAAACAATCAAATGAGGTAAAAAAATCAAATTCACCTCAGAAGGCTTCCGCTCCAGCTAGCGCGGAACCTCTTCACCGGACGCTCAGGACTGGACCCTATCGCCACTGGTGTAGTAGCTCTGGAAGGCTCCCCGGAGCTTGCTGCTGTTGTCGGTGTTGTCTTGGTTGAGGCCCCCCTCGACTGAGAAGGACCCCCAGATCTAGAGCCCTCGGCTTGCCCTGGCACCGGGAGCCACATGACCGAAGCTAGCATCCCAGGGAGATGCTGATGCTGGAGTGGTTGCCATCGTCGAAGACCTCCTACGCCGGGGAGAAGGAGCTGTCGTGGAAGGAGCAGGTCTGATGGACCTCCAATCAGAGTGCTTCAACTTCCTTTTGTGGCTCGAGGGCTCGACCAACTCCTTGTCCTTGCCTATGACTTCGGCTCTTGGCTTTGGGGTGGGAGCGGAGCCACCTTCTAAAGCTCCGGGGATCGCCACCCCAGAGGTTGATCGCCTCTCCATCAGGCCCAAGTCGTCCAACAGCGACATCTTCCTACGGAGCTCTCTGCACTCCTCTTGTATCATATTTAGAGGAAGGAAGGCGGCCGGTGGAGACACGTCGCCAGGGCAAAAGTTCCTATGCTGGAACTTCTTGATATGGGTCTTCAAGGCTTCACCATTCAAGTTGGTGCCCAAACCAACCTCAATGCGATTGGTATCCATCTCACTGTTGAAGGCCTAGGCAGGTCGCCCCCTAGCCCTCAGCGGGGCCCACCTGTTCATCAAGAAGTTGCCGAAGATTATCTGGGGCGTCACCCGACCTTCAACACACTCCTGGATTCTGTCTAGAATGGGCATGTACTCCATCGACTGGTCCGGCACATCACTCCAAATGTCATTGTCGACGCAGGGGAGGCCTTCAGGCAGCTCCAGCCTCTCGTGTCCCTCGACGGTGATGAGCACCTAGTCTTTCTTCCAGTTGTCCCACATGCCGAAAGGAAAGGACCTCAAGTACTTGAGGATGGAGTTTTTCATCATCACGAAGTAGTAGAAGCCGATGAACTCATCACTCATCCTGGTGGGGCGGACAATGAAGAAAGTCCGGAATAATTCCACGCAAGGGGGCACTCCCACCCACATCTCGCAGAAGTGGACAAAAGTCGCCACCAGCAAGATTGAGTGGGGGACAAGATGATGGAGTTGTAGACCATATAAATCTAGCAGCATCAGAAAGAAAATGGAGAAAGGCGGGATCAAACCCGCCATGGTGTACCCAAGGAAGTACACCATATCTCCGGCTCGCTCCTTCTTGAAGGGAAGCTTGCTACAGCGAATGTCGTTGTCGAAGGAGTCACTGGACCAACCCATGTAGGTCCGGACCCTGGAAAACTCCTTCTTGCTCCCAATGCGGCTCCTGGGGAGTCCCAAATTCATAGTAGCACAGTGCGGCGAGAGATGAAAAGCAAGAAAAAGTTTGGAGGATTCGAGCGCAAGTTCAAATGAAGGCGTAAAGAATCCCCAAACGGTGCACGCTTTCCTTCTTAAGTAAGCCCCGCAACGCTTGGATGAAAACCAAAGAGGAGCCGACGATACAGTTCAAAAACTTCACCCTGCAAATGATAAGGGGGCCCGGGGCCACCCTGACAATCATGTCGAGGTCCTTACTCCAGGCGAATAGTTGTCATCATGAGAGGCGGGAAGCCCGAGGGCGGCGGCCTGACAGGCCGCGCGGAATCGATACAGTTTTCGTATCGGGAACCGGTGACCTTCAATTGCATGAGATCCGCACGCTCAGATCTCACCTGCCGCATCCTGGATATGCCACGCGACAATGGTTTAACTACGAACTACCGCCAACAGCACATCCAAAGACCCTCGAATACACGGCTCAAAAACTGAAGGATGGACCCACCTCCGGCAGAACGACTTTATCCAAAAGGTCCCTCCCAAAGGTTGGCCCAGGGGGCCACTATCGGTACCCAGTGTACCGGATACCCTTTGGGACTGCAAAGAATGTTAAGGAACTCCACATAACTGAGTTGAAGACCTCCGAAGGCCCCACGTGTCATACGGGACTAGACCTGCCTCCCTTCTATGGTTAGTCCTAGTGTCGCCATGTGTATCATAAAACCAGAGCTACATTCCTTACCTGGGTAAGCTCCGGGCTAAATACTTGTGCGGCACCCTCGGACCTAACCCCTAATAGAGGGAAGCTCCAGTACCGACACACGTACAACAGCACCAGACCTACCCATCCCAAACAGTAAGATTCAGAGCTACGATGCGTCCAATCGCCAGACCTTCAACCTCAACAAGCAGAGTGGCGGACCTCCAACGGCTCGGACCTTCAGGGACCATTAAAGACTTCAAGACCCGATTAAGTGTCATTAATGCTATCTTAATGACACACGATCGGAGGGCCCTTGATACTAGTAACGCCACTTTCAAGGTGTGTCACCATACTATTAAGGGTAATTAAGCTCATTAATTGTGTAGTAAGCATCAGTAATCGCCAGGGCCACATGTCGGGCCTGGCTAATGATGTAACGACCAGTCCTTGTACTATAAAAGGACTGGCCGAGCGATACACAGGGGGGGCTAGACTCGCACCCATACTCGCTCTAGACACTCTGGTCTTACACACAAGTGCTTAGACGCTCAATACAGCAGCAACACACATCCGTGGAGTAGTATTACGCTTAGGCGGCCCGAACCACATAAATCCCCATGTCAACAAACCATCTTGTTCTGAATCTCTGCGCGCCCACAATCGAACTACAAACTTCGCGGGCTGCCTACGGTAGTACCAAGAGAATTGCCGGAATCAAACACCGATAGTGTAAAATACTCCCTCCTCTCTCTTATCCAAAACGACAATTATTGTGAGCAAGAGGAAGTACTATTTACCAAGAGCTCAAAAATAGAGGTGGACCCAGAGAGTATGCAGGGTGGGCCCCAACATACCTGGTTCAGCAGTCAGACACAATCTATCACGTGAAGAGCGAGGCTGAGGGAAAACATACGACCCCAGGAGGCCTCACGCGTACTTATAGGTGGGCTAGGAATGAACTAGAAGTGGTCCATCGTGTTCTTAGACCATCCGCGGTGGTTCACTATAAATCTTATTGGATTGTAAATATAGAGTAAATTACTAGAAGTATAGAGTAAGTGTACAGAGTGAAATGCTGGAAGTATAAAGGATATACTGGAAGTATAGAGGGATAGAGTAAGTTTCAGAGGAAACCGCTACGGATGGTCTTACCGCGATCGTCGGAAGCCATGGGTCCGCACATCCTTGGCATGGCTAGCTTCGGTTCGCGTTCCTAGCGATTGATTATGGCAGCGACCTATTCCACTCTGGTTCGAATGGCAGCATGGATTCTTCTAGGAGGGTACTTGATCTCTTTACTTCTCCATTGCAACACAACACCAGTAGAGAAAAAAAACCCTCCTTGTTGAGACATCTTAAATATGCACACGTTGTTTTTATTATCTTTGTACTCTTTTAAACGAAAGGAATATTAATTTAACTACAGTTATTTGACTTCTTGTAATCGAACCTATTGAAACAGTTCATCATGAATAACTGCTCTTCGGAATGCCCTTTTGATGATTATTTGGTCACTAAGCGGTATATTTTTTTTGAAGTGGATAAAGATTATATAATAAGAATATTTATGTCATTTAGAAAACTTCAGATATAGAAATTCAAAGAAATAGTATTGTGAGTGTCATGCATATAGCTTTTAAATATTAGTATTTCATTCAAACTCTTTATATTTTAATTAGTCGAATTCAAAATTTATCACGATATTTATTGTCTATATATCAAAATATATTATATGAGTTATAATTAATTAATAAATTATTTTACTAAATTGCATGTAATTATTTTTGTGGCATACCCTTTAGTAAATTCCCAGGTCCGCCGCTGCTTAAAAAAGTACAAGTATTCTTCTGGATCCTAAGACATGGAAACACACACACACCAGAGTCTTCCTCTGTGGTCTTGGCCTTCTCAACTCCGCTAATTGTCCATTTTTTTGTCTTCGTATCAGAAACAATTGACCACCTATTTATCCATTGTCCAGCAACAACGGAGCTTTGGGCTTGCATTCTTCATCCCACCCACACTTGATGACTTGGCAAGGAAAATGAAGGACTCCTTCCGTCAATAGCAGCCTTCAGTTCCTAACATTCTTTTTCTTTTTATCTTATGGGTTATCAGGATGCGAAGGAATAAAATGATGTTTGATGTTATCGCTCTATCACCAGCAGCTATTGTTTTCATGTTAACTGAACATCTCAAGTTGTCGGTGGTACGTGCTTCATGCTCCACATGAACCTATAACTCTTTCAATCGGTGTAATCATATTGTCGAATGAAATACGATAGTAGTTGATAATCAGATTGTTGAATGAAATACCATAGTAGTTGATCTCCCACCCCCTCATGTATTTCTGATATCGGTTCGTCATTGTGCGAGGAAATACTTTACAAATCACATTTTCAGTTAAATTAGAGAATTAAGGCGTTGGTCAATCCTATCGTAGTTTTCCTTTAAAAATACTGTTTACCCTGGATCCTATATGTACAGTGCGCGTCAGCCATAAGAAAAATGGAAAACAATCAAATTAAGCAAATAATTTAGGCCAATCGCATGGCTAACACACTATTAAGGATGCACGCACGGACGCATGGCCACGTGAAGTGAATGAGCACTTGTTAGTTGTTTCTGTTAGAACTGAGGGTGGAGTGCTTAGGCCTAATTGGTCATTAGGCATTCGATTGCGGCATGAACAGAGAGATTAACAATTACTAATACACTCTAGTCTTTGTTATTACATCTTCGGAATTAGGGTTGAGCACACCATTGGAAATACCTGAGTGTACAAAGAAGGAGGCCGCCATGGCGTTGGCTATGGCGGTGGAGGTGATGCCTGACGTCGTTGTGGGAGCTCCTGTCCGTGCGACGGCAGTGTAGATGTTGGAGCGCCTTTGCCGAATTTCTCTCTTTCTGACTGATCGGTAGCCTTAGCTTCTTGGGTGTCTGACTTCGTCAAAAACTGAGGAGTAGCTCATCTATTTGTAAGGGAAGACAGAGGTTGAGAGGGCCTCCAACCATTTTGGTTGTGGTGTTCTGATCAAACACCAGTTGGGAGTTTCTGAGAGTTCAAGTCGATTACAGTAGTAATCGACTCCTTGTTTCTTTTTTATTTATTTCAACATTTTCAATTCTAACAATCTCTCTCTTAAATACAGAACTAAGTAACTTAGTAACTAAAACTAAACTGACGTATATTTCTTCATGCTTATTATAAAGGGCACACAACATCGCAGACAGAGAGTTATGTATTGCTTGACTCAACTTAATATAACTTTATTTCTGATTTTGACCCCAAAATATCAGGAAATCATAGGTTCTTCTTTAAACCAATGCGTTTTATGCAATCACGGAATACATTGGGTAGATGTTCCTTTAGTGGTACCACAAGCATTTACTTGAATCTAATTGCTCAATAATCAATGCTTAGTGTAATTTTGGATTTACTTCTTTGCAACACACAACTGATGTCGTGTTTGGATGCACATTTGACTTGTTGTCTTAGAACTAAAAATATCTTATGTGGTATATGTTGTCTTCCACTTCTTAGTCGGGCTTTCTTACTGTGTCTGCTCAGCGGCCTCATCACTATATTGGTCCAAGATTCATGATGTGGTGACGATTGTTTTGGAGATTTCTCCACAATAAAGCTCTATCTCTGAGAGTTATTTACTGATGTGGATTTTACTACACATCTCACAAAAACATATTCTTAATAATTCATGGTACTTATTATAATACAACACTTATCATAAGGCCTAAGATTTTTTTCGAAACTGCAAGTTTATACTGATATTTATTACATGATCTGGAATGAACTTACTAAAACCAAATTAACCTGCTGAACTATGTAAAGGTTATTTAATGAACAAGCTTAGAGCTTTCGATAGCAGAAAGGTTTGGAACCGATTTTATTCGATTGATCTCTTAGTGGTTTCGAACTAATTAATCTTGACTTATCTGAGCAAACAAATTTGTTTGCATACATATTGCACTTCTTAAGTACGTTGTCATGTATGCCTAATAAACTCACTACCACTCAATGTAAAAATTAGAGGAAAACTCTTATTATTATCTCATAGTAGATTGTCATCACAGCTCAACAGTAGTATGTTATCTACAAATTATAAGTAAAAAAGTAATTTCTCGTTCTAAACTTAGTGAAAACTCAATTCATCCTCATAATACGTATTATTACCCAAAATTACAAAATATCTTATAGAATTTGAGATACTATTGTCGAGGGGCCTTATTGAGTCTATAGATGACATTCTTAGTTTGTATCTCATATGTTTTGAGCTTAATGAAAAAATTTTGGGTTGTCACATAGAAGTTCTCATATAGATTTCAATTGAGCAACGTCATTATTACATCAATCTGATGCCATAATAAGTCATAATGCACTACTAATACTTTAGTGATTTTGCAAAAATCCTTATGTGAGATAATTGAGAGCAACTTAGCATTATCAACGTCTTCTTAATGAAATTATAAGCCACAAGTTTATCCTTACTATTTTAAACTTTTCCTTTTGGAGTCACGTTTTGCGTAGACTCTCGACGTCCTAATAATTTGGCTCCATCAGGAAGGTAGACTAAAATATAGACTTTATCTGCTCACATATGCCTCATCCAATCCTATATGGTTTAACACCATTTGGATGCGTGAGGACTCTTATTGTTTAGTTCAAATGAGGCGGAATTATTGTCAGGACCCGCCTTCCGTGGGTCCACTTGTGCATCCATACCAATCCCTGGATCAGTAGTTGGTACGCACAACTGAATAGATCAAGATCCATACCACAATTATTTATTTATAAACAATATAAGTCTTACAAACATGATCTAGATTACATTGGACATGGCTGTGCATGACCACCAAAAAGATAAATCCTCAGAAACAACGGAGCAGAACGGTGCCATGCCCAACAAGCAGACTTTGGAAGTAGGACTAGACATAATCGTCATCCTCACACGCTTCAACTTCCTTGTATTTTTATAAACCACATGTAAAGAAAGAGTTGGTACTTAAGGTGCTCCGCAAGCCCTAACACTACTCAACAGGAGGTGTTTCATGCATTGGGGCTTGTAGCAAGGAAAGGCCATACGACTTAGTTTTGTCGAAAAGCATTTTATGCAAGGTTCTCTTTGACAAGAGTTTTGCAATAAGAGGGAGAAATAGTTAAATCAGTACTCCCTCCGTCCCTATAAAGTTGTCGCTTTATAGTTCATTTTTGAACTACAAAGCAACAAGTTCGTGGGGACGAAGGGAGTACTATTATAGTTGGCGGGCACTAGGGGAGTTTTAGACCATACCGCCAGTTCCCTCACTTTTAGATGAGTATTTGAACCCATGGCCCTAACGACTCTGGCAGGCATGCCAACACTTTCCCAAAACATGGCGGCGTCAGCCACCCACACACACACACCCCTCAAGGAGATGCACTAACGCTAATCATAAGGAGCCCAGAGCATAGCGTGTCAAGACTGTAACAACAACTATGCAGATAGATTAAGACTGTTCAGAGCTTGTACACTTTACCCACAAAGCCATGCACACCTTGCAAGGGTATGACATGACGCTCATCCCATCTTCCCCGGGTAACCCCACAATCACACTTGGCCCAACACGAGGCTATTCGGGCATTACCTACCCAGCCAAACAACGGACGACCCTTTGTCTTTGTGCCATTTCCTGGTCCACCGTGCCCTCCATGGCTCTCCAGGTTTTCTCTTGTGGAAATTACCAGAAAGGTAGGGCGAGTCCTGCCCATACAGGTTCTGTGGTTGTACAAAATCACTATGTTGAGGTCAAATGAACCGGTCCTTATATTGGTGAGGTGGCTTCATCCGTCCCTGGCGGAAGGACTAGTCTGGAACACACAACATTGAACTAAAATGAAGTACTCAGCATAAGCCTAGTCCAGAAAACATGGTCATCGGACTAACACTGAAGCACTCAGCATCGATCGGTGGGTTACACCGAATATGCAGTCGGTGCTGGTATACCTCTTAGGATGCCCGCGGCATCCCATCACCATACCTGCCTCGACCAACCTCCCTCTTCACACACAAAGTTCATTAATCACCCACCCATATCCTAACTCACACCACCAAACACCTTTCAACACATTTCACAATCATGTATACAGTGTGTAGTGGTTCACGATGTGAACATTGCAGGGGTTCCTAAGCATAGTACTAACAGGGAGGTGCTCGCTTCACCGTTGTAGTGCAATGGTGAATCTGTTAGGTAGTCAAGGGGCCGGGTTGTCAAGGTCAAGGAGGGGATTGTGACAGTCACTGCTATTATCATAGCTAATGCAGTGTCTTATTTTAAGCCGTTGATATCGAGTAACTATCGTGTTACTGTTTATCGTTGGGTAGTAGCTAACACCGATACTCAGTCATTGACATAGCTCATGCTACCACATTTCATGTGGTTCATAGCATAGCAACATTTTAAAATAGGCATACAGTCATGAAATAAAAACAGGCCATAGGTGCGATTGCAAAATATAGGTGAAACATGATCAAGGAGTTAGAGCTTACCATTACAGTGGTTTATCAAATTCCCTGTCTTGTTCTTCGTGATCTGGGTCTTGAATATCTCTTTCGTGAACTCCCCGATTACTAAGTACGTAGCTACGCGAAGAAAATACGATTCATCGATAAAGATCCAAGAAATTCATATAAAACTCCAATAAATACAAACCGTCATTCATTAACATGGTCTTTAAGATTCCGAGAATGCTTATCGGAGAATATGTCATTCTACTGGCGGCTTATTTGGAAACATTACTATTTCATTGGTCAACCAAATGGTCATTGGAAGGTTATGACAATCTTATCAGTCCTCTAGTTATTTACATGGTTTATGACTATTATAATTAATTCACTAGCTTATGTTATAACTTACTTATGTTACAGGCAATGAGTTAGCCACAACTTCTAAGAGACTTCTTTATAATTATCTATCTTCACAATAGTATATTCACTAAAGTTATACTAATGTAAGTCTCACGTATTTGAGAGACTAAACATGAGTCCTAACGTGTTTGCACTTAAGGCAATATTTTTAAGACTAGTGTGTGAATTATCATCTCATTCTATTTCTTAATATATTATTGTCTTAGTATATTCTAGAGGTTATGAACTTATTCTAGAATTCCATTAGTGCATGGATATTAGGACATGAGGGAATTCCTAGTGGAGGGTCTATTTAGAGCTTGTATGTGAGTTTCTATTATTAAAAGCTGTCTAATTGCTCTTCTTTGATGCTAGTGAGTAGTTCATTATTCTATAATTTATTTCAGTCAATTTCTATTCTAAAAGTCCTAATAATATACTTTTATAAATATTTAGAAAGTCATTTAAGAAAAGGACTAATTAGATGTTTTGTGTGCATTTTACAAATTATGAATATCTATATGATTTTCCTATGGGAGTGATAGCTAATTCTTATTACATTATTTATATTAGTCCAATATCACGTACATTACATTATAGCAGTTAAATAACATTTTCTTGGGATTGATTCATAATTATATGTGAAGAGAATATCAAATTTGAACACTGAACATAAGTATTACCAATTTCCTAATCAATTATTATTATCACTTAACTAATAATATTTCTTAGAATAACTATCATTTATTTTTATTACCAATGAGGACATCACTTCTATGGATACAAACAACACTCCATTGAACATACAAGATGCAATCAATAGAGTTCATACACAACAATTAATTTCAGAGGTGAGCTCGTTCTTATATGTTTTATTATATGTTTTTGAGCATATATTGGTACCTAATGATTTAATTGTGATTAGGATCCATGGAGAGGTTCAAGGAGTAGTTGGAGGAAGTATTAGGGACATGGAGGACCAGAGAACTCGTTCAAAGAAGACGGAAACCGAGCCAAACTCAAAATTGTGTCCAACTCGGAGTCCAAGAGCAGTACGTACTAAAATAGACGCCTAGGACGCATACGAACTCTGTTTTGGACGTTCTACATATGCACGGAAAGGGTAGAGAATATGTTTTCCAATGGCTCTGGTCCCATATCAGAATTCCTTCGGAATCGACTGGAATCGTCGAAAAAAAATTGAGTTCAGAATCTGTCAGAGTGTTGCGCCACCGTATTGGGCCATTGGGCCTTTTATCAAGTCTAAGTCCATTATTTTCGTATCTTAGGGTTAGGTCACGACCCCAACACCCCCTTGGAAATTCTCCCACCTATATATACTCCATAGTAGCCACCATGAACAATTGGATTTTGCTTAGAATAATGTGTTATACACCATGTCGCCGATCATCGGTTTGTGAGACTCCAACATTGCAATTCAAATTGCTTCTACCTTGTTCTTGCTTGTGTTCTCGGTTGCACTTGCAGGGATTAGACTTCTTGGCGAGGTCAATCATGTGAAGCACGGTTGATAACCAACGGAGCGGTGGTGTAGTGATTGTAGGGGTTGTTCGTATTCTACTCGAGAGCCTCGGATCATTAACGTCGAGATCTCCACATTAATTCTCCTATGAATTGGTATCAGATTTCCAGGTTGCCCGTTAGGTAATTCATCTATCTATTACATTAGTTTTGTTTTTCATACCTAGAGTCCACAAAAAAAGCCACAAAAAACTTGCAGTTTAGTAGATCTGTTCATTACTTTGTCCAGACCACCATTGATCCTTTGCAACTTTCGTTTTCAGTTTAGTTTTGTTGAGTTTGTGTCCGTTTTTGAGTCATATTGCTGGTTTAGAAAGTGTTTTTTGTCTTAGTTTGAGTTTTGCATTGTGTTGATTTATCCTCTTGAATCACATCGTCATGTCCAGATTAGATTCATCTCTGTCCAGTCTGGTATTTTCATCATATGTCACTCATAACAACTCGGATTTTGGAGTTCTTGTACTTTCTGGAAATCTAAAGAGGTTCTCTACAACTTTTGTATTCATAGGGTTCCAAGTAAACAGAGATATCATCTTCAAAAGTGCATTAGATCTGAATCTGTTCTCGACCTAGAATTTCTGAACAGTCTGTATTTCGGGGACAATATCTCCTATTGTTCTTGTCCAAAATAGTTCTTCCATATATTGAAATTAAAGAGGAGAGATATTTCTACAACCTTTCTGTTGTAATTTTTTCTATTTGGAGCCTCTAAGTTTTCCTATTTGTCCTTGGAAGATTGAGCAGAAAATCCGCGACAGATACACGAGATATTTTTGATTGGTTTTTATTGTGTTCTCCTTTTGCAGCACATTCTGAGAAAAGAAAGACAAAATAAAAAGGCAAGTGCAAAACAAGATACAAAAGCCGCACAAAAAAATAGGAGAAAAAAAAACAAAAAAAAAACAGAAGTGATTGCATCCTTTGTGTCATCTAGTTTTGTCTCATGTTTTGCTTGCTTGAAATACTAGGAACACATTTAGGCCAGCAACTTTGACAAGTACTTTGGACACTTATTCAACTTTACTATCTGATTTCATTGTTACTAATCCTTTCTACATATAAAGTGCCATCCAAGCTACACTTTACTCTTGAGCAGAATCGATACACCTTTGCAATCATCCCACGCTTCATTGGTTTCATCATACTGGCCACCGTTTGCCACCTGCAGTGTTCGTAAGAACACTTGTAAGAGTGTGGTAAGACGCTTGAGAGTGTGTGATTCTACTTCCACTTTGCCATTACACTTTGTAGTTGATAGGGATAACATATTTTTTTTGTCTTCTGTTTGCTACTAACAATGTGAGGTAAAAGCAAGAATCATGCATTATATGCTGAGATGATTGACATGATGAAGATGTAGATGGAGTTGCTCACTAAAAATCAAACATCAACCAAGGATTCACATGACATTCAGACCACCTTTCCAACACCTTCCACAAGAAGTAATTACATTCTCCCATCTCTTCCTTCTTATGATGGTTTTGATTACGACGAATATATTGCTTGGGAAATCGAGTTGGATAAAATTTTTGGACAATGGCATATGTGTGAGAGAAGAAATATTAGAAATATTGCTAGTGCGTTAGTTGATTGTGCATTAACTTGGTGGGATAACTTAAGCGATAAAGAAAAACCTCGAACATGGAAAGATATGAAAATTCTTATGCGAGAAAATTTTGCTAATGTATCTAATTGCCAAGATGAAATACATGAACTTGAGAAGAATTTTCTTGTTGTACCTCCTCATTTGCCTAACATTTGCAGGAACATGAACAAATAAATGTAGATGCAAATGAGAGTAAGGTGTTGAACAACTCTTCTGAATTTTTTGATGAGTTAACTCATAATGCATTTGAATTTCTTGCTGAAAATGAGAGTAGTGTTAATGGACAATGCTCTACAGTTAACCAAGGTATGAAATTTTCAGATGTGCTGAATTTTGCTACCAATCATGCTATTGATGAGCAGCAACAAGATGAACCTTTTCATAATACACCTTTACCACTAGTTGATTTTCCTATTGATTCTTACAACAAAAATGAGTTTTGTGCTGATAATTATATTGCACTGTTGCTAGAACAACCAAATGAATTTGATACTTTATTACTCACTTGTGTTGAAAGTAAGCATTTGATTCCAACTACATGTGAAAGGGATGAGCTGAAATTGTTATCTTCTCTAAATTCTTTGGGCTATATTGAATTTGACACTCTTTGTGATCTAGATATCGTAGAGAAGATAATATTTTCTCAATATGAATTGCCTTTGTTAAGTAGAAATATTTTTCATGCTAAAGGAAAATATGAACATAGTGGTATGTTTATGGTGCATAAAGTTTACATATGTTCAAATGAGGAAGCTCCTTTTGTGCTGCAACAACAAGGTCAAGTAAATGAATGTACTAACGCTAATAATGTCTTGTCATGTTTTTCTAGTATTTTTTTCTTGCAGCAAGGACAACAAAAGCATTATTCACTGTGGTTGTGCATTATGGACAACACTCATTCTACCTTCAAATCAAGCCTCTTTGCTGGACATACGATCAAGCCGAGGACGGCTTGTCATAAAGAAGGGGAGATTGATGAGATCATGCACATTATTATTGCACCTACAAACATGACACAATGTTTGTTTGTTTGTTTGGGATCCCGGCTCAAGTGAATGTGCACACTTATTTGATGGACAAGATCAAGATAGCGCACTATGTCTTCCACCACCTTGGCCTCCTCCATTCATGCATACAAGAAGATTTGATGGCATTGCACATTTGGACCAAGACATGAGAGGAGATGAACTTGAGTTGAGGACGACTCCAATTCAAGAAGGGGAGGATGATGATGACATCAATTCTATGGATACAAACAACACTCCATTGAACATACAAGATGCAATAAATAGAGTTCATACACAACGATTAATTTCATAGGTGAACTCATTCTTATATGTTTCGTTATATGTTTTTGAGCATAGATTGCTACCTAATGATCTAAATTGTGATTAGGATCCATGGATAAGTTCAAGGAGTAGTTGGAGGAAGTATTAGGGACGTGGAGGACCAGAGAATTTGTTCAATAAAGATGGAAACCGAGCCAAACTCAAAATCATGTCTTTGGGTACACTAACGGGTAGACCTAGTGTCGTCTCCTCCATGACAGAGGCTGGACAGTGGGCCCGAGGTCATCAAGTGTGCACCTAGCGAATTCACTTCGCTCTGGTTACTGGCACTTGGGGCAAGGATGTCACTGGATCAAGGGCCTTCGGTCCGCATGAATCGATTCTACCCAACGCGGGTCAGTGGTCATGTTGAGGTGTGGACGGCTGTGATGTGGCGCCCTATTGGCCGCCACGTTCGCGCCACATATTGGAGGAGGTACCAACGTCGGAGCCGGAAGTGGCCTCATCTCCGGTTGAACCTTCAACACCTACCCCGGAGGTGGTGGTTCCAGAGGTACCCGCGCCTGAGCCAGGGTGCCAAGATGAAGCTATCGGTCCCCCGCCTGAGGGACCAGTTGCTGTTGAACTGGTGGCGGGACCTTCGGAGCCGACTCTGGAGGTAGAAACTTCTGCTGCAGGACCTTCCTCTGCGGCGGCCGAGGCAATCCAGGAGGACGGCCCTAGTGCTGCGGCAGCTCAGGGGACCGCCGTTGTAGAGTGGAACCCGATTTTTGTTACAGAGAACCCGCTAGAGCCAGCGGAGAAGACCCCGACAGGTCCGGATCCAATCCCTTTGTCGCTGTCTATCGACAACGCCTGCTCCAGCCTTCGTCAGGTCCAGCTGGCCTTTTACCATGACAGCGAGGCCCTCGAGAAGGAGAGCCAAACCCTTAGGAGGTGGCGCAACCGGCTCCAATTCGAGACCAAGCTTGCGCAGATGAGGCTGGCTGATGACAAGGAGTGGGTGAAAAGGGAGAAGGTCCGGTTGGAGTACTGGGGTCAGCTGCTAGATGAGAGGGAAAGCATGACGCGATCCCATGACAACCAGTCCCGGGCCATCCACGAATAGGTCATGGCTGCTAATGAAGCAGCGAATGACCGCCAAGAGAAACTCAGCGCCTTCTACGACAGCCTCGTCAAGCGCCGGGAGGCTCTTAAGGAGCGGGAGAAAAAGCACGAAGATGAAGAGAAAAAACTCCTGGAGCTGTGTGATGACCTTGTGAAGAGGGAGGAGGAGCTTACTCAGAGGCTGACTCTGGGTGACAAGAGCCTCGCGGAGCGCACCAAGAAGCTGGAGGAGCGTTGCGAGAAAGAGGAGAAGAAGGCCTGGCAGCAGGGACAAGACCTCACCAAGAGGGAGAATGAAATTGCTGCCAGGGAGAAGAAAGTGTGGGGCCGGGAGAAAGACTTGGTCGACCACCAGAACAAGATCCACCACCGGGAAGGGGAGCTTGGTAAACTCGAAAGGCAAGTTGCTGAAAAAATTCAGCAGAACGCCAAGGAGGTCGAGCACCTTGCCCAGGAGGATTCAGAGCTTGCGGCGTCCAAGAGGTCCTTGAAAGAGGTGCGAGGCTCAAGGGCTGCGGAGTCCCAACAAGTTTGGGACTTCTTGGGCAAAGCCAATGATGCGTTGATGCCTCTGGGTTTTAGTCCCATGCGTCTAGATGACCCGGAGCCGGAGCTGGACCAGGCGTTGCAGGCGCTAAGCTCGGCACGCAACAAGCTCAACAAGATGGGTGATGTCATTGTGGACCAATTTGAAACCGAAGGGCGATCCCTGGCGAAGAACATCGCAGTGTACACGCTGACGGGCTACACAGGCCGGGATCCTCATTTCTTACTAGACCCGGTGCTCGAAGGTCCCATCGAAGGAGAGGGAGATGCCGCCAAAGCCAGCGTGTCAGAGGTTGCCCAGAAGGTCGCCTCATTCTTTCGTAGGATCTAGGACTTTCTCTTTGTAGCTCCTGCTTGTATCTTCTCTTCTTTTCTTCAATTTTGTAATCTCTTGTCTCCAGATCAATGAAATCCATATGAATTTCATTTTTTGTCTTCAACACCCGGACGACGCAGAGCCAGAGCTGGACTAGGCGTTGCAGGCATTGAGCTTGGCGGGCAACAAGCTCAACAAGATGGGAAATGTCATCATGGACCAGTTGGGAACCGAAGGGCAATCCCCGGCGAAGAACATCGCAGAGTACATGCTGACGTGCTACACAAGCCGGGATCCTCATTTCCCACTAGACCCGGTGCTCGAAGGTCCCATCGAAGGAGAGGGAGATGCTGCCACAGCCAGCGTGTCAAAGGCTGCCCAGAAGGTCACCTCATTCTTCCGTAGGATCTAGGACTTTCTCTTTGTAGCTCCTGCTTGTATCTTCTCTTATTTTCTTCAATTTTGTAATCTCTTGTCTCCAAATCCAAAATTTTATGAATTTCATTTTTTTCCTAAACACCTTTGTCCCACTTGGCCCCCTGGTAGATGTACACAATTTGATTGTGAACATGTACCAAGAGGATGTAGCTTTTTGTTGAAGACTCGTGTGCTTCGAACTTGTAGTTTGTAGGTCTGAAGTCGTCAATAGTAGGGGCTCCCTGAGATTGTCAGAGCTTAGTAGCTCTAGCAGTGACCCTTGTCAACACGTAGAGCATCGACAGTTAGTCCTCTGGGTTTGTCGGAGCTTAGTAGCCCCAACAGCGACCACTGTCAACATGTGGTGCGTCGACAGTGGACCCCACTGGGGAGTCTTCCCACCATCTTTTCTTCACGTTGATGGTTGGCCCCCTCGATTTGCCAAAACATGGTAGCTCCAGCGACACCTAATATCAATGTTTGAAACATCAACAACGGATCACCTTAGAGGGTGTCGGAGCTTTGATAGCTCCAGCTTTATCCAACATCATCATGAGATCTTTATTTTTCCTACACACTGATGCCAAGAAAAACAGTAAAATCCATTTCTTATCTATAACTCATTTGCGGCTTACTATTCCCGAAAGTAATCTTTAGGTCGAATGCATTTCTATATACATTCAAGTCCATTGGCTTGTTTTCCCCAGGTCCGATCATTTCTGGACTCGCCTTACTTCGGCATGTCGGGGTGTAGGCAGAGTGGCGTACTTAGGGTGCAGGACTAGGCTAAGTCGATATCACAATCCGGACCTAGATTGGCTTGGCGGCATTCAGGCGAGTAGGCCATTAAACAATGTTTAGATCCCGAAGAATTAACAATGCAACTTGAATTATACATGAATTGCTCGAGCTAAAGTTTCTTGAGAACTGCACAAATTTGTTATAGACAAGAAATAGAAAAATAAAAAAATATTGAGCCTGTACAAAATAAATGCACATGGAGTCTATTTTCACACAATGATGTCTTTCATTATAGGTCCGTGGTATAGGGGAAACAAGTAGACTCTTAGGGTACGGAACTAGGCTAAGTGTGTTTTGTTTCTCATTTGACCCAAGGTAGCTAGCTACATTTTTAGTTTTTAGACTGTGACAAGTGTTGCCTGAAATTTGCGGACCTTCCGAGGAAGGTCCAGCTGTTCTCCCGAAGGAGCGACCCGACTCTGTACAATGACTATATGACATACATCACATGTAACTACATACTCACCTCCGTGATATTAAGCGTAGAACTTACGGAGGTGCCCAATGTTCCAAGGATTAGGGAGAGGTGTCCCATCCTCGGTTGCCAAGCGAATGCATCCGGGACGGAATACTTTGATCACTCGGAAGGGTCCTTCCCAGTTGGGGGAGAGTTTGTTTAACCCTTCTCTAGTTTGTATTATCCATAGCACCAAATTGCCTTCCTCGAGCTGTTGGCTATGAACATGCCTTTGGTGATAGCGTCGAAGAGCTTGGCGGTATCGGGCATTCGAAACAGCTGCTCGGCACCTTCCCTCTTCAATGAGGTCAAGGTCTTCACGCCGGAGCTGGTCTTGCGTGGCATCATCGCAGGTCCGGACCCGGAGTGACCCCAAGGTGATTTCCGGAGGAAGGACTGCTTCAGCTCTGTACACCAGGAAGGAGGGTGTCTCCCTAGTTGACCAGTTTGGAGTTGTCCTGTTTGCCCATAGTGTGGGCGGAAGCTCTTCAATCCAGTTGGCTCCATGTTTCTTCAGGCGCTCATATGTGCGCGTCTTGAGTCCTTTTAGGTTTTCTGCATTTGCTCTCTCAGCTTGACCATTGTTTGTCGGGTGAGCTATAGAAGCGTAGCTGAACTGAATGCCGAGGTCTTCGCAATATCCTTGAAATGCAGAGCTTGTGAATTGGGTCTCGCTGCCGGTCACGATCTTGTTTGGCACTCCACATCGGCATACTATGGTATGCAAGAAGTTGATAGCTGATTGCTTGTTTATTGTCACAACTGGATTTGCTTCCGGCCACTTGGTCAACTTGTCGATGGCAACGTACAGGAACTTGTAACCTCTGACGGCTCTTGGGAAAGGTCCCAAGATATCCATCCCCCACATAGCGAATGGCAATGTAGGAGGTATCATTTGTAGAGGTTGAGCTGGTGTGAATTGGCATGCTTTGCATTTCTTCACTAGCTCGGTTGCATCCTGGAGTGCTGTAGGCCAATAAAAACCATGCCAGAAGGCTTTACCGACCAGCGTGCGGGAAGACGCGTGGTTCCCACACTCGCCTCCATGGATTTCTGCGAGGATCTCGCAGCCTTCTTCCCTTGTAATGAACTGCATTAGGATGCCGTTGCACCATGCCGATAGAGATCCCCTTCTACCAGTGTGTATCTTTTAGCCAATCTGACTATCCGATCAGCGGATACATTACCTTCAGGAAGGAAGTTGTCTTTCAAGTAGCTCCGGATCTCCGAGATCCATGCATTGGAGCTGACTTGAGCATTTTACTTGCATGTTGGGTTTCTCGGTGCTTCCGGCAGCACTTACAACCCTTGATGGATGCCATGGTAACATGGTCATCGAGACCGCCAGCTTTGAGGTGCTGGTCTCGCCCCCTTTGCTTAGTTCGGTAGGCTAAGCTGTTGGTCTTGACAATCTCCGGACGAAGGTTCCTTCGGGAGCCGAGCTCTGGTTGAAGCTTTTGTCGATAGTTCGTCGGCTTCAGCGTTCTTGAGACGCTGGTCATTGCAAAGATCAAGGACATCGATGTCCTTCTGAAGCTTCTGGACTGCAAGTACGTATGCAGCTAGTTGAGGGTTGTTGCGGCAGCATTAACCTTTGACATGCTTTATAACGAGCTGCGAATCACCCTTTACCAACAGCTGCTTGACACCATATGATAGTGCCACCTTAAGCCCATAGATTGGGGCTTCATACTCCGCCATGTTGTTGGTCGCCTCGAAGTCAAGGTGAACCATGTATTTGACCTTCTCCCCTGTCGGAGCGAGGAGAAGGATTCCAGCTCCAGCCTCCTGCTTTTGCACAGAGCCGTCAAAGTAGAGAGTCTAGTGAGGCTCGGTGAAGACCGGAACCTTAGGTGCTGGCTTTTGCTCACTGGGGCCTCTAGGGTTTGATGGAGAGGGGGTCCATTCTACCATGAAGTCCGACAGTGCTTGACTCTTGATCGCTTGTCTTGGGACGAATTCAAGATCAAACTCGGCCAGTTCCGCTGCCCACTTTGCAATGTTCCCAGTAGAGTTGGGATTATGCAAGATTGCACGCAGTGGATAAGAGGTCACCACTGAAATCTTGTGAGCTTGGAAGTAGTGGCAAAGCTTCCTAGAGGCAATAAGAACTGCATAGAGCAGCTTATGCACCTCCAGGTACCGAGTCTTGGCATCATGGAGTAAATGATTGATGAAGTACACTAGGCGTTGGACTATCCGGACCCTCCCAAAGGGGCCCAGAGCTTCCTCCTTATCAACCCGAACCCTCCCGGAGGGGTCTGGACCTTGTTCGGGGACCTCCAGGTTCTTATCGGAGGAACCCGGAGCTTCTTCTGAAGTGACTCGGACCTTCCCGGAGGGGTCTGGATCTTCTTGTTCAGTAATAGTGACTCCACCACATGAAGGAGGTGGCTCATCTGGCATCTCGCCTTGAGGCTCCGGGTCTAGGAGCTGGGACCCAGACTCGCCTTCAAGTAGCTCTGGACCCTCCCGGAGCGGTGTGGACTCCTAAAATGGGTATGGTTCTGGTCTTTCCGCAACTAGGACCATGCTGACAACTTCGTCAGTTGCTGAAATTTAAAGCAGAAGTGGCTCACAAGGATTCGGAGCTACCAAAGTTTGTAGAATGGTGAGGAGATGCTTTAGCTCTTGGAAAGTCTTTTCTTGCTTCTTCAGACCATTGGAATGTTTCGGACTTCCTCAGTAATTTGAAGAAGGGTAGCGCCCATTCCGCCAGTCTTGAGATGAACCGGCTGAGGGCAGCTAGACATCCAGTCATCTTCTGGACGTCCTTGATGTGGGCTGGTGGCCGCATGTCTTCAATAGCTTTAATCTTCGCCAGATTCACTTCTATTCCTCGGTGGTTCACCATGAATCCAAGAGGCTTTCTGGAGCTAACCCCGAAGACACACTTGTCCACGTTTAGCTTCATGCGTGTGATTCGCAACTTGTCAAAGACAGCTTGCAAGGTGCCAAAGAATGACTCCTTGTTCTTGATCTTGAGTACGATGTCATCGACGTACACTTCCACTACGTCTCTGATAAGCTCTCCAAAAGTTTTGTACATAGCTCGTACAAACGTTGAGGCAGCATTTTTGAGACCGAATGACATGGCAGTGTAACAATATAATCCATCTACTGTGATGAAAGAAGTACGTTCGTCATCTTCCCTAGACATTCTGATTTGATGATATCCAGAATATTCATCTAGGAAACACAGTAATTCACCCGGAGGTGGAATCCACTATCTGATCTATTCTAGGTGGTGGGAATGGATCCTTTGGATATCCTATATTCATTGTAGTGTAGTCGATACACATCCGAAGTTTCCCGCCAGCCTTGGGTACAACGACTGGGTTTGCCAGCCATTTTGGGTGGAAGACTTCTCGAATGAATCTAGCTTCGAGCAACTTCTTCACTTCTTGACGTAGGAAGTTCTGTCGCTCTACTGATTGCTTCTGAGGCTTCTGATGTACAGGTCGAGCATCGGGATAAATCTTCAGATTGTGCTCAATCACTTCCCTAGGGATCCCATGCATTTGTGACGGTTGCCAGGAAAACACGTCGACATTAGCCCGGAGGAATGTGACGAGCTCGAGTTCCTATTTGTCATTCATACCTCCCAATATACGGGTGGTCTGAGCAGCGTCAAAACCGATTTGGACGACTTTGACGGGAATGTCTGTGTCACCGCTTAGTTGCACACGAGGTGCGGAGGTTGAGCCACGATGACGAATGCTCAGGGGTTTCGGAGCTTGCTCCTTTCTGGATTCTCCCTCCTACGCCGTTGCAAGCGCATGGAATTCTTCCAGAGCAGTAACTCCGGCGGTGCGATCTCCGCGAATCCGGAGAACACCGGATGGTGTTGGCATCTTCAACACCATGTAACTATAATGAGCAGCAGCCATGAATTTGTACAAGGCTGGCCTGCCCAAGATGGCATTGAATGGTAAGTTGATCTGTGCTACATCAAAGACCAACTTCTAGGTGCAGTAATTCTCCCGGGTCCGGAAGTACCGGCAGAGTAATAGCACTGAGTGGTGTTATGAGCCCCGGACCTACTCCGGAGAAAGGTCGGGAGGGGCGAACATCCGAAGGTCAAAGCTGAAGCTTGATGAAAGCTTTGAAGCTTGTGAGGTTCAGCCCCGAACCTCTGTCCACCATTACACGATGGAGTTGGATGTTGTTGATGGTCGGAGATACCATCAATGTGAATTGGCCAGCTCCGATCATGTTCTCAGGGCAGTCCAAAGCATTGAAGGTGATGGCCGTGTCCATCCACTTCTGGTGTGGCTCCGCCCTTGCGGTGGGAGCTATAGAGTCCATGTCCCGCCGCATTGTCTCGAGGACACGACGGGAGGTGATGTCCCACGAACCACCGAAGATGGTGTTCATGGTCTTCCGACGCTCGTTGTCGGAGACGTCAGAGTCGTCATCAGCGGAGGTGTAAACAACCTTCAAGACTTTTTTGGAGTCCTGAAAGCCTAACTCCTCTTGAGCTAGAGCTTTGTTGACTTTTTGTTTTCCTTCCCTTTGACAGAAAGGAACTTGTTCCCAGTGCTTTTTGTAGCGCTCGACGAGGTTCTGTACCTCTCTGCAGCCTTCCAGGGGTGGCTGTTCATCTTGTGTATAGGACACCACATCTTGGAGCTGCCACCGTCTTCAGACGATGACCGAGGTCGTTTCTCGGGACGTGGCCCCTGGCCACCTGGAGCTGCAGCAGCAGCGACAGTGGGTGTGCTGGCCGACGGCTTTTTCTTGCCGTTGGACTTTTTCTTCTTCTTGCCACTTCTAGAGGTAGTGGCTTCACCCTTGGAGGACTTTTTGTTGTCCACCGGAGGTGGTTGGGAGTGCATTTCACGGCCCTGCACAGCTTTGGCACACTTGTCTGCCAAGCTGAAAAGTTTTGTGACGCTGGTGACTTCCTTGGTCGCCAGCTTCTCCATCATCTTCTTGTCTTGCACGTCCTATCTGAATGCCATAATAATAGAAGCGCTTGAGATAGAAGGAATGTTGTTTCGTACCTGGGAGAATCTCTGGATAAGGATTGCAGGGACTCTCCCCCTTCTGCTTGACAGCATAAAGGTCCAGTTATGTGCCTGGTCTGGTATATGAGCTCCCGAAGTTAGCGGTGAACTGTTGGCACAGCTCCACCCAACTGTTGATGGAGTCAGGCGGAAGGCTCATGAACCAAGACCTGGCGGTCCCAGTTAAAGCCACAGGGAAATAACTGTCCATCACGACCTCGTTGCCTCCAGCCGCAAGTATTGAGGTGGAGTAGTTTTTTAGAAACTCGGCGGGATTGACAGTCCCGTCAAATTTCTCTGGCAGGTGAGGCCGGAACTTCTGCGGCCATCTGACCATGCGTAGGTGTATGGCCAGAGCAGAACAGCCTCCTCCTACTCCCTCAGGAGTAGGACTGTCCCGAGCCTCTCGCCTCTCGCGAGCATGCTCGATGTGGACGCGGCCGTCCTGTTGACGGTAACGGCGATCGAGCTCCGCCCGGAGGTCGTGAGTTGAAAACTTGGTTACCGTGTGAGTACGTCGCGCCCCGAAAGCAGTGATGTTGCTGGTTGAGATGCACCACGCCTTCTGTGCTGCGAAGCATGCGGACCAAGTCTACCCGACACGGTCCGATGCTGCGATAGAGCCCGTCCCGAGGCCGGAGGACCTTGGTTGCTGATGCAAGCAAATGTTCCACATCATCTCTCCACTACTCCATTGCACCCTGGGATGCTCCTGGAGGCGGTGGACATTGGAGAAGAGCACGCGCAGCATGGAGCGCGTGTTTAGGGTTGTTGTTCGCCGATGCAGTCACCGACGCAGACGCCCCATCTCGCTGTCCAGCTTGATTCACCGGTGCGAACGTTGGCAGCGGTGGCATGACTCCTGCTGGAGCCACAACACATGTTGGCTACTGCATGTTGGAGGGGTTGCCTCTAGTAGGTTGCGCAGCAGGGTTGCCGTTGGACAATCCAGCAGCAGAGTTCACCATCTTTGAATCTCGGGCGCCCCTACCTTGCGCGCCTACTGTCGGAGTTTGATTCCGGCAATTCTTCTGGTACTACCGTTGGCAGCCCGCAGAGTTTGTAGTTCGGTTGTGGACACGCAGAGATTCAGAGCAAGATGGTGTGTTGAAATGGGGATTTACGTGGTTCGGGCCGCCTGAGCGTAATACCCCACTCCACAGATGTGTTTTGCTGCTGTATTGAGCGTCTAAGCGCTTGTGTGTAAGACCAGGGTGTCTAGAGCACATATGGGTGCGAGTCTAGCCCCCCTGTGTATCGTTCGGCCAGTCCTTTTATAGTACAAGGACTAGTGGTTACATCGTTAGCCTGACCCGACATGTGGTCCTGGCGGTACTGATGCTTAATACACAATTAATGAGCTTAAATTAAGGGCCCTCCGATCGTGTTTCATTAAGATAGTATTAATGACACTTAATCGGGTCTTGAGGTCTTTAATGGTCCTTGATGGTCCGAGCCGTTGGAGGTCCACCACTCTGCTTGTTGAGGTTGAAGGTCTGGCGGTTGGACGCGTAGCAGCTCCGGAGCTTACTGTCTGGGATGGGTAGGTCTGGTGTTGTTGTACACGTGTCGGTACCGGTGCTTCTCTCTGTCGGAGGTTAGATCTGGGGGTGCTGCACAATTATTTAGCCCGGAGCTTTCCCAGGTAAGGAATGTAGCTCCGGTTTTATGATACACATGGCGGCACTAGGACTAACCATAGAAGGGAGGCAGGTCCGGTTCCGTATGACACGTGGGGTCTTCGGAGGTCTTCAACTCAGGTATGTGAAGTTCCTTAACATTCTTTGCAGTCCCAAAAGATATCCGGTATACTGAGTACCGACAGACACCAAATAAAAAGGTACTTGACACCAAATGAAAGCGGAACTAGGGAGAGGTATTCGTCGCTGCCCTGAAGCGAGCTAGGTAGCCAGGGTGCCGACAACGGACAACACAGCAAACAACACAGCTTGCATACGACGGCAGGCGAACAACATCATGGCAGCAGGCAGCGCTTGCACGCACACGCGCACGTGCGGCCGCGGCACCCATCCATCGATAGCCGGTGCTCGTGCGTGCGCCCTGTGCTTCTTCCTCTGGACTGCTGCTATATATACGCTGATACGGGTTAGGTTTGAGTGGCTGGCTCATCGGCCTTTCGTTCGTTCCAAGCCTCAAAACGGCAATTAGTTACTACACGTCTTCCTAGCCAAGGTTGCAGTACTCATAAGCAGTCGTGCGTGTGCCAACCAATGATGTGTTGTGGTAGGCTGCTAGCCTTTGATCTCGCGACTGAAAGGGCCACCACCCTCACAACATTTAGGTCCGGCAACACAACATTTAGGTCCGGCAAGCCCAAATTCTCATGGTTCACCTTACGAATATGGGCTGCCGGCCTCTGACAGTCCTAAGTGGGCTCTATAACTGTTGGTCTGTTGCTCATCTCATTGGTGAACGTTTCACTCTATAACATACTTGAGTTCTTGAGAACACCACATTCCAGATTCCCTGGAAGGATTCAACAACCCATCTAATTATTGAGCTTGTTTTCTCCAGAAAAAAACAAAACAGAAAAAAAACTATCTGCATAATTATGTTTAGGACCTAACTTCTTTTTTTGAAGAATTGAAGCTCCGAGATTCGTGTTTCCAGTGTCACAACAGATTTGCAGTCGGCAAAATAACAACAGGATAAAAAAAAAATAGACACTCCCTATATGCAAAACTTATCAATTAAGGCCCCATTTATATATGAGTAATAGAGGGACTCTTGTAAGGTCACAACAGATTTGCAGTCGGCTCTGTGTTTGTCGGTGGTTGAATCCGGCAGATCTCCCGGCACTACTGTTAGTAGTCCGTGGAGTTTGTAGTTCGGTAATGGGCGCGCAAAGATTCAAGATATGGTGGCAAATTGACACAAATGTTTACGTGGTTTGGGCCGCCTGAGCATAATACCCTACTCCACGGGGTGTGTTGCTGTTGTATTGAGCGCCTAAGAGTGTCTGAGTGTGTTTGAGAGCGTGTCTAGTGTATGTGGCGTCTCAGCCTCTCCCTGTGTATCGTCGACCAGTACTTTTATAGTACAAGGACTGGTCGTTATACCGTTAGCCTGGCCCGACATGTGGCCCCGACGGTTATTGATGTTTAATACACACTGCCAGAATTCCGGTTTATTGCGACGAAAAAAATCGTTGCAATAGGTCGAAATTCGTCACAATAGGTTGCAACGAAAATAACGGTGTTGCAACGATGCCACATTCGTGGAAAAAAGTATGGTATTGCAACGACTCCACGTTCGTGGCAAATAGTATGGCATTGCAACGGTTTAACGTATTGCGACAATTTAACGTATTGCAACGAATAGTACGTTATTTGCGATGATTTCACATCTGTGGCGATAAGTACGGTATCGCGACGATTTCATACTCGTTGCGAATAGTATGGTATCGCGACGTTTTTACATTCGCGACGAATAGTACGGTGTTGCAACGATTTCACATCCGTAGTGAATAGTACGATATGGCAACATTTTTATATTCGTGGCAAATAGTATGGTGTTGCAACGATTTCACATCCATGGCGAATAGTACGGTATCACGACGATTTCACACTCGTGGCGAATAATATGGTATCGCGACGTTTTCACATCCGCGGCGAATAGTATGGTATCACGACGATTTCACACTCGTGGCGAATAATATCGTATCGCGATGTTTTCACATTCATGGCGAATACTACCATGTTGCAATGATTTCACTTCCATGGCGAATAGTATGGTATCGCGACGATTTAACACTCGTGGCGAATAATATGGTATCGCGATGATTTCACAGTCGTGGCCAGTAATACGGTATTGCAACGCTTTCACGTTCATGGCGAATAGTACGGTGTTGCAATTATCTCAAAACAGTGGCAACAATATTGTATTGCAACGATTTCTAATGTGTGGCAATAGGTTCGTAATGCAACATATTCAAATCTGTTGCAATAGGGTCGTAATGCGACGTTTTCTGGGTGGTGGCAATAGCAGTCTAGTGCAACGCTTTTTTGGTCGTAGCCAAATGTTTGTAGTGCAACATTTTTTTATTTGTGGCAATAGCTAGCTTCCTATTGCAACAGTTTATTTTCGTCGCAATGATATGTTAATGCCATGTTTTATAATTAGCGGCACTTGAATCCTAATGCACCAGGTTTGAAAATTAGTGGCAACAGAATCAATTTATTCGCACATGATACGTCTGTCGGCTTAAGAACAAACATCCAACAATTGATGCAACGCTCAAGGACCCTTGCGTCATTGTGAGATGATGTTATTTACAGTTTTTTCAGTTTGCAACATTGCACCCATTAAAATAGCACCGCGACTAGTTGTAGTACTAGGAATAGTTTCTTGAACATCTAGCTTCGACTTGGTGCGAGCAGGAGCCTTTTGTGGAGTTGCTGCTAGCCGTTGTTGAATTTGCAAGCTCTCCATCATTCTGCGCATGTCTGCTAGCTCCTTTTCTTGCCGTGCAGGATTGGCTGCCATCCGATCATGTAAAGCCCGAACTTCCTAGTTGAGCTGTTCATTTGCCTGGATGAAGCCATCCATCTGGGGGGTCATATTATCATTTCTTCCTTCCAACTCTTGCACCTGAGAGCTAAGTTCTTCATTTCTATTTTGCAAGGATCGAACTTGTTGGCCGAGCTGGTCAGACATCTGGATACGCAGTCTTTCAGAAACATTAGGTTTAGCCATATAACCACGCCCCCGAAACTGTGATCCTCCAGAACCGGTTGCGGATATATAAGTAAGCTAGAAGATGGTGTTTCTTTCCTCATCTGGGATTTGGACTCCCAGCTCAGCTTCCTTGACATTGATTTGGGCACGTGCTTGGGTCTATATACAAAAAGAAAAGTCACATGTACATTGCAAGTATTTATTTAAATGGGGACTGTTTGAAGTGTTTCTCACATGTACAGCTTCTGCCTGCTCGTTTTCCCATTGACCGTTCTTCGCATGGCTTGCCTCCCACAGTTCTATGTCATCGGATTCTTTTCCAGTCTCTGGGTCTTGCTACATCAAATACAAGTAAAATTTGATTGAATGATTGCAGTGCAAAGTAAAAGCATGATTTAGTTCTCATACCTTCTCGTAACTAAGTTGGGCGTAGGATTTCGAGCCAAGAAAGTGTTTTGTCTTTTGAGTACTTCGATTTCGTGAATTGGTTCTGCTTATTGACTGCAATTTTAAGAATTAATTTCACGAATGGGTGTTATCAAATAGTTTTTGTAGGATATGGAGGTATTAGAAAGCTAGCTGACCTTGAATCGCTCGGATCCAAAATAGTCCATAAGCGCCAACCAATCGGAATCTGCTACGTCAATAGGCTTGTTTTGTATACGTTCCTCATCGGTCGAATACTTCTTATAGGTGGCATGCAATGTTGATCGCCACCCCTTGTAGCGCTCACCAGCAATCTTCAATTTTTTTCTTCTCGTATCATTTGTGTCCTCCAAGTCCCAGGCATTCTGTACATTGTATATCACACTGTTATAAACGTACAAGATGGAGGCCGCTAGAAAAAAAATACTTATGTGGGGTGTCACAACACTAACCAGAATGTCTCTCACTATATCGCTCTTCGAAGTATCGCCAACCTCTGCCCACTTCCTTACACCAGCAAGGGGTGCATTTTTTTTGTTGTAATAACCACATCATCGACAAAGTGCTGCTGATTAGGACCAACTGCAGCACCCAACCTATCGGACCACTGAATTTGTAGCTTCCGATTCTGATCATTCGTTCTATTTGCAGATGCTAGATAGCGCAATTTAGCAACCTTAAGTCCTTTAGCCACCCCTCTTCCAAACTTCTTTCCTTCTGTTAGTGTCATTTAAATAGTAAACGTTTAAAGAAAATTAGCAACTGACCAGGCCTAGTATCATGTACAAATAGTGTGAAAGAAGAAGAAGTCTGATGTTTTACTATCTTCAGGACGAGTGCGGCAAATACGAGCGTGGGAACACCACGTCGCAACAGCATTTTGCTCCATATTGGGCGATGCATCGACTTGTTGACTTCTTTGTTGCTGTTCATACCCTACAATCAGGCATCAGGCAATAGTTAGTAGCGCTACAACACCCGTAGTACTGCAGGGGATTTTCAGTCCAGCTGCGAAGCAGGCAGGACAGTAGCTGGCGATGCTAGAGAAAGAGAGGGTTGGTCAGGTGCTCATCCTCTGCAGTACTGCCGGTTCAGTCTGACCGACATTAGCAGGAGCGCGTCTCGAGGCGAATTGGTGGCAGGGCGAGTCATGGACGTCAGCGGTATTAGCAGGTAGAGGATGCAAGACAGATGAGGCGGGCAGCTTGCGACGTTTAACAAAGCTAGGGTTTGGTCTGGCAGTGCAGTGACCACATTTAAGTCAGAGGATCGACATCCAGATCACACCGGTGATTTCACGTGACTTACGTTTTTACTGCAGGCGATGCAGTAAAGATCCAACGGTGTGATTCCGTTGGATCTTTACTGCATCGTGTGCAGTAAAAATGTATAAGTCAGGTGATCTGCGTCCATTGATATCACCCCGGAGCAAGTCTCGAGGCTAGGAGGACAGTGTGGCGGATCTAGGAATCAAATTTATGTGGATTGCATGCTGATATTTTGCTCTGCATGTTAGCATCTCGCCCTAAAGTGCTAGAACGGATACATGAATATAATTTTGCATTAATTACGAGACATCAGCAACACATTTGGCAGTGTAAAAAACGGAATTGAGATCATATAAGCAGCAATGAACCCTCATGTACATGCATCTCTAAACTATATGATACTAACATTTCTTAGTGGACAGGGGTTAATGATATTGGACTATTTTTTCTAGGGTATGACATGTCATATGGGGCATAGGATGCAGGTATGCCGTAATGGCCAGGGGTTTGCGGGCGGCGGGGTCATCATGGCACAAGAACGATGGGACGTGTAGATGGAGGTAGACGCATCGGGGAGGACAATGAAGTGACCATCAGCAGGGTGTGGGCGCTGGCCGGTGCCGGATTGACCGGCGGCGACATGGGTTTGCGGGCGGCGGGGTCATCATGACACGCGAAGGATGGGACGTGGCGATGGTCGAGGGAGACGCATTTCTGAGGACACTGAAGTGAGCAGCAGCAGGGAGTGGTCGCCGGTGCCGAAGTGGCAGCGGCGAGAGAGCCCAGCGTGCGCGTGTAGGCATCAATAAATCACGCCATCACATATACTCACCAGCAGGGCGTGGGCGCCGGCCAGTGCCGGAGTGACCGACGGCGACAGGGGTTTGCGGGCGGCGGGGTCATCATGACATGCGAAGGATGGGATGTGGCGATGGGGGAGTGAGACGCGTCGGGGAGGACACTGAAGAGAGCAGCAACAGGGTGTGGTCGCCGGTGCCGGAGTCACCGACGGCGAGAGAGCCCATCGTGCGTGTGTAGGCATCAATAAATCACGCCATCACATATACTGATTAACTATTAACTGGGACTAGGAAATTACAATCGCAATGCTAAAATATTTAGTAGAGCCTGATACATATTTATACTCGTAGTACCATCATGGGATGACGAATCTCGGGGTTCCTGAGCATGAGGTGCTGCAATATTCTCTGCATACAATGCAAAGGAATTAACGTGTTATAAATATGTGTATTTTGACAGTAAACACATTTATAGTTATACCAGGTGCTTGTTGCCCATCACGATTACTTGTAGACGACATGACGGTTTGGTGTCTTGTTCCTAAAGTAAAGAGTATATATAGTAAGTAACAGTGATAATGTCAGATTACACGAAGATGTGTATTTTAGATCGGGCGGTGTGGTTGCTACGAACTGAAAATGTTTGTTTTGAACGGAGGAATTAGAAATGGAGGAGTAGGAAAAAAACCGTACAATCCGAGAAAGAATAACAAGAAAAACGTGTATAAACCGTGGGAACTAAAAATCTTAGGAATACAAGTTTGGAACATAAGAATATGAGTACAACATTGGGAGTGGTTGATAAGATAACTCTGGCGTCATTTACTTCTAAATCAAGAAATTACATAGTACATGCGGTTTTTAATAGTTATCTTTCTTGACATAGAAATGTACTAGAAATACACTACCATAAACTGTCAGAGTGACATTTATTTCGGGGCAGAGGTGTAGTGTATTTTATATATGGAAACAAGTAGAATGCAATCAGATGCTAGGGTAAAATAAAAAGATGAATCGACTGTAGGATGCAGATCTAACGATTGAGGATAGTTGATTGCACGATTGCACCATTAATCAGATTTTATACTAGACATTCATGAAACATAACAGCATATAAGGAGTTGGGATGACAACTAGGAATGAACTGGCTGCAGCTGTTGGGACGACAACTAAAGCGATAAGGAGGGAGTAGCTCAATAAAAAGACGGCATGGATCGTGTAGAACTTACGTAGCACAAAACTGGAGTCCGGGATGTCGCAGGGCGGGGTCGGCGACGAAGAGGTTCGATAGAGCCCGTCAAACTTGGTCGCTCGACATTGTACCCACAGTCACCACCACCACTCACACGGGAATTTCTTAGGAATGCAAGTTTGGAACACAACACTAAGAGGAGAACATGTGTGCTGGGAACGGAAGCCACTGCGGGATTAGAGGGAGACACACATTTATATTCGTCGTTGCAAGCTATAAATGGGCAGGACTGGAATTTTGGGCGCACAGAGTGAAGTTTCAATTGTGAAAATCTCAATTGTGCACGCCAAGAAGAACGAAATTTTTTTTGAGGGACCGCTACCTGCTGTTCATCTTTGTTTTCATGGAAATGTAAAAGCAATCATGTGGTAGTGGGACATTCCAAAAAAATACGAACAAAAATATGAATCGCCAAATGTATCATTGTGCTAATGCAAATGACATGCAAATACAGAACACCCAAGTCCACGAAAGGAGGATGGCAAATCCATGGTCTAGTAAAAGGTAAACAATCAGCATTTTATATATAACATTCGTCGCAATGAAATGATAACATATACAGAGTATATACTACTACTACAAAAAAAAACATTTTCCCCTATGATGTCTAATCTTCACGCCGTCGATCCAAAGCCGCCTGTGATACGAGTATCACAGGTACATACGATATATATCAACAATGTCATCGGATATTAGTTACAACGGATAATGTACTTTTCATGCACCTGTTGCATCAGGCGATGGACTAGTTAGCAATTTAGATGACGTAATTTCCTAATCAAGTTAATTATGCATCATGTCTTTTGTTAGTTCTATTACTTGTAGGGATAATGTTTACCGGATTTCATTCATTTAGCCACAAGAAATATAGACGGTCCCAAGTTACAAACATATAGGAGATGTTTTCGATAAAAGAAGTTTTTCGATACTGCATATATAGAACACATTGTTCATGAACATAAAGACATATTTCATTAACAAACAAGTAATAGGAAAACACGTAGTAGACAGCAAGAAAAAGATAAACTACACCTAATACTACTCTACTCAGAGATCACGAAATAGATAAACTACTCCTAATACTACTCTACTGGGAGAAAACCACGTCCTCCTCCTCCTCCGCTGTCGTCTCCTCCACCTCCACCGCTGGTGCCGCCTCCTCCTCCTCCACCTCCGCCGCTGCCGCCGCTGCTGCCACCTCCGCCTCCGCCGCCGCCTCCTCCTGCTCCTCCTCTGCCGCTACCACTGCCTCCATAACCGTGTCCACCTCTGCCTCAAGAGATGCCTCCTGCTCTGCCTCCTCCGCTGCCACCGCTGCCCAAGCCGCCTCATACTCCTCAACCTCCGTCATAGTCCGAAGCTTCCCGGCGACGCGATGCTTAATCTTCAGGAGGCCATCTACCCCAGCAACCTCCGCAATCATCTCGTGGAGGGCATCGAGACGACCGGCCACAGTCATCAACCCGTAGCAGTAGTGGCCCGCGGTGTCCATGCTCGTGTGGAGGGGAAGGGTCCCAAGACCCAGATGGCATTACGAGCGATCTTTGTCGGAAAAGACCTTCCGCGCCACTGCGTTGAGCGCTAGTGCGCCAAGAGCGGCAGCGGACTTGGCATTGGTGGCCACCTTAAGGCGCCGATCAAGTTTGTCGATGCGGTCGGTGAGGAGTCTGAGAGTCTGCTCAACCCAACCGGGATGAGGAAGTGCAAGCGCCGCAGGTGGAGATGCGGGCGCCGCCATCAGTTCCACCAGCATTGCCGGCGGTGATGGAAACAGAGAAGGAGGTTCGGAGGACATCGATGGCCAAGAGCGCTTCGGTGCGGGGCTACCCATTTGTGTGGCGACGGAGGTGCAGAGAAAGAGCGAGAGGTGGTCGACAGTGGCGGGGGTAGAAATTTAGAGGCTAGGATCTAAGGAGTGGTGTGGCAGAGAAGCAAGAGGACGGTGAGCCTTTATAGCGGGTTGTCATCTAAGCGGGCGTGTCGAGATGATCGGACGTTAGAGGAAACCGCGCTTAATTATGAACCGGTTGGTGGCCCTGGTTTCCTCAAAACCGCGGTTTGCATCCTCTCGGTCCCAACGGCTCGACGCGTCCCATTAGGAGTAAATTTACACGCGGGGAAAAACAATTTTTTCGTTATATAAAAAAAATCCGTCCGTACACGCCTACGTCAACTTCGTGACCACGCGTCCATGCCAGCGGACGCCTTGCAGCGAACATGGGCCTAGTCCTGCACGCATTACTTTCATACTGATTTTTAACTACAACTGTGTGCCATGCCTTATAACGTCGGTGCACCGACCTCAACTTTCCGTGGTGGGACTAATCCTTTGCACCCGTTCCATATGTTCTTTTCTTCTCTGTCAGTTGTCTAATACTATTTATGTTCTATGTTCAACATGCATGTGCGACCTCGATCCACGATCATGTTTCCTGATGTTATACATGTGTTTTCTCTTTTTGTTGAAAGATCGTCATGTACTGTTTGAGGTATATATATATATATGCATGCATGTTAGTGTTGTTAAACATGACCGAGGTGTTTTAATTGTAGCTATGTCTAACATGCACGCACCGCAAACATGATCAAACAATTACACTACATAAGAAACCCAAATAGGAGACAATGATGGGCGACAAATCGGATGTCCATCGATCAAAAAGTGATGCGAGACGCGCTTAAAGTCATTGTTTGTCTCCTTTAGCTTTGCAATTACAAATCGAGAGGAGCTTCAAACCCTAAGATCTTTTGTTTTTGTCCAATTTGCTCTGTTCAATTGTGACAAATTAACACATCACTTAACTTAGAGCACATTCACTTGATTGAAATCCAGAAATTCTAACACACCAGTATTCATTGACATGAATGAACACATATATATTACAAAACACAAGAAATATGTACAAGAACAGAATTGGACCTAAACATGTACAAGAACTCCTAAAACTACAAAAGAAATATGTATAAGAACTCCTGAAACTACTCTGCCGGCCTCGCCTCCTCCGCCCTCTCGCCCAACTTCTCAAACCACGACAAGCGGTCCTCCTCCTCGTCGTCGTCATCATCGTCGTCGTCGTGGTTGTGGTGGTCGCCGTCGTCGTCGCCGTCGTCATCATCATCGTCATCGTCATCGTCGTCGTCATCATCATTGTTGTTGTCGTCGTCGTCGTTGTCGTCGTTGTCCTCCTCCTACTCCTCCTCCTCCTCCTCCTCCTCCTCCCCCTCCTCCTCCTCCTCCTCCTCCTCCTCCGGTGACGATGCAGCAGGAGAGTGGGCCGGCTGCTCTGGCTGAGCCGATTGCTCCAGCTGCACTGGCGGTGGAACCCCTCCATGACGGAAGTTCCTCTCCAACGCCGCCACCAGGGCACTACGACCCTCAGCGCCGAGCTCCTGGGCCATCATCCCGGACAAGATGTCCAGGCGATCGGCCACACCTGTGAGGGCGTATAGGTAGCGACCGGTGGTATCCATTCCCGAAAACTCGGGAAGGGTACCAAGACCCAAGGCGTCCAAGGCCCGAGGCATACTGTTGTACGCCTCTCGCACCATAATGAGGCGTTGGTCGTCGTTCACCCTCTCGGGGGAGCTGCAGCATATCCGCTTGCAGGGTGGCTGCCTCGGCGGGCTAGGAGGCAGAAGGTTGGCCATGGCTGGGGTGGTTCATCGGTGCCGGGCTAGGAGGTGGAACGATGGAAGAAGAAGAAAGGAGTGCAAAAGTTTTGTTCTTGTACATAACCAACGACACGCCTTATTGTAAGACCTATGTGTGCTGAATACATTGGCTTGTAGTGAATACACTTGGCTTTGATGATAAAAGTTTTGAATATCACCAAAACACCTTTTTATCAAGGCCCGACTCTAGCTCCGAGCTATAGCAAGGTCCAACCATAGGTCCGACTTGTTTTAGGTTGCTCCGGCTATGTTAGATGCTAGGTCCGACTTCTTGGTAAGGTCCAACTAGCTTTGGTTAGCTCCGGTGAGCTTTATCTTTAGCTCCGGCATGACTCTGTTAGCTCCGTCATGTCTTTGATAGCTCCGGCATATATTTGATAGCTCCGGCATGCTTTTGCTAAGCTCCGACGTACTTTGTCTAGCTCTGGTTTTGGGTTGACTAGTTTTGACTATTTTTTGGTAAGCTCCGGTGCTAGGATCTACTAGTTTTGGTAAGCTCCGGCAGGTGCTTCATTGTACTAGTTGTGGTAAGCTCCGGGTCAAGCTCCGGCTTGCTGTGGGATGGTCCGGAACTTGACCGCAGTGCTTCTGCTTTTCATTTGCAAAGTTTCGTACTTGCTTTACATTGTTGGAAAGATTGCTTAATATTTATTTGCTAAGTTTTTGGTGCGTTTTGGATGATATGGATGATATCGTTTTGCTATGCTTTGCAACATGCTTATATGAGGTGCTCACATAAGGTGTTGTGTTCGGAACTAACTTGAGTCAAGTCGAGGACTTGGGCTCGTATGGATTGGTTGTTTATTCATGTGCAGGTGTTGCTTGAGTTCAAGTCATGGCTGGTGACGGGATCCATTGGACTAGTCTCAGGGAGGAGATGAGGTTCCAACAACCAAGTTCGGGAGGAACTGTGGTTGAGCTGATCAGGAGGTCGCGCAGGATGATTGAATCAAGGGCAGTGCATATGAAGGTTACTGAACATCGAAGGAAGGTGTTAGCACGTATGCATGCGGTGCATGACGTGGCAACATGGTTCCGAATATGGGATAAGGAAGGAAAGATCTGGTTGGAAGGATCGGATCGTACCGGTTGATGACTTTGGCTGCGGCGGAGTCGGTTATGGCTCGGTATGGAAAGTATCGAGTTGGTTATGTTAGGATTTCGTGTGTGTCACGAATTTGAGTTGTTTAGGAATGTGGGATACGTTCCTAAGGTGTTTGGAAGTCCTAAGATTGCTTCTATCTGCGTATAGAAGAATCTTGAGCAGTTATGGAAAGTTAGGATTCGTGATCTGAGTAGGATTGGAGTCCTAGTTGGTATTGGGTTGGCCTAAGGGCTGGTTATATAAGCAAGGGAGCTCAGAGCTCATGGTAGACGACTTTGGGGCTGTTCCTCTTGTGTTCTATTGAATAAAATTCATAGTTTGAAGGAACTTTTGTGCCTTGTTCGTCCGACTTGTTCCAGACAAGTTTTACTCGTCGAGTTTCTGGACAGCACTACCTTTCGTTGGTGGTTTTATCATAACTCGAGTTTTACAGATCCAATTGATGTGATTCTTTTTGGATTGTCTTCACAACTTGATTATCTATCATCTGTCGAAATTTCACGGTCATTGGATTTTTGGTCTATGATCTACACGAGTTTCTTTGCAGCATTCCAGAACTGTTTTTCTCGGGTAGGGCAGATTGATCTTTGTTTGATCTTTCGATCATAGCTTGAGTTTTCCTCGATGGATTTGAGTGATTCTTTTTGTGTTGTCTTCGTGACTTGATTCTCTCTGATATCTATCACTCTTGTCACGGTGAAACACGTTTAGATAAGTCTCACACACGATTTCTTTAACAGATTGTTTTTCTGCCGAAGGGGTTGGGGTTTAATTGTTTCCGCTGCGTAAGATTTTTAAATCTACCATTCACCCCCCCCCCCGGTAGCTTTTCACGTGCTCTTCGATCCTACAATTGGTATCAGAGCCACGGTGCTCTAATCTTTGAGATTTGCACGTATTTTTTGACTAATCATCATGGAGAAGTACTCCGCCAAACCTTGTGTGTTTGCTGGTATTGATTTCCAAGTTTGGAAGGCACGCATGGAGGCTTTCATCCAGGCACAAGGCTTTGCAATATGGGAGAAGGTGTATAAGCCTTATGAAGTGCCACCCAATGATCAAGTCACGGCCACAAACCTACGGGACATCGACAACAACAACAAAGCCCGAAACTTGATCATCCAAGGACTCACCCAAAGCGACCTTGATCGTGTCGCGCACCTCCGATCAGCATACGATGTTTGGAGAGCTCTCTGTGATTATCATGAAGGCTCCAACACAATCAAGGAGGTAAAACAAGATATGTTCAAAAAGGAATATATGCGTTTTGAGATGCAACCAGGTGAGTCTATCGATGACCTTTTTGCTCGATTCAATAAAATTCTCAGCAACTTACGTAGTGTCAGTGTAAATTTTTCTGATGCTGAGAATGCTAGGCAACTTCTTAGTGCGTTAGACATGTCAATTTGGGAGATGAAAGTAACATCTATTCGTGAATCAACTCTCATGAGTTCTCTTACATTAGATGTACTTTATTCTAAACTAAAAACTCATGAAATTGACATCCTAGCACGTAAGAACCCAAATAAGTCTATTGCATTTGTTTCACAACGTGATATGTCTAGCTCCAGCCAATCATCATCTTGCAATACTCTTGCTTTATTGTCCTCACTAACCCTGGAGCAGATCGAAGAATTTCCAGAAGAGGAGTTGGCACTCATCTCTACTAGATTCTCAAAAGCATTGCAAAATGTGAGAACTAGAAGGAGAGGAAGCTCCGGACCTCAACGCTGTTTTGAATGTGGTAAAACATGACACTTTTGTACAGAATGCCCTAACCTTTCAGGTCCGACCACCCGGGAAGAAAAACAAAGCAAGGTCCGGACCTCCTCTGGAAATTCCAACAAAAAGTAAAAGAAGGGTACCATAGGACGCAAGATGATTAACAGCTTCATCACCGCACTTCAAGAACTTAGTTCAAGTGATGTAGACTTTGAAAGTGATGAAGATGATGACGATCTAGCCAACTTATGCTTCATGGCGGGCAAAACAAGATCAAGATCAAGTCAAGAGGATGCAGAACACAACAGTGAAGATGATGAGGTATGTTCTACCTGCAATGAAATGTGTGATGCTATTTCTCGTGCAACTATTATTGTCAAGAAAAAGGACAAAAAGCTTAAGGAAAATGCTGCTAAAATTGAATCACTAGAATCTGAAATTAACCGTTTAAAAACTTTGATTCCTAGTGATGATGCATGTCCCTCATGTGACTTAATCTATGAACAATTGTCCACATTAAGAAGTGCACACTCCTCCACTCTAGATAGACTTGATGAAGAAATTGAAAAGAACAGAGAGCTTGCTGCACTTAATGATAAAAACTTGAAAGATGCTAGCTGTTCTACAATTGATTTGCATTGTTCTACTTGTGATGATCTTGATAAGAAACTACAGGATGCTATGAATGAAATTTCTATATTGAACAATGCTTTACGTTCTCATGAAGTTAAATTTTGTTCCAATTGCAAACTAAAAGGAAAAACTTCATGTGAAAATTGCCTTGATCTGTCCAATAAACTTGACAACATGCATAGGACATTAGATCGGTTTTGTAATGGGAATAAGAACCTAAACTTACTGCTAAATTCTTTGAAGTCTTGCAATGATAAAACTAGTTTAGGTTTTGATTCTCATGCTCATACTAAGGCACACCCACCTAAAATTGTGAAGTCATTAGGAAGTGGTTTGATTCAAACAGATCCTAACAAAAAGGAGTGGTTTTCAAATCTGCAAGAGTGTTGTCTCATTCGGTTTCAAATAAAAATATTGCTTGCTCATCTAGACATGAACACAAAGATAAATTTTATTGTACCTTCTGTGGTAGAGATGGTCATGTCATAGATTTTTGTTATAGACTAGCTAAACAACAAAAAAGGGAAAGAATGGTTGCTATATCTCATAACTTTCATGCAATTGGAAAAACACAACCTGCTTTAGTGAGTCAGAAATTTGAAAAGGTAGCTTCCGGACCTTCTGGTAAGAAATCCGCAAAAGCAGCTCCGATAGTTCCCATAGCTCCGAGAGCTCCCGGGCCTTCTGTTATTTCCCTCGGAACTTCAGCTTTTGTTTTCGGAGCTTCAGCCTTGTCTTTTGGAACTACTGCTTTTACCTCCGGAGTTTATGGTTCTTGTGCTAAAAGAGTTAAGAATAGAAAACCTCAAACTTCGACTCATAAACCTGCTGTTTTATCTCAGCTTTTGCGTGTTTTTCCTACTGCACGTCGTGTGACTCAGTACTGGATACCTAAATGCTTTTTGACTAACCCCAGTATTGAGTCATCGACGTATTGTGCTTCTATGTAGGTTACACATTTGAGGAAGGAGAACATTTGGATTGTGGATTCAGGTTGCTCACGCCACATGACCGGTAACAAAGATTGGTTCTCCTCCCTCTCTTTTGTGTCACGTGTAGAGAATGTTACTTTTGCTGATAATTCTTCAACTCCTATAATTGCTAAGGGTTGGGTTAAAGTAAATGATCACTACACTTTGAAGGATGTGGCACTTGTCAAAAATTTGAAATACAACTTGCTTTCTGTTTCACAATTGCTAGATGAAAATCTAGAAATTATTTTCAATAAAAACTGCTGCAAAGTTGTAGGTTCAAATAGTGAGCTTATTTTTAACATGTCTCGGTTTGGAAGAGTTTTTAAAGCTGATTTTGATATTTCTTCCTCTAAGCATAGGTGTCTAGTTGCTAATGATTCAAAGGACTTATATTTTTGGCATCGTAGACTTGGTCACGTAGGCTTTGATCACCTAATGCGTGTTAGTGCTCTAGATCGCATACGTGGGCTGCCTAAGCTTAAAGGGGACAAAGAAATTGTGTGCTCTTCCTGTAGACATGCTAAGATGGTTGCAGGTTCACAAACTCCTCTCACAATGATCATGACAACTAAACCATGTCAACTCTTGCATCTTGACACCGTAGGACCATCACGAGTTCAATCCTTCGGAGGTAAATGGTATGTTCTTGTTATTGTTGATGATTATTCTAGATACTCTTGGGTTTACTTTATGGCGCCTAAGAATGAAGTTTTTAGTCACTTTAGAACTTTATTTCTTAGATTATCAATTGATTACCCAGGATCTTTAAAAGCAATTAGAAGTGATAATGGAACTGAATTTAAAAATCAATCTTTTGATCACTTTTGTGCTGAAAATAGAATAGATCATCAATTCTCTTCACCATATGTCCCTCAACAAAACGGTGTTGTAGAAAGAAAGAACAGAACCTTAGTTGAGATGGCTAGGACTATGCTTGATGAATATCAAACTCCTAGGAAATTTTGGGCTGATGCGTTAGCAACCGCTTGTTATGTCTCAAATCGTGTTTTCTTGCGTGCTAAGCTAGGTAAAACACCATATAAGTTTCGGTTTGGACATAGGCCTAGTGTTACACACTTTCAGGTCTTTGGTTGCAAATGCTTTGTTAAGAAACATGGTAATCTTGATAAATTTGAATCTAGATCCATTGATGGCATGTTTCTTGGTTATCCATCTCATACTAGAGGCTACCGTGTGCTTTTACTTGACACTAACAAAATTGTGGAGACTTGTGAAGTTTCTTTCGATGAAGCTAGCCCAGGTACTAGCTCCGGTGTTGCAGGACCAGATCCGTATCCTCAGGGGGAGGGTATTTTCGAAGATGAAGAAGAGCCGGTGATACTGCCTAGTAGTTCCGAAGTTGACACGTGTCCAGCTCCGGACATTGAACAAGCTCCGGCTATCACCTATGCTGGTCCTGATTGTCCACAAGTCACAAGCTCATCAATCTACGATGAACCTAATGAAGAAGAAGCTTGTGAGACATCTGTTCCCCTACGTTTTTACAAAGATCATCCCCCACAACAGATGATTGGAAGCTTGCACGAATGAGTCACACGGTCCAGGTTTTGCGATCCAAACTCTCATGCTCATTCTGCTTTTGTTGCTTCTTTTGAACCCAAAGATATATCACACGCTCTCACTAATGAATCTTGGATTATTGCCATGCAAGAAGATGAAAGAAATAATGTTTGGAAACTTGTACCTCCACCTCAAGGTCACACTTTAATTGGAACTAAATGGGTATATAAAAATAAACAAAGTGAGGATGGGGTTGTGGTTAGGAATAAGGCTAGGTTAGTTGCTCAAGGTTTCACTCAAGTTGAAGGTCTAGATTTTGATGAAACTTTTGCTCCTGTCGCTAGATTAGAAGCCCTAAGAATTTTGTTAGCTTTTTCAGCATCTAAAGGTTTTAAGCTATTTCAAATGGATGTTAAAAGTGCTTTTCTTAATGGCTACATAGATGAGGAGGTTTATGTCAAACAACCACTGGGTTTTGAAAATCCAGATTTTCCTAATCATGTTTACAAACTATCCAAAGCCTTATACGGTCTCAAACAAGCCCCTAGAGCATGGTATGATAGGTTAAAAACATTCTTACTTGAAAAGGGGTTTACCATGGGGAATGTTGATAAAACTCTTTTTGTCCTTAAGCATGGCAATGACTCATTATTCGTTCAAGTGTATGTGGATGATATTATTTTTGGTGGTGCTTCTCATGATCTTGTGTCCAAGTTTTCAGCAATGATGAGTTCCGAATTTGAAATGAGTATGATGGGTGAACTCACTTACTTTTTGGGGCTGCAAATCAAGCAAACCAAGGTGGGTACTTTTGTGCATCAAACGAAGTATACCAAAGACCTCCTAAGGCGCTTCAACATGGACAAAAGCAAGCCTCTTCGGACACCAATGGGAACAGCAACAACACTTGAACTTGATGAAGATGGTGAATCCGTGGATTAAAAAGAATATAGAAGCATGATCGGATCACTTTTGTACCTCACGGCATCAAGACCGGACATACAATTCAGCGTATGTCTTTGTGCACGGTTTCAAGCTTCCCCACGTGTTTCACATCGTCAAGCCGTCAAAAGGATTCTCAGGTACTTACATGAAACTCAAGAATTTGACATTTTTCTTCCTTCTTCCTCAACCGTTACTTTGAAAGCTTTTTCGGATGCTGATTTTGTGGGTTGTAGGATTGATAGGAAAAGTACTTCCGGTGCTTGTCATTTTCTTGGTAATTCTCTTGTTGTTTGGTCCTCTAGAAAACAAAATTCAGCTGCACAATCCACAGCCGAATCTGAATATGTAGCTGCTGCTAGTGCTTGCTCACAAATTCTTTGGATTGTTCAAACACTTAAGGACTATGGGGTTGATCTAGATAGTGTTCCACTGTTCTGTGATAACACTAGTGCCATTTGCATTGCTAAAAACCTCGTGCAACATTCTAGAACTAAGCACATTGACATTATGTATCACTTTCTCCGAGATAATGTTGAAAAAGGAAACATTGTGCTTCACCATGTAGATACCGAACAACAATTGGCTGACATTTTTACAAAACCTTTGGATTTCACTCGTTTTTGTTACATTCGTAGTGAAATAGGGGTGATACATCCTCATGGCTTAAATTGAGGGGGAGTTTTTGAAACTTGGGAAGTCTATGTGTGGATCTGAAATAAAAATAATATGAGCATAGTATTTCATACATATATGACTTTGTGATTCCTTTTACATGCTGAAAGTTCTTACTACATTACTCGTGTTATACATTTTGTAGTTTTTGCCATGTCTAGTAATTGGAATAATTACTTACACTAAAACTGGTCATGGTCGAACTTTCTTGCTGTTTTGAACTTGTTACATGTTCACAAGTGCTTTTAATCATAAAGAATTAATCAAGTAATGAACTCACATGTTGAGTTTTTATGGACAAATATAAATTGAGAAAAGATCAAGAGAATATACATGCATCACACTTCTTCTTTTGAGATGGCTTGTCATTGCACTTAGATATGAACTTGGAAGAAGTTGTGTATGACTAAAACCATGTCCTTAAGGTTCTGATTGTCAAATGACATAGGCTTGGCTTGGTTGGTTAGAATAAGGCATATGCGCATATAATCTCTTGCAAATATCATATGATCCAAATTTATGCTTTGAAAAATAATAAAATGCAGCAACTAGTGTCATGCTTTCAGGTTTTGAAATAGTTAAGTTTGTGAGATCATGACTTGCATAAATTGAAAATTACATTTGATCTCTAGCATGGCTTACACTACTTTATGTATTTCATTGATGTGATAATGTAAAGTACTTGATAGTATTACTTGGATGAGCTTTGTTTATATGAATATGTTATATTATGCTCATAACAACTAAAGAGGGAGAGATAATTTGTTTACATGCTCATGACTTGCTGAATACATTGTCAAAGGGGGAGAGATAAGCATGAAGAGAAAGAGAATAAGGAGATATAATAAACGGGGAGAGATTTTCTTCTCATTTTATTTTTGGTTTACAAAAGGGGAGAAATTGCCTTCAAAACTTTTATTGATAATAAGCCAATGTTAGGATTTTAAATGGTGTTGCCAATGCATTCATCAAGGGGGAGATTGTAAGACCTATGTGTGCTGAATACATTGGCTTGTAGTGAATACACTTGGCTTTGATGATAAAAGTTTTGAATATCACCAAAACACCTTTTTATCAAGGTCCGACTCTAGCTCCGAGCTATACCAAGGTCCGACCATAGGTCCGACTTGTTTTAGGTAGCTCCGGCTACGTTAGATGCTAGGTCCGGCTTCTTGGTAAGGTCCAACTAGCTTTGGTTAGCTCCGGTGAGCTTTATCTTTAGCTCCGGCATGACGTTGTTAGCTCCGGCATGACTTTGATAGCTCCAGCATATATTTGATAGCTCCGACATGCTTTTGATAAGCTCCGACGTACTTTGTCTAGCTCTGGTTTTGGATTGACTAGTTTTGACTAGTTTTTGGTAAGCTCCGGTGCTAGGATCTACTAGTTTTGGTAAGCTCCGGCAGGTGCTTCATTGTACTAGTTTTGGTAAGCTCCGGGTCAAGCTCCGGCTTGCTGTGGGATGGTCCGGAACTTGACCACAGTGCTTCTGCTTTTCATTTGCAAAGTTTCGTACTTGCTTTACATTGTTGAAAAGATTGCTTAGTATTCATTTGCTAAGTTTTTGGTGTGTTTTGGATGATATGGATGATATCATTTTGCTATGCTTTGCAACATGCTTATATGAGGTGCTCACATAAGGTGTTGTGTTCAGAACTAACTTGAGTCAAGTCGAGGACTTGGGCTCCTATGGATTGGTTGTTTATTCATGTGCAGGTGTTGCTTGAGTTCAAGTCATGGCTGGTGACGGGATCCATTGGACTAGTCTCAGGGAGGAGATGAGGTTCCAACAACCAAGTTCGGGAGGAACTGTGGTTGAGCTGATCAGGAGGTCGCGCAGGATGATTGAATCAAGGGCAGTGCATATGAAGGTTACTGAACGTCGAAGGAAGGTGTTCACACATACGCATGCAGTGCATGACGTGGCAACATGGTTCCGAAGATGGGATAAGGAAGGAAAGATCTGGTTGGAAGGATCGGATCGTACCGGTTGATGACTTTGGCTGCAGCGGAGTCGGTTATGGCTCGGTATGGAAAGTATCAAGTTGGTTATGTTAGGATTTCGTGTGTGTCACGAATTTGAGTTGTTTAGGAATGTGGGATACGTTCCTAAGGTGTTTGGAAGTCTTAAGATTGCTTCTATCTGCGTATAGAAGAATCTTGAGCAGTTATGGAAAGTTAGGATTCGTAGTCTGAGTAGGATTGGAGTCCTAGTTGGTATTGGGTTGGCCTATGGGCTGGTTATATAAGCAAGGGAGCCCAGAGCTCGTGGTAGACGACTTTGGAGCTGTTCCTCTTGTGTTCTATTGAATAAAATTCGTAGTTTGAAGGAACTTATGTACATTGTTCGTCCGACTTGTTCCAGACAAGTTTTACTCAACGAGTTTCTGGACAGCACTACCTTTTGTTGGTGGTTTTATCATAACTCGAGTTTTAAAGATCCAATTGACATGAATCTTTTTGTATTGTCTTCACAACTTGATTATCTATCATCTGTCAAAATTTCACGGTCATTGGATTTTTGGTCTATGATCTACATGAGTTTCTTTGCAGCATTCCAGAACTGTTTTTCTCGGGTAGGGCAGATTGATCTTTGTTTGATCTTTCGATAATAGCTCGAGTTTTCCTCGACGGATTTGAGTGATTCTTTTTGTGTTGTATTCGTGAATTGATTCTCCCTGATATCTATCACTCTTGTCACGGTGAAACACGTTTAGATTAGTCTCACACATGATTTCTTTAACAGATCGTTTTTCTGCCGAAGGGGTTGGGGTTTAATTGTTTCCGCTGCGTAAGATTTTTAAATCTACCATTCACCCCCCTCTGGTAGCTTTTCACGTGCTCTTTGGTCCTACACTTATATATGGTCTGTGTGGAGTAGACGAGGGAGCGGTTCGTTTCCCGCGCATTGAACTCTTTGCAGACCTCGTGCGATGCAATTAAACCACTGTGGAAGACGATCTTCAGAGATCCTTCCGTCTCTCTTGTATCCATGTAGAACGTCGCGCACGCGTCCCTGCACCACGGCTTCTTAACTTCTCCACAAACCTCGTGCGGCGCGTCAGTTACATGGCGCACTGGAAAGGCCAGCGGCGAGATCTCCAGCGAGCCCCACCACGGCGGCGCCGCGCGTGCGCCCTCGGCGCGAGGAGGAAGAAAGGGTCTGTGATGTTGGTTTTCTTGATTTGTGATGTTGTTGTTCTTGTTTTGTAGTACTATTGTTTTATGTTAATGAACTCAATGTCATTGTTCCTCTGTTCCATCTATTATTTTGTTTTCTGTTTGTTATTTAATGAACTATCGGTTCTATATATTTGTATTCTCTGTTAATGAACGACCGTCGCGTATGTGCGTTTTTTTGTTGTCAAAGTTGTATTCGATAGGATCATCCATGTTTTTGTATACTGGATCTCGATTCATGCTAGTTGATGTTTCATTGGCTGTACGACGATCAAAAAGTTTTTGTTTCGTAGGTTGGATTGGACCATCCATGTTGATATTTCATATCATAATATTTATTTATATATTAATTATTTATTTTACTAATGTATATTAATAATATACAAATAATAAATATGACGATCGTTTTTTCAACAAAAAGAGAAAACACTTGTATAACACCATCAATTTAACATGATTGTGGATCGAGGTCTTGCACATGCATGTTACACATAGAACACAAATACGGACTACATAGTTCATTAGACAACGGACAGAGAAGAAAATAACATATGGAATAGACGAACAACATTGAGTTCAGTAACATAGAACATTACAAAACAAGAGAAATGTCATCATGAAACAAGAAAATCAACATCACAAATCCTCATCAACAAGTGATCAATCATGCATGAAACATGATGGAGACCTCGCTGGCTCTCTTTCAAAAGCATGCATGCATGTCCGGCCATCATACATGATCACGACAAAGCATTAATGCTCGAATAGTCAGACGTGTGGCATACACGTGTTAATTTTCTCTTATTTCGATGGGACGCGTCGAGCCGTTGCGACCGTGCAGCATATAGATCCACCCGTGATAATTGTCTTATCAGAGGCGAGTCTTGCAGCATAACTAACCGCCTGTGATAATGGTGTTATCACATACGGATGTTTACCTACATCAAGCCGCCTGTGAAGACCTTTTACCGTAGCCGATTTCTACCATAACAGTAACCGCCTGAGATAATTAGGTTATCACAGATGGTTCTTTACTTGTATCTAGCTGTCTGTGATAATTGTTTTTCCCAAACATGCCTAGCCGTTGGTTAATAACCGCCTGTGATAAGGTATAACCTATGCAGTACTACTGCTGTTATTTCTAATTTTCAGGTCAATTCAATATAATCACATAACAAAAATCAATAATATCATCACAGAACAAAAGTCAACAATATTATCATCACAGAAGTCAATTTCACTAAAACAATATACATATGTACAAGTTACAGATACAATTCATCTCAAAGTTTACAAGTTATCACTAAAAACTGTTTCTATTGGCATAGTCGCAAAGTTCTGGCACATCAGCTGCTGCACCATCCTCATCAAAGAACTCCCCTCTTTTGTGCAAAATTTCGTGACGAATGAATTGACAGAGTTCAGCAGCAATCCTGTCGGCTCCTCCACTAGGTATACTTCTACAAACCGGCCATTCTTGGTTCAGATTCTTCGTGTGATGCAATAGAACACATAACAAGGTTGCTACTTACAAGTAATGTTTCTGGTAATATTGAACAGTAGAGAATATAAGTATTAAACTATGCTACTTACAATGAAAAGGAAACACAAAATAAGAAAATAAGGTCTCAACATTAAGGATAACTTACATCCTCACAATTCACTCTATATACGTCGGCGGTCCGAAGATGCTCGCATACATAGTACCCGCATAAGACACTCCCAGCAGGTTGCTTCGGAATAGCATAATACGTTTTAATGTCCAATGCATTCGTATTGGAAGGTCTCTCACCGCCAAGCCGTTCCGCGTAAAACCGCCAAGCGCTGTAATATAAGAAATGTCATATAAAACTTGTCAACACATTCTAAATGTGCGTAAATTAAAATTATTGAATAAACGTACAATTTCAAAATGGAAAGGAAATATTTGTAACGATCTGGTGAGAAATCGGCCGAGTCCAAGACTGTTGCCATTCCCTGCGTTGGCTTGATGAAGATCATTACATAGTGATTACTGCAAACATACAAAGACATGTGTTAACAATTACGAATAATTGCTATTTCAATGTCATGTGTCGAACTTACTCGAAGTGGTGCGGAGCCTTTACGAGGTCCTTGCCGTCCCTGACAAAGTTAAACATCGCATGTCCTATGTAAGCTGCAACTTTTGTCCTTTTATCCTTCTTATGTTTTGCGATTGCTTTTTCAAAATCTTTTTTTTTTCATGTGTTTGAACTGTGCTGAGTCTCGATCAGCCTGGACGTCGAATAGCACCTTTGCAATCCTAATAGGGTCAAGGATACCTGTCTTGCGCTCAACTTTTCATTATCCATGTATTGCATCCTATTGAAGAAGTCCAGAATTGTTATAATCTAATGAAATGCATATGCATGTAGTAAGAAAAGCAAATACAAAATATTAGAGCACTTACAAGCACCAGACGAGCAGCAGGTTGATTTCGAGCATGCCCCGATGGAAAAGGGCACGCAGCTCTTCAAATAAAATGACTCGTGTATCCACTCCAGTGCCCCAGAATGCTTCTTTTGGAATACAAAATGTGACGAAATTAAGACCATATTTTGTGCTCGAAAGGATGTATCACTCATGCATTCTTCTGAGCTGGACAAGTTGTTTGATAAGTTGTACAGATGTCGTGAATGGCTTCCCATTCTCAAATTCAGGAGGAACATCCTCAAGCTTGTATATTGGAACTCCTGGTTTAACTAAAGCCGTCCGCCGATTATACATGACACCGTCTTATTCCCACTCCTCGATATCTCCTAATGATGGCTCATGAGAAGAACGAGATGCACTCGATTTTATAATATTTTCCTTCATAGTTTCCAAATATTTTGACACTTCTGATGAAGGTTTCTTATTTTCGTATGAGGTAACTTTGATAGGCACTGATGATCGAGGAGTTGTCGTCGGAAGTTGGACACTGGCTTGTTGTTGAACCTGTTGTTCAACTGATTGCTCTTTACTCCCAACAGTTGGCTCTAGTACTACTTCAAGCTGTTGCTCAACTGGTTGCTCTTTACTAGCAACAGCTTGCTCTGGTACTGCTTGAAGCTATTGTCCAACTTGTTACTCTTGGATATCATCCTTGATGAGACATAGGGGGAGTGAATCTTCCGTGAATGGGAGTGGATCTTCATGCACTTTCGCCTTAGAAGATGGGGTTGCAGTATTTGGAGATGCAACAGGGCTAGAAATTGGCTCATCGTCCAACATGATATCGCGTCGGTGCCAAAGGATTAATTGGTTGACAGCCTGCCCTAGAGTCGCGATCCCCTCAGGTGCGACGTGGTCTATTTCATAATCTTCTTAATCATTATCAATGATCTGAAGAACTTGCACCACAGCATAATACAACGGAAGTGGATTCCCGTTGAAGTCACGATCAGGCTTTGCCATAGCAGTGTCAACCTGTTTGGTTTTGTTCCCTGCTCTGCCTATCAGGACAAGAAGACGACAAGATTTGTCTTTAGCAATATCATCGACAAGGAACTTATGGGTCGACCCTGAGCCTGGCACGGAACCAACGCCTCTAGAATAGGCAGTTGGAGATACTAATTGCTCCTTTTGCACCAGAACCATCACTGTACTTGGTGCCACTAATTGTCCCGATTGTCTATGTTGTTCCATTATTTCATGCATATTTTCTTTGACCTTTTGAGCAATCGTTTCGTCAAGTGTTTTCTTAAACTTCTCACATCTTCTATACGTGTCTTTATCTTTAGGGAAACCATCTAGCCAAGACATTTGAGAGGAGACCACTCGAACCCATCCGCTGTGTTCAGGGTTTCCTAAGATAGCGGTAAGTTGGTCATTCTCCCTCTTCAGCTTGAAGAGACCCTTCTGTTGCTTTTCAATTACTTCTTTCATTTTATCCTCTACTTCATTCAGAGAGTCGGGCTTTTCAAGTTTGCCCTCGCTGGTCAAACCTGACCGAGCAAAGACCCAGCGTTGAGTTCGCTGATCGCACCCTTCTAATGGGTGAGGATTGCCCTTACTGGTAATTTCGTCTAATATCTTATTCCATTTCTGGACTTTGGGGGCATATCCGGCAGACCCCAAGCGATGATGGTATTTGTTCTTTTTTGCAAGCTTTGACCTAGTTGCACTTAGAGCTTTAGCATCAGGTGTGCTCTTTTGACGAACAAACTCTTGCCAATGAGCTTGTGTGATTTTTCCCATCTTCCTCGGGCTAGGGAACTTATCGGCCTTAACATAAGCATTCATTTCACTCTTCCAGCATCGAAACTTCTTGCCGCAAGAGACAAATGTTGCTTTCTTTACAGCTTCTTCTGTGCCTTTCGGGAACTTGAATTGTTTCTTTATCCTTTCCCACAACTCATTCTTGGTCTGCTCGGGTAATTTCCTCCAATTCTCGGTTGTGATCGGCACAACCTCCGTAACAAGAAAACCGCATGCATTACGGTACTTGGTAACTGAATCCAGTGGTTCTTGGGGAACCCCACCTGGACTGACCCTTGTTATGTACAAGATGCGGTCCAATGGACCTTTATTGGGACCTCGTTGCCCTCGTTTCCGCTTGAGTGAAGTTGAGGATTCATCCATTGGAGAACCTTCTGCGGTTTTAGGAGCCGATGTCATCTCATTGTCTTCGCGATTAATCTAGGTAGAAAAAAATTATAAGACTTCGTATACTTGACAACCAACATTAACTTGAACTGCTGAAGTTAAGATTCGTGATCCATACTTCGTCGGCAGGATCATATTCCGGGTCTAGATCCACTGAAGTCTTTTTAATTTTCATATTCGGAAAAGGATCCGATGGACTATGATAGGAGCCTGAACTGCTGGAGTCAGTAAACTCCATATTGTCTTCTTTATTGTTACTACCAGGACTAATTTTCTTGGGGCTTTCCATGCTAGAACTAATAAGACAAAAAATCTAATAAATGGCATATTAACTCTACATGAAGTGTTGCATGAAGAAAAAGATGGAAGCATTCTAGGATTTGATAAGGCATTCTAGGGTTTAAGGCGACTGACCAAAAGGTTCCTATACATTGCTAGGGTGACAAGAATGTTAAAGTTGCTTACCAGCAATGGCAATTTTATCTTCTTATTATAAATAGGCTAGCTTCGTTCAGAGTGGTGACCACGTTCTCGAGGTTTACTAGGCGGCGCCTAGCTCCGGACCTATAATTGTACAAGCAAAGGACAAAAAGCAAATCCTCCAGCCTTTTTCTAGTATCAAGAATCGCAAAGTGTGGCACTTGGATTTGGATGGTGATGTGAGGCGAGGCGAGGTAGCTGCAGGTGAGAAGAGACACTCTTTTTCAGCGATGAGGGCGTACCTGGAAGTGACGAGGGCGAAGCCCGGCGGCGACGGCGAAGCTCGGCGGCGTACCTGTAAGTGACGAGGGCGAACACTTGGCGGCAAACGAAATTTTGGCAGCCTAACGGCGTCTAAGTGTTTCGCCCGAGTTAGGCTTTTCCTATGCTGCCGAGGGGTATATATAAAGTCCAATTTTCTCAGACGGATTTTAAGTACCGACCGCCTAAGAAGATGGTTACCTCAGGCGGGTTTTACTTACCAACCGCCTGAGAAGATATTTACTTCTTCTTAATTAATATTCTTGATTAAATGTGGGTCCTTTAAAAAGGTAAAATACCACTTTCTTGTAATATTATTGATATGTAAAGGTTACCATTAAATTTCACTTCATAAATCATTTGAAATTGGTCAGAACATGAAAAACATACAACAAATGCTATTTTTCATTTTTCTATCTTGATGAATATAATGCTTTTTTTCATTTATTTTTTCAGTGGACATTTTGACTCATCATACCAACCTCTATAAATTTTTTTCAGATTTTTTTAAATTTTTTTGAATCAATGTGTGTTCATAATTTGATGAACACCTACATAAAGACCCCTCACCAACCACCTGTGAAGATGTGTCGACGACCGTGCGCGACCTTTCGTTTCCCCGAGGCGCGACCTTTCAATGCGCGGTAAACCAACTACTCCATCTTCCACTCCGTGCGGCCTTAAAGACGCGCTATCACCCATTAGTTCTCCACAAGCACGTTGCTCACTTTGAATCCTCTTCTTTTCTTCGTCTTCCTCCGCTCCGACGACCCAACACCACTATGGCCGACCTTCCGCCGCCAAGCCCTCCAATGCAGCCACCTTGCAAGAAACCATGTTGCAGCTCCCCCGAGAGGATCAACACCCAACAGCACCTCCTCATGGCGCGAGAGGCATAAAACAATACGTCTCGCGCCATGAGTGCCTTCGGGCTGGGTACCTTCCAGAGTATCCTGGAATGGGTACCATCGGCCACTACCTCTACGCCCTCACGGTGGTGGCTGATCGTCTCGACATTCTGTTTGCGACAATGGCCTGGGTTCTTGGCCTCAAGGGCCGCAGAACGCTGGTGGAGGCGACGGCTAGCAACCTCGGGGTTGCACCGCCAGTGCAGCCGTTGCAGCCGGTGAAGCCGATGCAACTGGCCCTGTCTCCTATTGCACCAGCGCTAGAGTCGCCGCCGGAGGACGAGGAGGAGGAGGAAGAGGAGTAGGAGTAGGAGTAGGATTTAATTAGTTTTTCTTTGTTGTTTTTAGTTGCTTCTGTTTTGTAAATATTGTTAATGAATGAAATCTATCTTTGTTCATCTATGTGATTGAATATTACTTGTGTATCTTGTGTGTTCTTGTGTAAATATTGTGTATCTTGTGTGTTCTTTTGTGAGATGTGTGATTGAATATTGTTAATGAATGAGTATCTTGTGTGTTCTTCAACTGTGTGAATGAATGAATGTGTAGTTGTTCATCGTGTTCCTCAGACTCGGGTATCATAAGGTAATTATCTCAGGCGGTTGATAATTCAAACTCTTCTGAGAAGAAGATTATCTCACACGGTTGGTAAGTAATACCCGCCTGAGATAAACATCTTCTTAGGCGGTTATTAATTACCAACCGCCTGTGAAGATATTTACTTCTTCTTAATTAATATTCTTGATTAAATGTGGGTCCTTTAAAAAGGCAAAATTCCACTTTCTTGTAATATTATTCATAAGTAAAGGTTACCATTAAATTTCACTTCACAAATCTTTTGAAATTGGTCAGAACATAAAAAACATACAACAAATGCTATTTTTCATTTTTCTATCTTGATGAATATAATGTCTTTTTCATTTATTTTTTCAGTTGACATTTTTACTCATCATACCAACCTCTATGAATTTTTTCAGATTTTTTTAAATTTTTTTGAATTAATGTGTGTTCATAATTTGATAAATGCCTCATATGTATATGAGCATTTAGTTAGAATGATGGATAATTTGAAGTTTGACATGTTGGAATGCTTTTAAAAAAATTAACAAAATTCATACATGTATAAATGATACAAATATGTTCATACAAACAAATTTGAGTGAAGGATCTTTTTTTTTATGAGATACACAAATGTGAATAATATGTGAGTAGAAATTAATTTGATATTTACCAAAACATTACAATGTCAGCTATACAGGTTTTCAAATATTTTGTTCATATGGTAGATGTTAATTTTATACAAATGTAGAAGAAAGAATCATCGAATTTGGACACAATTTGCAGAATCTAAACATGTTTGAGTATTTATATTGGAATCTAAATAAAAAAGAAGCAAGGGATAAGGAAACCGAAGAACAGTATCGGGCATTATCTCAGGGGTTGGTAAGTAATACCCACCTGAGATAAACATCTTCTCAGGCGGTTATTAAGTACCAACCTTCTGTGAAGATATTTACTTCTTCTTAATTAATATTCTTGATTAAATATCTTATCAGGCGGTTGGTAAGTAAAACCCGCCTGAGATAAAGTTAAAAACCACCCGTGAAAAACCGAAGCCTGGAGACGGGGACCCCTCACCACACGCCTGCTATTAGACGACGACCCGCTATAAAGGCTCACCGTTCTTTTGCTTCTCCGCCGCACTGCTCCTTAGATCCTAGCCTCCAAACTTCTCCCCCCGCCACCGTCGATCACCTCTCGCTCTTTCTCTGCACCTTCGTGGCCACAAAAATGGGTAGCCCCGCGCCGAAGCGCTCTAGGACATCGACGTCCTCCGAACCTCCTTCTCCATTTCCATCGCCGCCGGCAATGCCAGTGGAACTGATGGCGGCGCTCGCCTCCCTCAGCTCGACTGGTTACAGGAGACTGTCCGCCTCTTTACCGCCCGCATCGACGAATTAACGCACCGAATTAAAGATATCGAAGACGACGTGTCCTCCACCGTCGAACATGCAAGAGTGCTGGACACAATGTCGCGGGATGTATTTAACAATACATCTCTCATATGTCGCCGTCTAGGTCTTGGCAGGCTTCCCCAGCTCCCCAGCATGGACTCAGCCGGCTACTACTTGTTCGGGTTAAGCTTTGTGGCCGCTCGTCTCGACGCCCTCCATGAGACGATCGCGGAGGTTGCTGGGGTACAGGGCTGCTAGAAGATTCTGCACAACGTCGCCCGTAAGCTCGGTGTGGAGACGGAAGAGGAGCCGCCGCCGCCGTCGGAGGCGTAGGCGGAGCCGCCGGAGGATGCGTTGGCCGCGGCGTGCGCGGCGGCGGAGGTGGACGAGGCCTCCGAGTAGAATAGGATTAGGAGTAGTTTTGTTCTTGTTTCTACGTGTTTTTCGTCCATGTTTTCTTTACTCTTGTTTGTAATATATGTGTTGGTAGTATGTTAATGTAATATGTCTTTTATGTTCATGAACAATGTGTCTGACGTATTATCGAAAAATTCTCCTTTTATCGAAAAACATCTCCTTTAACGATGCCAAGTTTTAAACTCTAACCCACTTCGTGCGTGAATGAAAAACATCTCCAGTCGTGATGTTGTGTTTCTCTTGGTTTTTTTTTGATATTTTTTCTTTTCACGTTTTGTCATGTTGTTTTCCTGCAAAAATCTGAACAGTCGCGAGACTCGCGATGTTATTATTGCATGGACTGGAACAGGCTAGAAGTTACCCCTATACGCGGTGTCATCATTACAATGTCCATAGGACCCACATGTCAGCCCCTGCTACTGCACCTGCAGTACTGCAGGGGATGTGCGGCGGTTCCATGTTGTTTTTCTTTATAATATAGGAGTACTCCGAGGACTACCAAGAAACCGCAACCTCCAAATACTAGTAGTACACCCTTTGTTTCTCTCAGGTAGATTTGTTTCTTCGCCGCTCGTCGCTCATTAATGGCAAACTTCTCCATCGACCACCTTCGGTTTTGTCCGTGGCTGATGATCCTAGAAGATGGTGGTCCTCTGAGAAGGACCAGAAGCATGTGCCACATATCTGGCGAAATCGCGAAGAAAAATGAGGAATATGCGGTTGCGGTCACAAATGAGGTACTAACTCCTGCCCAACGTAATGAATTTATGGACCAAATAGCAGTGTACATCCAAGATCATGCAAGAATGCACGTAGTTACTTACGGTGCACATCCCCATGGGATTGGCATGTACTACAAGTTAAGAAATAAACTGGAGAGAGATGCTTTGGTCCTAGCAAATCCCCACGTGGTCGGGAATCGGGAGTTCAGATTTGAAAAACATGATGAGGCAAGTCTTAATATACGTCGTACTCAGTTTACTAGAAGGTGTTGGATTTTTCCACATGGTTATCCTCTGGATCTAAAGGAGCGAAGGTTTATTGAACAAACCTTCTTCAGTTTTGGCCAGTTGCTTCATTGGGATGAAAATGATCCAAACCCGACTAGGGTCATTCTGCTGGTGATGGTGGATAATCCAGTTGACATCCCTAGAAGCCTTGTTCTCAGGAGAGGCAACGAAGTCGGCGGGGAAGGACATTCATGGACTGTACCAGTTTACGTCCTATGTCTTGATTTTGTGGACCACCTTCTGGGTGATGAGGAGGACCCTCCGCCTTTCAATGGCAACCCCCACCCTTACCACGGACAAGTCTTGCCTGGTCCTTATCCTGATGATCAAGGTCCTCCGCCTGGTGCCCCGAATGACTTGGGGCAGAATGATCCTGGCGACCAGAATAATGAAGCGTCGGATATGTTGTCCACGGCGCAGGTAGCATATAATATCCTAATCTTTCTCCTCATATATAGCGTGTTAACTATTTTTTCGGCCCCAAATGATCTAGAAAAAATTACTCCAGATTTGATGATGCCATAAACTAATCACTGCTGAAAACAATGACAGTGGTCCAAGCAAGGTTGTCGTGATGCAGGATGCATGGAGGTAGATCCAAGCAAGGTGGTGGCGTAGGACGATGCATGGAGCTAGCTAACGGATTGAAGGTGCTGCTTGAAGAGATGTGGTGCAGACTAGATGTGCCAATTAGTTTATTTTATGTTTTTTGATTACGTAAGAGCTAGTACTGTCAAATTAATTAGTTTGTTGCCTGGAATGGTACGTTGAACACTATTGTTTGGTTCTGTCGATGTTTATATCTAGTATTTAATCCTTGTTTATATCACTGTGTCGCTGGTTGAAGAGATTTTATGCGTATGCTTTATTTTAATCCTTGTTTATATCATTGTGTTTATATCTAGTAGTACTTAATTACAAACCTGTATAGAATTTGCAATTTATACAACTTTATTATTAGTGAAGCCAAAATTTATAGAACCTAGATTTTTTAAAGCACATGTGTCACTTCCGGAGGAATCCATTCCTTTAAACTGCCCCATGAGTTTCCTTTGATGCAAACGGGGCTAAACAAAAGACGAGCGCGCATAGGGGAAACACAACAAGTGCAACATTCATTAGAGACAAGCATGCATATATAGGAGAAACACATCAACATGCCTTATACAAGACTATTTTATATACTCTCTTTGTTCACTTTTCATTGGCGTTGGGAGAACTAGGTGTAGCGCATCCAAAAGGGAATGGAGGGAATATAACCCATAGAGTACAACACATTATGGTAGAACAGGTCATACTCATGATCAATCCTATAGTTCTCAGTACAGAAGATGGTCCACTCGTACCACCCTCACCGATCGCAGCGGGCGGGCCCCTGGTTCCCCCCTGTTGGGCAGCAGCAAATGTCATCTTTAATGTCAGGCAGAACCACCGGCGGCGGTCCCGGAGGATTCCTACGCAGTAACCTCCAGCTCACGAAAACATCGAGCCTCCAGTAACCCTAAACCTCTGGCTCACAAAAACGTCGAGCGTATAGTCGAGGTAGTGATCCAGGTGGATGATGAGCTCCGTCGTGAGGCTACCAGGCCGGACCACTGCGGCATGGTTGAAAGGTTCCGCTGGCGGCCCGCCATCACTCCCAGTCCGGCCATCACTTCCTGCAAAGAAGGTGGCCATTTTGGCCCGAGGCAGGAGGCTTGGGTCTTTCATCCACCCAACGACCGTGCACAGGTCAGCATGCTCCCGGTGGTAAGTGGAAGCATCAAAGTGATCAAAGAGGAAGACGTCAGCCAGAACCTGTCTGCTGCCCTCCGTAGACCAGACATGCAGAGGGAGGTTCTCGATGACAACCTGCACGTGGAAGAACCACCCGATGATCAGCACACCAACGCCAAAGATCCATGGCCGGAAGTAGTGGTTATCATCCGACATGGAGATGATTGCCGTCTCGATGGCGAGCTCCCGATAGTCATCACGGTTGAACCGCACCAGGAACTCACCATCCCCAAACATGGACACGGTGAAAGCCCAATGCGGGATTTCAAGTTGGTGATGGATGGACAGGGTGATCTCCATGGGCGTCGCCTCACTGAAACCTCCTCTGGGTCCCAAAACAGCTGCTTGGCGGCGCAAACGGATAAACTCCGTCGTCATGAGGCGTTTGTTGACCACCGTGCATTGCCCCTCACGAGGGCGCAGGGACGGTGAGCCTGCAGGTACATGCTCGCGTCTAACATGGTTGCGAGGCATGGCGCTGCGACAACAGAGGCAAAGGACTTTACAGGCAACACACGGGAGCATGGATGGGAATCAGTCGGGAACATGAGCTTGGAAGCAATTGGGGGGGGGGGTGGTTTAAGAAGGCGAGGATGAAGAGGCCAAACATCAGAAGCAGCGTCCCTTGAGGATCTCACGAAAATCCGGTGATAGGATTGGACCTTTCGAGGCCTTCGGCTCTGTGCAAGCGTCATGAATGCGCGAAGGCCCAGCTTGAATATAAAGTGGATCAGCGCAGTTTCAGCCCACAAATAACAAGCGGCCCAGCTTTTTCGTCCTGCCTGCCTGCCTGCCTGCCCGCGGCGGGAAATTTTTGTCACACCGAATGAAGAAGGAAAATAAGAAACGAAAATAATATTTTTTTACGGTACCCTTTGACCCGCAACACCGGCCCCCTCTCCGCAACACACTTGTAGGAGCATCCGCCGGCCACCACGATTGTAGGAGCATCTGCCGGCCGCCACGCTTGTAGGAGCATCCGTGGGCCGCCACGCTTGGAGGAGCATTCGCCGGCTGCCGCGCTTGGAGGAGCATCCGCCGGCCGCCACACTTGGAGGAGCATCCGTCGGCCGCTACGCTTGGAGGAGCATCGCTAGCTGCCAAGCTTAGAGGAGCATCCGCCGGTCGCCACGCTTTTAGGAGCATCCGCCGGCCGCCACTCTTGTAGGAGCATCCGCCGGCCGCCAATCTTGGAGGACCAACCACCGGCCACCATGCTTGGAAGAGCATCCGCCGGCCGCGACGCTTGTAGGAGAATCCGCCGGCCGCAGCGCGTGGAGTAACAACAGCTAGGTACAATTGCTCACATAATGTGTTCTTGTACATCTATCGTCTTACGGATAGGCTGATGGCTTATTGAATTGTAGGAAGCGATGTCAGAAGATAAGACATGGATGGGAAAATATAGGCATACGAGGGAGTGGCAGGATGGAATGAAGTCAATTTTAAATTTTGCATTTCAGGGCACTCGTGAAGGAGGAACTATGCCTTGTCCTTGCATGAGATGTCGTAATATTTGCCACAAGACACGCAAGGGAGTTCATTTACACCTGCTCAGAAATTGGATGTTATTGGATTATACTTGTTGGGTACACCATGGAGAAATACGAGTTCGGGAAAATATTGCTGATGAATAAGCAAATAATGAGGAGATAATTTTTGATGATGGTGCTCTGCAAAATATGTTGTCCAGTCTACTTAGAGGCACTGATCATGGTGTTACTTCAGCAAATGTTGATCATCAAGAAAATGCTATAAACAAGCAGGAGCCAACTGGGGATGTAAAGAAATTCTATGACTTATTAACTGATGCCAAAAAGGAGTTGTATCCAGGTTGTTCGCAGCTGACCCAATTATCCTACATTGTCAGGTTCTACCAGATAAAGTGTTTAACTGGTATGAGCAAAGTAGCTTGTGAGATGTTACTTGAACTATTCTCATTTGCGCTTCCAAAGGGCCACTGCATTCCTAATACACTTGATAAACTTCAGAAGGTTGTTCGTGACCTCGGGCTGGACTACCAAAAGATCAATGCATGCGTCAATGACTGTGTGTTATTCCGGAAGGACTATTCTCTGCTGAATAGTTGCCCAAAATGTGGTGAATTAAGATGGAAAAATAGTACTGCTGGGAATGCAAGAGAGGCTTTACCTTGTGGAAAATCCAAGAAGCTTGTAGCACGCAAGATTCTACATTACTTCCCTCTTATTCCCCGTCTACAAAGGTTTTATATGGGAGAATCAACGTCATCAAACATGCGCTGGCACAAAGAATGTCGTGCTGATGATGGAATATTACGCCATCCCGCCGATTCGAAAGCATGGAAGCATTTTGATAGCATTCACCCAAATTTCTCATCTGATCCTCGCAACATAAGATTTGGCCTAGCATATAATGGTTTCAATCCTTTTGGAGTAATGAATGTTTCTTACAGTACATGGCATGTTATTCTAATCCCTTATAATCTACCACCTTGGTTGTGTATGAAGCAGTCTTATTGGGTGATGTCAACGATAATTCCTGGGCCAAAGTCACCTGGAAACAACATTGATGTGTATCTGCAGCCTTTGATTGATGAGCTACTAAAATTATGGTCTGATGGTGTTGAAACATACGACAGTTTAAAGAAAGAGACATTTGTCATGCGAGCTTCTTTATTGTGGACTATAAATGATTTTCCAGCATATGCAATGCTATGTGGATGGAGCACAAAAGGGAAGCTAGCATGTCCATACTGCCATATAAACACTGACGCCTTCTGGTTGAAATATGGACGAAAGCATTGTTACATGTTTCATCGTCGTTTCCTACCTCAGGATAACAGATGGCATCGAAACAAAGGTTCTTTCAACAACAAGGCAGAGAATAGAGAGGCTCCAACATCACTCTCTGGTGATGAAGTACTCCAACAATACGAGTGTTTTGATTAAGTGGGTTTTGGACCGACGAATAATAAGAGAAAGCACACCGAGGAAAATAGATGGCATAATTGGAAGAAGAAAAGTATATTTTTCGACCTCCCTTATTGGAAGACATTGCTAATAAGGCATAACTTGGATGGCATGCACATTGAGAAAAACATTTGTGATAGCATAATGGGGACATTGCTTGCTATGGATGGTAAAACAAAAGATAGTCTACAAGCTCGTCTTGATATGAAGGATATGGGTATACGACCAGATCAACATCTGAAGTTCATAAAGAGAAGTACACATTCCCACAAGCATTATATACTTTGGGCGAAGATGAAAAGACCACCTTGTGCAAGTTTTTGGGGAATGTGAAGGTGCCCGATGGTTATTCCTCAAACATCAAGAGATGTGTGGACATAAAAGCATGTAAGGTATTGGGTCTAAAAACTCATGACTGCCATATTATATTTCAGAAGCCCCTTCCTATTGCAATACATAACATATTGCCTGAAAAGGTTGTTGCACCTTTAATTGAGTTTAGCACATTCTTTTCTGGAATTTGTTCTAAAGAATTGGCGGAACATATTTGGACAAGATGAGCAAACAAATTCCTGAAACAATTTGTAAGCTTGAGATGTTGTTTCCTCCCGCTTTCTTTGATATCATGGTACATCTTCCAACCCATCTTGCCGAAGAAGCACGGTTAGGTGGACCTGTTTCTTACAGATGGATGTATCCAATTGAGAGGTACCATGGTACATTGAAGAGGTATGTACATAACAAACCTCACCCGGAGGGTTCTATAGCTGAGGGATATATTGCCGAGGAGTGTATGACTTTTGTAGTCAGTTTTTGGATAACATCAGCACCAAGCGTAATAGGACAGAACGTCATGAAGCTACAGCTACAAATGAACCTTCCGTTGATAATTCTAACATATTTACAAAAGTTGATAATTCTAAAAAATGGTATAAATGGGACCAACTTACTATGGTGGAACTACGTAACATCAGGCATTATCTTATTACTAACGTTGAAGAGGCCGCTCCATGGATCAAGTAATAAGGTATAACTCAGATGTTGTATACTATATATATGGCTTATTGTAGATGGCTAATTTAATTTTGTACCCTTTTCAGTGAGCATATTGAAGAATTGAAAAAGATTCATTCTCGTGATGTTGATAAACGCCATATAGATAAGTTTGTTGATTGGTTTCAGAAAGGAGTAAGTACATGCAAGTTTTTACTTTGATGAAATATTGAACAAATATGTGTTCTGAAATTGGTTTGTCGTCGATAACCCCTGTTATACTAATGTGTACAGATTACGACATTATGCAAATAAGGCAAAGCAACCGATTATCTATATGCATTATCTCGAGGACCTTATCGCCGGGCATGTTTTTTTAGTCGGTTATTCAACAATGGCTTCTTCTTTCGAACTGCAGAGGTGGAAAAAGTTTTACGGACCCAAAACAGTGGTATTGTTGTTCGGGGCACTGATCATGATTGGTTTGGAGTAATCAAGAAAATAATTGTTGTTGATTTTGAAAAAAATCAAGAGGTTCTGTTATTTCAGTGTGAATGGTTTGATCGGCCTTTTGGAAGCAGTTAGAACCAAATGAGAGGCTACAAAAAGGATCAATATAGAATGATAGATGTTGACAATACTTTGTTTCGATTCCAGTATGAGCCTTACATTCTAGCCACCCAAGCATAACAAGTTTTTTATGTTCCAAGTGTGAAGCAACCTAAATGGGCTACAATTGTTAAAACGAAGCCACAAAACCTTTTTGCCATGCCGCCTGGAGACAGTGAAAATAATGTGACTGAGACGATGGAGGCTGAGACATTTCATGATGATCTGCTTACTGATGATATCAATAATGAGGATACGACCGCATGAGCTAGGAATGACATTGAGGGAGCCAGCGGCGATGCTTCCACTCTTATAATGACAACGTCAGGTGATCGATTTGAGGTAGATGGAGTTGCATCAGAAAATGAAGACGACGACGATGACGATACATATACCAATGATGGTCATGTAGCTCCATTGTGGGGGGACGATAGTGAAGATGATGATTTTTAGTATAATTAAGTACGTGACATGTAGCTCCAAAATGAATTCATCCGTCTGAACCCGACATTTATTTTTCAGTTATTTATATTTGCTACCCGAAAAGTACCCGATACCCGATATTTCGGTCTTTTCAGTTCCGGTCTCGGTTTTATCAGTTTCGGTTTTTCGGTCTTGGTTTATTTGCCCACCCCCAATTTACGTAGTAGTAGCATATATATGGGATATACATATTTCTCCTGCATGTTTTTTTTTTGCAAAAATATTTAGTGATATATCCTATGTGCATATTACATATGTAAAACTAATGTAAAGTATAAAACTTTTCAAAGGGAAGTCTTAGGTTTCGTCAAATCTATCTTTCAGATTTACGCAATTTTGATCTGTTTTAACGATACAAGAATTGTACTTTTAGATTCACCTTGAAAATATTTCCATAATATACAATCTAGTGCTACATGTTATTGAAGTTAATAAATTCCATATAAATCATTTGTCAAAGGTAATTAGTTCGACCAAGACATAAATATAGTTGAGTTGGGGCGGAGGAAGTATTATACGTTGTTGTTTGTCGCATAAGGTTTCGTCCTTTGTTCAAGCCGTAGCCATTTGTACAGGCGGCTGATGCTACCGGACGCACTGAGCCTACGTGCGCGCCATACACCGAGGCGCCTTAGACGCGCACGGAGCATGCGCTGAAATCACCTGCGGTACTGCAGGTGTAGTAACAGTCACTGACATGTGCGTCCGGCTAGCCGTGGGGCCCACATGTCAGTGACTATTACTGCACCTGCAGTACTGCAGAGGTTATGCATCTCGCATGCGCATCTTGGAATTCAATTGGAACCGCTCCGCGTCCCATCACAACTTTACTGTTAACCACTGCGGATGGTCTTAAAGGCAGGCCCGGCTCTGGGCCTAGGCAGGCGGAAATAAATTTTCTGCGGCCCTGCCACACAACATCGCCTGCCGTGCCCCCGCCGCCGGTCCGCCGCCCCTGCGCCCCCACCGCCGGCCCACCCCTGACTTGAGAACGGATCGAGGGGAAGGCTCATCGCCCATAGCGGTCGTGTAGCTTCCGTCCCCTTGATCCGTTTGCGATGAGCCTTCTCCTCATCCATTCTCGAGTTCGCGGCAGCCACGACGCCGCTTCTACCCTGCTTCTTGGCTGAGGACGCTGATGATCCGCAACATACTTTTAAATCTGCTTGCTGCTGGCCGTTGTTGATATGTTAATACCTGATGTTTTACATCGTTGAGTATGTTGCAGATCATCAGCGTCGTTAGTCTAGCACTGAGTCGTCAGGAGGCAAAAGTAATGAACATCATTGATCATCACTGCGCCGAGGAGAACGCGAAAATTGCAGTTGGCCATGTCAAGTCGGTTTTACGATTTTATTAACGTTCCATTTGACTTCAAGTACCACGCCTATGCTTTGAAATATATGATTATACTATTCAAGCTCTGGTGTTTTACTGATTGATACATAACCTCATTTGTTGCATTTGCCAAGGTCGGAGGCCAACAAGGGCTACTGCTTTGTTAACGTCACATCGCCAGATGCGGCGTTCTGGCTGTGGACAAAGCACTTGCATGGCTTCCGTTGGAAGGTGAACGACTCGCGAAGATGTGCGAGGTCGATTACGCCAACATCCAGGTACGTCGCCGTCCGCTGTCACCGTTTTCCATTGCGCCGCTGCTGCATGGTGTTCACCTGCCGCTGCTCGTCATCCTTTCGTAGGGTCGGGATGCGTTGGTGGCCCATTTCTCCAAGTCATGCTTCGACTGCAAAACTGGCAGTGTGGTTCATCTCGCCGCGGAATGTTAACGACTCGCGGAAGATGTGCGAGGTCGACTACGCCAACATCCATGTACGTCACCGTCCGCTGCCACCGTTTTCCATTGTGCCGCCGCTGCAACGTGTTCACCTGCCGATGCTCGTCATCCTTTGGCAGGGTTGGGATGCGTTGGTGGATGCGGTCAGATGGTTGCTCGTGCAGGTGTATGGTAATTACGTGAGTGTTTGGTCGGGTCATGTGGTTATTCCATGATGCACCCTAAACCCGGTGTTGAGGCCGTGTATTTGTCATTTGTGCGTACACTCTAGTGACATGTGACAAAGTGCTCAGTCATCAATTGCGTTTGGTTTGACGTCGAAGTTCGATTGGAGATAGATCATCCATTTCTTTATGTCTTGGATCATCCAAATCAACGTTTGGTTGGATGCACTGAACGATCCAATTTTTTGTTGGTAGGTTGCATGAAACTTGATTGAGATTATTGAATCATCAAAGTTGATAATTTCATATTATTATTCGTTCGCATGATGATCGGTCGTGCACGCCGAGCGTCGAGTTATTCGGATCGCTGAGCAAAGTTCGGACGTGGAGTTCGTGTGTGCCCGTGCGCCCTGCAAGATTCGGCGCGCTCGTGTACGTGGCGATCATCAGGGCAGGGTGGTACAGTCGCGGAAACCGTGCAGTGCGCCCTTGGCTGTAAGATTTTGAGCATGAACGTACGTGGCAACCATCTGGGGATGCAACTTTGGTGCTCCCGTTTGTGCTTCCATGCGTACTCCGCGCTTATGTGTCATCATCTAATTGGTTGAAGTTAAATCAGACATTATGTTAGGTAAATGAAAGGGCCAGTAAAATCATGACACTTAAGTAGGAGCATGCATGGAAGCACTAAATGGGAGTATACAAGCCGTGTCCTCGGATGCAACTTCATGTAGCTCTATCCCAATGCAGCGATTGTGGTCCTGTGGCGATAGATCCTAACGCCACAAACTAGTGAATCGTGGAAAGACATCCTAATGCAACGATTGTGTTTTGTTGCATTAGTATCCTGACGCTAGGAAAAAGTGAATTGTAGCCACACATCCTAATTGCTACGATTGGGGTCCATGGCCATTGATACTAACGCCACGAACCAGAGTATCGTGGCAACACATCCTAATGCAACGATTGTGTTCCATGGCGATAGATCCTGTAACGCCACGAACAATTAATTCGTGGCAACAGATTCTAATGCAACGATTGTGGTATGTTGCATTAGCATCCTGACGCCACGAACCAGTGAATCATGGAAAGACATCCTAATGCAATGATTGTGTTTCGTTGCATTAGTATCCTGATGCTACAAAAAAGTGTTACTAACGCCACGAACCAGAGTATCGTGGCAACACATCCTAATGCAACGATTCTGTTTCGTTGCATTATGGTCCAAATACAACTGTTTGCTGATTCTGGCAACAGATCCTAATGCAATGACTGTGTTCTGTGGCAATAAAGCTGTAACGCCACAAACGAGTAATTCGTGGCAACAGATCCTAATGCAACGATTGTGTTTAGTGGCAATAAAGCTGTAACGCCATGAACCAGAGTATCGTGGCAACACATCCTAATGCAACGATTCTATTTCATTGCATTATGGTCCAAATGCAACTGTTTGCTGATTCGTGGCAACAGATCCCAATGCAACGACCGTGTTCCGTGACAATAAAGCTGTAACGCCATGAACCAGTAATTCGTGGCAACAGATCCTACTGCAACGATTGTATTTCGTGGTAATAAAGTTGTAACGCAACGAACCAGTAATTTGTGGCAACAGATCCTAATGCAATGATTGTGGTCCGTGGCGATAGATCCTGTAACGCCACAAACTAGTAATTCGTGGCAACAGATCCTAATGCAACGATTGTGGTATGTGGCGATAGATCCTATAATGCCACGAACCAGTAATTCGTGGCAACAGATTCTAATGGAACGATTGTGTTCTGTGGCATTAGCATCTTGATGCCACAAACTTATGATTCGTTGCAACAGATCCTAATGCAACGATTGTGGTCCGTTGCATTAGCATCCTGACGCCACAAACTAGTGATTCGTGGCAACATATCCTAATTGCTACGATTGGGGTCCGTGGCCATTGATACTAATGCCACGAACCAGAGTATCGTGGCAACACATCCTAATGCAACGATTCTGTTTTGTTGCATTACGGTGCAAATGCAACTGTTTGCTGGTTCGTGGCAACAGATGCTAATGCAACCACTGTGTTCCGTGGCAATAAAGATGTAACGCCACGAACCAGTAATTCGTGGCAACAGATCCTAATGCGACTATTGTGTTCCGTGGCAATAAACCTTGAACCAGTAATTCGTGGCAACAAATCCTAATGCAACGATTGTGGTCCGTGGCGATAGATCCTGTAACGCCACGAACCAGTAATTCGTGGCAACAGATCCTAATGCAGCGATTGTGGTCCGTGGCAATAGATCCTGTAACGCCACGAACCAGTAATTTGTGGCAACATATCCTAATGCAATGACTGTGGTCTGCGGCATTAGCATCCTGACGCCACGAACTAGTGATTCATGGCAACAGATCGTAATGCAACGATTGTGGTCCATTGCATTAGCATCCTAATGCCACGAACTAGTGATTCGTGGCAACAGATCCTAATGCAACGATTGTGTTCCATGGCGATAGATACTAGTGCCACGAACTAGTGAATCGTGGCAAAAAGCCAAGCTTACTGCAACGATTTAGTATTCATTGCAGTACAATCATTGCAACAGGTCGAAATCCTTGTAGTGACACAATAAATGAGGTTAATTACCCTTAATAGAGTGGTAACGGGCCTTAACAGTTGCCGTTACTGGTATTAAGGGCCTTCTGATTAAGTGTCATTAATGTGGTTTTAATGACACTTAATTGGGTCTTGAAATCTTTGATTGCCCCTTGAAGGTCCTAGCCGTTGGGGGTCCACCAGCCTGATTGTTGAGGTTGAAGGTCTGGCGGTTCGGACACGTGGCAGCTCTGGAGCTTACCGTCGTGGACGGCTACGTCCTGCGCTGTTGGACACATGTCGGTACCGGAGCTTCCCTCTGTCTAAAGTTAGGCCCGGGGGTGCCATACCGGTATCAAGTCCGCAACTTTCCCATGTGTGGGTGGTAGCTCCGGTCTTATGATACACGTGGCGGCCCTGGGACTAACCATGTTGGGCAAGCAGGTCCGGTTATGTCTGACATGTGGGACCTTTAGAGGTCTTCAAATCTGGTAGATGGAGTTTTCTTCTGATCTTTGCGATCCCAAGGGGTATCCGGTACGCAGGGTACCGACAGTGGCCCCCTGGGCCCACCTCTGGGAGAGACCTTTTGGATTAAGTCATTCTGCCGGAGGTGGGTCCATTCTTTGGTTTTTGAGCCGTGTCTTCATGGGTCTTCAGATGTGCCGTTCGTGGTAGTTCGCAGTTAAACCACCGCCGCGTGGCATATCCTGGATGCGTTAGGTGAGATCTTAGCTTGTGGATCTCACATGATTGAAGGTCGCTGGTTCCCGATACGAAAATTGTATTGGTTTCGCGCGCCCTATCTGGCTGCCGCCTTCGGGTTTCCCGCCTTTCATGATGACACCCTTTCTCCTAGGGTAAGGACCTCGACATGATCGTCTAGGTGGTCTTGGGCCCCCTTGTCATCGGCAGGGTGAAGTTTTTGAATGGTATCGTTGGCTCCTCTGCGGTCTCCATCCAGGCGTTGCGAGGGCTTACTTAAGATGGAAAGCACGCACCGTTTGGTGGTTCTTTACGCCTTCATTCGAACTTGCGCTCAAATCCTCCAAACCTTTGCTTGCTTTTCCTCTCTCGCCCCGTTGTGCCGTGATGAAGTTGGGACTCCGAAACAGCCGCATTGGGAGCAAGAAGGAGTTGTCCAGGGTCCGTACCTACATGGGATGGTCTAGTGACTCCTTTGACAACGACATTCACTGCAACGAGCTTTCCTTCAAGAAGAAGCAAGCCGGAGATATGGTGTACTTCCTTGGGTACGCCATGGCGGGTTTGATCCCGCCTTTCTCCACCTTCTTTCTGATGTTGCTAGATTTCTATGGCTTGCAGCTCCACCATCTGGGCCATCATTCCATCTTGCTGGTGGCGACTTTTGTCCACTTTTGCGAGATGTGGGTGGGCGTGCCCCCTTGCGTCGAGTTGTTCTGATCCTTCATCACTTTCCACCCGACTGGGAAGAGTGATGAGTTTATCGGCTTCTACTACTTTGTGAAGCGGAAAAACTCTCCCCTCAGGTACTTGAGGTCCTTCCCTTCTGGCAAGTGGGACGACTGGAAGGAAAACTGGGTGGTCATCACCGTTGAGGGACACGAGAGGCTAGAGCTACCTGAAGGCCTTCCTCGCGTCGACACCGACACTAGGAAGGATGTATCGGCGCTGCCGAGGGAGTACAGGCCCATCCTGGACAGAATATAGGAATGTGTCGAAGGTGGGGTGACCCCGCAGATGGTCTTTGGCAACTTCTTGATGATTAGGTTGGCCTCGCTGAGGTCTAGGAGCCGACCCACCTGGGCCTTAAACAGTGAGATGGATACCAACCGCATTAAAGTCGGCTTGGACACCAACTTGGTTGGTGAAGCCTTGAAGACCCATATCAAGAAGTTCCAGCATTGGAACATCGGTCCTGGTGACGTGTCTCCACCGGCGGCCTTCCTGCCTCTGAATATGATTCTAGAGGAGTGCAGAGAGCTCCGGAGGAAAATGCCGCTGTTGGATGACTTGGGCCTTGTGGAGAGGCATACAACCTCCGAGGTGGCAATCCCCGGGGCTTTCGAAGGCGGCTCTGCTTTCGCACCAAAGCCAAGAACCGAAGCCGTAGGCAAGGGCAAGGAGTTGGCCGAGCCCTCGAGCCGCAAGAGGAAGCTGAAGCATGCCGACGGCAGGTCCGTCAGGCCTGCTCCCTCCACGACGGCTCCTTCTCGGGGGAGGAGGTCTTCGGTGGAGGCAACTACTCCAGCGTCGGCATCTCCCCGGGGTGCTAGCTCCGGCCATGCGACTCCAGTACCAGGGCCAGCTGAAGGCTCTGGGCTCGGAGGTCCTTCCCGCTCGAGGGGGGCCTCAACTCAAGTGATGCCAACAGCAGCAGCAAGCTCCGGGGAACCTTCCGAAGCCACCACGCCAGTGGCGACAGGGTCCGGCTCTGAAAAGAGGTTCCGTGCTAACTGGTGCAGAAGCCTTCTGAGGTAATTTTTGATTTTTTACCTCAGTTGATTGTTTTTTATTGTAACTGTGTTTCGAGTTTCTTCGTCGTTCATCCACAGAGTGTCCAAGAAAAGGGTTGAAGCTCCGTTTCCTGCAGCAGCAGCTGAGGCTGTGCAGGCGGAAGCTCCGGCTCCAATTCCAGCGCCGCCCCAAGAGGTGGCTGAGGCTGCGGCAACTCCGGCGCCGGCTGTCGTGGTCTTGGACCTCGACTCATCCCAAGAAGCTCTCGTGGTAGCGCTGAACCACGGGAATGAAGATGTACGAGCGGCACCAGCCCTGGAGGTTGAGGCTCCAGGTTCGGATGCTGAAATGATGGACGCTTCAGCCTCAGAGCCAGAGGTAGCTGCAATTCCGACCCTAGAGCGGAATGTTGTTGAAGCCCCAACAGTCGAGTCGGTGGTTGATGAGGCCCCAGCGGTAGAGCCGGGTATTGATGAAGTTCCGGCGCTTGAGCCGGTTGTCGAGGAAGCACTGGCGGTAGAACTGGTTGCTGCAGAAGTTCCGGCGGTAGAGCCGGTCGTGGAAGAAGTGCTGGCACCTGAGGTAGTTGCTATAGAGCTGCCGGCGCTCGAGCCCATGGTGGTCGAGGTGTCAGCACCGGAACCGGCGATGGAGGAGGCGCCAACGTCGGAGCCGTTCGTGGCTTTAGCTCCTGTGGAATCTTCTACGCCCGCCCTGGAAGTAGTGGTCCCGGAGGTGCCCGCACCTGAGCCAGGGTGCAAAGATGAAGCTACCGGCCCCCCACCTGAAAGGCCAGTTGTTGATGACCTGGCGGCGGGTCCTTCGGAGCCAATTCCGAAGGTCAAAACTTCTACTGCAGGACCTTCCTCGGCGGCGGCCGAGGCTATCCTGGAGGATGGCCCTAGTGCCATGGAAGCTCAGGGGACCGCTATTGTAGAGTGGGACCCAATTTTTGTCACAGAGAACCCGCTGGAACCGGCGGAGATGACCCCGGCAGGTCCTGACCCGATCCCCCTATCGTGGTCTATTGACAATGCTTGCTCTAGTCTTCGTCAGGTCCAACTGGCTTTCTACCACGACAGCAAGGCCCTCGAGGAGGAGCGCCAAACTCTTAGGAGGTGGCGCAACCGGCTCCATTTCGAGACCAAGCTGGCATAGTCGAGGCTGGCTAACAACAAGGAGTGGATGCAGAGGGAGAAGGTCCGCCTGGAATACTGGGGTAAGCTGCTGGATGAGAGGGAAAGCATGACACGATCCCTTGACAACCAGTCTTGAGCCATCTACGAGCAGGCCAAAGATGCTAATAGCGCAGCGGATGATCACCAGGAGAGGCTCGACGCCATCCACGCTAGTCTAGTCAAGTGTCGGGAGGCTCTTGAGGAGCGGGAGAGAAAACTCGAGAATGAAGAGCAAAAACTCCAGGAGCTTCGGGACGACATCGTGAAGAGGGAAGAAGAGCTTACTCAGAGGCTAACTCTGGGTGACAAGAGTCTTAAGGAGCGCACCAAGTAATTGGAGGAGCGCTGTGGGAGAGAGGATAAGAAGTCCTGTGAGCGAGGGCAGGAACTCCACAGGAGGGAGAATGTCGTTGCTGCCAGGGAGAAGAAAGTGCGGGGCAGGGAGAAGGACCTGGTCGATCGCCGGAACAAGATCCACCTGCAGGAGGAAGAGCTTGGAAAACTCGAAAGGCAAGTTGTTGAAAAGATTCAGCAGAATGCCAAAGAGGTTGAGTGCCTTGCCCGTGAGAATTTGGAGCTTGTGGCGACCAGAAGATCCTTGGAGGAGATGCAAGGCTCGAGGACTGTGGAGTCCCAACAAGTTTGGGACTTCCTGGGTAAAGCCAACGACGCGTTGATGCCAATGGGTTTTAGTCCCGTGCGTCGGGATGATCCGGAGCTGGAGCTGGACCTGGCATTGCAGGCATTGAATTCGGCGGGCAACAAACTCACCAAGATGGATGATGTCATTGTGGACCAGCTGGAGACCGAGGGACAATCCCTGGCGAAGGGCATCGCAGAATTCGTGCTGATGTGCTACACAAGTCGGGACCCTCAATTCCCCCTGGACCCGGTGCCTGAAGGCCCCATCGAAAGAGAGGGAGAAGCTGCCCAAGCCAGCGTATCGGAGGCTGCCCAAAAGGTCGCCTCGTTCTTCCATATGATCTAGGACCATCTCTTTGTAGCTCCCACTTGTATCCTCTCTTCTCATTCTCCAATTTTGTATTCTCTTGTCTCCAAATGAATGAAATCCAAGTTTTTTGTGAATTTCATTTTTTGTCTTCAACACACCTTTGTCCCACTTGGCCCCCTGGTAGATGTACACAATTTGATTGTGAACATGTACCAAGAGGATGCAACAGTTTTTGAAGACTTGTGCACTTCAAACTTGTAGAATGTAGGTCCGAAGTCTTCGATGGTGAAGGCCTCCTGAGGTTGTCGGAGCTTAGTAGCTCCGGCAATGTCCATCGTTGGAGCTTAGTAGCTCTGGCAGTAGTCTCCATCAGCGCGTAAAGCATCGACGGTTAGTCCTCTGGGTGACGAAGCTTGGTGGCTCCGGTAGTGACCTCTATCAACAAGTGGTGTGTCGACAGCAGACTCCACTATAGAGTCATCCCACCGTCTTTTCATCACGTTGATGGTTGGCCCCCTAGATTTACCGGAGCTGAGTAGCTCCAGCGACGCTCGCTATCAATGTTTCAACATCAACCACAAGCCGCCTAGAGGATGTCGGAGCTTTGGCAGCTCCGGCTTCATTCACCATCATCATGAAATATTTATTTTTCCTGCAAATTGAAGTCAAGAAAAATAGTAAAATCCATTTTCCTATCTATCACTTCATTGTGAGTTACTATTCGCGAGAAACTTTTAGGTCGAACACAATTCTAAATACAATCAAGTGCACTGCCTTGTTTCCTTTAGATCTGATCGTTTCTGGACTTGCATTACTTCGGCCAGCCGGGGTGTAGGTAGAGTGGCGTACTTAGGGTGCATGACCAGGCTATGTCGATAGCACACTCTGGCCCTAGATTGGCATGGTGGCATTCAGATGAGTAGACCATCAACAATGTTTGGACCCGGAAGAATAGACAATGCAACTCAAATTGAACATGAAATGGTCGAGCTAAAGTTTCTTAAGAACTGCACAACTTTGTTATAGACAAGAAAGAGAAAAATAAAAAATGTTGAGCCTGTACAAAATAAATGCACGTGGAGTCTGTTTTCACACAATGATATCTTTCATTATAGGTCCAGGGTAGAGGGGAAACAAGTACACTCTTAGGGTACAGAACCATACTAAGTGTGTTTTGTTTCTCGTTTGACCCAAGGTAGCTAGCTACACTTTTGGTTCTGAAACTGTGACAAGTGTTGCATGGACGTTGCGGACCTAACAGGGTAGGTCCGGCTGTCCTCCCGGAGGAGCTACCCAACTCTGTACAATTACTCTATAACATACATCACATGTAATTACAGACTCGCCTCCTTGATATTAAGCGTAGAACTTACGGTGGTGCTCAATGTTCAAAGGATTAGGGAGAGGTGTCCCATCCTCGGTTGCCAAGTGAACGCATCCAGGACGGGATATTTTGATCACTCGGAAGGGTCCCTCCCAGCTGGGAGAGAGTTTGTTTAACCCTTCTCTGGATTGTATTCTCCGTAGCACCAGATCGCCTTCCTCGAGCTGTCAGCTGTGAACATGCCGTTTGTGATAGCGCCGAAGAGCTTGGTGGTATCGGGCATTCCGAACAGCTGCTTCGCACCTTCCCCCTTCAAGGAGGTCAAGGTGTTCACGCCGGAGCTGTTCCTGTGTGGCTTTGTTGAAGGTCCGGACCCGGAGCGACCCCAAGGTGATTTCGGGAGGAAGGACTACTTCAGCTCTGTACACTAGGGAGAAGGGTGTCTCTCCAGTTGACCAGCTTTGGAGTTGTCCTGTTGCCCCATAGAGTGGGCAGAAGCTCTTCGATCCAGTTGGCTCCATGTTTTTTCAGGCGCTCATAAGTCGCGTCTTGAGTCCTTTTAGGATTTCTGCATTTGCTCTCTCGACTTGGCCATTGCTTGCCGAGTGAGCTACGGAAGCGTAGCTGACTTGGATGCCGAGGTCTTTGCAGTATCCTTGGAATGCATAGCTTGTGAACAGGGTCCCATTATCAGTTAGGATATTGTTCGGGACTCCAAATCTGCATACGATGGGCTGCAAGAAGTTAATAGCTGATTGCTTGTTTATTGTCACAACTGGAGTTGCTTCTGGCCATTTGGTGAATTTGTCAATGGCAACATACAGGAACTTGTTACCTCCGAAGGCTCTTGGGAAAGGTCCCAAGATGTCCATCCCCCACACAGCAAAAGGCCATGTAGGAGGTATCATTTGTAGAGGCTGAGCCAGTGTAAGAATGTGTTTTGCATGAAACTGGCATGCTTCACATTTCTTCACCAGCCCAGTTGCATCCTGGAGCATTGTAGGCCAGTAAAAGCCATGCCGAAAGGCTTTACCGGCCAACGTGCGGGAAGACGCGTGGTTCCCACACATGGCTCCATGGATTTCTACGATGAGCTCGTAGCCTTCTTCCATTGTGATTCACCGCATTAGGACGTCGGTTGCACCGCGCCGGTAGAGATCCCCTTCTACCAACGTGTATCTTTTAGCCAATCTGACTATCCGGTTAGCGGATACATCATCTTCAGGAAGGATATTGTCTTTCAAGTAGCTCCGGATCTCAGAGATCCATGCATCGGAGCTTTCTTGAGCACTTGAGTCTTGCGTGCTGGGTTGCTCGGAGCTTCCGGCAGCACCTACGACCCTTGATGGCTGCCATGGTAACAGGGCCATCGGGACCGCCAGCTTCGGGATGCTGGTCTCGCCCCCTTCGCTCAGTTCGACGGGCTGAGCTGTATGTTTTGACAATCTCTGGACGAAGGTTCCGTCTGGAGCTGGAGCTCTGGTTGATGCTTTCGTCGAGAGTTCGTCAGCTTCACCATTATGGACACGTTGGACATGGTGGAGATCCAGGACTTCAAAGTCCTTCTAAAGCCTCTGGACTTCAAGGAGATAAGCAGCTAGTTGGGGATTGTTGCAGGAGCATTCACCCTTCACCTGTTTAATGATGAGCTGCGAATCTCCCTTGACCAACAGTTGCTTGACACCATATGATAGTGCCACCTTTAGTCCGAAAATGAGTTCTTCATACTCCGCCATGTTGTTGGTCGCCTTGAAGTCAAGGTGGACCATGTATTTTACCTTCTCCCTGGTTGGAGCGAGGAGAAGGAGACCAGCTCCGGCCCCCTGCTTTTGCATGGAGCCGTCGATGTAGAGAGTCCAGTGAGGCTCGATGAAGACCGGAGCCTTGAGTTCTGGCTTCTGCTCACTAGGGCCCCCAGTGTTTGATGGACAGGGGGTCCATTCCGCCACAAAGTCCGCTAGTGCGTGACTCTTGATCGCTTGTCTTGGGACGAATTCAAGATCGAATTCGGCCAATTCTACTACCCACTTTGCAATGTTCCCAGTAGAGTTGGGATTATGCAAGATTGCTCGCATTGATATGAAGTTTCCACTGAGATCTTATGAGCTTGGAAGTAATGCCGAAGCTTTCTGGAGGCGATAAGAACTGCATAGAGCAGCTTGTGCACCTCTAGGTATTGAGTCTTGGCGTCATGGAGTACTTCGTTGATGAAGTACACTGGGCGCTGGACTGTCCGGACCCTCCCGGAGGGGCCCGGAGCTTCCTCTTCACCGACCCGAACCCTCTTGGAGGGGTCCAGACCTTCTTCGGGGACCTTCGGGTCCTTGCTGAATGACCCAAAGCTTCTTCTGGAGTGACCTGGTCCCTCCCGGAGGGGTCCGGATCCTCTTGTTCAACAAGAGTAACTACTTGTAGATCCATGTCTGGGCTATGACCCAGACTTGCCTTCAGGAACCTCCTGACCCTCCCTGAGGGGTCTAGATTCCTGAGCATGTGAGGGTTCTGGTCTCTCCACAACCAGGACCATGCTAACAACTTTGTCAGTTGCCGAAATGTAAAGTAGTAGAGGCTCACCAGGGTTCGGAGCTACAAAGGTTGGTAGGGTGCCGAGGAGCTGCTTCAGCTCCTAGAACGCCTTTTCTGCTTCTTCGGACCTTTGGAATGGTCCGTACTTCCTCAACAACTTGAAGAATGGTAGTGTTCGTTCTGCCAGTCTTGAGATGAACCGGCTGAGGGCGGCCAAAGATCCAGTTAGCTTCTGGACATCCTTGATGCGGGCTGGTGGCCGCATATCTTCAATGGCTTTAATCTTCGCCGGAATTGCCTCTATGCCTCAGTGGTTTACCAAGAAACTAAGAAGCTTTCCGGAGCTGACCTCGAAGACACACTTCTCTGGGTTCAACTTTGTGCGGGTGACCCGCAACTTGTCCAAGATAGCTTGCAAGGTATCAAGAAGTGACTCCTTTTCCTTGATTTTGACGACGATGTCATCAACATACACTTCCACTAAGTCTCTAATAAGCTCTCCAAAGGTTTTGTACATAGCTCGTACAAATGTTGAGGCTGCATTCTTGAGACCAAATGGCATGACAGTATAACAATACAATCCATCTACTGTGATAAATGAAGTGTGCTGTTCATCTTCACTAGTCATTCTGATTTGATGGTACCCAGAATATGCGTCTAGGAAACACAATAATTCACACCTGGAGGTGTAATCCACTATCTGATCTATTCTAGGTAGTGGGAATGGATCTTTTGGACATGCCTTATTTAGTGTTGTGTAGTCGATACACATCCGAAGCTTCCCGCCGGCTTTGGGTACAACGACTGGGTTTGCCAGCCATTTTGGGTGTAAGACTTCTCGGATGAATCCAGCTTTGAGTAACTTCTTCACTTCTTGTCGTATGAAGTTCTGTCGCTCTACTAATTGCTTCCGAGGCTTCTGGTGTACAGGCCAAGCTTCTGGATAGATCTTCAGATTATGCTCGATTACTTACCTAGGGATCCCAGGCATTTGCGACGGTTGCCAGGCAAACATGTCAACGTTAGCCCAGAGGAAAGTGATGAGCGCGAGTTCCTTTTTGTCATTCAGAACTCCCGATATACGGGTGGTCTGAGCGGCATTGGAACCGATCTGGACGACTTTGACGGGAATGTCGGTGTCGCCGCTTGGTTGCACGCGAGGTGCAGAGGTCGAGCTTCGTTGACGAATGCTTGGGGGTTTCGGAGTTTGCTCTTGCCTAGATTCTTCCTCCCGCGTTGTAGCAAGCGCGTGAAGTTCTTCCAGAGCAGTCACTCCGGCAGTGCGATCTCCGCGGATCCGGAGAACACCAGCTGGTGTTGGCATCTTCAACACCAGGTAGCCATAATGAGCTGCAACCATGAATTTGTACAAGGCTGGCCTGCCCAGAATGGCGTTAAAGGGTAAGTTGATATGAGCAACGTCAAAGATCAACTTCTCAGTGCAATAATGCTCATGAGTCCCGAAGGTCACGGGGAGAGTAATGGCACCAAGTGGGGTTATGGCCCCCGGACCTACTCCAGAGAAAGGTCGGGAGGGGCGAAGATCCGAAGGTCGGAGATGAAGCTTGACGAAAGCTTCGAAGCTTATTAGGTTCAGCCCCGAACCTCTGTCCACCATTACATGGTGGAGTTGGATGTTGCTGATGGTCAGAGATACCATCAATGGGAGTTGGCCAGCTCCAATCAAAAGTTATGGTAGTGTCCATCCATTTTCGATGCGGCTCGGCCCTGGCAATGGGAGCTACTGAGGCCATGTCCCGCCACATGGTCTTGAGGACACGGCGGGAGGTGATGTCCCGCGAACCACCAAAGATGGTATTCATGGTTTTCCGACATTCATTGTCGTAGACGTCGGAGTCATCATTGACGGAGGTGTATACATCCTTCAGGACCTTTTTAGGGTCCTGAAAACCTAACTCCTTTTCAGTCGGAGCTTCGTCGACTTTCTGTTTTCCTTCCCTTTGTCGGAAAGGGACTTCTTCCCGGCGCTTGTTGTAGCGCTCGACAAGGTTCTGAACCTCTCGGCAGTCTTCCAAGTTGTGGCTGTTCAACTTATGAATAGGACACCACATTTTGGAGTTGCCGCCATCGTCAGATGAAGGTCGAGGTCATTTCTCAGGGCATGGCTCCCGGCCACCCGGGGCTGCAGCAGCTGCAGCAGTAGGTGTGCCGGCCGACGGCTTTTTCTTGCCGTTGGACTCTTTCTTCTTTTTGCCACTACCAGAGGTAGTGGCTTCGCCCTTGGAGGATTTTTTACTATGCTCTGAAGGTGGTTTCGAGTGCATTTCACAGCCATTCGCAGCTTTAGCACACTTGTCTGCCAAGCTGATGAGGTCCATGACACTGGTGATCTCCTTGATCGCCAGCTTCTCCAGCATCTTCTTGTCTCGTACGCCCTGTCTAAATGCCACAATAACAGAGGTGCTGGAGATAGAAGGAATAGTGTTTCATACCTAGGAGAACCTCTGGATGAAGGAACACCGGGATTCTCCCCCCTTCCGCGTTATAGCAAAAAGGTCCAGTTCGGTGCCTGGTCGGGTGTATGAACTCCGAAATTGGCGGTGAACTGTTGGCACAATTCTGCCTAGCTGTTGATGGAGATGGGCGGAAGGCTCATGAACTAGGAACTGGCGGTCCCAGTTAAAGCCACGGGAAAGAAGCTGGCCATTACGACCTCGTTACCTCCGGCTGCGAGGATTGCAGTGGAGTAAATCTGGAGAAACTCAGTGGGATTGACATTCCCGTCAAATTTCTTCGGCAGGTGAGGCCGGAACATTTGTGGCCATCTGAACATGCGCAAGTGCATGGCCAGGGCAGAACAGCCTCCTCCTACTCCCTCAGGAGCAGGACTGTCCCGAGTCTCTCGCCTTTCACGAGGATGCTTGATATCGACGCGGCCGTCTTGCTGATGGTAACGGCGATCAAGCTCCGCCCGAAGGTCATGAGTTGAAAGCCTGGTTAATGTATGGGTGCGTCGCGCCCCTGGAGGCAATGACATAGCTTGTTGAGACACAACACGCCTCCTATTCTAGGAAGCATGTGGACCAGCCTGCCTGACAAAGTCTGATGCTACGATGGGGCCCACCCTAAGGGGGGAGGACCTTGGTTGCTGATGCGATCGGCTGCTGCTGCAACCAGATGTTCCACATCGGCCCTCCACTGCTCCATCACACCCTGGGATGCACCTGGAGGTGGTGGGCATTGTATGAGAGCACATGAGGCATGGAGCGCGTGTTCGGGGTTGTTGTTATTCGCCGATGCGGTGACCAACGCAGATGCTCCGTCCCGCTGTCCAGCTTGATTTGTTGGTGCAGGTGGTGCAGGCGGAGGCATGACTCCTGTTGGAGCCACGACATCGGCTGGTTGTTGCATGTTGGAGGGATTGCCTCCAGCAGGTTGCGCAGCGAGGTTGTCGTTGGACGATCCAGCAACTGAGTTCACCATTCTTGAAATCTCGGGCACACCCCTACCTGGCGCGCCAACAGTCGTTGGTTGAATCCGACATATCTCTCAGCACTACTGTTAGTAGTCCGTGGAGTTTGTAGTTCGGTAATGGGCGCGCAGAGATTCAAGAGATGGTGGCAAATTGACATAGAGGTTTACGTGGTTCGGGCCGCCTGAGCGTAATACCCTACTCCACGGGGTGTGTTGCTATTGTATTGAGCGTCTAAGAGTGTCTGAGTGTGTCCGGGAGCGTGTCTAGCGTATGTAGCATCTCAGCCTCTCCCTGTGTATCATCAACAAGTCCTTTTATTGTACAAGGACCGGTCGTTACACCGTTAGCCTGGCCCAACATGTGGCCCTGGCGGTTATTGATTTTTAATACACAATAAATGAGGTTAATTACCCTTAATAGAGTGGTAACGGGCCTTAACAGTGCCGTTAGTAGTATTAAGGGCCTTCCGATTAAGTGTCATTAATATGGTATTAATTACACTTAATTTGGTCTTGAAGTCTTTGATTGCCCCTTGAAGGTCCAAGCCGTTGGGGTTCCACCAGCCTGATTGTTGAGATTGAAGGTCCGGCGGTTCGGACACGTGGCAGCTCCAGAGCTTACCGTCGTGGACGGGTAGGTCCGGTGCTGTTGGACACGTGTCGGTACCGGAGCTTCTCTCTGTCTGGGGTTAGGTCCGAGGGTGCCATACCGGTATCAAGTCCAGAGCTTTCCCATGTGTGGGCGGTAGCTCCGGTCTTATGATACACGTGGCGGCCCTGGGACTAACCATGTCGGGGAAGCAGGTCCGGTTATGGCTGACATGTGGGGCCTTCAGAGGTGTTCAAATATGGTAGATGGAGTTTCCTTGTGATCTTTATGATCTGAAGGAGTATCCGGTACGTAGGGTACCGACAGTGTTGGTATTTTTTACGACCATAGATAAAATCTATAAGCTTATAAAATACCGTTGTAGCACAATACCTTAGAAGTATTCCCAAGGGTATCGAATCACAAGGAACGTTGACCGTTGTCAGTACTCTGCAGACCAGGTACCCTCGCTTATCAGAAAAAGAAGCGTTGAGGTCCACCTTCCAAGAGAGAAGACCTTCGGAGGGAACGTGTGCCGCAGCTCGGGACCTGACTCCCTCCTAAGGATGGCTCCGGTGCTGCCACATGTCCTGCAGCTCCGGACCTGCCTCCCTTCTAAGGGTAGCTCTAGTGCTGCCACATGTCCTATAGCTCCGGAACTGCCTCCCTCCGAAAGGTTGCTCCGGTGCTGCCACGTGTCCTGCAGCTCCGAACCTCCCTCCCTCCTAAGGGTGGCTTTGGTGTTGCCACGTGTCTTGCAACTCCAGACCTGCCTCCCTGCTAAGGGTGGCTCCGGTGCTGCCACGTGTCCCGCAACCCTAAATCTGCCTCCTTGCTCTGGGTGGCTCCGGTGCTACCATGTGGGTCTTGATCCTACCTCTCCAACGGGAAGGGTTTCGGGATCTCCATCTGTCCAAGAGCAGCGTGGGCATTCAACTCCATAAATCTACCGCATCAAGACTAGGTTAACGCGTCATTAAATCCTCATTAATGATGCAGATCAACTGAGTATTCAAATGTTGTAATGCCACCATCAGGACACATTAAAACACAAACAAATCAAAATTAAGTTCCTTAGATCATGTATAGAGTGCTTAATAGCCTGGGGCCACCTGTCGGGCCTCGACCTCACTGTAAACAACTAAACCTTGGCATATAATAGGTTCGTGCTACAAGGTAGACTTAGGGATACTGAACCAATACTCAACCAAGCTCAGACGCACACTCATACATAGACAATACAACACTTAAAACCCCATAGAGTAGGGTGTTACGCTCAAGCGGCCCAAGCAAAGTAAAAACTCTCGTTTTTACCTGGTTCTGAGTTCTTCAAGTTTATGCCCCCTCCAAAAAAGAATCCCTGCGGACTATTTCTTAGTAGTACCAGAGAAAGTGTTGTTGCAACACTTCGACAAACGTGTGCATCAATCTTCTAACTGTTCACCCAAGGATACTAAGTTTATTGAATAGACAACAGATAGAGAGGGAATTGCAAAGGATTGTCCTTAATCGAGAATAATCTTTGAGTGATTGTTCGTTTCGGGCACGAGAATACTCTTGGTCCATTAGAAGACTCCCGCTATGAGCCTATGACATAGTCGAACATGGAGGGTTGCAAAATATAGATAGGATGTCACTACCTAGAGCCTACCTCTCCAAATCTGTGTGTCTACGAGATATCGATTGATGATTTCTAACATAGACACTGTGTGTAAGTTATCAATCACAACTCTAATCTTTTCGAATACAAAGATTAGACTAGAACCCCTAACTAGCAGAGCAATGAATCCACAAAAAACTACTTAAATAAATCAATATGAATTAAACAACAAAACTTTAGTTGGAATTCACGAACGCTTATTCATACAAGAAGCATCGGTCGAGGTACAATGTACAACCTCAAAACGTATTGAGTACTGCCTCACACCTTTGAGGTTGGGTCCAACCGGGGTGCATCACCCATTGTGTCCAATTCCTCTAGATACTAATAGGCTGGAGTATATAGTGGTGGCATATCCATGGCGGCTCTACATGAATAGCTCCTTGTGACCCTGCCAGAGACATTACTCCCACGAACCTCTTTGATAGGTTGAAGAGCAATAGTTAGTTCCCGGCACTTGTATAAATTAAAATATGGGTTAGGTACCTGAATCTCATTTTCATGACCGGGATAGAAAATTCTTAAGTATCCATCTAGATCATGTTTAAGAGTGTGTCCTTGCACTAGATAACCCTCATCTATTAAGTAGCGGGCTGTTGGAATATATTCAATTAAAGCATTTTCTAGAGCCCCTACATTCATAGCAATGCGGGTAATTAGTGAAGTACATTCAATTGGTCCTGTCATTTTTGTGTTTTCTAACCATTGTGACATCATAGACTTAACAGGAGCAATTTTAATCTCTATAACCATTGCATAAAGAGTCCTAAGTTCATCATCACGCACAATCCTAACATCCCCTCTAAGAAACATAGTCATGGCACCCTATCTATGCATGAAACATATAGTGCGGTTTTGAAAGTGGCTAGTTCTAGGGTTCTTACACACTACTTCACTATTTATGTCTTGCCAAAACTTTGTTTGTTATATTTAGGCAAAGCATCTAAATTTATCAAACAACGTCCATTGAAGCCTATGAGTTCACTAAATTATTTCCATAGGATAAATTACTCTTATTAAAAAAACACCTTCAAATCCTATTTTAAGGGTGCATTCTAATTGAATATTGCGGAGGCGTGAACCTTCCTCATCTATTTGAGAAAAATTTTCCCATCCTAATGCATGCCAAATGGTAAAGAATTTGGAATTCATACCTATTTTGGAGACTAGTGTCGGATGGTAGGCCTTCGTGTGGGTGAACTCATGATCTCGGAGGATATTGTAGGCTTGTCGTTAAACGTCATGCCTCAAGTCGAGGTTGTCGTCACTAAGGAGGTGGAGTGGAGCATCATCTTCCTCCGTTGGAACATCGTCTTGCGCGCCTCTCTATCGTGGACTTGGTGTAGGCTCAGGGGAGAGGTGTGAGCTTGAGTTCATCCCATGGCTTGAGCATGATGAAGGTCCCTTCCTCTTCCCAAACAACTTTTTCATGCTCTGCATGGCTGCACAATGTTGAGAACAAAACAAAACAAACTTGACACGGGTTACGTTAGTGAAAATCAAACGAAAACCCTCGAGGAATTGTTTTGTCAAACTGAGAGCAACTTGCAAATGCAAAAAGAAAATGAAAATCAAAGCAAATCTTTTTGGATATAAATTGGGAGAAGTGTTGCAATAAAAGAGCACAACAATTCTTCTTCAAATGTGAGAGTGAGTTGGGGGGGTGAAAATTAGGTGAAGTGTGAAGGAACACACACACCTGGGCATGTATAAATAGCATAGGACCCCCCAATGGTCACAAGAGGCAAGAATATAGCCTTTAGAGGAGAGAGAGCCAAAGTGGCAATCTCTCCTAGTCAGTCTACTAGGGGGTCGGCCGACCTGTAAAAAACTTCCCCAAATTCAATATTTTTTTGATTTTCCTAAACATGCAAAATAAATCTAAGTTGAGGCTACAAAATTCCCAACCCTCAAAGAAAAATCAAAACATGCTATGGGAAAAATGGAAAAATCCAAATGGGAAAATTCAAATGATGGTGGAAAATTAAAAATGGGGTAGCTACCAAATTAACCTATTGGTGACCCATAAAAAATCAGATGAGATGGATTTTTCTCCGTTGTATTGATGCTCATTTTTCGACTTCCGGCCCCAGATAAGTGGGCACTGTCTCGCCTTGCTTCTTCTGTCACACCTTACTTGGCGGTCTTGTGGACCTGGGTCGTTCAGACGGCCCCGGCTTCTCCGTCTTTTTGAATTGTCGATGTGGGCGAAAAGATGGAGTTTCTTCATAAAATAATTTCCTCATAAATGCAATGAGTAAGTCCACTTGAGGTGTTGTAACTTCGACCTCCTTAACGTGTTTGATATTTGGCCCATACTTGATTTTGATCCATTTGCTCCTTCCTTAGCCGAAAGTCAAACTTCTCCTCCTTGCCATTAATATGGAAGCAGATTTCTCTAGCTCCCACATTGATGTGAGCATCCGCAGTGCTAAGTAAAGGGCGCCCAAGAATGAGCGGTGTTTTCTTCTCGACCTCCATGTCGAGCACCACAAAGTCCATGGGTTTAAAGTAGTTCCATATTTTCATCGGGATGTCTTCTTCGATACTTGTGGGGTAGCAAAAATGAGTCGGCCAGCTGGAGCTGCATTGGCGTAGGAGATAACGCGGTAAAGTTTAGCTTGTCGAAGACCACCTTCGGCATGCCACTAACACTTGAGCCAAGGTCACAAAGTGCCTTGTCAAAGTGTGGTGTCCCAATCGACCAGGATATGATGGCATATCTTGGGTCCTTCAACCGGTTGCCCTTCGGCAAAGAGATCATGTTGACATTCTCTATGGGAGGCTCGGGTGGTCCTGGCATCCTTCCATTCTCTAATGGCGGGACAACAACTGCTAGTTGAGCTAACTCGGTCTCCAACATCTTGTTGAATCTCAATTAGTCCTTGAAGGTAGAAGATAAGCCTTCAACCTTGGCATTGATGTTTTCTAGGATCTTGTCATTAGCCGACAGTTTCTTGGATAGGACATCATTGATTTTGAGTTGTCTAATGGCAAGTTCTCACAAGTGAGGCTGGTTTCCATTGTCATTGTTACTGTTGTAGCTCCCTTCAAAGAATGGGCATGATTGGTCCCACCCTTGACCTCCTGGATGGTACCATTGTTGTTGTTGTAATTCCAGTTATTTGCTATGTATAAGGCATGCTCACGGGTATCGGGGCAGTCACTCCTCATATGACTTGTGTTGCCACAAACTTCACATGTCATTTGAGAGTCTAAGGCTTGGATGGTGCCAAATACTTCACCGTTGGCTTGACAGTCTAACTTCTTCATAAGGAGGTCCAATTTGGCAGCGATCATGTACACCTTTTTCAAGGTGTACATGCCTCGCTATCGGGGCTGGAGACACTCATCGTTCCAACCCATGTTGGAAATCATCTTCCCAATCAACTCCTTAGCTTTGGGTATTGTAAGCGAGAAGAAGGGTCCTCCAGCAGAAACATAATGATGAGCCAATCATCCATCCCATGGTAGAGATAGGTTAGGATATACTCCCGTAACCTTTCCCAAGCCTCGGGGATAGATTTCTTATGCTCTTGCTAGAAGCTTGATATTCTTCCACGTATTGCATTAGTCTTTCCCAACAGGAAGAACTTGGTGAGGAACGCTGAGGAACATTTCTCCCAAGTATTTATAGCACTTCGGCTCGCATAGAATTACTGCTTCGCTCTCCCGAGGAGGGGGAACAGATATAGTCAAAGACGGATGGCATTAGGAGTGACATCCTTGATTTTAAAGTGCTACAAATCTCGAGGAATTGCTGCAAGTGAGCACTAGCATCCTCGTTGGCTTTCCCACAGAAGGGGTTAGCCTATACAATGGTGATTAGGCCAGGCTTGATTTTGATGTTCACGTATCCCATGTTGATATTGGACCCGGTGGGCACATTGTCAACAGAGGGAGCCGAGAACTCACGTAGGATCTTCTTGGCCATGGGCTTGGAGCATGATGGTGCAGAGATGGCGGGTTTCCTAGCCAAAAAGATCACCTAAGGAGGAACGACACGAGGTCCAACTCTTCTTAGCAGTGACTCGAGATCTTCTAAGTAGTTAGCCAGCAAACGTACAAGTGTGAGAAGGTTCTTGAACAAGCTCAAACTTCCGCCTTTCTTTCCCCTCACCCTTTTCCTATGGTGGCTAGCACTAGAGCAACACTATGTTGTTGATATGCCAAGAGGCAATAATAACAATTCAGATTAAGACATGTGTTGACATTTCTTACGTCACAGATAAAAATACGCAAGTGGATGAAATCTATCGAAGTAGCATTTCCCTTTTAAGAGTATTCCCAAGGGTGTCATTTATATTTTCCCAAAAGAAGGCTAAATGGAAATATATCAATCGTCAAATAATAACGGTAGATTGGTCTTGGTAAGGTTCCAGTAAGGATAGGTAATAGATATGTAGAGGTAGTGTGACACACACAAGAGCATTCTATTATAAGTGGGATGAATGAGTCATAGAGGGATTAGGCTAAGAGTTAGGAAGTTGCTCCTACAATGCCTCTAATATACATATACACATCCTAGGTTAGATACTAATGAACATGTCAATGGTGAATTCTTATGCTAATTTGTTCAACACATCGGGCACGGGCTTACCCCTAGCAATACTAGGACAACACCTGCAAAGAGCCCGTGGCATAGCTGAACATATAGGATTACAAGGACAGATAGGACTGTCACCATCTACTTCCTATCTAATCAATTCGTGGGTCTATGAGACACCCAACGCTAATTAATTACCCTAGCATCATGCTAGCATGTTAAGTAAATACCTTAAGGGCCTAGGTACAAGGCATCCTAAGGCAATGACTAACCTAAACAACGTTGAACCAATGTTGAAACATAGCATAAGTTACTCATATCAACATGGTCATGTCATAACTAATTAGATTATAGTGAGGGTTTGTAGTGTTTATGATAATAGAATAAGATTGTTATGGAACAATCATAAAGACTACTCCTACCACATAAATGGAATCCACAATCAAACAAGAAACGCTTTATCCAAGTATATGAATAAAAGAAGACTAAATATAATATCTTTATTAAGAACAAATGCAAAAATACAAAATGGAATATATGAGCTATACTTTTCCAAATTTGGAATTGGGAAGAGAGAGACTCCTTCTGCTCCTTCTTAACTTGTACTATGGACTAGGGGCTCTCCTCTCTACAACCTAAACTTTTCTAAACTTATGGAGAATATTGGATACAATAGAGTGAATACTAAAGTAGTATGTGTGTGAAGTGAGGGTAGGAGGTCCTAATTATAGCTGGAGAAGGGTCAATTCTCGCCACCAAAAGCGCGCGAATCAGTCTTCATTCTGATCAGGGCACCACAGATAGTCGACTTGTGGAAGCTGGCCATGTTTGGCGCAAGGATTAAGTCGGCCGAGCTGGTGGTTCAGCTGACCTAGTCATTGCACCATTGAGGTTGTGCTTTCTCCAGGTCACTTACATGTGGGTGCCATTAATTGATATGGGTGATACACTGTTGCATGGCCTCAGATACTTCTGTTTGTGGGCTATTTGATCCATGTGGTGCCACATGTCAGCGCTTGATTGGCTAGGATAATATTTTATAGGATTCGTCACCCTCTTTTACCTCATTTCCTACATAAAATGCATGCATGCGCTATTCTTTCAAGGACAAGTGAAAATAGGTTAAGTATAAAGGTGATGTGTGCAAGAAATGGTATTTCCTTCACATAATTGAGTTATATTGATGGGTGAAATTGGTATATAACAGATGTCAACAAACACCTCCAAGCTTCTCCTTTGCTCGTCCTGAGCAAAGTCAAGAATTTAGGTTGATGATCCGGAGTTGCTACAATGCTCTATTTTTCAAAGGTAACATGTGCACAACAAAATACTCTACCTACTATTTCAAAAATTGGGTTATGGTACTTTACCCATCTTAAGTCATTGTGGGGCTTATGCCATCTCCTATTCATGGGTGGTTGAAAGACAAAACAACAATTGGAGCAAGCATAGCCTAGAGATTAAGTTCCAATCAAATTCTGGAGAGTTTCAATATAGATTTAAAGTACCTAAATTTGATTCTCTCATTCACTCATTTGTGTGTAGTGGAAATATATCCTCACCAAGGAATTTTGCCTATACTCATCCTACCTCTAAATAAGACCTGTATGTGGAGCTTGGTACGGAATGTAGTAAGCATATTTGCAACACATAATATTGCTAAGTCTAAAAAGCAAGCCTTAAGAGAAATAAAAGCAAAAATATATGATTCAAGACTTTTGCATGTGTGATGGAGTGGAAGTGGAAATGGTTGTTGAGAAGACTCCTATTTGTGTATACTCTCTTATTTGCAAGGATGAAACATGGCTACTTTTCTCTTTCTCTTTTTTTTTTTCTCTCGTGTTGTTGATGTAAGCATGCATTTTCTTTTTTTTTCTTGTATCCATGTCTTCAACTCCCTTTTTATGCAAAAAATATGAAGAAAGTACTAAACATGAAAGGTATGTAGTTTCTCTTTTTATTTTGGAATGATGTAATTTTGCTAACTTGTAGTGTAGAAGTATAGCATGTGCAAGTGAAGTTTTGAATTCAAAAAGAAATGAATGAATTCTCACATAGGACTATACTAGTCTGACTAGGCTCAATGTGAAGGCAAATAGCATATGCATAAGGTCTATCAATGTAACATATCATATGGCTTTGGTAGGTTTTTCCAATCAAATGAGTTTAACTTAAACCTTTTTAGAATTCATCCAGAAATCTAAGTTTCACTTTCAAACTAGAAATAGCAGCCCTATCACTATATCATGTCCCACAACAACTTATCATTTGGATTAAGCTTTTGCTACCCATAATTTCTAAATCAAGGCAAAGTTAATTTCAGCCAACGAAAGCAATATTTTGGAGAGTAGTAAGTTGTAAACTAGAGACTTAGGAAAACTAAAACAAAGCAACTATTCATCATTTCATCTATGTGAATTCTAAACCATTCTTACCATACATCTTTTATTTTATTTGAAAGTAAATCTACTCAACTTATTTTATGTTTTTTTATATGCAAGGTGAATGGTGGATAAATGGAAAATAAATATGCAATGTGATACAATTTACCTCAAGTGGGGGTCCTCTCCCAAGCTTGTTCTTCAATCACCTTCATGATAAGGGTTGAGCCCTTGATGACGGAAGTATGCCGCCAGATCGGCTTGTTGTTGTTGTAGCGTGGAGTTGAAGTTGGTGAACTGAAGTTGACATTTTTACGTCACATATAAAAATCCGCAAGGGCATGGACACTATCAAAGTAGCATTTTCCCTTTAAGAGTATTCTCAATGGTGTCATTTATATTTTTCCCAAATGAAGGCTAAGTGGAAGCATAGCAATCATCAGATGAAAATGATAGATTGGTCCAGGTGGGGTTCTAGTGAGGAAGGATAATGGATATGCAGAGGTAGTGTGACACACAAGAGCATTCTATTCTAAGAGGGGTAAATGGGTCAAAGAGGGATTAGGCTAAGAGTTAGGGAGTTGCTCCTACAATGCTTCTATTATACATATACATAGCCGAGGTTAGATACTAATGAACATGTCAATAGTGAATTCTTATGCTAAGTTGTTCAACACATCGGGCACGGTTTACCCCTAGCAATAATAGGACAATTCCCGCAAAGAGCTTGTGGCATAGCCGAATGTGGAGAATTACAAGGTCAGATAGGGTTGTCACCACATACTGCCTACCTCTTCAATATGTGGATCTACGGGACATCCAACTCTACTTATCTATCCTAGGACCATGCTAAGATATTAAGTAAATACCTTAGGAGCCTAGGCACAAGCCATCTTAAGGCAATGACTAACCTAAACATCGTTGAACCAATGTTGGAACATAGCATAAGTTATTCATATTAACATGGTCATGTCATAACTAATTAGACTATAGTGGGGGTTTGTAGTGTTTATAATAATAGAATAAGATTGTTATGGCACAATCATAAAAATTACTCCTACCACATACATAGAATCCACAATCAAACAAGAAACGCTTCATCCAAATATATGAGTAAAAGAAGACTAAATATAACATCTTTATTAAGAACAAAGTCACAAATACAAAGAGTAATATATGAGTCATACCTTTCCCAATTTGGAATTGGGAAGAGAGAGATTCCTTCTACTCCTTCCTAACTTGGACTATGGACTAGAGGCTCTCCTCTGTATAGTCTAAACTCCTCAAAATCTATGGAGAATAGTGGAAACAATGGAATGAATACTCAAGTGGTGTGTGTGTGTGAAGTAGGGGATGGGTCCTATTTATAGCTAGAGAAGGGTCGGTTCCTGCCACCAAAACTGCGCGAATCGGTCTTCATCGTGATCAGGGCACCACAGGGAGTCACCATGTGGAAGTTGACCATGGTTGCGCCAGGAACAAGTCGGCCGAACAGGTGGTTCAACCAACTTGGTCTTTTCACCGTTGAGGTTGTGCTTTCTCCAGGTCACTTGCATGTGGGTCTCGGTACGAATGATAAACTGTTGGATGGCCTCGAATACTTCTGTTTGTGGGCTATTCGATCCATGTGATGCCACATGTTGGTGCTTGTTTGGCTGGGATGATATTTTATAGGATTTCTACCCCTCTTTTACCTCATTTCCTGCATAAAGTGTTTGCATGCACTATTCTTCCAAAGACAAGTGGAAATAGTTTAAATAGAAAGGTGATGTGTGCAAGAAATGGTATTTCCTTCACATAATTGAGTTATATTGACTGGTGAAATTAGTATATAATAGCTATCAACAACTGAGCATCCATGTGTTGTTTCCAATATTGGGTACCTTGGACGTGCTCTTGGAGAGTGTTGTAGATGTCTCACATCCTTACTTCAAGATCTCCCATACGTGTAGTGAGATTCGTCATTCCTCTGCTATAGTCATGATGACTTCTAGCCAAAAGACAACAACATCCTCTCATGGATGTTGGAGGCAAGCTGCTAGGGCTTGAAGTGGATAGGGATGGCTCCCACATGGTACTCGACCATCCATGCCAGGACGGCCGTTCGGTCTCATACGATGGAGGTTGAGTCCATCCGTGTGAATCACCCATTGGGTCCTCTTCCACTTCGTACTCATGGACTGTGGAGGTTGTCAGAGGCATGGCCGTGGCTGCTATCCTTGCGTGACTTCTAATTACCCTGACACAGACATTACTTCTTTGAGATTTCTCAATGGGAACAAGATCAATAGTTAGCCTCTGACATTTGTACAAATGAAAATCTAGGTTAGGTAACCAAATTTCATTGACAAAGCCGGGATAATAAAATATTAAAGGACCATCATGATCATGCTTAAGGGTATGTCCTCGCATTAGATAATCTTCATTAATTAATTCTCGTTCGGTTTCATTATATTCAAATCAAGTATATTCTAGTGCTCCTACCCTAGTAGCAATGCGGGTAATCAATGAAGTGAATTCAATTGGCACTGTCTTTGAAATGTAATCTAACCATTGTGTCATCAGGGCAATAACTGGAGCAACTTTTATCTTTCTAACCATGGCAAATAAAATTTCTAGTTCAACATTACGGATTATTCTTACATTTCCGCTAGGGAACATAGTCATAGCCACCCATCTTTGCATGAAGCGTAAAGTAGAATTGTGCAAGGGGCTATTCCTAGGAGCACTACAACTAACCCCACTAGTCAATTCATGCCAAAAATTTTGTTTGTTAAACTTAGGCAAAGTGTCTAAATCTAGCAAACAACGTTCATGGAAGCCTAGGATTTCACTTAATTCTTTTCATAGGATGTTGTATTCTTTTTCAAATAATCTAGATGTAATACCATCAAATGTTATTTTTTGGGTACAAAGGAATTGTATTGTGAGAAGGCGTGAACATTTCTCCTCTATGTCAGCAAAATTTTCCCATCCTAATGCACGCCAGATGGAAAAGAATTCGGAATCCATACCTCTTTTGGATATTAAATCTGGATCATAAGCTTTAGTGCGATAAAACTCACGATCTTGGAGGAGCTTGCATGCTTGATCTTCAACTTCACTTTATATGTCGAGGTCGTTATCGAGGACAAATTGTCATGGGTTTCTCTTTTCACCCATGGAGTGTCTTCACACGCACTCCTCCTCTGTGGACTTGGTGCAGCAATGGAGGAGAGATGTGATCTTGAGTCTCCACCATGGCTTGAGCTTGCAGCCCCCTTTCCCTTCCGAAACAACCTTTTTCATTCCTTTCATGGCCAAAACAAGCAAGAATACAACAAGGAGAAAAACTCGGAAAAAAATGATGTTAGTGATAGCAAAACCCTCGACGAATTTTGCCTTGAAGAACTTGAGAGCAAATTGCAAATGCGAAGAAAGCAAATCTTTTTGAGTTGCATTTGACCAAGAGTGCTTCAATGAAGATCAAGAAAAACAACGTGAGTGTTGAATGTTCATATGCACTACTAACAATTCACCCCTAGCAAAGGTGCCAGAAATGCTTGTTAATAGATTTTAGATTACACAGTTAAATCCGCAAGCGCACGGAATCTATTGATGTAGCATTTCCCCTCTAAGAGTATTCCCAAAGAGTGTCATTTATATTCTCCCAAAGGAAGGCTAGATGGAAGTAAAGCAATCATTAAGTGGAGATGCTAGGTTGTCCTAGATAGGTTTCTAGCAACGATGGATAAATGATATTTGGAGTAGTGTGTCACACACTATAGCATTCTAACCTAAGGGGCTAGATGAGGTAAAGAGGGACTAGGCTAAGGGTTAGGTAGATACTCCTACTGTGCTTCTAATGTACATATACATAGCCTAAGTTAGTTACTAATGATCATATTAATTATGAATTCTCATGCTAAGTGGATTAACACATCGGGCACGAGTTTACCCTGGCAATAATAGGACGATTCCCGCCAAGAGCCTGTGGTATAGCCAAACGTGGAGGATTACAAAGGATAGATAGGGTTGTCACCACCTGTCGCCTAGCTCTTCAATTCGTGGGTCTACAAGACATTCAATGCTACCTATCTATCCTGGCACCATGCTAGCATATTAAGTAATTACCTTAAGAGCCTCGGCACAAGCCATCCTAACTCAATGAACTAAATCATCGTTGAACCAATGTTAATTCATAGCATAAGTGATTCACATTAACATAATCATGTCATAGTTAATTAGACTATAGTGGGGGTTTGTAGTGTTTATGATGATATAATTAGTATGTTATATCATGATCATAAATACTACTCCTACCACATATATGGAATCCACAATCAAACAAGAAATTCTTCATCCAAGTATATGAACAATAGAAGACTAAAGATAACATCTTTATTAAGAGCAAAGTCACAAATACAAATAGGAATATAAGAGCCATACCTTTCCCAATTAGGAATTGGGAAGATACTTCTTCTACCCCTCTCCTACATGGACTATGGACTAGAGGCTCTCCTCTCTACAGACCAAACTCCTCTAAACCTATGGAGAATAATGTATACAATGGATGAATTGTCAAGTGGTGTGTGTTGAAGTGAGGGGTGAGGGGTCCTATTTATAGCTTGGCGAAGGATCGGTTCCTGCCACCAAAAGCATGTGAATCTGTCACCACTGACTTCTTCAAGCTGTGAGGAGCCAACACATGGAAGTTGACCGAGTCTGAAGGAAAGTCTAGGTCGGCCGACTAGGGGGGTCGACCGACCTGGTAAGTCCTCCAAACAGCTTGTGCTTTCTTGGGGTGACTTCCAGGTGGGTCCCATCCCTTGATATGGGTGCTACACCATAGGATGGCATCAAGATACTACTGTTTATGGGCCATTTGATCCATGTGTTGCCACATGTCAGTGCATGATTGGCTGGGATGTTAGTTTATAGGATCCATCCCCTTGTTTCGCTTCAATTATGCATAAAATACCTGCATGCACCATTTTCTCCAAGGACATGTGGAAATAGGTTAAATAGAAAGGTGATGAGTGCAAGAAATGATATTTCCTTCATATAATTGAGTTATATTGACGGGTGAAATTGCTATATAACATCCATTGAGAAACTCCCCCAAGCTTATCCTTTGCTCGTCCCGAGCTAAGTCAAGACATTAGGTTGATGATCAAGAGTTGCTACAATATTCTATTTTTTCAAAAGTACCATGTGCACAACAAAATACTCTACCTAGTATTGCAAAAATTGGCATGGTACTTCACCCATCTGATGTTATTATGGGGCTTATTCCATCTCCTATTCATGGGTGATTGAAAGATAGAACAAAAAATGGATCACACATACCCTAGAGATCAAGTTCCACTCAGATGCCGGAGAGTTCAATTTAGATTTTAAGTATCTCAATTTGATTCTCTCAATCTCTCCTTTTTGTGTAGTGGAAATATTTCCTCACCAAGCAATTTTGTCTAAATTTGTCCTACCTCTAAATAAGGCTTGTATGTGAAGCTTGGTAGGGAATATATTAGGCATATTTGCAACACATGATATTGCTAAGTCAAAAGAGCAAGCATTAGGAGAAATTCAAAACAATTTGATTCAAGACTTGTGCATGTGTGATGGACATGGAGTGGATATTGATATTTAAGAGGACTCCTTTTTGAGTGGACTCTCTTATTTTGCAGGGATGAAACATGGCTACTTTTCTCTTTCTCTTTTTTTTTTCTCTTGCTTATGATGTAAGAATGCATTTTCTTTTTTTTTATTTTTCTTTTATTGTAGCCAAGTCTTCTACTCCCTGTTTATGCAATAAATTTTGGAGAGAGTACGAATCATGAATGATATGGAGTTTCTCTTTTTGTTGTGGAATAGTGGTATGATGGGAATTTGATTACTTCTAGTGTAGAATATAGCATGTGCAAGTGAAGTCTTGAAATCAAAAAGTAATGAATGAAGTCTCACATAGGTATATACTAGTTTGACAAAGCTCAATGTGAAGGAAAATAGCATATGCGTAAGGTCTACCAATGTAATGTATCATACGGCTTTGGTAGGTATTTCCAATCAAATGAGAGTAACTTAAATATTTTTAGAATTTCCCCGGAAATCTAATTTTCACTTTCAAACTAGGAATAGCAGCCCTATCACTATATCATATCTCACAATAACTTAGAATGGGTTAAGCTTTTGCTACCCACAATTTCCAAATCAAGGAAAAAGCAATTTTAGCCAATGAGACCAATATGTTGGAGAGTAGTAAGTTGTAAACTAGGGAGTTAGGAAAATCAAAATAGAGCAACTATTCATCATTTCATCTATGTGAATTCCAAGTCATTCTTACCGCACATCATTTATTTTATTTGAAAAATAAATCTATCCTGCTTATTATTATATTATTATTTTTTATATGCAAGGTGGATGATGGTTGAATGGAAAATAAATATGCAAGGGGCGATACAATTTACCTCAAGTGGGGGTCCTCTCCCAAACTTGTTCTTCACTCACCTCCGTGATGAGGGTTGAACCCTTTGAAAGGGCATCTAGGAATCCCTTGTGGGTTTTGGTTGATTTATGACAAGCAAATGAGATCCTAACCACATTGCTGAGATGAGCACAGGTTCTAATGAAAGGATGAACAAAGTGCCAAAAAGAAAGGAGAATGAGGAGCAATGCAGAAAAGAGCTCAAGAACCAAGTGTAGTAGATCATTGTGTATGGAGTGTGTTAAGGAAACACACCCCAAGAGCTCAAGCACAAATAATCTCACACATTGCACAAAGTTATACATGACCGAACTAGTCCGACTGACCCCGGGCTAGTTCGATATCTTTCTGTACCAGATCAGACAAGTCCGGAATATGTGGACTTGTCCACACAGTCCAATTTTCAATGACCGAACTAGTCTGATATCACCATGGACTAGTCCGATATCTCTCTGACTAGAATCGGACTAGTCCTCCCCAGTGTGGACTAGTCCCCCAAACACTTCACAAGTTGCACAAAATCGGACAAGTCCGATAACACCACAGACTAGTCCGATATCTTTCTGACGTCAATCGGACAAGTTCGATGTTGGCACGAACTAGTCTAAAATTCATTTGACCTAAATCGGAAAAGTCCTCCAAGTGCGGACTTGTTCCCCAAATTCACTAAGGGATTCACCTATCCAGACAAGTCCGATATTCATCGGACTAGTCCGAAGATTTCTAGAACCAAGTGGGACTAGTCCGCTTTCACTTCGGACGAGTCCGATATTTCGGGACACATAGGGTTTCCTACACACAGCGCACTGGACTAGTCCGATGTCCACCACGGACTAGTCCGATCTTTCTAAACCCTAACGGTAACTTTTAGGAACCCCATATAAATAGGCGTGCACGGCCCAACTTTCACCTCTCTTGACACCCTGCGCTGACACAACCTCCAAGAGGCTAGAAAACTCATCTCTCCACGCAATTCAACGCAAGAAAGCTTAATCCTTTGAGGATACACTTTGGATCCAAGGAGAGACACAGTTCTTCACTCATTGAACTCTTGGTTTGATTCCCTAAAACACTCCTGTGGTTTTCATTGTAATCTTAAGAGTGTGTTTTTGGTATTGTTCATCTTGTAATCTTGGGGAGCCCTCAACTTGTGAGAAGGCCCCTTGAATTCGGTTATTTTCCCTTTGTGATTAGTGAAAAGGATTGGCCTCTGTGGCGATCCGACGAGGGTAGGGTTGGAGAAGACCCGGTCCTTTTGTGGACTCCTCAACGTAGATGTAAGTTGCCTCTGTGGGAACTGAACCACGGGATAAAGAGCTTGTGTTCTTACTTTGCACATATCATTCTTACTATTCATATCTATCTAGGGTTTCAATCAATCTTGTTTATATTACGTTGAAACATTGAATATAAGATTAACGTGTGCTACATCATAGTTCATAGTAGTGTGACACTCTAATTACTAGTACATTACTGCTGCATACAATCTAGGATTGAGATAATCGATGAAACTTGATCAATCTAGTCCGCACGCACCGGACTAGTCCGCACTCTACCGGACTAGTCTAATATCTCAGGATTTTGATCAGTTTGTTAAGTGTTGCAGGTTCTGACTAAAACTCAAAAAGCTTATTCACCGCCCCTCTAGGCCACATTCAATTGGTATCAGACCCGAATTCTTCAAAAGGAGACTAATCGCTCGAAGAGAACATGTCGGACATGAAGGACGTACACAAGAGCATCAACAAAGAGAAGGTTGAAGAAGAAAAGAACCAAAAATTGGAGAGGCTCCTCCAGAACATTCAAGACTTCGAGGATGACGATGAGGAGACGCTAGAACTCAAGGCGCTCCTAAGGAAGAAAACCCTCGCCAAGGGAAAAGTAAACATCGAAGACGAGGAGAAGAAGAAGGAGGGGAGTAGTCACACCGACTACTCCCGATATCCTTTAAACTACGATTGTATTAATTCTAGCAATAATCACTACCTATCTATTCCACTTGGAAAAGCCCCACACTTTGATGGCAATGACTACTCAATCTGGAGGCAGAACATGAAAATGCACTTGATTTCTCTCAATCCAAGATTGTGGCATATTGTATGTAAAGGAATATATATCCCGCACGACGATGAAGAGCTTACACCAAGCCAAGAGCAAGCAATTCATCAGAATGCTCAAGCCGCAGCAGTCATCACTTCTTCGCTTAGTCGGGACCAGTTCACCAATGTGGACAAACTCTAGATTGCAAAGGAAATCTGGGACACTTTGCAAAATGCACATGAAGGCGATTGTCATGTGCGAGAGGCGAAGATCAAAATGATCGAAGGCGAATTTGGAAGAATCGCCATTGAAGAAGATGAGTCGCCACAAGACATGTACAACTGGCTAAAGACACTCACCAACAAGGTTCGAGCATACGGAAGCAAAAAGTGGAACAACCACGAGGTGGTGAAGCTCATTCTTAGAGCTTTCATGCCTCAGAATGTCACCTTGTGCTCGATGATCAGAGAAATCCCCGGCTACAAGAAAATGACCCCGTATGAGTTTCTTGGGAAGATCATCAATTTCGAGATGATGGAAAAGCAAGCGAAGCATGTCAAGGAGAATGCTGACCTCACCTCGGCAAAGAAGAAAGGGTTCGCATTGAAGTCCACTTGCAAGCCGTTGTCAAGAGAAGCTCGAGAAGCTCAACTAGAAGAAGACGGTGATGATGAGAGCAACGACTTCGATGAAGATGACATGATACTATTCATGAAGAAATTCAAAAGGATGATGAATAAAAGACAAGGGGCTAAATCAAGTGAAGGGAAGTACAAGGAAAAATCAAGACCGAAGTTGAGGCGGGCATGCTATAACTATGGTAAGTATGACCACTTTATAGTTGATTGCCCATATGATGAAAACAAGAAGAAGACCAAGGAAACAAAGCCTCAACCCAAGAAATACTTCAAGAAGAAGAAGCAAGCTGAACGAGCGCATCTGGGGAAAGAGTGGGACTCAAATGATGAGTCCTCATCAGAAGAAGAAGAGGAGATGGCTAGCATAGACATCGAGAAGACATCCAAGAAGTCCAATCTCTTCCCCACTCTCGGCACATGGAAGGGGAACGGCACTTGCCTCATGGAAAATGAAGGTAAACGAAAGGTAGCAACCAAACCCTCTTCCTTGCATTCCTAATCTAGTGATAGTGAAATTGCTAGTGATAATGAAGATATGCTCATTGGCTTAGATAGGAAAACAGCTGCGAAAATGAAATTTCTACTTGATCAGCTTGTTGAGAAGGATAAGTTGATAAACTATCAAGAAGATATGATTATCTCCCAAAAGGAGGAATATCTTGAACTTGAAAAACTTCTTGCACTTGAAAAGGAGTGAAGCAAGTCACTAGAGCTTGAGTTAGCTTCAAGCAAGGAAGCTTGCTTGGAGTTAAGCGACTCAAATGCTACAATCAAGGACGAACTTGCTAACCTAATCAAGGCTAACAAGATCCTTGAGGTACAAGTTGAGTGACTCAAGAAAAGTGACCCTTCATCCTCTTCAAGCTCGCCTTCTCAACCCCTTAAAACTGAAACTGCTTCTACTTGTGCATGTGGTAAAGTTGACATTAGCTTCAAAGACAAGTCAACCTCTTCCAAGGATAAGCATCCTGCCCAAAGTGGCATATTTGACAATGAGAAGGTCAAATATGCACGTAGTGCATACTTGGCCACAAGATCTCCAAATGTCAAATATGGCATTGGGTATTCCTATGGTGGAAAGCAAATTCTCGAAGCCATAAGAATAACAAGGAGAGCATTGTCTTTGTGAAGGGAAAGTACTCTCAAGCTAGGAAGTCCAACAAAATCAACACACAGGAACACCAGACTAGTCCAGCAACCGCACGGACATGTCCGGACTTCCAGACAAGTCCGACAACTGCACGGACAAGTCCGGACTTCCAGACAAGTCCGGTGACCCAGACTAGTTATGTCTATAAACAACAACAGTTGCTATTTAGAACCTTTGATGCATCTTATGTTTTAATGAGATGTAATTTTGGTAAAATTTATGCTCTTTATGTTGGGCCACGTCATGGGAACTCCAAGTCTCATGTGTGGGTGCCAAAATCACCCAATCGACAACATCATCGGTGACATCCAAATGGGAGTAACTACTGGATCTCGCATAGCTAATTTTTGTGAGAATTATTCGTTTGTATCCTTTTTGGAACCACGCAGGGTTGAGGATGCATTGAAGGATCCGGATTGGATAGTGTCCATGCAAGAAGAACTCAACAACTTTAAATGGAACGAGTTGTGGGAACTGGTCAAAAGACCCAAGTTCAACGTCGTCGGCACCAGATGGGTCTTCCGTAACAAAAAAGATGAACACGGGGTGGTGACAAGGAACAAGGCATGACTTGTGGCCCAAGGGTATTCACAAGTCGAAGGTTGGTATTTCGATGAAACCTTTGCTCCCGTAGCTAGACTTGAGTCTATTAGAATATTACTTGCATATGCTACTCACCATGATTTCAAGCTCTATCAAATGGATGTGAAAAGCGCCTTCCTCAATGGACCAATCAAGGAGGAGGTGTATGTTGAGCAACCCCCCCCCCCTCGATTTGAAGATGAAGAGTTCCCCGACCACGCCTTTAAATTGCATAAGGCTCTCTACGGCCTCAAACAAGCTCCTAGAGTCTGGTATGAGTGTCATAGAGATTTCTTAATTGAAAATGGTTTTAAGATCGGTAAAATAGATTATACATTGTTTACAAATAACTTTGACAATGATCTATTTATTTGTCAAATTTATGTTGATGATATTATTTTTGGTTCAACTAAAAAATCTTTTTGTGAGGAATTTAGTAAGATTATGACAGACAGGTTTGAGATGTCTATGATGGGAGAGCTAAAGTACTTCTTGGGATTCCAAGTGAGACAACAAAAGGAAGGGACGTTCATAAGCCAAAATAAGTACACTCAAGACATACTGGAATGGACAAGGCGAACCCTATAAAGACTCCCATGGCAATGAATGGCCACTTGGATCTCAATGAAGATGGACCAAACGTCGACCAAAAGGTATATCGCTCCATGATTGGATCTCTACTTAACTTATGTGCATCTAGGCCAGACATTATGTTGAGTGTATGTTTGACAGCCATAAATAGAATCTTGCGGTATTTAGTTCATACACCCAACCTAGGCCTTTGTTATCCCAAAGGTTCCAAATTCAATCTCATTGGTTACTTCGATGTAGATTATGTCGGATGCAAAGTAGATAGAAAAAGTACCTCCATTACATGCCAATTCCTAGGTAGATCTCTAGTTTCTTGGTCCTCCAAGAAACAAAATTCCATTGCTTTATCCACGGTCGAAGCGGAGTATGTTGCAGCCGGGAGTTATTGTGCACAACTCCATTGGATGAGACAAACTCTTAGGGATTACGGTCACAACATGAACCATATTTCACTCCTTTGTGATAATGAGAGTGCTATTAAGATTGCCCATAATCCCATTGAGCACTCTAGGACCAAACACATAGACATCTGGCATCACTTTTTCAGAGACTACGCAATGAAGGAAGATGTATCCATTTCACATGTCAGCACTGAAAAACAACTAGCCGACAAATTCACCAAGCCGCTTGATGAAAAACACTTTTGCGAGCTCCGAAATGAACTAAATATCCTTGATGCTCGGAATGTGGCTTGAAATTTTGTTACCTGAATGCTATCTTCAAAATTCATTGATTGTGTTGTGAAAATCATCTCTCTCATTTTTTCCGAAAAACTATGTCAATTACTAGATCTTGGTGAATTATGGTCATTGCTTGATTGTCATATGCTTACTGATCATATTCATCAAGATTATTTGATTTCCTTTGCCTCTCTATTTTCTTAATAAGTACCTTCGAATATATACGAATGGTCTAAGAATTTCTTCCCTGGTGACCACGGACTAGTCCGTGGTTACACGGACTAGTCCGCCCCTACATACTAGTCCGCAGAGTGACAGTTAGTACGGACTAGCGGGCCGACTACGAACTAGTCCAATATAGGCTGTGGAAAAGTTCGGACTAGTCCGATTATTTTCGGACAAGTTTGATTTTTCGTCTCCATAACCCTAGCCACTGCCAAACCCTAATCTTCCTCACCCTCACACATGCCTCAAGCTTTTTCTCTCCTCGCTCGAGCTCCCCAAGGCGATTTGGCGATTTCTCCATCAAAACTCCTCAAGTTGATGTGGAAATCGATCTACTTCGCATAGGGATTGAAGACCACGGACTTGTCCGCTCCTTCAAGCCCTACATCTCCAAGAATCAAGGACTTTCGGTAAAATCTCACCCCAAACCCTAGAATTCGTGATTTCCTTCGTTGTTGGTCAAATATCCTAGTTCCCTTCACCTAATAGATGATTCCTTGATGTATTACATTGATGCTAAGCTATTTGTACATTAGGAATCACCATTTGTCTCATAGTTAGGGTTTTAGAGGTTGAATACTGGACTAGTCCGGTCCATCCACGGACAAGTCCGATCACCCGGACTAGTCCGTGCCTGTACACCGGACTAGTCTGATTTTTTCTGAACTCAACCCTAACTTCTTATTCCTCAATGCAATTCCGTGTCATCTATTCTCATCAATACCTTGTGTAATCCATTCTCAGGACAATGTCGAGCTCCAACGATGAAAGTTCCGACTTTGAGGCTGAGATAGACCAAGAAGCCTTGCTTCAGTCCCCGACGGGCCAAGGCAAGAAGCGCCAAGAGCGCCCGTCTGAGCCGGCACCCTCCCCTCCGCAGATTAGATGCAAGGTTCTCGCGAAGAAACTTGCGTTAAAAGTTAAGGGTGCAGCTGTAGCAGGTCCTAGCCCGGCAACCTCTTGCCAACCTAAGGGCAAAGGAAAGGGGATTGCCACGAGACCGAAAGGCCCCCTCAAGATGTCAGCTCCAAGGCATGGGGCCCGGGATCCCGTTGAGGAGAAGTTCAATGGCAAGGGAAGCAACACGGCTGCGAAGTTCAGAAATGTGGATTGTTACAGCCGACCCAAGCAGGCTGCTGATGGGAGGTTCTGGAGTAATTTCCATGCAGACTTTTACAAGTCTGTCTATCTCCCGAAGAAGACCCCAGTTGTGTGCAGCCAATGGATAGATTGGGCGCACTTTGAGAGGAAGGGTTGCTCACTTTTTGTTGAGGTGGTCGAGGCAGTTGAGAGGCATGGATTGAAGGATCTCTTTGCTTTCCGGAACAATTGGAACGATGAGGTTATTGCTCAGTTCTATGCGACATGCCACTTTGCCAGCGATGAGGAAGAGCGGGTGACTTGGATGACTCATGGATCCAAGTACACCATTACCAATGATGAATTTGCAAGATTGCTACATCTTGATAGCTCCAGCAATGACAACTTGATCATTCACAACATTGGTGTCTGTTGACGGTGCTTAAGTACCATATTTTGACCGTCAATTCACCTCATAATGTGCATAAAAGAAACACAAAACATAGACGTAGGGCTATACACTGAACGAATTCCACAAGTGTTGGTGTCTATTTGTATGCGGGTGAATTATTACCCAAATACCAAAACATGCAGGGATGAATACATGAAAATGGATTTCAACGAAATAGGCAATGACACGTGGCAATACATGGATCAAATGGCCCACAAACAGAAGAATATGAGGAGATCCAACGGTGTGGCACCAATATACATCGAGGGGGCCCACCTGGAAGCCACCTGTAGGAAGCACTCCCCGGGGGGAGGCTTGACCAGGTCGACCGAACCAAGGGTTCGGCCGACCCTTTCCTGGCGCCAAACCCGGTCAAATGACACGTGTTGGCTCCGCCCGACTCCCTGGAGTCAATGATGACTGATTTGCGCGTTAATTGTGGCGGGAACCAACCCTTCTCCACCTATAAATAGGCCCCCTCACCTCACTTCTCACACACACCGAAAGTTGAGAATAGTGCTACACTCCAAAGGTTTAGACTAGTCCTAGAGGCTACCAAAGTAGAAGGAGAGTGTGGTGAAGAGTCTAGGAGAAGGAGGCTTGGGCTTGTCAAGTCCCTCTTCTACACTTTTATCCCCACAAAGGTTTTACTCTATCAAGTAACCCTTTGTGAATTCAATACAAGTTTGATCTTTTATTCTTAGTAGTTTGCACAAGTAGTTACTTGTGGGTTCACTGCTTTAATTCATTAGAGGCTCTAGTTGTAGCTTTGTGTTCGAAACAACTAGAGTAGTGATTTAGAACGTAAGCGTGGGGCTTAGGTTATAAATCATCAGTGGATATCTCGTAGACCCACGGATTGAAGAGGTAGGCAGTAGGTGGTGACAGCCTTATCTGTCCTTCGTAATCCACCATGTTCGGCTATGCCATAGGCTCTTGGCGGGAGTCGTCCTAGTATTGCTAGCAGTAAGCCCGTGCCCAAAGCAAGCATCTACTGCAAACTACCTTGAATTAGGATCAATACTTTGAATTCCTCTCTGTTTCTTGCCTACCAAACAACTTTGTGTCCTTGGTTGAGGTAGTTCGAAAGATTAGCACACGCGTTCTTTGGATTCGATACCCATGGAAATACTCCTTAAGGGGAAGTGCTACAATAGTATTTCCGTGCGCTTGCGGATAACTCTGTGGTGTCAAGAAATACCAACAGTGTCCTTGAGAAGGACGAGATGAAGTTTCTTTATGAACCCCACTCAACTTTCAACCCACCTTCCACCAAGAACATGAAGCCTTTCTTAATGGTGCTAAATAGGGTCCTCAGGATGGGGATGCTGGAAGTGTTCAGGGATATCTTAGGACCTTGATGAAGGTCATAAGATAAAGGCAGAAAGTTTGATGTCTTTGACTACATTTGGAACGACATGGTCAACATCTCTTGCACGCCGAACAGATCCTGTGGCTATGCCCCCTACATCATGTTTATGATTGAGAAGATCACAGGCATCAAGTTCGTCAAGGATGTGGAGCACACCCCCTTGAGGCCCCAGAAGCCTCAACAAGCAAGTGTTCAAGCTGCTCCTTCTCCTGCATCCAGTGCAGAGGCTCCAGTGAGAGCTAGTTGAGATGCTAGGACTGCTCCCGCCACTAGGGTCCCTCCTCAAAAGGGGTCACCAAGTGGCATCTTAAAGTACATGGCAGCCATCTTCCAGTTTTGCAAGAAGGCCGAAGTAAAAGCTCAAAAGCTAAACAAGGCAAGGAAAGCCGATATGCGATATGTCAAGGAGAATGTCCAAAAAATTTGCCAGAAGCTGGAGATCGAGCCGATTGGAACCCCAGTCATCTCTGAAGATTCTGATTTCACCGAGCTCGGGCCCTTGTCTTCCTCCGAGCTTGCCTATTTCGGTATTGGGGACTCGAGCGGAACCGTTTCTCCTCCTCCTCCTCCTCAGCCCGAGAATGAAGATGAAGACGATGAGAGGACCGACGTCAAGGCTTGAAGACCTTAGGTCCCTCCTCTCATTCTTTTTGTTGTCTTGATGCCAAAGGGAGGGGGGAGATTGAGGGGGATTCTTAAACATTAGTTGTAGGCTGCAAGGGGTGCTATCTTTTGTCTCTTTGTGGGTTGTAAGACTTATATCATGCTCTTTTGGTACTCTTGGTCTTGTGATGCGATGTTATGAACTGCTTATAAAAATATTTATGAAATCTGTGATCTTGCTCTAAAAATGACTTATATGCTTGTTGTTGATATCTCAATGTCAATTATGTCATTCTCATCATGATTATAATTTATACATACTTAGTTTTGCATCCCACCATAAAGAGTGCACATATGACTTATGTTTTCATTGCTTAATGTGTTTAAAACTCATATGGGCACACTTTATGAAAATCTCAACATTTTATCATATTTTGTGAAATCTCAATTGGTTGTCATCAATCACCAGAAAGGGGAAGATTGAAAGTGCATGTAGGAATCCCTTGTGGGTTTTTATTGATTTATGACAAGCAAATGAGATCCTAACCACATTGTGGAGATGAGCACAGGTTCTAATGAAAGAATGAACAAAGCACCAAAAAGAAAAGAGAATGAGGAGCAATGTGGAAAAGAGCTCAAGAACCAAGTGTAGTAGATCATTGTGTATGGAGTGTGTTAATGAAACACACCCCAGGAGCTCAAGCACAAATAATCTCACACATTGCACAAAGTTATAAAGGACCGGACTAGTCCGACTGACCCCGGACTAGTCCGATATCTTTTTGTACCAGATCGGACAAGTCCTCACAATTCGGACTTGTCCACACAGTCCAGTTTTCACTGACCAGACTAGTCTGATATCACCACGGACTAGTCCGATATCTCTCTGACTAGAATCGGACAAGTCCTCCCCACTGCGGACTAGTCCCCCAAACACTTCACAAGTTGCACGAAATCAAACAAGTCCAATAGCACCACAGACTAGTCCGATATCTTTCTGATATCAATCGGATAAGTCCGATGTTAGCACGGACTAGTCCAAAATCCATCTGACCTATATCGGACAAGTCCTTCAAGTGTGGACTTGTTACCCAAATTCACTAAGGGATTCAACTATCCTAACAAGTCCGATATTCATCGGACTAGTCCGAAGATTTCCAGAACCAAATCGGACTAGTCCGCTTTCACTTCGGACAAGTTCGATATTTTGGGACACTTAGGGTTTCCTACACGCAGCACACCGGACTAGCCTGGTGTCCACCACAGACTAGTACGATCTTTCTAAACCCTAACAGTAACTTTTGGGAACCCCATATAAATAGGTGTGCACAGCCCAACTTTCACCTCTCTCAACACCCTGCACCGTCACACCCTCCAAGAGCGTAGAAAACTCATCTCTCCACGCAATACAACGCAAGAAAGCTTAATCCTTGAGGATACACTTTGGATCCAAGGAGAGACACGGTTCTTCACTCATTGATCTCTTGGTTTGATTCCCTAAAACACTCATGTGGTTTTCATTGTAATCTTAAGAGTGTGTTTTTGGTGGTGTTCATCTTGTAATCTTGGGGAGCCCTCAACATGTGAGAAGGCCCCTTGAATTTGGTTAATTAACCTTTGTGATTAGTGAAAAGGATTGTCCTCCATGGCGATCCGACGAGGTTAGGTTTGGAGAAGACCCGGTCCTTTTGTGGACTCCTCAACGTGGATGTAGGTTGCCTCTGTGGGAACCGAACCACGGGATAAAGAGCTTGTGTTCTTACTTTGTGCACATCGTTCTTACTCTTCATATCTATCCAGGGTTTCAATCAATCTTGTTTATATTACGTTGAAACATTGAATATAAGGTTAACTTGTGCTACATCCTAGTTCATAGTAGTGTGACACTCTAATTACTAGTACATTTACGCTGCATACAGTCTAGGATCGAGATAATCGATCAAACTTGATCAATCTAGTCCGCACGCATAGGACTAGTCCGCACTCTATAGGACTAGTCCGATATCTCGGGATTTGATCAGATTGTTAAGTGTTGCAAGTTCCGAATAAAACTCAAAAAGACCTATTCACCCCCCCCCCTCTAGGCCACATTCACCCTTGATGGTGGAAATATGCTGCAAGATCAGCTTGTTGGTGTTGTAGCATGGAGTTTAAGTTGGTGAATTGAGCGTCCATGTGTTGTTGCCACTCTTGGGTGCCTTGGACATGCCCTTGGAGAGTGTTGTAGACGTCACCCATTCTCACTTCAAGCTCTTCCATAAGTCTAGTGAGATCCTTCATTCCTTGACTATAGTCATGATGACTTCTAGACGAAGAGGAACGACATCTTCTCATGGACGTTGGAGGCAAGCTGCTAGAGCTTGAAAAGGATAGGGGTGGCTCCCATGTGGCACCTGGTCATCCATGCCAAGATGGACCTTCGGCCTAATATGATGGAGGTTGAGTCCATCCGGGTGCATCACCCGTTGGGTTCTCTTCCTCTTCGTACTCATGCACCATGGAGGTTGTCGGGGGCATGGCCGCTGTCCTAGTATGCCTTCTAGTTACCCTGCTAGAGACATTACTTCCTCAGACTTCCTCGATTGGAAGAAGGTCCATGGTCAGTCTCCGGCATTTGTACAAATGATAATTCGGGTTAGGTAACCAAATTTCATTGACAAAGTCAGGATAATAAAATAACAGAGAGCGATCTTGATCATTCTTAAGGGTATGTCCTTATGCTAAATAATCATCATTAATTAATTCTCTTTAATTTTCATTATACTCAAATGAAGAATATTCTAGTGCTCCTACCGTAGTAGTAATACGAGTAATCGATGAAGTGCATTCAATTGGACCTGTTGTTGGAACGTAATCTAACAATTGTGTCATGATGGTAATAACTTGTTCAACATTTATCTTTTTAATCATGGCAAATAAAATTTTCAGCTCATCATCACGCACTACCCAGACATCTCCTCTAGGGAACATAGTCATAGCCACCCATCTATGCATGAAGCGTAAAGTAGGGTTGTGCAACTGGCTATTCCTAGGTGCACTACTTCTAACCTCACAAGTTAAATCTACAAAATAATATGTTTGTTAAACTTAGGCAAAGTGTCTAAATCTAGCAAACAACATTTATGGAAGCCTAGGATTTCACTTAATTATTTACATAGAATGTTTTTTGAAATAATATTAAAGAAATACCATCAAATCCTATTTTAAGTGTGCAAAGGAATTGTATGGAGAGAAGGCATGAACCAATCTCCTCTATGTGAGCAAAATTTTCCCATCCTAGTGCACTCCAAATGGAAAAGAATTCAGAATCTATACCTATTTTGGAGATCAAATCCGGATCATAAGCTTTCGTATGAGAAAACTTACGATCTTTAAGAAGCTTGCATGCTTGATTTCAACATCACTTTGTATGTAGAGGTCGTTATTGACGGCTGTTATATCTATATTGAACTCTCTGGAATTTGAGTGGAACTTGATTTCTAGGGTACGCGTGCTCCATTTGCAGTTCTAGTACCAGGCTGACTGAACCACCAGGTCGGCCGACCCCTTCCTGGCGCCAAACGCGGTCAAACGACACGTGTTGGCTCATCCCGGCTTGAAGAAGTCAGTGGTGACTGATTCACGCGCTTTTGGTGGCGGGAACCGTCGCTTCTGCAAGCTATAAATAGGACCCCTCACCCCTCACTTTAACACACCACTTGAGCATAATTCTATTGTATACACTAGTTCTCTTAGTCCTTAGTGGACTTAGGCTATAGAGAGGAGAGCCTCTAGTCCCAAGTACAAGTTGGGAAAGGTATGGCTCATGTATCTTATCTTATATTTGTGACTTTATGCTTAATAAAGATATCATCTTTAGTCTTATTTTATTCGTATACTTGGATGAAGCATTTCTTGTTTGATTGTGGATTCCATGTATGTGGTAGGAATAGTCTTTATGATCATGCCTTAATGTCATTATACTATCATCATAAACACTATAAACCCCACTATAGTCTAATTAGCTATGATATGATCATGTTAATATGAATAACTTATGCTATGTTTGAACATTGGTTCAATGATGGTTATGTTATTCATTGCCTCATGATGGCTTGTGTCGCGGCTCCTATGGTATTTACTTAATATGATAGCATGGTTCCAGGATAGTTAGGTAGCGTTGGATGTCTCATAGACCCACGGATTGAAGAGGTTGACCATAGATGGTGACAGCCCTATCCGTCCTTTGTAATCCTCCATGTTCAGCTATGCCACATGCTCTTTCCGGGAGTCATCCTAGTATTGTTAGGGGTAAACCCGTGCCCGATGTGTTGAACAACTTAGCATAGGTATTCACCATTGCTATGCATATGTATATTAGAAGCATTGTAGAAGCATCACCCCAATTCTTAGTCTAACCTTCATTAGGACTCATCAACCCTTTAGAATAGATTGCTTAGGTGTGTGTCACACTACCCATGTATTATCAACTTACCATTGTCTTGATAATTGATTAGTATCCCATAGCTTGATCATAAGAATAGTGTTTACTTTACTCCATTGCCTCCCTTTGAAATGCTACACGACAGTTTCCATGCGCTTGCGGACCTCATCTCTTACTATAGATGATATGTGACATTAGTAGCCGTCAACAAGCATTTCTGGCGCCATTGCCGGGGATAAATAGGTTGTATTTCTTAGGAGACGTCAACAAGCATTTCTGGCACCGCTGGCGAGGAAGGCAAAGGAAGTAAAGGAGAGCTATCACTTGTGATTAAGCTACAGATACTAGTAGTTATTAGACCGGATTACCCTTGTTTGTTTTCTCCTTTTCTTGTGAAAACAGGGTAGTGTTGGCTAATCCATTTTATGGGATGGCCAACGAGGATGCAAGTGCTCAACTGCAAGATGATTCAAGGCGTACCTCAAAAAAATATACACTAGGAAACATTATTGCCTTTCGCGGAAGAATTTCAACTTCCAGTATAAGCCAAAGTCATCCATCTCCAAGCTTGTGGGAGGCTCCAAGAGTTCTCCTTGGTTTGCTTCCATCATGGGGTGGATAGTTGGCTCTTCATCCAACACTCATGGCATGGGGTGGTTCCACAAATCCATGACCACATTCATGCTGGAGCTAATGAAGTCCTATTCTCATTCATCATGGATGAGAATATGTTCTCTACTGAAGGGGTGGATTGAAGAATGCTCTAGTTACCTTAGCGTGGCATGCACACAATTTTCCAAGGTGCACATGCTAGTTAAGGAAATACACCTCCCATTGAAGTAACATGAAGATCAAGCCAATGGTGAAATGCTTTGATGATCCAAGCCATGTATATTCACATGATTTGTGAAAATCCATGTCATCATGGGACACTTGGGGAATCATTTCTCTAAGACCCACGAGGATTCTTCCATTCAAACACAACTCCAATGGCTATCACCTACAAGGAGGTCAAGGGTGAATAAACAACACCCTTGTAATCAAGGAGGCTATGGTGATTTTAAGAGATTTAAGTTAAACTAGCCTACCTTGAAGTATGTTGTCCATGGCCAAGCAAGAAATCAAGACAACATTTACATGAAGCTCTTGGCCGAGGACAAGAAACTTAAAAGAGCATTCAACATCCAACATATCCCATAATCACTTGTTGGGATCCCTACCCTTTGACCAAGCTCATGCATCCCAGGGCAAGTGACATTGTGGATTAAGCATTTCTTGTTTGATTGGGGAGTCCACATGTCATCATGCCCAAGGAAGCTTTTTATCCATGATCAAGCTTTGGTTAACTTTAAGGAATATCAAGAAGGTCGAAGTGGCACCCCTAAGGAAGAACAAGCCTCACCATGCTCTTAAAAGAACATCTTCAAGAGGGAGAAGTTGTCACTACATCAACAAATCTTCATCAAGATGACAGAGAGGCTAGGGCCACCGTATGGTCCACATGTCCAACTAACATGCCAAAGGAGATTTGGCATGTCAAGCAAGAGAAGTTGTCCACATCTTCAACTCTGGGATTGGACAACAAATCATCGCACTAAACAAGACGAAGGTAAGTCCCACTCATCGGACTTCAAAAATTCGATGAGTCCTTGCCAATAGGTTAATTGGTAGTTATTTCATATTTGTTTTCCCAATTGCATATTTGAATTTCCCACCAATGTTTGCATTTGCATTTAGCATGTTTGAATTTTTACACTTGCATGTTGGAGAGTAAAATTTCCAACCTTCGTAAAACTAAAATTTTGAATTAGGAAATAAATATATTTGGATTTGAACCTCTGGCATAACCACTTGAATTCATCTTCCTAATTCAAACCAAAAATATTTCCCTTAAATATTCATTGCATTTGCAAGTTGTTTGAAGATGGGCAAAACAATTTGACAAAGGGTACATCATGCTTTTGAGCTAGCGTAACACGTTTTTTAGTTGTTTTGTGTGTTCTTGACTTTAGTGCAGCCAAGACAAAATTTGGAAAGAGGTTGGAGGGCCACATCAAGCGCATATCCCTCCATCGATCTCATTTCGAGTTCATGGTGGAGGAAGGCTCAAGATGGTTGTCCAGTGGAGGAATAAGATGAAGCTTATTCAACTCCAACCTCAACTTGGCAGGATAGGTTAAACATGAAGGCTACACCAAAATCCATGGTTCTTAGTTTCTCACAAAACAACCTTCAACCCGGACTGCTATTAAATTAAGGTACAAGTTCAAATTTTCCGTCGTTTGAATTGCATAAGGATTGAATGATTTTTGCTTACATTGGTAAGGAAGGTTTACACCTTCTCATCATTCAATTCTTATGTATCCTCACGAGAGTAAATATTGACATTACTCTTTTTGATTCTTCAAAAAGGAATGTCACCTTACTTGGGAATAAATTTAAACAAGTACCTAGAATTTCATTAGTATTGCTTAAATTGACTTAGACATTTTCTACCTAGGTAATGCCTACGAAATGAGTTAATCGTTGAATTGGTATGCAGAAACCGAGGAATAGTGATGCCCATAATTTTTATTTGAAACTCATTCATGCATGGATCACTAAATTTCAAATTCCTAGGCAAGAAATGAAAAATGTTCAGGAGGATAAAATTGAGAATCTTGTTTGCCAGGACCCAAATGATAAATATTTGCTCTTGTAAAAAACACTATGATGGTCAAAAATTTTACAAGATGAAGGGATCCATATAGTGTAGTTATATCACTTGCATTCCTATGAGTGGGAGCATTAGAAAATGTTCAACTTGATTTATCCATAAAGCCCCACTCCTAGCAATGATTCATACATAGTTCTTGGATACATTGGAAATTGGACCCAATGCATCTTTGGTATCGTTCTTCCCCGTGTGTAGAGATGAAGATTTGGTTACCTAACCCAAAAATTCATTTGTACAAATTTCTGAAGCTATCAATCCATCTCTATCATAGAAAGGAAGTTTGCAAGAGTAAAATAACTATGAGGCATTCAATGATCCGATTGTTGGAAACCCTAAGAGGATTCCATTTCAATATCTCTTGGCGAAGGAGTAAATTAGGATGGTTGCCACCTATCGGAAATTAAGCCCGAAGGTCAACCATAACTATACAAGGCCGAAGATTTGACATGGAAACCCTTTGTGGGCAACCAATGGGCTGCTACTATGTGGGAGCATTATGCTATCAACAATTCTAAGCACTCATTCAAGCTCAAGGGAATTGCCACCATCATTGTGTGTAAGTTATTCCTTTGTGGCTAAAAGGTATGATGTGCCTTAACCAAGGAATGACAAGATCACATCCAATGTATATTGGATGCAAGTTGTTCCTATGTGGCCTGAAGGTATTTTATACCCAAGCCAATGAACAACGGATCACACTTAACCCATGTTGAGTGCACGTCATCCCTTTGTAGTTATTGGTATGTTGTACATTGGCCAAGGAATAACGAATAGTACTCAACAAATGTTAGGTACATGTAACTCCTTTTGTGGCTAAAGTGTATCATTACCTTAGCCAAGGAATGACAGATCACACCCAATGCATGAGGGGTACGCGTTATTCCTTTATGGCAAGAAGATATGATACATCTTAACCAAACAATGACAGAACACACTCAATGCATGTTGAGTGCACGTCATGCCTTTGTGCGAAGGGTTATCACTAGCTCAGCCAAGGAATAACATGGTACATCCAACCTATGGAATCCTTGAAGTGTGGATGAGCGCCATCGAAAACACTCTCCTCAACCACACTCATGAAACCCATGGAAGGCAATCAAACATCAACACTCAACCCCGCAATGTCAAAACCATGCTGCAACACGGTTAGGCCAACCTCGTGGCCTACATCCATCGTTGGGGTTTCAACCCCTATCACACACCTTGAACAAGAACAAGCTTGGGGGAGGACGCCCGCTTGATGTATCTTGTATCACACCCTTGCCTATTTATTTTTCATTCACCCATCATCCACCTTGCATATAAAAAAACATAAAAAAAGTAGAATAGATTTTCTTTCAAAATAAAATAAAAGATGTGCGGTATGAATGGTTTGGAATTCATACAGATGAAATGATGAATAGTTGCTATGTTTTAATTTTCCTAAGTCCCTAGTTTACAACTTACTACTCTCCAACATATTGCTTTCATTGGCTAGAATTACTTCTGCCTTGATTTAGAAATTGCGGGTAGGAAAAGCTTAATCAAATTTTAGTTGGTGTGAGATATGATATAGTGATAGGGATGCTATTCCTATTTTGAACGTGAAAATTAGGTTTCCGGAGAATTTCTAATGAGATTTAAGATACTCTCATTTGATTGGAAATACCTACCAAAGCCATATGATACATTACATTTATAGACCTTATGCATATGCTATTTGTCTTCACATTGAGCTTTGTCAAACTAGTATAGACCTATGTGAGATTTCATTCATTACTTTTTGAATTCAAGACTTAACTTGCACATGCTATACTTCTACACAAGAAGTAAGCAAATTCCCAATATACCACTGTTCCACAAAAAAAAAAGAGAAACTCCATACCATTCATGCTTAGTACTCTCTCCAAATTTTTTGCATAGAAAGGGAGTATAAGACATGGCTACAAGAAAAAGAGAAAAAAAATAAGAAAATGCATGCTTCCATCAAAAGCAGGAAAGAAAGAAAAAGAGAAACAAGTAGCCATGTTTCATCCCTGCAAAATAAGAGAGTCCACTAAAAAAGGAGTCATCTCAAACATCCACATACGCCTCCATTCCATCACACATGCACAAGGTATGAATCAAATAGTTTTAGATTGATTTTCTCCTAAGGCTTACTTTTTTGACTCAGCAATATTATGTGTTGCAAATATTCCTACTATATTCCCTACCAAGCTCCACATATAAGCCTTATTTAGTGGTAGGATGAATTTAGGCATAATGCCTTGGTGAGGACATATCTCCACAACACATAAAAGAGATATTGAGAGAATAAAATCGAGATACTTAAAATCTAAATTGAACTCTCCTAAATTTGAGCGGATCTTGATTCCTGGGGTATGTGTGCTCCATTTGCTGTTCTATCTTTCTACCACCCATGAATAGGAGATGGCATAAGCCCCATAATGACTTAAAATGGGTGAACTACCATGCCAATTTTTGCTATAATAGGTAGAGTATTTTGTTGTGCACATGATACTTTTGAAAAATAGAACATTGTAGCAACTCCTGATCATCAACCTAAAGTCTTGACTGTGCTCAGAACGAGCAAAGGATAATCTTGGGGGAGTTTGTGGACGGCTCTTATATACCAATTTCACCCATTAATATAACACAATTATGTGAAGGAAATATCATTTCTTACACACATCACCTCTCTACTTAACCTATTTCCACTTGTACTTGGAGAAATTGGTGCATGTAGGCATTTTATACAGAATTGAAGTGAAACAATGTGATGGATCCTATAAAATACCATCCCAGCCAATCAAGCATCTAAACATGGCACCACATGGATCAAATGTCCCACAAACAGAAGTATCCGAGGCCATCTAACGGTGTAGCACCCATATCATGGAATGGCACCCACCTATCAGTCACCTGGAGGAAGAACTGGTCGTTTGGAGCCAGGACTAGGTCGGCTGAACCACCAGGTCGGCCAACCCTTCCTGGCGCCAAACGCGGTCAAACGACACATGTTGGCTCCTCCCGGCTTGAAGAAGTCAGTGTTGACTGATTTGTGCCTTTTTGGTGACGGGAACCAACCCTTCTCCAAGCTATAAATCAGACCCCTCACTCCTCACTTCAACACACACCACTTGAGCATCATCGATTGTATACACTAGTTCTCTTAGCCCTTAGTGGAGTTAGGTTATAGTGAGTAGAGCCTCTAGTCCCAAGTCCAAGTTGGGAAAGGTATGGCTCATGTATCTTTTCATATAGTTTTGACTTTATGTTTAATAAAGATATTATATTTAGTCTTCTTTTATTCATATACTTGGATGAAGCATTTCCTGTTTGATCCTAGATTCCATGTATGTGGTAGGATTAGTCTTTATGATCATGCCTTAATGTCATTATAGTATCATCATAAACACTATAAACCCCCACTATAGTCTAATTAGCTATGATATGATCATGTTAATATGAATAACGTATGCTATGTTCCAACATTGGTTCAACGATGTTTAGGTTAGTCATCTCCTTAGGATGGCTTGTGCCGCGGCTCCTAAGGTATTTACTTAATACGCTAGCATGGTGATAGGATAGTTAGGTAGCGTTGGATGTCTCGTAGACCCCCAGATTGAAGAGGTATGCAGTGGGTGCTGACAACCCAATCTGTCCTTTGTAATCCTCCACGCTCGGCTATGCCACAGGATCTTTGCTGGAGTCGTCCTAGTATTGCTAGGGGTAAACCCTTGCCCGATGTTTTGAACAACATAGCATACGGATTCACCATTGACATGCTCATTAGTATCTAAACTAGGCTATGTATATGTATATTAGAAGCATTGTAGGAGCATCTCCCCAATTCTTAGTCTAACCTCTATTAGGACTCATCAACCCTTTAAAATAGATTGCTTAGGTGTGTGTCATGCTACCCATGTATTATCAACTTACCATTGTCTTGATAATTGATTATTATCGCATAGCTTGATCATAAGAGTAGCATTTACTTTATTCCATTGCCTTCCTTTGGGATAAATATGATACCCTTAGGAATACTCTTGGGTGAAATGCTACACGATAGTTTTCGTGCGCTTGCAGACCTCATCTCTTACTAGAGATGATCTGTGATGTTAGTAGCCATCAACAAGCATTTCTAGCGCAGTTGCCGGGGATGAATTGTTGGTGTTTCTTAGGAGACGTCAACAAGCATTTCTAGAGCTACTGTCGGGAAGGCAAAGGAAGTGAAGGATAGCTATCACTTGTGATTATGCTACAGATACTAGTAGTTATTAAACAGGATGATTGTTATTTGTTTTCTCGTTTTGTGGTCAAAACAGGGTAGTGTTGGCTAACCCATTCTATGGGATGTCCAATGAGGATGCAAGTGCTTAACTGCAAGATGATTCAAGGCGTATCTCTATAAATATCCACTAGTCAACACCATTGCCTTTCGCGCAAGAATTCCAGCTTCAAGTAGAAGCAATAGTCATCCATCCCCAAGCTTGGGGGAGGCTCAAAGAGTTCTTCTTGGTTTGCCTCCATAATGGGGTGGATAGTTCTCTCTTCATCCAACACTCATGTCATGGGGTGGTTCCACAAATCCATGCCCACATTAACGCTGGAGCTGAAGAAGCCCTATTCTCCTTCATCATGGATGATAATATGGTCTCTACTCATGGGGTGGATTGAAGAATGCTCTAGTTCCCTTAGCTTGGCATGCACACCATTTACCAAGGTGCACATGCTAGTTAAGGAACTACACCTCCCATTGAAGTTACATGAAGATCAAGCCAAGGGAGAAATGCTTGGATGATCCAAGCCATGGATATTCACATGATTTGTGAAAATTCTTGTCATCATGGGCCATATGGGGAATCATTTCCATAAGACCCATGAGGATTCTTCCTTTCAAACACAACTCCAATGCCTATCACCTACAAGGAGGTCATGGCTGAATCAACATCACCCTTGTAATCGAGGAGGCTATGGGGATTTCAAGAGATATAAGTGTACTTTAACTTTGTTGTTCACCTCAAGATCTGATTTTGCCATTTACTTGGCCAAAATCGAAGTTGCGTCCAAGCTGTTCATACTCCACCAGGATTTAATCGGGTGATGACCCTTTAGGGTGATTATGGATTTGGTTCTCGAGTTTAACTCGAGGAGTTTCATAACATCCCAGGTGTTGCGATCCAACAATATTAGCCATTAGAGTTGAGTATTACACTAAGGCAAATCCCTTTTGCTCGTATGCACATGCTAGTGTTTTAACTATGCAACCTTGCACCTCACACTTTATTTATGCGTTGAGCATGTATGTCGCTTCGCTTAGTTTGACGACCCTCCCCATAAAGATTGCTTGGAGTCAGTTTCTTGCTCACCTAGCTTGAATCTTAAGGGGGAAGGAGTTCATCTAGTAATAGAAGTGTTACGTTCACCTAGGTGTCATACCAAGGTACATCGACACCAAACCAACGTGCTGGAAGCCATGCTCAAGTAAGTAGGACCGAGTACAACAATGACTCAATGAGTCAATGAGAAGCTTAAGTAACGGATCACCTCGAACCCCGTTTCTTGTGGAACTCGATCATTGAGTTCAAGAAGTCAGTTGATTCTTCACTCTAAACCACTCCCTTGCTTCCGTCTCTGAGACGAGAAGCCATATGTGAGTAGTATGAGCTGGAGATTCTTTGGCAAGAACGTGGATCACTAACCAAGGTCGTGCCTAGCACAATACTTTGTCAACCACTTCGTGCAACCCACGGAAGTGATGAGAACCTTACTCTTCAAAGGTTACTCTCTTTGCAACTTCTGAAGGTAACCCTGCCGCACCTTTTAAGGGGTAGACATACTACTTTAAGAAAACTACGAGATGAAAAACCTGATCCTTTGTTAAGGAACCACAACTACCTATAAGTTGTGATTAACAAGCTTTAGGGAACTTCCGATCAACAAGAAGTTCAATCACTTTGTTCCATTTTGTACATTCCGTTGCCTTGAGATGAACCTCACCATTCCTTGCTAATACTTTTACCTTGAAACCATCGAACTTGGTCGAGATATGAAAGTAGCAAGTCTTGTGTAGCGCCTTTCATGACCAAGTTTATTCAATCCTCCTGTATTTGGGATACTTTTGACTGTGTTTGAATTGTCTTACCTATTTTTTCTCAAAGCATAATAATGAATGCATCATACCGTCTACATTTCTAGCTGGCCAGCATTGCATCATTAATGCATAACATTATTCCACTTGTGATGCATCATGAAACGTAATTACCAATGAGTTTTGAGCATGAATATATGACCCCATTCAAATACCTACGTTGTGTCTCACAATTTTGAGTTGTGATCAACTTTATCATTCGCAACGCCTTCGACTTGTTTCATTATCTTGAGTGGCACAAGGGAAACCACTTAACACCTTGTGACCAAAACACAGTTGAGCCTTTGTCCTTGACTCGTTGAAACTCAAATCAACATGAGTCCTAGAAACTGATTGTTTCTAATTGTGAGGAGCTTCCTATGGACTTCTTGACCTCGCTAAAACTCTGCATCTTTCTTTTCGCGAGGTTATCAGTTAATTATCAGGTCTTAGAACACCTTGACTCGTAATGGATGGTGACATTGCTTTGGCCACAAGACCAGGGCAGAAAAGTCTTTGTAAGGGAAACACCCAGAGTTAAGATCACCTAACTATCTTAAAGTTGTAAGGTCCTCCAATGCAGAAGCTTACTTCTTTTTGACGAAAAGAAGAAGACCCCAATATATCAACATAGCTTTCTAAGCTACAAACTTTACGGTGTGATCCCAGTCACGTCAAGCATCCTGTCAAGATTTTCAACCTAAAGACTGGAATCACTTGAAGCAGACTTTAGAATTTCTTAAGATGCTTGAGGATAATCCCTATTTCGTAGAACCCAAGTCTTTATGGGCATTATCATTTTCCTTAGTCAATGACCCTCTTCTACAGATCGTCCCCTCATCGTTCCTGTTATTCTACTTGCTAGAATCTCGGGACGAGATTCCTTTAAGGGGGAAGTATTGTAAAAGCCCGCTTTTCGGAAGAACAAAAACGCAAAAATGCGAACTTAAAATTTTTGAAAGTGGACTTGGAAATCCAAACTCACATGAACCATATGAGTTAACCAATGTTCACTTAAAATAGGAACTTGTTAAAATTTCACATATAGAACATGTTTGTTAATGTATTGGAACTTAAGGTGTAAAATCTTTAATTTTCAAGTATTTACATTTTCAATGAAAACTTAAAGGAGAAAAGAAAACAAAATAGAGAGAAAGAAAAAGGAATTATTCCAACCCTAAAATGGGACATCCAAAAATATTAAAATCTCATGATGTAAATTTTTCCATGACCTTCTAATATTCCAAATAGACTCTTTGTGAAGTTTCAAAATTTTCGAAGCACGTTTCCCATTTTGTGGACACGTACTGAGAGTTTAATCAACGTCGACTTCAAATTTAAAATTTGTGCTCAACCTTGTCCAAATCAACTCCAAATTTTTCCTGAGGTCCCTTATGGTTCAAAAAGGTTAACCTCAAAGTTTCAGGATTTTTGATCCTAATCTACTATTTATTTCCTTGAGTCCAGTACCACCACTTGAATTCAAATTCAAACCTGAGTTCAAATTCAACTTGCTCGGTTTTGAAATCTGATTGCACCATAAAATTCTCCACATTTTATTTAGCCACTGGGCCAAAGTTGACTATTTTTGAAGCATGTCTGCTAGCTCCTTTTGAATTTTGAAAAGACGAGGGAGAAGAGAGTGGGACCCACATGTCATATTTATCCTCAGTACTAGGAAAAAGTGGCCCCACATGTCATGTTTATCCTAGTGGTCACAAAAAACAAAATTGGCTTCTTCTCTCCCGGTCCTTATCCTAGCGCGCCCTCCTTATCTTCTTCCTCCCGACACTCCTCTGCTTCGCTTCCTCTCCCAGGTCGCGCACCGCCTGCAGCGCTCGCCCCCGACTGTGCCTCCTCCGCGTCTGGCCGCCGCCTCGTCTCCCTACCGTCGCGCGATGCTCGTGCACTGCGCCGACTCCTCGTGTCCCAGCGCTCGAGCGCCGAACCGCCTCCAGCGCCGCGCCTCCTCGCTTCAGGCCACAGGTCCGCGCCCCACGCCGACCGCCTCCTCGTTGCCCACGCCGCCACGCTCATCCCCTCCGCGGCCGCGTCTCTGCCCCTGCGCGCTGCTTGCCCAGCCGCCACACCGCCGCCCAGGCACTCCTCCTGGTCACGCACCTCCCGGCCGCCCACGACGCCGCCGAGAGCGCGCTCACCGCCACCCAGCGCCCGTCCACGCGCTGTCACGGTGTGCGACGCCCGACTTGCGCACCTCCCCGCCAGTCGCCTCCGGTGCCGTCTCTGCGCCGCACCTCCCTGGCGCCCAGCCCGCCGCTGGCCATGTCCCAGCTCCACCCGGCATGCTCATCGTCGCCGTGCGCCAACCTCAACGACGGCCACCGCTCGTCCTCCAGGTGAGTTCTTCACCTCATATGCCTTCCTCTACCTATCCGCTTCCAAGCTAGGCGTCTTGCCGACAGAAGTCCTCCTCACGTGCTACAACGCTCGACCTCGAGCGCCTTCCTGGTCACGAGCACGCCGCAGGCATGGTCACCAGTGTGCATCCCTCGTCCACAAGCGGTCAGCAAACCTCTTGCCATAGTCCAGCAGTCAACTTATAGTTCCAGCACCACACGTCGCTTGTAGGCCGCATGTACCTGTTTCCTGCGCCATAGTCACCACCCCCCTTCCACACCACAACAGCGCTGTGTTGGTCGCGATGTTCCCCTTTGTGGTTGCATCCAACCAGCGATCCAAATATGTCGTGAGATGCACAAGGTGCAGGAACACGTGGATGACATCTCGGTGACATCATTTAGACCAAGGGAAGACATCAGGACATGTTCACTTGAACCAGCAGGATGTCTTGCTCGAGCAGACATGCCTGCTGTTGGAAGCATGAGGACTTTGGACAATTATGCGTATGAATGGTTGATCCGTGGATGAGGCTGGATGGTTAGTGAGATTGCTGCATGCACACAATTAAAGGTGATGCGGAGTAGAGCAGTTGCCATGGCTTGACCATCCGAGCTAGTCTAAAGTCATGGGTGTGTCCTGGCAACAAGGCAAGGAATGTCGGGGATGTAGATAGTGCGGGAACACAACCACGACACAACTGTTGATAGTCGTTTAACCACATTAGGATTTAGTCGAGGCGAGACTCGTCGAGTCCTAGGTGTAGCCTAGATACTCGATGAAATGCCTTCTAGGTCAAACCGAGTGTATTGGTGACCACCGATGACCTAGGGTAGAATACTGGGAGAACGTTGCGACCGACGAGGAGAACTAGTCCAAGTGGAGCCTTGGATAAGAATTTCTTAGTCGTGTCGAGGATGTTTCCTTACCGTTCGAAGAATTGCTTACCTAGGTGTACCTCTACATCGACGGCAGGTTCGTCGAGTCGCTTATCAACAACCGAGTTGACATCACTAGCCTTAAGACCCACAAGGTGGTTTCGAGATTCCGCTCACCCCATTAATGAGTCCGGGTTGATGTGGACCTCGCTAAGACGATCTTCTCGAGATGGCAAAGCATGCCTTCACGGCAAGGGCTCGCATCATGTTCGAGTTCTAGGAGTTCATCGAGCTCATCTGGACAATCTTGCAAAGTACACTGCAATAGTGTCGTGTAAGCACTTGAACGATGCTCAAGAAGCTTGCCATAGAAACTACTTTACCAAAAAGTCATTTCAATGTTGTCTCGGTACTAACGTCAGGTTAACAAGGCACGTTATGATGTCTTAAGTCCAAAGGATGTTGACCTCACTTCACTCCCAAGTGTCGCTAGGGTTTCACCCTGGTTCATCCTTATCAAAACCCTGCGACCACACTTGTCACATAATTAGGTTTACTCCTTAATGAGTTTGTGTAACTTCATTGGTCGACTTCTAAGTCACAACCTCTTGTTGCACAGTTCACTCATGCCTTAAGCTTTCAATGCTCCATCTTGATCGCTTAGTCTTACATCACATAGTCTAGTAATGCTTCTTCATCATTCTACCTTATCACTCTTTGCGCGACATAGCTCCAAGTGTCGAGTGCTAAATTGTGATGTGTCATTACATTGCGCCTTTCAGTGCTTATCTAGACACTACTATGCCACCTTGAGTCATCCTTTGTTTATCCACACAACAGAGGCATGCCTGTTCCTCTTAGTCAATCTCGTCGTTCCTAAAGAGTACACAATCTTCTTAACTCTAGTGTTTCCTTATATTACTTACTTATATGCATATCATGTCGATAGGAAACGTGATGGTAGGTGATCGACGAGGAGCTTACCTTGGAGGAGAAGGCCAAGGTGTTTCCACTGAAGTTCCATGGAAGGTTCTCCGGAGGAAGACCAAGCCCTAAGAATTGACATTTATTCGAGTCGCAAACTAAGGCAAGCCCCGGTTTGCATTTAAGTCGTTTATGAAATTTTGCTTTATCACTATGATGAATAGTATATGAATTGTGCATTAAGTTTAGGATGATTGATACTCCACTTGCATGGCCAAAAACCCCAGGGATTTATTGGAACGAGTTACATTTTGACCTGTAGTAACTGCTTTTCTAATGCATAGGAAAATCCGCTAGAAGTCGAGTAGTTGGAATCTACTCGCGAGAGATGTAGGACATATCTTACAGGATTGGTTAGATAGAAAATGGCTTAATATAATGAAACTGAGACCGGACAGGGAATGGATAGGAAGCGGTGAGAAGTGAGTCTCGGTCGCATAGCCCTACCTGTGTCGATTAAGGACCGTCCGTTTGCAGCCCCTTCGGACAAGCTTGAATTGTACCGGCAATATAATGGACATATGGAATCCAATAAACTGATGTAACTTGATAATTGGGGTGTCGAGGCCCATTAACTCACCATCGATAGGGGTGTGTTGAGGACAGTAAGGTGTAAATCAGTCGGCGGACACATGAGGTGTTCCGTGGGGAGACCTTCTGTTCGCGGAGGTGAGACGGGCTCGGCGCTAGAGTTTCTTGTGAAAGGTGGCCATATACGCCTAGTACTGAAGTGTCATGCAGGTACAGGTGTGCTCTCTGACACTTCCGAACGACGTATGTGTCGTGTTGTCCGGGTGTGTCCTGATTGCAATCACTGTCCCTCGCAGTAATAGAGTACCACTTGTTCACTGAGCGGCAACGTAGTAAATACTAAAGAAGCCAGAAAATCACATTGTGTTGAATTATAATTACTTTGCAACCTTGTATGATTTAGAGATAGTATAATTCAATGTTTAAAGTTTCCCCATACTTTACGTGTAATAGCATTATGTGCTTTGGGCATGTCATATCATCGGCAAAGCGTTTCTTGTTTGATTGTGGAGTCTATGATGTGCCGTTCAAGAATAATGTCATTTTCTACTTAAAACATGATTATAAGGATCCACTTATAGGCGAGTCTATTTATGCTATTCCTTACCTATGTTTAGTATTCACCCTGCATATGTCTAGTGAGACGGTTAAGTCTTGCTGAGCCTTATGCTCACGTTTGCGCTTTAACGATTTTTGCAGGTATTAGTTTTATTTCTGCTGTTTAGGTTATACATGAGACTCGAGGTGTCGAGATAAAATCTCATGTGAACCACGCCGCTGCTGAATGTTCTTCGTATTGCTAGTGAGAATCGTCCTAGGGTATGGACACCTTCTCTCCTGCTTAGTTAGGTGAGATTATGAGTATGTATTTTCCGCTGCGTGTGTACTTCTGTGGTACACTCTTTTGTAAACTCTTCTTATTATGAAATGAAAAATTTATATGTTTTGGTATCCTTTTTGTGTGTCCTGTTAGGTGCCGCATCGCACGGCACCACCCAATGAGGTCCTTGGAGGTGTGGACTCCGGTCCCCACATTTTCCCAATTGCATATTTGAATTTACCATCAATATTTGCATTTGCATTTAGCATGTTTGAATTTTCACACTTTCATGTTGGAGAGTAAAATTTCCAACCTTCATAAAACTAAAATTTTGAATCAGGAAATAAATTTATTTGGGTATGAACCTTGGGCGTAACCACTTGAATTCATCTTCCTAACTGAAACCAAAAATAGTTCCCTTAAATATTCATTGTATTTTTAAGTTGTTTCAAGTTGGGCAAAACAATTTGACAAAGGGTACAACATGCTTTTGAGCTAACATAACCCGTTTTTTGAGTTGTTTTGTGCGTTCTTGATTTTAGTGCAGCCAAGACAAAATTTGGAAAGCGGTTGGATGGCCACATCAAGCGCATATCCCTCCATCAATCTCATTTTGAGTTCATAGTGGAGGAATGCTCAAGATGGTGGTCCAGTGGAGGAACAAGATGAAGCTTATTCAACTCCAAACTTAGTTTGGCAGGAGACATTGAACATGAAGGCTACACCAAAATCCATGGTCGTGAGTTTCTCACACAACGGCCTTCAACCCGGGCTGCTCTTCAATTAAGGTACAAGTTCAAATTTTCCGTTGTTTGAATTGCATTAGGATTGATTAATTTTTGCTTACATTGGTAAGGAAGGTTTATACCTTCTCATCATTCAATTCTGATGCATCCTCACGAGAGTAAATATGGACATTACTCTTTTTGATTCATCAAAAAGGAATGTCACCTTACATGGGAATAAATTTAAACAAGTACCTAGATTTTCATAAGCATTGCTTAAATTGACTTAGACATTTTTTGCCTAGTTAATGCTTATAAAATGACTTAATGGTCGAATTGGTATGTAGCAACCTAGGAATAGTGATGTCCATAATTTTGATTTAAATTCATTCATGCATGCATCACTAAATTTCAAATTCCTAGACAAGAATATAAAAATGTTCAGGAGGATAAAATTGAGAATCTTGTTTGTCAAGACCAAAATGATAAATATTTGCTCTTGTAAAAAAAACTATAGTGGTTAGAAATTTTACAAGATGGAGGGATCCATCTAGTGTATCCATATCAATTGCATTGCTATGAGTAGGAGCTTTAGGAAATGTTCAACCCGATTTATCCATAAAGCCCCACTCCTAGCAATAATACATACATTGTTCATGGATACACTGGAAATTGCACTGCATCTTTGGTCTCTTTCTTCCCCATGCGAACAAATGAAAATTCGGTTACCTTACCCAAAAATGCATTTGTACAAGTATCGGTAGCTAACCATCCCTCTCTATCATAGAAAGGAAGTTTGCAGGAGTAAAATAACTATGCAGGCATTCAAAGATCCAATTGTTGGAAACCCTAAGAGGATTCCATTTCAATATCTCTTGGCCAGAGAGTAAATTAGGATGGTTGCCACCTATCAGAAATTAAGCCCGAAGGTCAACCATAACTATACGAGGCTGAATATTTGACATGCAAACCCTCGGTGAGCAACCAATGGGCTACTACAATGTGGGAGCATTTTGCTCTCAACAATTCTAAGCACTTATTCAAGCTCAAGGGAATTGCCACCATAATTGGGTGTAAGTTTTCCTTTGTGGCTAAAAGGTATGATGTACCTTAACCAAGGAATGACAAGATCACATCCAATGTATATTGGGTGCAAGTTGTTCCTATGTGGCCAGAAGGAATTTCATACCTGAGCCAAAGAACAACAGATCACACTCAACCCATGTTGAGTGCACGTCATCTCTTTGTGGTAATAGGTATAATGTACCTTAGCCAAGGAATAATGAATAGTACTCAACAAATGTTCGGTACATGTCACTCCTTTGTGGCTAAAGGTTATTATTACCTTAGCCAAGGAATAACAAGGTACATCCAACCTCTGGATACATTGAATTGTGGATGAGTGACATTGACAACACTCTCCTCAACCAAACTAATAAAACCCATCGAAGTTAAACCAACATCGACACTCAACCCTCCAATGTCAAAGCCATGCTGCAACAAGGTTAGGGCAACCTCATTCCTACATCCGTCGTTAGCGTTTTCAAACCCTATCGCGGACCTTGAACAAGAACAAGATTTGGGGAGGAGTAACTTATATCAAACCCTTGCATATTTATTTTACATTCACCCATCATCCACCTTGCATATAAAAAACATAAAAAGGTAGAGTAGATTTGCTTTCAAAATAAAATAAAAGATGTGCAGTAAGAATGGTTTGGAATTCACATAGATGAAATGATGAATAGTTGCTCTGTTTTAATTTTCCTGAGTCCCTAGTTTACAACTTACTACTCTCCAAAATATTGCTTTCATTGGCTAGAATTACTTTTGCCTTGATTTAGAAATTGGGGGTAGCAAAAGCCTAACCAATTCTAAGTTGTTGTGAGATATGATATAGTGATAGGGCTGCAATTCCTAGTTTGAAAGTGAAACTTAGATTTCAGGATCATTTCTAAAAAGATTTAAGATACTCTCTTTTGATTGGAAATACCTACCAAAGCTATATGATGCATATGCTATTTGTCTTCACATTGAGCTTTGTCAAACTAGTATATACCTATGTGAGATTTCATTCATTACTTTTTGAATTCAGGACTTCACTTGCACATGCTATACTTCTACACAAGAAGTAAGAAAATTCCCATCATACCACCATTCCACAATAAAAAGAGAAACACCATACCATTCGTGTTTAGTACTCTCTCCAAATTTATTGCATAGAAAGGGAGTAGAAGACATGGCTACAAGAAAAATAGAAAAAAAGAAGAAGAAAATGCATGCTTCCATCAAAAGCATGAAAGAAAAAAAGCAACAAAAGAGAAAAAAGTAGCCATGTTTCATCCCTGCAAAATAAGAGAGTCCACTCAAAAAGGAGTCATCTCAAATATCCACATCCGCCTCCATTCCATCACACATGCACAAGTCTTGAATCGAATAGTTTTAGATTGATTTTCTCCTAATTTATACTTTTTTGTCTTCGCAATATTATGTGTTGCAAATATGCCTACTGTATTCTCTACCAAGCTCCACATATAAGCCTTATTTAGTGGTAGGATGAATTTAGGCATAACGCCTTGGTGAGGACATATTTCAAGTACACATGAAGGAGAGACTGAGAGAATCGAATCGAGATACTTAAAATCTAAATTGAACTCTCCGGTATTTGAGTAGAACTTTATTTCTAGGGTATGTGTGCTGCATTTGTTGTTCTATCTTTCAACCACCCATGAACAGGAGATGGCATAAGCCTCATAATGACTTAAAATGGGTGAAGTACCATGCCAATTTTTGCAATACTAGGTAGAATATTTTGTTGTGCACATGGTACTTTTGAAAAATACAACATTGTAGCAACTCCTGATCATCAACCTAAACTCTTGACTTTGCTCGGGATGAGCAAAGGATAATCTTGGGGGAGTTTGTGGACCGCTGTTATTTACCAATTTCACCTATCAATATAACTCAATTATGTGAAGTAAATATCATTTCATGCACACATCACCTTTTTACTTAACCTATTTCTACTTGTACTTGGAGAAATTGGTGTATGCAGGCATTTTATATAGAATTGAAGTAAAACAAGGGGATGAATCTTATAAAATACCATCCCAGCCAATCAGGCATCAACACGTGGCACCAAATGGATCAAATGGCCCACAAACAGAAGTAATTGAGGCCATCCAATAGTGTAGCACCCATATCATGGTATGGGACCCACCTGTCAGTCACCTGGAGGAAGAACTGGCCGTTTGGAGCCAAGACAAGGTCGGCTGAACCACCAGGTCGGCCAACCCCTTCCTGGTGCCAAACGCGGTCAAACGACATGTGTTGGCTCCTCCAGCCTTGAATAAGTCAGTGGTGACTGATTCGCATGCTTTTGGTGGCGGGAACCGACCCTTCTCCAAGCTATAAAGAGGACCCCTCACCCGTCACTTCAAAACACACCACTTTAGCACCATTGTATTATATACACTAGTTCCCTTAAACCTTAGTGGAGTTAGGCTATAGAGAGGAGAGCCTCTAGTCCCAAGTCCAAGTTGGGAAAGGTATGGCTCATGTATCTTTTCTTATATTTGTGACTTTATGCTTAATAAAGATATTATCTTTAGTCTTCTTTTATTCAGATACTTGGATGAAGCGTTTCTTGTTTGATTGCGGATTCCATGTTTGTGGTAGGAAGTCTTTATGATCATGCCTTAATATCATTATACTATCATCATAAACACTATAAACCTCGACTATAGTCTAATTAGCTATGATATGATCATGTGAATATGAATAACTTATGCTATGTTTCAACATTGGTTCAATGATGTTTAGGTTAGTCATTGCCTTAGGATTTTATATGTAGTGGTTGCTAAGGTATTTACTTAATATGCTAGCATGGTGCTAGGATGGGTAGGCAGCGTTGGATGTCTTGTAGACCCACAGATTGAAGAGGTAGGCAGTAGGTGGTGACAGCCCACTCTGTCCTTTGTAATCCCCCATGTTCGGCTATGCCACAGACTCTTTGCAGGAGTCGTCCTAGTACTCCTAGGGGTAAACCTGTGCCCAATGTGTTCAACAACTTAGCATAAGGACTCACCATTGACATGCTCGTTAGTATCTGTCCTAGGCTATGTATATGTATATTAGAAACATTGTAGGAGCATCTCCCCAATTCTAGTCTAACCTCCATTAGGACTCATCAACCCTTTAGAATAGATTGCTTAGGTGTGTGTCACACTACCCACGTATTATCAACTTACCCCTGTCTTGATTATTGATTAGTATCCCATAGCTTGATCACGAGAGTAGTGTTTACTTTACTCCATTTCCCTCCTTTGGGATAAATACGATACCCTTGGGAATACTCTTGGGTGAAATGCTACAAGACAGTTTCCATGCCCTTGCGGACCTAATCTCTTACTAGAGATGATCTGTGATGTTAGAAGCCGTCAACAGTGGTCGTTGTGAAGAAGTTGTTGTGGGTTGCTCCACTTACCTATGGGAGTGTCCTCTCCTACACTTCTCCTCCATGAACCATGTGTAGCAACGGAAGAGGGTCGTCTACTTAAGTCTCCACCATGGCTTGAGCTTGCATCCTCCTTACTCTTCCGAAACAACCTCTTCATTCCTTTCATGGCCACAACAATAACACAATAAAACAAAAACACGAAAGAGGCGATGTTAGTGAAAGAAAAACCCCCAACGAATCTTCTCTTGAATAACTTGAGAGCAAATTGCAAATGTAAACAAAAGAAAATCTTTTTGGGTTGGATTTTGAGCAAGGGTACTGCAATTAAGAGCAAGAAAAACAATGTGAGCAAGGGTGATTTTTGGGAGGTATGAAATGAGGTAAAGTGTGAGGAGAAGTGCTCCTCATGGCCACCATTTATAATGTGCACTCCCCAATGGTCACTAGGGTACCAAATGTAGTTGTTGTAGGAGACAGAGCCAAAATGGACCTTTCGCCTAGTCTGCCAAACTGACAAGTGGGCCCCCTGTTCTCCCTTTTGGTAGGTGGCTCCCCAATGGCTATGGAATTAGCACTTTGGTTAATTACAACTTTTACATATCAGAAAAATTGTTTTCCAAATAAAAACTCCTTTTTCAAAACCAAACAATTCTATTTGTCAAAATAAAGAAATAAAAATGATAGTTGAGAATATAAGATTCTCAACTTGCTAAGAAAAACCAAATATGCAGTGGAGGAAATGAAACTAAATGGGGAAAAACCAAATGAAGAGAATAGAAAAATTAAAGAATGGGACAACTACCAAGTAACCTATTGGCTAGGTCTCACCACCGTCCGATGAGATGGACATTCCTCCTTCTTCATTTCTTGACATCCGAGCTTGGAGGGATGGGCTCGAACGGCTTGTCTTGCTTCATCCGCCATTCCTTCTTTGGCGTCTTGGTGGACTTGGGCCTTTGGGGAGGCCCTTACTACTCCGTCTTCTTTGGGTTTTCGGCATGGACGATAAGACGGGTTCTCCAAATAGATCATATCTCTCATGAATGCACTGAGTTGGTCCACCTTTGGAGGTGTGATTTCAACCTCCTGAATGTGTTTATCATTCGGCCCATACTTGATACAGATCATGGAGCATTGCTCAAACTTTGGGTGAAAGTTAAACTTCTCCTCCTTGCCATTGATATGGAAGTGGATTTCTCCAGCTCCCACGTCTATGAGAGCCTTCGCGGTGCTAAGGAATGGTCGCCCAAGAATGAGTAGCATATCCTTCTCAACCTTCATTTCGAGCACCACGAAATCCACGGGTATGAAGCAATTCCAAATTTTCACCGGAACATCTTCAGCGATACCCGCCGGATAATAGACTGAAGAATCAGCCAGTTGGAGTTGCATTGGTGTTGGAGTAAGCTTCGTAAAGTTTAGCCGATTGAAAACCACCTTGGGCATTACACTCACACTTGGTCCAAGGTCACAAAGGGCCTTGTCAAAGTAGTGAGATCCAATTGAGCATGAAATTGTAGGACATACAGGGTCCTTCATCCAGTTGCCTCCTAGTAGAGAAATCATGTTGGCACTTTCCACGGGAGGTTTGGGCTGTCCTGGCATTTTGCCATTCTCATCTGGTGGGACAACAGCTGCCAGTTGAGCCAACCGAGTTTCCAACATCTTGTTGAAGATGAATTGATTTTTGAAGGCTACGGATAGTCCTTCAATCTTGGCATTAATGTTCTCTAGGGTCCTGTCATTAGCCAACAACTTCTTGGATAGAGCATCATTGATCTCTAGTTGGCTAATGGCAAGTTCTCTCAAGTTGGGCTGATTTCCATTGTTTCCATTGTTGTTGTACCCCCCTTGAAAGAATGGGTGTGGTTGGCCCCACCCTTGACCTCCTGGATGATAGCCATTGTTGTTTCCATTGTTGGTTGCGTATAAGGCATCCTCACAGGTTTCAAGGCAGTTGTTGCCCAAATGGACCGTGTTGCCACAGACTTCACAAGTGACGTGAGAGTCTAAGGCATAGGCATTGCCACATACCTCACCATTGCCTTGTCCATCAATCTGCTTTCATAAGGAGGTCCAATTTGGCAGCGATCATGTCCACCTCATTCAAGGTGTGCATGCCTCGCTGGTGGGTATGGAGACGCTCATCGTTCCAACCCATGTTTGATTCCATCTTCTCAATGAAATCTTTAGCTTTTTGGACACCGTCAATGAGAAGAAGGCACCTCCAGCAGCAGCATCAACATGGTCACAGGCGGAAGGGATCACCCTGTTGTAGAAGTTTTAGATAATTAGCAAGTCATCCATCCCATGGTGGGGACATTCTAGGATATAATCCTGAAGCATTTCCCAAGTTTCAGGAATAGATTCCTTGGCCTCTTGCTGGAAGCTGCAAATTCTTCGACGTAGGGCATTGGTCTTGCCCAATGGGAAAAACTTGGCGAGGAATGTCGTACAACACTTCTCCCAAGTGTCTACAACACTTCGGTTCGCGTTGAACCACTGTCTCGCTCTCCAAGAAGAGAAAACAAAAACAGTCTAAGACGGACAACATCGGGAGATACGCCCTTGATCTTCAAAGTGTTGCAGATCTCGAGGAACTATTGCAGTTGAGCACTTGCATCCTTGTTAGCCTTCCCAGAAAATGGGTTGGCTTGCACCATAGTGATCAGGCCAGTCTTGATTTTGAAGTTCATGTCTCTCGTGTTAACAGTGGGACCAATAGGCACATTGTTAGTAGATGGAGCCGAAAACTCACGATGGGTCTTCTGGGCAGTTGGTGTTTCGGTTGTTGGTGCAGTTGTGCTAGCTTGCTTTGCCTTTGAAGCCTATGAGGAGTAACGACACAAGGTTGATCTCTTAGAAGGGATTCGAGATCTTCAACAGAGTTTTTCAGCAAGCGGAAACCAGACATACACTACCTTTTTTTCACATAAAATGTGAAAACAAAGAAGGGTTATCCCACTAAAACGTACCAGGGGCCTATCCTATTAACTCAATCATGCAATACTTTGGCTGCCTTCTCCGGGAACAGCGCCAGAAATGCTTGTTGACGATTCCTACAAACTACTAACAATTCATCCCAAGCACGGGTGCCAGAAATGCTTGTTAATAAATTGAAGATTACACATGTAAATCCGCAATCACACGGAATCTATTGATATAGCATTTGCCCTATAAGAATATTCTCAGAGGGTGTCATTTATATTCTCCCAAAGGCAGGCTAGATGGAAGTAAAGCAATCATCAAGTAGAGAGGCTAGGTTGGTCTAGATAGGGTTCTAGCAAGTATATGAATAGATGATATTTGGAGTAGTGTGAAATACACTAGAGCATTCTATCCTAAGGGTGTAGATGAGGTAAAGAGGGAATAGGCTAAGGGTTAGGTAAATACTCCTACTATGCTTTTGATGTACATATACATAGCCTAATTTAGTTACTAATGATCATATTAATTATGAATTCTCATGCTAAGTGGATTAACACATCGGGCACGGGTTTACCCCAAGCAATATTAGGACGATTCTCGCCTAGAGCCTATGGCATAGCCGAACGTGGAGGATTACAAAGGATAGATAGGGATGTCACCACCTACTGCCTACGTCTTCATTCTGTGGGTCTACGAGACATTCAATGCTACATATCTATCCTAGCACCATGCTAGCATATTAAGTATTACCTTTAAGAGCCTAGTCACAAGCCATCCTAAGGCAATTAACTAAATCATCTATGAACCAAAGTTAATTCATGGCATAAGTGATTCACATTAACATAATCATGTCATAGCTAATTATACTATAGTGGGGGTTTGTAGTGCTTATGATGATATAATGAGTGTGGTGTAGCATAATCATAAATACTACTCGTACCACATATATGGAATCCACAATCAAACATGAAACGCTTCATCCAAGTATATGAACAATAGAAGAATAATGACAAAAACTTTATTAAGAGCAAAGTCACAAATACAAATAGGAATATAAGAGCCACACCTTTCACATTTAAGAATTGGGAAGAGACTCCTTCTACTCCTATCCTACTTGCACTATAGACTAGAGGCTCTCCTCTCTACAACCTAAACTCCTCTAAACCTATGGAGAATAGTGTATACTATGGATGAATACTCAAGTGGTGTGCATTGAAATGAGGGGTGAGGGGTCCTATTTATAGCTTGGAGAAGGGTCAGTTCCCGCCACCAAAAGCGCGTGAATCGGTCACCACTGACTTCTTCAAGTTGGGACGATCCAACACGTGTAAGCTAACTAAGTTTGGACGAAAGACCAGGTCAGCCGACTAAGGGGTCGGCCGACCTGGTAAGTCCTCCAAACGGCTTGTGCTTTCTTGGAGTGACTTTCAGGTGGGTCCCATTCCTTGATATGGGTGCTACACTATTGGATGACATCAGATACTTCTGTCTATGGGCCATTTGATCCATGTGGTACCACATGTCGGCGCTTGATTGGCTGGAATGTTAATTTATAGGATCCACCGCCTTGTTTCACTTCAATTCTGCATAAAATACTCGCATGCACCATTTTCTCCAAGGACAAGTGGAAATAGGTTAAATAGAAAGGTGATGTGTGCAAGAATTGATATTTCCTTCACATAATTGAGTTATATTGATGGGTGAAATTAGTATATAACAGCCATCAACAGTGAGCAAAAGTGTGACTTGGGGAGGTGTAAAATGAGGTGAAGTGTGAAGTGGAGTGTTCCTCACAGTCACCATTTATATTGTATATTCCCCAACAGTAAAAGAGTCTCAAATGTAGCCGTTCGAGGAGAGAGAGCCAAATTTGCTCTTTCCCCATGTCGTCGGAGCAGGGGGGTCAGCTGCACTGAAATGTGGGCCCCCCTGTTCCCTCTTTTGGAAGGTGGCTTCCCAACAGCTATAAAATTAGCACGGGTGTGAAATGCCACATTTGCAGCTCAAAAAGTTATTTTTCGAATAAAACTCTTTTTCAAAACCAACAATTTTCTCTTTGTGAAGAATAAAGAGATAAAATTGATGGTTGAGAATATAAGATTTTCAACTTGATAAGAAAAACTAAACATGCAGTGGGGAAAAATCAACCATGTGAAAAAACAAAATGAAGAGAAAAGAAAAAAAATAAAAGAAAAGATAACTGCCTATTTTCCTATTGGCTAGGTCTCACCATAGTCCGATGAGATGGACTTTTCCTCCTTGTTCATTTCTTGACATCCGGGCCAGGATGGATGGCTCGGACGACTTTTCTTGCTTCTTCCGCCATTCGGCTTGGTGGACTTCGACCTTTGGGGAGGCCCAGCCTTCTTTGTCTTCATGGGGTGTCGGCGTGGACGATAAGACATGTTCTCCGTATATTAGTGGCCTCATAAATGCAATGAGCGGATCCACCTTTGTAGGTGTGACTTTGACCTCTCGAATGTGTTTAACATTTGACCCATACTTCATGCGAATCATAGAGCATTGATCCGGTTTTGGGTGCAAGTTAAACTTCTCCTCCTTGCCATTAATATGGATGTGAATTTCTCCAACTCCCACAACTATGTGAGCCATCGCGGTGCTAAGGAACGAGCACTCAAAAATGAGCAGTGTATCCTTCTCGATATCCATGTCGAGCACCATGAAATACACTGGTATGAAACAATTCTGGATTTTCACAAGAACGTCAGCAATACCCGCTAGATAACGGACTGAAGAATCAGCCAGTTGGAGCTGCATTGGCATTGGAGTGAGCTCCTTGAAGTTCTGCTGGTCAAAGACCATCTTGGGCATCACACTCAAACTTGCTCCAAGGTGAGGAAGTGCCTTGTCAAATAAGGAGCCCCAATCGATCAAGGTATGAAGGGATATCTAGGCTCCTTCAGCCAGTTTCATTCCCGTAGAGAAACCATGTTGACATTGTCCACAGTAGGTTCAGGTTGCCCTTGCATTTTGCCATTCTCCATTGGCAGAACGGCATATGCCAGTTGAGCCAACTGAGTCTCTGTTGACGGTTGTTATATATCAATTTCACCTGTAATATAACTCAATTACGTGAAGAAAATATCATTTCTTGCAGACATCACCTTTCTATTTATCCTATTTCAACTTGTCCTTGGAGAAATTAGTGCATGCAGATATTTTACACAGAATTGAAGTGAAATAAGGGGCGGATCCTATAAAATAACATTATAGCAATTCAAGCGTGAACATGTGGCACCACATGGATCAAATGGACCATAAACAGATGTATCGGAGGCCATCCAACGGTGTAGCACCCATATTAGTCAATAGGACCCACCTCGAAGTCACCCTGAGGAAGCATAGAGGAAATGGTCCAACTTTTTGTTCAGCCAAGTATGGGTTTCGGCCGAACACTTCCTGGTGCCAAACTCGGTTAGCTTCCACGTGTCGACTCCCTGTGGTTCACTAGTCACGATGAAGATTGATTTGCGCGCTTTTGGTGGCGAGAACTGACCCTTATCTAAGCTACAAATAGGACCCCTCACCCCTCATTTCAACACACACCATTGATCATCATTCTATTGTATACACTTGTTCTCTTAGTCGTTAGTGGAGGGCTATAGAGAGGAGAGCCTCTAGTCCCAAGTCCAAGTTGGGAAAGGTATGGCTCATGTATTTTTTCGTATATTTGTGACTTTATGCATAATAAATATATTATCTTTAGTCTTCTTTTATTGATATACTTGGATGAAGCATTTCTTGTTTGATTGTGGATTCCATGTATGTGGTAGTATTAGCCTTTATGATTATGCCATATTACTCCTAATCTATCATCATAAACACTACAAACCCCACTGTCATCTAATTAGTTATGGTATGATCATGTTAATGTGAATAACTTATGCTATGTCTCAACATTGGTTCAACAATGTTTAGGTTAGTCATTGCCTTAGAGAGGTACTTGTACACGAGCCTCTAAAGTATTTACTTAGTATGCTAGCATGGTGCTAGGATAATAAGTAGCATTGGATGTCTCGTAGACCCACGGATTGAAGAGATAGGAAGTAGGTGGTGACAGCCCTATCTGTCATTTGTATTCCTCCACGTTCGGCTATGCCAAAAGCTCTTGGCGGGAGTCGTCCAAGTATTCCTAGGGGTAAACCCGTGCCCGATATGTTGAACAACTTTAGCATAAGTATTTACCATTGACATGCTCATTTGTATGTAACCTAGGCTATGTATAAGTATATTAGAAGCATTGTAGGAGTAACTCCCCATCTCTTAGTCTAATCTCCATTACGGACCCATTTACCCTTTAGAATAGATTGCTTAGGTGTGTGTCACGCTACCCCTATTATCAACTTACCCCTGTCTTGATAATTGATTAGTATCCCATAGTTTGGTCATAAGAGTAGTGTTTACTTTACTCCATTGCCTTCCTTTGGGATAAATACGATACCCTTGGGAATACTCTTGGGTGAAATGCTGCGCGCCAGCTTTTGTGTGCTTGCGGACCTCATCGCTTTCGAGAGATGATCTATGAGATAAGAAATGTCAACAAACATTTCTCGCGCCATTGCCAGGAAAGGCAAAGGAAGTGAAGGATAGCTGTCACTTGTGATTAAGCTATAGGTACTGTCGAATTGTTTTTGCGACACTTCCCCCGGACCTACTAAGGAGCAGCCCGCGGAAGTTCTTTTTAGGTGGGGCGAATTCTCTAGATCTACGAGCACAATGAACACAAAGGATTTTTACGTGGTTCGGGCCATCGAGAGGCATAATACCCTACATCCATGGGGGGTTGTGTTGTATTGTTTGAGCGAGGTGTGAGAGAGCCTTTCCCTTCCATCGTGGTTGCCTAGTCCTTTTATAGGTGAAGGGCCGGCATGATACATTATGACTAGGGCCCGACAGGTGGCCCCTGGTTAATTAGTCATAAAAGTGTATTAACGTGTCTAGACACATTAATGGCACTTAATGGTGCACTAACATGTCCTGATGACATGTTAATGGTCTTGATGGGTCTTCATGGTGTATTAATGTGTCTTGATGACACATTAATGGTGTCTTGAAGTTGCATTCTTGATGACGCACTAATGCTGTCTTGAGTGTTTCGTCTTCGTGATCCGCGGGACGCGTGGCAGCACCAGACCTTTCCTCGGCGGGGAGGCTGAGTCCGGAGCCGCCGGACGCATGGTAGCACCGGACCTTTCCTCAGCGGGGAGGTTAAGTCTGGAGCCGCGGGCCGCATTGTAGCACCGAAGGTCCGAAGCTGCAGAGCACGTGGCAGCACCAGAGCAATCCTTGGTAGGGAGGTATGTCCGGAGCTACGAAACACGTGGCAACACCGGAACCACCCTTAATAGGGAGGCAGGTCTGGAGCTGCAGGACACGTGACAGCACCGAAGCCACCCTTAGTAGGGAGGCAGGTCCGGAGCTACAAGACACGTGGTAGATTCTGGGTACTTTCCCTCCTGAAACATCTTGTCTTCCTTGTATGCGGGGATACCCGGTCTGTAGGATATCGACAGTGGCCCCCCGAGCCCACCTTGGGGGAGGTGACGATCCCTTAGGGAGGGCCACCATCATAAACGTCGACGATGGGCTTCCTCAGAGGTGTCACAATTTGGTGGAGGTGCGGGAACGTCCACCATCGACGCTAAGAACGTCAATGGAGGGTCCCCCTGGGAGGTGATGGTGTCGGAGATTGAGGTCCGATGGCGGAGCTTGGCGAAGGGTGAAGTCCTGCAGAAGAGTGACAGGAGAAAGAGTAATAGTGCTCATTGGTTACAATCTTTCTGCTTTCAGTTTTGTTATGGCTTATGGTACTTAGCCGGGCTACGAGGCCTGAGTAATTCAGTGCGATAGTATTCGGGAACTGGTTGCGCCTCACCCAGGAACGTGTGCTGTCCGGACCCGCCTTACTGTGATGCAACACCATAATAGGTAGAGTGGCGTACTTAGGGTGCTGGACCGAGCTAAGTCTTTAGCCGACTCCGGACCTATCATTGGCGTTGTGTTTCAGGCGAGTAGGCCATTCAGCGGGCACGAGATCCCAAATGAGAAACTACCAAAAATACCCGAAGACATCATAGGTACATCAGGCTATCCGTCTGCAGCAGGATAGCACAACTCCCACCATGGGCAAACAGAAAGATGTAACAGAGCAAAAAAAGGAATAATATGCATAATATTTAAGCATAATTTTGTGAACATGGTGAAAGTATCCGGATTTTGGTTATTGCTTTGGCCAGGAGCATGTGCCTTTTAGTCCCCGGTACTGAACCGTAGTGCTGTGGAGGAAGAGTGCGCTGGCTTAGGGTCACAGGGCACAACTTTGGGTGCACGACCAGGCTAAGCAGTCTGCACACTCTTGACCTCCCACTGATATTAGTCTTTCGGTAGACGTCCTGCCCCCAGTACTCAGCTGCAGCGTTGGAAAGGTAGAGTGTGCATACTTAGGGTGCACGACTACGCTAAGCAGGTAGCACACTCCGGACCCCCAGTATTCATCCGCAAGAAAGGTAGAGTGTGCATACTTAGGGTGCATGACCAGGCTAAGCAGACAACGCACTCCAGACCCTCTATTGGCATTAGCCTTTCGTGGGAGTGACCGTTCATCGTCATGGAACTTCGAAGAAGAAAATAACCAAGGACACCGAATAGGTCACAGGTATTTAGTAGTGTCATTATTGTCGTGGTCGTAGGTAGCCATTTCGTTTGTGGCAGAAGTAGCCATGAGGCAAAGTGTACAATCTTAGGGTCATAGGGAACCGGCTCAGGGTGCAAGACCAGGCTAAGCAGAATGTATACTTTGGACCTCCCACTCGCAGCGATGGTGGTAGAAATCTTCATGTGGTGACAGCAGTAGCCACCAGAACACGGAGTGTGTGTCCGCCGGGTAAGCCCGCTATGGAGCGGTAAGTGGCACTGTATTCCATGCTCCCTCCATGGTGCGAGGGTCGAGGAGAGCCGGTGATGTGCTGAAGATTCACCATCAAGGTGAGGCTCGTCGATCCAAAAATGTGCCCCCCCTACCTGGCGCGCAAAAATATCGAAGCATTTTTGCGATGCTTCCCCCAGACCTGCTAATGAGCAGCCCGTGGAGGTTCTTTTTAGGCGGGGTGAATTATCTGGATCTACGAGCACGATGAACATGAAGTATTTTTATGTGGTTCGGGCCGTCGAGAGGTGTAATACTGTACATCAATGAGGGGTTGTGTTGTATTTTATGAGCGAGGTGTGAGAGAGCATTTCCCTTCTGTCGTGGCTGCCTGGTCCATTTATAGGTGAAGGGCCGGCAGGTTACATTATGACCGGGGCCCGACAGGTGGCACCGGGTTAATTAGTCACAAATGTGTATTAACATGTCTTAATGACACATTAATGGCGCTTGATGGTGCACTAACTTGTCCTAATGACATGTTAATGATCTTGATGGGTCTTCATGGTGTATTAATGTGTCTTGATGACACATTAATGGTGTCTTGAAGTTGCGTTCTTGATGATGCATCACTAATGTTGTCTTGAGTGCACACTTCGTCTTCGTGATTAGCGGGACGCGTGTCAGCACCAGACCTTTCCTCGGCGGGGAGGCTGAGTCCAGAGCTGCGGGACGCGTGGCAGCACCGGACCTTTACTTGACGAGGAGGTTAGGTCCGGAGCCGCGGGTCGCATGGCAGCACCGAAGGTCTGGAGCCGCGGAGCACGTGGCAGCGCCGAAGCCACCATTGGTAGGGAGGCGGGTCTGGAGCTACAGAACGCGTGGTAGCACCGGAGCCACCCTTAGTAGGGAGGAAGGTCCGGAGCTGCAGGACACGTTGAAGCACTGGAGCCATCCTTAGTAGGGAGGCATGTCCGAAGTTGCAGGACGCGTGGTAGCTTCTAGGTACTTCCCCTCTTGAGAGGTACAACCCAACGTCTTGTCTTCCTTGTATGCGGGGGTACCTAGTCTACAGGGTATCGACAGGTACTAATAGTTATTAGATAGGATTATTCTTGTTTGTTTTCTCCTTTTGTGTGAAAACAGGGTAGTGTTGGCTAAACCATTTCAAGGGATGGCCAATGAGGATGCAAGTGCTCAACTGCAAGATGATTCATGGCGTACCTCAATAAATGTCCGCTAGGCAACACAATTGCCTTTCTAGAAAGAATTTTTGCTTCCAGTAGGAACTAAAGTCATCCAACCCTAAGCTTGGGGGAGGCTCCATGAGTTCTTCTTTGTTTTCCTTCACCCTTGGGTGGATAGTTGGCTCTTCATCCAACAGTCATGTCATGGGTTGGCCTCACCAATCCATGACCACATTCATGTTGGAGCTGAAGGAGTCCTATTCTCATTCATTATGGATGACAATATGGTCTTTACTCAAGGGGTGGATTGAAGAATGCTCTAGTTCCCTTAGCGTGGCATGCATACCACTTAGCAAGGTGGACATGCTAGCTATGGAACTACACCTCCCATTGAAGTATCATGATAGATCAAGTCAATGGAGAAGTGTTTGTAATTATCCATGTCACGGGTATTAACATGATTTGTGAAAATCCATGTTAAATATGGGCCACTTAGGAAATAATATCCCTAAAGACTCATGAGGATTCTTCCTTTCAAACACAACTCCAATGGAATCAACATCACCCTTTTAATCAAGGAGGCTATGGGGATTTTTATGGACTTAAGTTCAAGTAGCCTACCTTGAAGTACCATGTCCATGGCCAATCAAGAAATCAAGACAACATGTACATGAAGCTCTTGGCCAAGGCAATGAAACTTAAAAAGCACTCAAGATCCAAGATATCCCACAATCACTTGTTTGGATCCCTACCATTCGACCAAGCCCATGCAACCTAAGGCAAGTAACATTGTGGATGAAGCGTTTCTTGTTTGATTGTGGAGTCCACATGTCATCATGCCCAAGGAAGCTTTTGATCCATGATCAAAAGTCTGGATTGACCTTAAGGAATATCAAGAAGGTCGAAGTGGCACACCTAAAGAAGGACAAGCCTCACCATACTAACAAAAGAATATCTTCAAGAGGGAAAAGCAGTTACTACATCAACAAGTCTTCATCAAGATGTCGGAGAGGCTAGGGCCACCATGTGGTCCACATGTCCAAATGACATTCCAAAGGATATTTGGCATGTCAATCAAGAGAAGTTGTCCACATCTTCAACTCTAGGATTGGACAACAAATCATCAAACTAAACAGGACAGAGGTAAGTCGCACTCACCGGACTTTAAAAATTCTTTAAGTCCTTGCCAATAGGTAAATTGGTAGTTATCTCATATTTAATTTCCCAATTGCATATTAGAATTCCCCTATCAATCTTTGCATTTTCATTTAGCATGTTTGAGTTCTCACACTTGCATGTTCGAAACTAAAATGTCCAACCATTATAAAATTAAATTTTGAATTAGGAAATAAGTATATTTGGATATGATCCTTGGGTATAACCACTTGAATTCATATTCCTAATTCAAACCGGAAATATTTCCCTTAAATATTAATTGCATTTGCAAGTTGTTTCAAGATTGAGCAAAACAATGTGACAAAGGGTACAACATGCTTTTAGCTAACGTAACCCATTTTCGAGTTGTTTTGTTTTTTCTTGATTTTAGTGCAGCCAGAACAAGATTTGTGAAGAGGTTGGAAGGCCCTATCAGGCGCATATCCCTCCATCAATCTCATTTTGAGTTCATGGTGGAGGAATGCTCAAGATGCTGGTCTAATGAAGGAACAAAATGAGGCTCATTCAACTCCAACCTCAACTTGGCAGGAGACATTGAACATGAAGGCTACACCAAAAATCCATGATCATGAGTTTCTCACACAACGACCTTCAACCAAGACTACTCTTCAATTGAGGTACATGTTCAAATATTCTGTCAATTAATTTCATTAGGATTGAATGATTTTGTAGGATCAAATCGCACGTGTAAAGCTACCATAGGGGGGTGAATGGTAGATTAAAACTTTTCAGTAGACGCAATGAAAACTCTCCTCGGTAGGAAACTGGTCTGTTGAAGAAACCATGTGTGCGACTAATCTAAATGTGTTCAACTGTGACAAAACTAGTATAGATCGTATAGAATCAAGTCACGAAGATGTCACAACAAGAATCACGAAAATCCATCGAGGGAAGCTCAAGTTACGATCGAAAGATCGAACAAAGGTCAATCTGTCCTACACGAGAAAAACAGTTATGGAACACTTCAAAGAAACTCGTGTAGACCAGAAACCACAAATCCAATGATCGTGATATTTTCGCAGATGATAGAATATTAAGTTTAGAATACAACCCAAGAAGAATCACATCAATCGAATCTTTAAAACTCGAGTTAATTTAAAACCACCGAAGAAAGGTAGTGCTGTGCAGAAACTCGACGAGAAAGACTTGACGAAAATAAGTCAGACGAACAAGGCAAAAAATTTCCTTGAAACTACAAATTTTATTGAACAAAACACAAGAGAAACATCCCCAAAATCATCTACCCTAAGCTCTGTCCTCCCTTGCTTATATAACCAGCCCTTAGGCCAACCCAAACCTAACTAGGACTCTAATCCTACTCAATTCACGAATCGAAACTTTCCATAACTGCTCAAAACTCTTCTATACGCAGATAGAAGCAATCTTAAGACCTCCAAAAACCGTAGGAACGTATCCCACATTCCTAAAACAACTCAAATTCGTGACCCACATGAAATCCTATCATAACCAACTAAAAACTTTCCATATCTGAGTCAAACACGACTCACCCGCAGCCTGAGTCCATAACCTAGTCGGTTGGACCATTCTGACCAATGCTTTACATCCACATCTCTTCATCATGCCTCGGAACCATGTAGCCAAGTCCATGCATTCCTTGCACATGTGCAAACATTTTCCAACGACGTCCACGATACCTTCATGTGCATTGTTCTTGACTTAAACATGATGCGAGACCTCCCGATCAACTCAACCACAATTCCACCCGGACTTGGTTGTTGAACCTCATCTTCTCCCAAATATTTGTTCAATGGATCCTGTTACCAGTCATGTCTTGAACTCAAGCAACACTTGCACATGAATAAGAAACCGATACTTCCGATCACAAGTCCTCGACTTGACTCTCATTACTTCCGAAACCACAAGACCTTACGTGAGCACCTCACATAAGCATGTTGCAAGCCATAGCAAATTGATAACAGCAATAACCACCAAAACACACAAAAAACCTAGTAAAAGAATAGTAAGCAAACTTTCCATAGATGTAAAACAAGTTCGAAATATTTTAAAGTAAAAGCAAATCCATTGCAATCTAGCTCCGGACCTTACCAAAACTAACAGGACCTTGAACCAGAGCTTACAAAAACTGACAGGATCTAGCATGGGAACTTACCAAAGCTAGCAGGACCAAGCGCCGGAGCTAACCAAACCTAGTTGGACCTAGAGCCAGAGATAACCAAAGCTAGTCGGACCTAGAGCTAGAGCTAACCAAAGCTAGTCAGACCTAGAGCCGGAGCTAACCAAAACAAGTTGGACCTATTGTCGGACCTTGTTAAAAAGGTGCTTTGGTATTATTCAAAACTTTTATTGTAAAGCCAATATATTCAGCACAAGCCAATGTATTCAGCACATATAGGTCTCACAATCTCCCCCTTGATGAATGCATTGGCAACACCACTTAAAATCCGAACATTGGCATGAAAAGTTTTGAAAACAATTACTCCCCCTTTTTGAAAATAAAATGAGATAGAAATAAATTCCTCCCCCTATACCTATTTCTCCCCCTTCCTTACTTCTCCCCCTTTGACAATGTATTCAGCAAGGTACAAAAGAGAAATTTTAATTTGTTACGAGCACATTATAAGATATACATATAAAACAAAGCTCATCCAAGTCATACTATCAAGTAACTTACACTATCACAATAATGAGATACATAAAGTAGTGTAATCCATGCTAGATATAAAATGTAATTTTCAATTTAAGCAAGTCATGATCTAACAAACTTAACTATTTCATGACCTGATAGCATGACACTTGTTGCTGCAATTTTATTTTCTTTTAAGCACAAATTTTTAACATATGTCATTTGGAAGAGATTATATGCCGCATCTGCCTTATTCTAACCAACCAAGCCAAGACTATGTCATTTGACGATCAGAAGTTTAAGGACATGATTTTAGTCATACACAACTTCTTCCAAGTTCATATCTAAGTGCAATGATAAGCCATCTCAAAAGAAGAAGTGTGATGCGTGCATATTCTCTTGATCTTCTCTCATTTCTTCATTTGAACATAAAAATTCAACATGTGAGTTGCTTACTTGATTAATTCTTTTAAAAGCACTTGTGAGCATGCAACAGGTTCAAAACAGCAATATATTTTCATCATGACCAGATTTAGTGTAAGCAATTATTCCAATTACTAGTCATGGCAAAAACTACAAAATGTATAACATGAGTAATGTAGTAAGAACTTTCAGCATGTAAAAGGAATCAGAAAGTCATATATGTAGGAAATATTATGCTCATATTATTTTAAAATTCAGATCCAAATTTGAAAGCTCCCCCTCTCTCTTAGTGTTAATGCGACACTTCCCCTGGATCTGCTAAGGAGCAGTCCGTGGAGGTTCTTGTTCGGCGGGGCTTAGGGCTCAAACTAGTGTTCTAGCAAAAGAGTATGTGACACGGTGGTTTTTACGTGGTTCAGGCAGCAAGGAGCGTAACACCCTACTCCACGGTGGATTGTAGCGCTGGTGAGTGTGTATGAGTGTGTGTGTGTGTATCAGGGATTCTAAGTCTGGTCCTTGTAGTGATGGCGGTTCGGGCCTTTTATAGACAAGGCCAAACGCCTTACAAGTTGGGTCCCGTGCTCGACAGTTGGTCCCAGGGCGATCTTATCCTAAAGATCTAAGGCTTCTCGCATAAGCTTCCTCAGACCATAGCTTTGATGACTAGCCGTCTTGTCGCGTGAGTCATCGATTGCCCATGCGTCGTTGTTGTCATTGGCAGGGGATGTCCCATCCAACTGTCTTCGGCGCCATAAGCTACCCAATTGGCAGAGTGGGATAGGCCTGCGGTGTCTTCACTGCAATGCGATTGGTCGTAGCGGTACCTAACATTAGGCGTGCGCCGCGCCATGCTTCTGGGGAAGCTGCGTATCTTCAAGGCTTGATAGAGACAAGGCGCTCCACCCTCTTAACTTCCTTACTATTCGCTAAGGGCAAGTGGACTGACCAAACGGCAGATGGGGAGCTTATCGTTGTGGTGGAGGCCAGGACCGTCTTGCGGGCTACGTGGCAGCTCAAGAGCTAACCTCCGCGGGGAGGTCAGGTCTCATCCCGCGGGCCGCGTGGCAACTCGGGTGCTCACCTCCGCGGGGGATATCGGGTCTCGATCTTCACGGGCCAAGTGGCAGCTTGGGAGCCCACCTCCGTGGGGGATGCCATGTCCCATCCTGTTGGACAGTTGGATCCCTAGTAGCTCGTCGTCAAGGTGGGGTTGAGCTTCTTTGGGATCTCTTGTGGGTACTCCGGACCCCTCATCTGAGGCTGGCAGGTCCGGGACTCCTGAACACGTGGCACCCTCAAACCATGTCTCTGTAGGGAGGCAGAGTACCTAGGCGGCTCTAGCTTATGCGCTAGGGTACCCGGTATGCCAGGTACCGACAGTGGCCTTTGGGTCCACCTTGGGGGGAGGCGACGAGCCCAAGGGTGGAGCCTTATCCTGCTTTCCCGAGCAGTCTCTTAATTTTGTCTTGATCAGTAGAAGCGGTGTGCTCTTCTGCTGCTGTGACCACGTGTCCCTCTCTGATTGAGGGGTTGTGGTGACATATCTTTGCTTGCTGCGACATTATCGCGACGGTTTCCAAGGCACCTGCTGCACTTCTAATGCTTTCACTTCTGTCTTTACGGGAAAAGCTGGGTGGATTTCTCTGGTAGGGAACTGCTCAGGCCGGCTTTTCTGACGGGGGACCTGGGCCCGTTCATCATGGACGCTGTGGTACGAGACATTGATTTGGAGCCTGCTCAAATTTGAACGGTGCACCCAAACGCCACTAAGGTTCTTTAAAAAGGTAGCTTTGTGGGCAATGGAGGTTCCTTTCTGCCACACGCCCCAAGCATTTGAGCCTTTGATTGCGTCCTTGAGTGTCTGCCCATCCTTGAGGTTCTCGACCCCTGCTCCAATGGACTCAGCTCTGCCTCCTTCCCGGATGGAGGATGTCTCACCCGTGAGGCGGCTTTTCGGCTGGGAGGACAAGGAACGATGGGATCTGGTCCGTCCCGACTCCTTTCCACTGGAGTTGGGGGAGAAAGAGATCGCCTTCTTCCAGGCATACGCATACTCCGGTTTTGTCCCTCCAGTTTCCTCCTTTCTGGTGACACTCCTGGAAGTCCTTGGGCTCCAGCTTCATCACCTGTCGCTGAACTCTATGGTGGTGGCGGTGGTGTTCTCGCATTTCTACAAGATGTTTGTTGGGGTGTACCCAAGCGTGCCGGTGTTCTGTCAGTTCCTCGTGCTGAGGCAGACTGGGAAGAAGAACAAAGCACACTTCCTCGGCGGCTTCTGCTTCCAGCATCAGGCCAACAACCCCTTCAAGTACATTACTCCGCTCTACTCAGTGAAGTGGCCCGGCTGGAGGAGCAACTGGGTGGTCGTGCATACCGATGTTCACAATTGCATGGTCCAACCCAACGGCTGGCCCGCGATTAGGAAAGTGGCCTAGGAGGAACAACCGGAGCTTGAGGTGGCGTACACGCCGGTGGTGAAGAGCATCTGATTCTTTGTGGACCACGGCCTGTCAAAGCTGTCGGTGATGGACAACTTCGTTCATCATCGTCTGGCCCCTCTCCAAAACTGTTTCCATCATGCATTGCTCTACTTCGGGGTCTAAGATGGTACCAGGTTGCTGAGGGGTCGCGACACAGGGACGACCCCGCAGGAGGTGTTTGAAGAAATGTCCAAGGTGTGCGACGACCTGCTGTCGGACGACATCTTCAACCTTCCGCAGGCTTGCCCACCACTTTGCACAGGTCGGGACCTTCGAATGAAGGTTATAATGGAGAGGCCCAACCTGGACGCGATTGTTCTTGCGCCGCTGCAGGTTGGTGTTGAGAGCTGGGGCCTGGCCATCGTTGACTCTTCACAGGAGTCCGCACCTTCTTCAGGCTCTAAAGCATCTAGGGCGGAGGAGTCGCCCGCAGTTGGGGGGAAGGGCAAGGCGCCGGACCCTGACATAGGTAAGAGGAAGGAACCGATCCCCGATGTAGGCAAGGGGAAGGCCCTGGTGGTCGAAGTGATGAAGGAGAAACACCCTCGGTCGCCACCAGTGGCGCCGCCGAAGGTGGCCCTCACTCCAAGTCAGCGTCCATCGGCGCGCCCCTTTTCAGTATTAGGCGTCAGCGATTCTTCAGGGGGGGGAGGGTTCGTTCTGTCAAGCGGCGGCTCCACCAACGTTGGCGGTCGGCATGTCATCCAGCATCCCCGTCACCTGCGTGGTCGAGGGTGCCACAGGGGGGTTCCAGCAGCATCACACCTACGGAGCCTTAGGCAAAAAGGCCTCGAGCCGATGTCGTCGACAGCTCGGGAGGTGGCTCTATCGGGGTTGGTGGAAGCACACCAACGTAGGGAGGGGGCACTGCTGGCGGTTTTGGTAGAGGCACTGTCGGGATGGCCTCTCCTGTTACGCCATCGCTAGGGCCCGCGGCTTCAAGGTCGCCGAAAGTGGAGGCTCGCTGGAGCTTTTGGGGATGTCGATATGGCATTCTTTCCAACGCTTGCTCTATTATTTTACCTGCCTATGTTAATTAGTCAGGGCTTGATCTTGATTTGCAAGGCTACGTCAACTGTTGTGAGGCCCTTACCGTCGGGGGGTAGTGCCCGAAAGCGCTTTGAAGGCGGCCGAGGATGCTACGGGGGTGCTGGCGGGGTAGCCTGGCAAACTTGTTCAGGGGAGTGCTGCTCTGGCGTTTGTGCCCGGCGTGGATACTGAAGCATCTCTGACTGTATCTCCAGCTATCGTGCCAGAGGCACCTCCAGCTGTCGCGCCAGAGGCACTCCCAGCCTTCTCGGCAGAGGCACCTCCGGCCATCGTGGCAGAGGCACCTCCGGCCATCATGGTAGAGGCCATGTTGGCGCTGACTCCAGAGGCTGAAGGCCTTACCTCCACTACCGCTGATTCGGTGGGCGGCTCTCTAAGCGATGGTGGCCCTGCTGTTTCAGGTGGCACCACAACTCCTGCTCAGTCTCTGGGGGCAAGATCCCTAGTGCTGGCAGCCTTGCCTTTACTTCTATGGGAGGAAGAGGTCCCCGAGGTGATCACCGGACGACCTTCCCAGACTTCGGCATAGCCAGAGCGGCTCTCCAATGTTATGGACTTGATGCAATCCAGCATCCTTGAGGTGAAATCCAACCTCCACCGGGCACAGGAGGCTCTTGCCGCGGAGTGGGAGAAGCTGTATGCCGAGTGCGAGCGCCTCCGAGGCTTGGAAAATCTCCTGAGCTCCAGGATCGCCGAGGTGAAGGCGAGGTACTAGAAGGAGAGCAAGGAACTGAAGGTGAGGCACCGCTTGGTGAGGGCCTCAGACGCCTTGACCCAGAAGATTCTAGACGACGCCAAGGCAGTCAGCGACGCTGCTGACGCCCGCCTGCATGCTCTTGCTGCCGGTCGAGAGGCCTGAGTCACCAAGAAGCCGCCGTTGCCAAGAGGGAAGCTGCTGTCATAGATCAAGAGGTGGTGGCATAGGCGATGATGGCACAGGCTGAGGCCGATCGGGACATGCTGCAGTCCCGCCTCGAAGACCTTGAGCTTTAGGAGAGCATTTTGGCGCGGGATCGGGCGCAACACCTAGCTGAGCGTTAGGAACTCCTCTTGCACGATCTTGACGTCCAAGCCCGGGAGCACGCAGCAGAGCGCCGCGGCCGCAAGCTCGATCTACGGGAGCGTTAGTTGGCTTAGCGTCTGAAAGCTAAGGGTAGGGCGGTGGCGGAGACGGGGGCATCCCATGTCTTGGTGTGCTACTGCAGCCGATACCCTGATCTTCCACTGGAGCCAGTTTTTGAAGGCCCTGTTGAGGATCGCGGGGCGACAACAGCGGCGGAGGTTAAGGAAGATGCCAAACATGTCGTATCGTAGTTCAGTCGGGGCTGAGGCTGGTAGCTTGTTTTTTGTATTCGGGGTTCACCCCCCAGCCCCCCCCCCCCCGCCCCCTTGTAAAGAATTCCTTAATGATTTCGAATTTGTGTTTGGCTTCTTGCATTGTTTCTGTGCTTCTCAACTGTTGCTCTGAGTCCTTAGTTGCGTAAGGGTTTGCAGAACCTTTGTTGAGCTTGTTGGCTTCTCAGGACCAATAGTTTGCGCAATTGATATGGCCAAAGTGTCGTCCATTGATTTTCTGCGTGTGGATCCCCTTAGAGGCCCCTTCGTAGATCTGGTTAGTTGGCTAAGCACATCTACCACTTGATCGCAGAATGTCTTGAACTGGCCCCAGTGAAGTAGGGGAGTTAAAGTGTCGTAGCGCCACCATTTATCGGAGCTGGATGCTCCGGCATCATCCACCATCGTCGTAGAGTCCTCGACGGCAGGCCCCTTGGAAGGAGCCGGAGCTGGGCGCTCCGCATCACCCACTATTGTCGTTGGGTCGTTGACGGCAGGCCCCTTAGGAGGTGCCAAAGCTGGGTGCTCCGGCGTCGTCCTCCATCGTCATGGAGACATCGACGGCAAGCCCCTAGGGGGGTGTCGGAGTTGGGTGCTCCGGCATCGTCCACCATCGTCGTAGAGTCAACGACGGCAGGCCCCTTAGGAGGTGCCGAAGCTGGATGCTCCAGCATCGCCCACCATCGTCGTGGGGATGTCAACGGTAGGTCCCCTGTTTACAGGCTATCGCAAGAGAACCCTGTTAGCAACACGAGCGGGGCAGGAGAGTTTACTCACTTATCCATGCTTGCTGCTATCGTGGACGTTCTGGGATGTCGAAGGCAGGCCACTTGCGAGGTGCCAGAGCTAGTGCTTTGGCGTCGCCCACCATCTTCGTGCAGACATCGATGGCAAGCCCCATGGAGGGTGCCAGAGCTGGATTCTCCGGCATCGCCTACCATCATTGTGGGGATATTGACAGTAGGTCCCTGGTTTACAGGCTATCGCAAGAGAACCCTGTTAGCAACAAGAGTGGGGTAGGAGAGTTTACTCACTTATCCGCGCTTGGTGCTGTCATTGATGTTCTGGGACGTCGACGGCAGGCCCCTTGGGAGGTGCTGGAGCTGGATGCTCTTACGTCGTCCACCATCATCGTGAAGACGTCAATGGCAGGCCCCTTGGGGGTGTTGGAGCTAGATGCTCCAGTGTTGCCCACCATCATCGTAGAGATGTCGATGGCAGGCCCCTTGGGGGGTGCCAAAGTTGGATGCTCTGGCGTCTTCCACCATCGTCATAGAGTCATCGACGGCAGGCCCCTTCGGAGGTGTCGGAGCTGGATGCTCTAGCGTCGTCCACCATCTTCGTGTAGACGTCAATGGCTGACTCCTTGGGGGTGTCGAAGCTAGATGCTCCGGCATTGCCCACCATCGTAGTGGTGATGTCGATGGCAGGTCCCCTGTTTATATGCTATCGCAAGAGAACCCTGTTAGCAACAAGAGCGGGGCAGGAGAGTTTACTCACTTATCCGCGCTTGCTGCTGTCGTTGATGTTCTGGGACGTCAACGGCAGGCCCCTTGGTGGGTGCCAGAGCTGGTTGCTCCAGCGTCATCCACCATCGTTGTAGAGTTGTCTATGGCAGGCCCCTTGGGAGGTGCCAGAGCTGGATACTTCGGCGTCGTCCACCATCTTTATGTAGGCATCAACGGCAGGCCCCTTGGCGGGTGCTGGAGTTGGATGCTCCAGCATCGGCCACCATCATCATGGGGATGTCGACGGCAAGTCCCTGGTTTACAGATTATCGCAAGAGAACCCTTTAGCAACAAGAGCAGGGCAGGAGAGTTTACTCACTTATCCTTGCTTGGTGCTGTTGTTGGCATTCTGGGATGTCGAAGGCAGGCCCCTTGGGAGGTGCTGGAGCCGGATGCTCTGGCGTCGTCCACCATCTTCATGGAGAAGGCCACGACTGGCCCCCTGGGGGGTGCCGGAGTTGGATGCTCCGGTGTTGTCCACCATCGTCATAGAGACGTCGACAGCAGGCCCCTTTGGGGGTGCCAGAGCTAGATGCTCCGGCATCGCCCACCATCGTCGTGGGAACGTCGACGGCAGGTCCCTAGTTTACAGGCTATCGCAAGAGAACCCTGTTCGCAACAAGAGCGGGGCAGGAGAGTTTACTCACTTATCCGTGCTTGGTGCTGTCGTTGACGTTCTGGGACGTCGATTGCAGGCCCCTTGGGAGGTGTCGGAGCTAGATGCTCCAGCATCGTCCACCATCGTCATGTTACGTCGACGGCAGCCCCTTGGGGATGCCAAAGTTGGATGCTCCGGCGTCTTCCACCATCTTCATGTAGACGTTGACGGCAGGCCCCTTGGGGGATGCCGAAGCTCGATGCTCTGGCATCGCCCACCATCGTTATGGAGACGTCGACAGTAGGTCCTTATCCGCGCTTGGTGCTGTTGTTGACATTCTGGGACGTCGACGGCAGGCCCCTTGGGAGGTGTTGGGGCGGGTTGTTCTGCACATATGATAGAAGCAAGGTGGACTAGTTTTCTTGTTGGTTTACTTGTAGCTCTCCCTTAGCTCTGCCATGCGTTACTGTTTTGGGCTGACTCACGGGGCCTGGGTAATTCGGTGCGTTGGTGCTCTATGGCCCAGCTCCTGTCGTCCTCGAGGTGAGAGCTTTCTGGCTCCAGTACTTGGGTGTAGCGCTAGGAGGCAGGGTGTGTACACTTAGGGTACATGACACCGCAAAGTAGTTTACACCTCCTGGACCTCCTGCTCGGCACTGGCCTTTCCCGGGAACCTTCAAGCATCACAGAGCCCTAACGACAAGAGGGACCACAAGAACCTGTCATACACTGTAGGTACCTCAAGCATACCCACCTGCATTAGGACTGCGTGACTCCTGCATGGGTTAGCTATAAAGCATACAATCACGCATATAAGATAATACGTAATAAACGAGTCTAGTGTAGCATGTTCATAAACTTAATGAATAAGTAAATGACAAAGTTTTTAAGAAGCCTTTAAGTAAAATAGTGATTTTTTGATAGGAGTTCATAGGGGGAGACAGGCTTTTACATAAGAGGGCAACGGCTTGCCTCCGGATGATGAGGGAGGCAGGGTGCACAAGCTTAGGTTCAGAACCAAGCTAAGCTGGCTGCACAATCTGATCCTGACCCCCCGGTGCTCGGCTGTCCTTGGTGCTGATCCTAAACCCTATGAAATCCTTTACACTGTTCCACTAAGCCTAGTATTTCCAATAGGGGTGCCCAAAGCTCCATGGGTAGCTGCGATGGTTGGTGGGCAACCATGCTATCAACAGCTACTTTGTGGGGTGATGAGTGTGCATCCCTATTTCCTGCCTTGACCGCCCGTCTTACGAGTGGTCCGAGCAGAGCCAGGACTGGGCTTGGCAGCTTTGACAGAGGTGTTGATGCTGCCAGAGGGATGCAGCTGAGGCGCGACATGTGCTCTGTGCTGACGCAAGATTGGCAGAGGCCGACCTGATCCAGTGCCGACTGGGACATGTGTTGGGTCTGCTGTTAGTGCTTGGAGCTGCTCCAAGGATAACACTTCAGCGGTGAATGCAGTGACTCCTGCAGTGCGATCTCCGCGGATCCGACAAACGCCCGCAAGTGTTGGCATCTTCAACACTAAGTAACCATCATGGGCAGCGGCCATGATCCAGTACAAGGAAGGCCTGCACAAAATGGCGCTGAACGAAAGATATGTCTGTGCGACATCAAAGACCAACCTATCATTCTGTAGTTCTCCTGAGTCCTGAAGGTAACTGCGAGTGTGATGGAGCCGAGAGGAGTAATGACCCCCGGACCTACCCTAGAGAAAGGTCGAGATGGGCAAAGGTCTGAAGGTCGGAGTTGGAGCCTGATGAAGGCTTTGAAGCTTATGAGGTTCGGCCCTGCACCTCCATCCACCATTACATGGTGAAGTTGGATATTGTTAATGGTCGGAGACACCATCAACGGGAGTTGGCCAGCTCCGATCATGTTGCGGGGGCAGTCTGAAGCATCGAAAATTATGGGAGTTTCCATCCACTTCCAATAAGGTTCGGCCCTAGTGGTGGGAGCCGCATCGCCATGTCCTGCCGCATTGTCTTGAGGATGCGGCGAGAGGTGATGTCCCAAGAACCACCATAAATGGTGTTCAGGGTCTTCTGACGCTCGTTGTCAGAGACGTCGGAGGCGTCATCGACGGTCTTGTAGACACCTTTCAGGACTTCCTTGGGGTCCAGAAAACCTAGCTCCTCCTCAGCCGGAGCTTCGTCGACCTTTTGTTTTCCTTCCCACCGACAGAAAGGAGCTTCTTCCCAGCACTTGTTGTAGCGCTCGGCAAGGTTCCATACCTCTCAGCATTCTTCCAGACTGAGTTTCTCCGTCCAGTGGATCGGACACAATATTTTGGAGCTGCCACCATCTTCTAACGATGGTCGAGGTCGTTTCTCGGGGCGTGGCCCCCGGCCACCTAGAGCTACGACAGCAGCAATGTTAGGTGCCGGCCGATGACTTCTTTTTGCTGTTGGGCTTATTTTTCTTTTTGCCACCTCTGGATGTAGTGACTTCAGATTTGGAGGACTTCTTCTTAGCCTCTGGAGCTGGCTTGGAGAGCATCTCACGGCCCTCCGCAGCTTTAGCACATTTGTCTGCTAGGCTAAAAAGTTACGTGACACTGGGGACTTCTTTTATTGCTAGCTTCTCCAGCAACTTTTTATCTGGAACGCCCTGTCTGAATGCAACAATAACAGAGGCACTCAAAATTGATGGGATGATATTGCGTACCTGAGAGAATTGTTGGATGAAGGATCACAGCGACTCTCCCATTTTTTGCTGGACAACAAAAAGGTCCAGTTCAGTGTCGGGTCGGGTGTATGTACTCCCGAAATTAGCAGTGAAATGTTGGCATAGCTCGGCCCAACTGTTGATGGAGTCAGGCGGGAGGCTCATAAACCAGTACCTAGCGGTTCAGGTTAAGGCCACTGGGAAGTAGTTGGCCATCACGGCCTCATCGCCAACTGCTGCAAGTATAGCAGTGGAGTAAATTTGAAGAAATTCATTGGGGTTGACAGTCCCGTCGAATTTCTCCGGTAAATGAGACCAAAACTTCTGTGACCATTTGACCATCCGTAAGTGCATGGCCATGGAGGAACAGCCACCTCATACTCCTTGAGGAGCAGGGTTGTCCCGAGCCTCTCGCCTTTCGCGAGCATGCTCGATATAGACGCAGCCGTCCTGCTGCTGGTAATGGCGATCAAGTTCCGACCGTAATGGTGTGGGTGCATCGTGCCCCGGAAGGCAGGGAGGTCAGCTGCTGGGATGCAACGCATCTCCTATGCTGCAAGACTTGTGGACCAAGTTGGCCTGACAAGATCCGTCATTGTGATGGTGCCTGCCCCGAAGGGGGAGGACTTTGATTTCTGATGCCAGCGGCTGCAACTGCAACCAGATAGTCAATATAATCTCTCCACTGTTCCATAGCACCTTGAGGTGCTCCTGGAGGTGGCCGGTGTTGTAGAAGAGCTCGCGCGACAATGAGTGCGTGCTCAGGGTTGTTGGTAGTTGATGCAGTGATCGACGCAAATGCCCCATCTTACTGCCCAGCATTGTTTACCGGAACAGATGGTGGTTGTGGTGCCATAGTGCCTGTCAGAACAATGGCACCCGCTGGCTGCTGCATGTTGGAGGGATTGCCTCCAGCAGGTTGTTCAGTGCAATTGACGTTGGAAGATCCTGCGACGGGATTCACCATCTTGTAATATCTGGCTTCCCATTCCTGTGGTGCCAAAATGTCAAAGTGTAGCAACGACACTTCCCTCGGTACTACTAAAGTGTAGTCTGCGGAGGTTCTTGTTTTGGTTGGGGCGCGCAGAGATCAAGATCAAGATGGAGACACAGGATTTTTTACGTGGTTCGGGCCACCTGAGCATAATACCCTACTCCATGGGGTGTGCATTGTTGTATTGAGAATCTCTCGTATGCGTAGTGTCCGACTTCGCTTGTCTTCATCTCTCCCCCTATCTATCGTGTGGTACAATCCTTTTAGAGTCCAAGGACTGGCCATTACAATCTTTGTCTGGCCCGACATGTGGCCCTGGCATATTTAACAGACTAATACACAGTCTAAGAGTATTAAGTGTGGTTAATGGTGTAATAACGTGCCTTGATGGCTGCGTTACCCCTATTAATAGTGCACTGATCGTGTGTCATTAATATAGCATTAATGACACGTAATCAGGTCTTGTAACCGTTGATTTAATTGTCCCTTGAATGTCCATGCTGAAGGAGATCTGCCCATGTACCCGTTGGTGATGTAGGTTCGGAGGCTCCACATGTGGCAGCTCTGGAGCTTCCCCTTCCGGGGAGGTAGGTCCGGGGAATGCTATACACGTGACAGCACCGAAGCTCCCCTCTGCTGGGGGTTAGGTCCGGGGTCATTGTACACGTGTTGACTGCGGAGCTTCTCTATTTTGGGAGTTTAGTTCCGAACTTACATTACACGTGTCAACTCCGGAGCTACCCATGTGAGGGATGTGGGTCCGGTGTAGTGTGACATGTGGGGCCTGAGGAGACCTTCAACTTTGACAGGTAGAACTCTCTTGCACTTCTTGCGGTACCGTGGGTACCCGGTACGCAGAGTACCGACAGGGGCGAATGCCTCCTGGAATTCAGTCCATGTAACAGTGTGACCAGCCGACAGAGAGGCGATGTAATTAACCCACCATGCGCCGGCGGAGCTGTGGAGTTGCTGCACGGCGAAGAGTGCCCTCTGCTGTTCTGTGCGTTGGAGCAACCCGAACTTTGCTTCGGTTGTGTGGAGCCAATTGTGTGCCTCATGTGGTTCATCAGCCTCCGTGAAGGCCGGTGGATGAGTTGCCAAGAAATCCGGGTAGGTGCTTTGTTGGGGCGGATGATTGACTCCGTCTGGACGTCCCCGCTGACGAGACGTATTATGCACGAGGGTTCGCAGCAGCTTGGTTTGCTCGTCACGCGAACCCACCATTGCTGCAATCACATCTACCAACGTAAGCAGAGGAGAAGGTGGCGGTGGCAGTGTCGGCTGTCACTGATCCTGAGTTCTTTGTTGCTGGTAGTCATCACCTCCCTGGCCCGAGCCACCAATCTCTACCCTGTTACGAGTGCACACCATTCTGCAGTCATAACCATGAATCAAACATGAGAAGTGATATCATAAGACCACACAAAGATAAAAACAATAGTGTGCGTATTAATAACCAAACTATATATTGATAAAGTACAAACTTTATACAAAATACATCATCCCTGGACCAATGTTACCATAACGAGCTCCAAAATAATGAACTCCGTGGACTGAAGTTCATTTTGACTATTGTTGGTTGCGACGGGACGTTACGTGCATTATCGTGAGAATACGCTTTCTTATCTTCAATATGATACAAACATGGTCATAAAAAGAAAATAGGTTTTAGTGGGTAAAACCCTCAATTCCACTGGTAAATGGTTTAGTATCGACACCTGGTATGTTACGACATTTCTCGAAGTGAAATCTAGGGCCACATTCATAACAAGACCAAATTATGCCAAACCAATGAAGTTTCCGTTGAAACCTGACCAGCTTGTACTAAAACACAAGTTTAACCCAGTAAATGGAAGAATCAGATCTTGATGTGAACTACAAAGTTGAACTACACTTGAAGGGCTTTCCGAAAAGCCTTGGTTGGTCTCCAGATCGTTTGTGGTTGAGGAGATATGGCATTGTAAACCTGACAGTTTTTTCTAAAAATTTTGACAGCATCTCCTTTGTTTATGCTGATTTTGGAACACAATTTCCAGATATAAAAGAGAAGAATTTACAAAAGCCATAATTTACAAATTTGTAATACATATTACAAGGATTCTAAAAATGTCTTGCATGGATCAGTTCAAATTTTGTTGAGGGAGATATGGTCAAAACAATTAGGAGTCCAGAGAGGGTTCCAGTTTCTGTCTAGTTTGGCAGATTTTGGAACTTTGAAATTTTGAATAGGTTAGAGGAGAATTCAGCTCTGTCATTGAACATAAAAGTTTTAAAAGACTTATTAAATTTTCCATCCATGTATTATACACCTTCATTGGATTTTTCTACTGGGAGATATGGTTTCTCAAATTCAGGTCTTTTTCTAGCAGAAAACAGAACACTCTGTTTTTGAATCGGTGACTTCAAAACCTACTCCAATTTTGAAATCTTGGATCAAAATCAGAGCTCGATAGCTAATATAAGTATTTTTACATCTTATCAGGTCCATTTTACAGTAAGGTGGTTAATGCATCAATGGTATACATGTTGGTACTACGTGCCTCACAAGAGTGAAAGTTCTAAGCTGGTATTCCGGCATATGTCTCAACGGTGACCTTAATGACGTTCACCCGCAAATGATTTCTATGCGCTATACTATCACGCAGTCAGTGTAGCTGCACAAGACACAAAATTTAAAAAACACTCATTATGGTGCCGTACAGCAAAGCCTGCACGGGCGATCGTTCCAGGCAGTCACAATAATATATATGAAAGTAAGACATCCGTCCCGTATCATTCCATACGGGCCGCCCTGAGCTGAGTCACGTCTCGAGGTACATGACCGGGTTTACTACCGCCGGACATGGTCTCACGGCTTTGCCAAATATTGCACCAGTAGGAGGCGCTTTCGCGTGTTTATTAAAAAACACACTACATGCATTGCAACCGCACGATAGGTGGTCACATCATTTATCTCTTGCGCTAGGGATCAGCGCTGTGTATGACCCTTTGAACATTAAATGTTCAAGAGTTGCATACTTCATGTTTTTGACCATGCGATTGGGTATCCTCACTTTTACCTAAAGCACGTTTGGGAACAGCGTTTTCATATGTTCCCAGAACCATGAGAAGGTTCAGAGACTCATATTAACTCTGGTGCAAAGTCACGGGGAACAATCATCGTACTACCTCTTGTATGGAGATCTTACCGCAACTGATACGCTTGCGGTGGCGTACCTTACCTCTTACTTAATGTTGGAGCGTTGTTACAGAATATAATAACACATATGTTAGCTTTTCCACCTTATGTAACTATGCTAATAATAGTCCTTATGTGGTCCACTATCGATTCCTCATCATAAACCTAAATCTTTCTCGTAATACGATCCTTTTTAAGCATGCTATAACCAATGCGGCTCTGATTCCAGGCTGTGAGGACCGGAGTCTCGACGTTCCAGGAACCGCAATTGGGTGGTGCCATGCGATGCAACACCCAACAGCACACGGAAAAAGGTACATCATATTACATAAAACAACATAGTATTACACAAGCTTTGTCTTTTATAAATAATATACATTAAAATACACTACAGCACAATATAAGTTCATAGCTCTCGACATTCATGCCTAAGCTATGCAAAAGTTGTTCCATTCAGCCCTTGAACAGAATCACACTAGCAGCACCTAAATGAAACTCACGGCGGTGTGCAGGGTTCTCACTCGGCCGTGTACCTCAATGGGGGCAACGCCTCACCAGTGAACCCTTCATCATAAATGTTATCATCCGCAGCAAAAACTTAAAATAGCAACCGTGAGCACGAAGGCTCACCAAGACTTAACCGTCTCCACTAAGCATGGAACTCTATATGCAGGATATACGTAATATAGGACAGCAGTATGCAATAAAAGACTCGCCTAAATGTTAGTCCTTATTCACACCTTTTAATACTATATTAAGGCTTCATGAATCTGAAATTTAGTGAGCAACCTGTTCTAAACATACAAGCCCCTATATCCTGCTGCTCCTACTCCATGCCCGGTCTCATATTTAACCAAATGATGAATCTCTCACTCGACCAATCCCGTGTGAACCCAATTCCTGAACTCTCGAGTAGATTCTAACAACTCGACTTCTACCGAAACAACTATAGCATTAAGCATAGTATAGACACATCGGTACTTAACCGACTACCCTGCTCTCATGGGTTCTCTAGTCATGCATGTGGAAAACTCCAAGAAAACTTAGACTTAATGCACATACATGCTAAACCATATAGTGTGATACAAATCAAAGTTTGAAACATTGTTAAATGCAAACCGGAGCTTGCCTGGCTGCGAGATTGGATTAAAGTTAGTCTCCATGTTGATGACTTCTAGTGTCTCCGGGGTCTCCTCGAGCTCGGCAACTATTCGATATGCAAAGAATAATGCAAGTGAATCAATAATAGTATTATTACATAGCTGAATGGAAACATAGTTAAGTATATTAAATAATGGCCACTGGTTTTGGAAATTTTAAAGAGGACACTAGATACTATGGGTGAGGTTTTTGCCAAAGTTGGGCTAAGTTCATGGAAGTTTGTGTTTCTAAAATTCAATGTATATAAATACTTCCCAGAATTTTCATGGGAAATCTGGGACTTTAACATGGCCAAAAGTTGGTGTTCCATTTAGAGGAGGTCAAGAGTGACTCAACATAATTGGTTCCATAATTTTCTAAGCATTCTACTGTCATATAATGAATTTACAAGTTTGGACAATTTGCTGAAAAGTTTCTGGACATTTTGTAATTTTTAGGTACATACAGATTGAAACATACTTTGGCTATACAAATCAACTCAAATGGACCTGAAACATTTACTGGAACTCAATTGAAATATTTGGAATGACCTGGCCAAGTTTTAGAATATTTTAATGAATGGAGCACCAAAGTAATTCCAATAGCATTTTGCGTCATGTAATTATTGAGGACAAATTAATGATTTTCATGCAGATCCAAGTGCACTACTTGAACTTTTAGATCATCCTGGTTCTAACAAAAATTATTTGGGAATTTTTGGACAAGAATCCTAGGAGATGTTGAATTCTAAAGTTTGAGCAGAATATGGAATTAATTTCCAATTGGAAAGTTTGAATAACGAAATGGGGCCCACGGGTTTTAAATCAGCCAATAGGAATTAAGCCACACAGGGCTACAGAAAACATTTCAACGGAAACATCACAATGTATGGCCGCATTTGATCCGGGGTAGGCGCTCAGAGGCTGACAGCCCAGCCCCACCCGGTCTTCGTCTACCTCCCACCAGGGTCGCGCCTGGGGCGGCGCGTGGCGGCGCCTGATGACAGCCGCTCGCCGGCACCCGTTAGTGAGGCTCTTGAAGGTGATAGATGGCCGGAAATGGCGGTACGACATCGGCGACGGAACCTAGGGTTCCGGCCATGTCGGCCAGTGTCTCCCGTGCCACAAATTTGTTGGGAATTTGTCCTAGATCTTTACTTTTACACGGGGAGCACGATATTAGATCAGAAACTCGAAGAAATGGACTGCAACACCGAGTTTCATGACTGACCGAGCCGTTTTCGCCGCCATCTAGGAAAATGCGGATTTCGGTGTCGTTACTCGGTAAAATTCCTACATTTTTTGTCAAGGTGGTGCGCCAGGACAAGAGCAAGATAAAATCTAACAAGTGCAATCTATGCCTCAATGTGGAACACAAATTTGGATCGATACCTAACTTAGTTCATACACTAAGCTCATCGGAAAACTTCAAAATACGGTCATTAGGAGGCATGACATGAGATGAAATTTTACGAGCAGCTAGTATATGCATAGGCGAACATTTTTGCTTCAAGGATCGAGGTGTGAAATTGCTTGTATCACGGAGGCAACGGTGCACCGACGGGCTGTATATGAAAAACAGAGAATGGCGGCCAGAATTCTTCACGTTTGTCGCCGGAGAGGCTCCAACTGGACAAGAAAATTGTTAAAACAGCTGTGCAAGGTGTTGAGGAATGATAGGCTGCGAAGAAAACTAATCAATACCGATGATCCTTGCTGGATTTTGAGCAGTGAGGAAGAACATCGATGGTGAGCAAGAATTGACGCCTTGGTGAACTTTTGTGTTGGGGCTTGGAGAAGATATGGAGGAGCCTGGGGATGAGGTTCTGCAGCTGGAAGCAAGCAGGGAAGCAAGCACCTCTGTGGCAAATTGCATGTCTTGTGGTGTAACCCTGGGAGGAAAAGAACAAAGCACCCATAGCATGACAGGTGGGTCCCACATGCTGCTCATCCTCATCCACCTCACTGGACAGCCAAATTCACACACCTAATTTGTTCCAAAATTGCTAGATATTTGTGCGGGGGGGGGGGGGGGGGGGGGCAAATTGAATATGGAGAATTTGATTCTGAACTCAAATCACTGATTTGACCAAGTCATCCATCCCATGGTGTGGATAGGCTAGGATGTACTCCTGAAGCCTTTCCCATGCCTCGGGAATAGATTCCTTGAGCTCTTGTTGAAAGCTAGAAATCCTGCCACGTAGGGCATTGGTTTTGCCCAACGGGAAGAATTTGGCAAGGAATGTCGTAGAACACTTCTCCCAAGTGTTTATAGCACTTCGGTTTGTGTAGAACCACTGTTTCGCTCTCACAAGGAGAGAGAAGAGGAACAGTCTCAGACGGACCGCATCCCAAGACACGTCCTTGATCTTAAAAGTGCTGCAAATCTCGAGGAATTGTTGCAGTTGAGCACTTGCATCCTCGTTAGCCTTCCCACAGAATGGGTTGGCTTGCACCATAGTGATAAGGCCAATTTTGATCTCGAAGTTCACATCTCCCGTGTTAACAGTGGGCCCAATAGGCATGTTGTTAGCAGAGGGAGCTGAGAACTCACGAAGAGTCTTCTGGGCCATTGGCGTTTGGATTGCTGGTGCAAAAATGCTGGCTTGCTTTGCTGCTCGAATCTTTTGAGGAGTAACAACACGGGGTCAGTCTCTCAGAAGAGATTCGGGATCTTCAACAAAGTTTTTCCGCAGGCGGAAACTAGACAAACACTACCATGTTTTCACATTTAAAATGCGAAAACAAAGAATGGTTATCCTACTAAAATCCTACCCAGGGTTCTATCCTATTCACTCAGTTATGTTATATATCTATTTGCCTTCCTGGACAACGGCGCCAGAAATGCTTGTTGATGGCTCCTAAGATATACTAACAAATCATCCCCGGCAACGGCGCCATAAATGCTTGTTGGTATTTCTTATGCACCATTAACTAAACATCTCCAAATGATGTGTCAAAAATGCTTGTTAATGATTCTATTGGATCACAGAGTGAGTTCCGCAAGCGCACGGAGGTATCATTGTAGCATTTCCCCTTAAGAGTATTCCCAAGGGTGTCATTTATTTGATCCCGAAGGAAGGCAGGGAAGAGATATAACAATCATCAAGTGGAAAGGGTAGAAAGGTCTAGGTAAGAATCTAGTAAGGATGGATAAAACAATAATGGAGGTAGTGCGACACACACAAAAGCTTTCAATTCTAAGGGGGATAAGAGGATCCTAGAGGTTAGTTAAGGTTGAGAGTTATGGAGGTACTCCTATTATTCTCTATTGTACATATGCATAGTCTAAACTAATTATTCATACGTGGGCGACCCCCCCAAGAGCCTGTGGCATAGCCAAACGTGGAGGATTACAAAGGACAGATAGGGCTGTCACTACCTACTGCCTACCTCTTGAATCCGTGGGTCTACGAGACATCCAATGCTACTTAGCTATCCTAGCACCATGCTAGCATATTAAGTAATTACCTTAAGAGCCTAGGCACAATCCATCCTAAGGCAATGAATTGAATCATCATTGAACCAATGTTGATACACAACATAATTATCCATACTAACCTAGTTATGTTATAATTAACTAGACTATAGTGGGGGTCTATAGGTTCTATGATAATGAGATATGTTCATGATGAAACAGTCATAGAAGCTATATCTTCCACATACATGGACTCCACAATCAAACAAGAAACGCTTTGCCCAAGTATATGTATAGGTAGAGACTAAAGATACTATCTTTATTATGCATAAAGTCACAAATACAAGAAAGAATACATGAGCCATACCTTTCCAAATGTAGGATTTGGAAGAGAGAGACTCCTTACTCCTTTCCCAATTTGGACTTGGGACTAGAGACTCTCCTCTCTACAACCTAACTCCTCTAAGACTATGGATGATAGTGTATACAATAGAGATGAAGCTCAAGTGGTGTGTGTTGAAGTGAGGGGTAGGGTGTCCTATTTATACTAGTGTTGAGGTCGGTTCCCGCCACCAATAGTGCGTGAATCAGTCACCATTGACTCCTTCAAGCCAGGAGGAGCCAACACGTGTCGTTTGACTGTGTTTGGTGCCAGGAAGGGGTCGGCCGAACCCCTGGTTCGGCCGACCTGGTCAGCACTCCAAACGTGGAGTGCTTCCTCCAGGTGGCTGCCAGGTGGGCCCCCTTGATGTATCTGGGTGATACACCATTGGATCTCCTCATACTTCTGTTTGTGGGCCATTTGATCCATGTGATGCCACGTGTCATCTCCTGATTGGCTAGGATGATATTTTATAGGATTCGTCCCTCTACATTTCCTCATTTCCTGCATAAAATGCTGCATACACATATTTCTCCAAGTCCAAGTGGAATTGGGTTAGATAGAAAGGTGATGTGTGCAAGAAATGACAAATCCTTCACATAATTGAGTTAAATTGACGGATGAAATTGGTATATCACAGCCGTCAACAATTACAAAGGATAGATAGGGTTGTCCCCACCTACTGCGTACCTCTTCAATCCGTGGGTCTACGAGACATTCAACGTTACTTAACTACCCCAGCACCATGCGATCATATTAAGTAAATACTATAAGAATATGACATCTTAAAGCAATGACTAACCTAAACATCGCTGAACCAATGTTGAGACATAGCAAAAGTTATTCATATTAATGTGATCATTTTGGGGACCGGAGTCCGCACGTTCCAGGAATCGCATTGGGTGGTGCTGTGCGATGCGGCACCCAACAACACACAAGAAAAGTCTTACAAAATAACCAACACAAATATTTTATTTCACAAGATAATCCTCTTTTACAACATAATATACAACGCAGCGGAAAAGACATACTCATACTCTCAACTAGCTATGCATGGATTCTTCTCACTAGCAACACGAAACAGAAAGCAGCTGAAAGGTTTCTGTGAGAGATACATCTCGACATGCTCGAGATCTCATGGACAACCACAACATAAGCATAAGCTAATAATACCCGCAAAAACCACAATATAGCAACCGTGAGCACAAGTCTCAGCAAGACTTAACCGTCTCACCTAAACATGAAACTCTACATGCTGGAAACTTTAAAGACTGGGAAGCTTAATTTGCAGGAATGGACTCGCCGAAAATAAATCCTTAATGGTCGGTTTTAAAGTAGCATACACAATCCATGGACATAGCATCATTGTGAATTCCACAATCAAACAAGAAACGCTTCACCCACGATGATACTTGCTCAAGGTGCTTAAGCCTTACCCAAGTTAAATGTTTGAAAATTGTAAATTTGATTATACTATCTCTATAGCAGCCAAGATTTCAATACAAAGAATTATTCATAGCAGCATATTCATAATCTTTCCATTTCTCTTTCTTACTACGTCAGGACTCAGTGTCCAAGTATGCTCAATCCATAACCGCGAGCGACGGTGATTGCATCCAGTAGACACCCGGACTGCCTAACACGCACGCCCATACTCAGAGTTGCCTCGACAATCTCCACTGATGTCGCACGCAGCCACCTTTCACCAAATTCAGCCACATTGAAACAGTTCGATCGACCCGAACAGTGAGCTCCCCTCAAGGTGCACCTCCGCTGTGAGATGTTCATGAGTGAGTTACCTCCCACTGTAGTAGCAGCCGATAGCTTAAGCCAATTGAAAAGGTTCCAACATAGGATCCTCAAGGTACATCGGTTTCCTGGGTTCCATATAGTCAGTATGCACCCGGTACAGTTCAAACTTGTCCAACAGGGCCAAGCACGAGACGGGCCTTAACCGACACAGACGGGGCTACCAATCCATCTCCCAACACCTGCCTCGTCATTACCGACCCAGGCACGATGTGAGAAAACCAACCTACACAAATCACCGTCCACATCTCATATTAATGAGTTAACATTATGGTAACAACTCGCAAGTAGGTTTCCCTCACTCGACTTCTCTTGCAAGTACAATTCAACTACTTGACTTGTGATCAATAAAATGTGGCCAATCTCGCGAGTAGTATCCAACATACTCGACTTCTACCGATCTTCTAACTAAACATTAAGCATAGCAATATAACTCGAGGGAGTCTTATACTGCCCATCTACTCCAAGGATTATTTGGTCATGCATGTGGAGTATTCAATCAACATAGACCTAATGCACATATTAAGTCTATTCAATACAGTGTGTATAAAAGCAAAATATTAAAAGGCACTTGAATGCAAACCGGGGCTTGCCTTTCGGTTGTGATGAAAGTCAGCGACGATCAGTTTGTAGCCTTCACCGAGAATTCACGCCACAGCAGATCCAATAGAGAATTCCACTCCTACAGGTTGTGCTTCTCGTTGGCCACCTTCGTCGCGAACACTATCGAAACAATATGGAATTAAGAGATTGCAATTGATTAATATATAATTGAAGTTGATTATAACTCAAGAAGGATTTATATTAGTTAGGACTTGAAGTTCTTTTGCTAGACTGGACAGCAACAGAAAGGAAACAAGATGAATTTAGGCAATGGATATATAAGGTGAAATAGATATTGTTTTGTACATAGGGATGTGATCTCGATTTATTCAGATTCAACAGATTCCCTGATCCTGAGAAAATTACAGGGAGTTCACATGGTCATGTAGGAATAACCAGGTAAGTTTCAGGTACCGCAAATGAATATATTGGCCTACAAAATTTCTTAAGTGTTTAGCCTTATCTGAATTTTGGTTGTAATTCTGTAGGTGTATCATGGCTACCAGTGGTTGTATCATACAGAGGGGGTCTCACTGGTTCTACGAAAATTCGTTTAATAATTTTCTAAGTACTATATTGTGAGATATTTAATTTACAAGTGGGGATATTTTAGTGAATTGTTTCTGTTATTTTTGGGCATTATGTGATCAGTTAGGAAAGTCTTCAGATTGAACCAGGCTAATTAAGTCCAATGAATCTGAAATTTTTACAGGAATTCCAAAACTTACTAAATAACATTTTGGAAACATTTCAGGTTTTTCTATGAACGGAATCATCAGATAAAAATCAAACATGATTTTGCTTTAAAGGGCTCTACAGGAAAATCTAGGGATTTTCATGAAGATTGGGTTGTATTTCTGGTTAGTGTGGATAAATATCAAACGAAAAAGTTGGTTTGACAAATTTTGAAGCTTTATACTGAGTGATATTCAATTTAGAAGTTTGCACAAGTTTCTGTACAAATTCTAAATGAATTTGACTATTTTTATGTGGGTAGAGAATACACAGGTGATTTGACCATGTAAATGATGTCTAATGACTCTGAGAGTTTTACTGGTGTTCAAGGATATTCACATGAATGTTCTGGAGAAATTTGGAAATTTTCCAAAGAGCAGAACTATAGGAATCAATTCTATAAGCATTTTGCTTATTTAAATTATGTAGAAATTTCTATGGACTTTCATACAATTCCAAGTGCACCACTGGAAAGTATTCCTCATTCTGGTTCTATCAAAATTCATTTGGGAATTTTTGGACAATACTGCTAGGAGATATGGATTTTTGAAGTGGGAACTAAATCTGGAATTTAAATTTCAATTGGAAAAGGTTTGAATAATGGCTGGGCCCACAGGATTTAAATTGGGCCAATCGGGGTTAAGCAACACCGGGCAACAGGGCTCACGGATGCAGCCACATGGGATCCTTGTCCGCACCAGATCCGGGCGCGCATTGGTTAGACTGACGACCGGGGCCCACCCGGAGTCGTCTTCAACCTCGTGCCGGCGGCGCTTGGGTGGCGCCCGACGGCGGCCCCTCGCCGCAGATTGCACCAGGGCATGGCCACATTCCCCTCTCACCGCCCCCACCTAAAATCAGGCGAGGAACTCGATGGTGATCCTCCCGACGGCGATGGATGGCCGGAAAAGCTCGCGCGACGACGGCGGCGGCGATTAGGGTTTCGGTCAACACGAAATCGCCTCGGCAAGGGCTAAAACCACTCGGAAATTGATCGCAGAGCATCCTAAGATCACGAGGATGACCAAAATGAACTCCTATAGAGGTAGCAATGGCTGCATATACATGTTCGACGGCGACCCGCGGCTTTTCAACCGGTGGCCGTAAGAACTTCGATTCCTATGCGTATGGTCGATAACTTTTGGGTGTTTTTAGCTAGGGTGTGCACGAGAATTTTTAGAATCTACTGGCTAAGCAATTGGAATAATTATTGCACGTGTAACCCGAATTTGGGTGAAGATCCAAGGCGGGCAAAAGAACTAAGCGTCGGTTCTTTGAGGAAAACCGGAGCTACAAGCCATGACAAAAGCTGAAACTTTGCGAGCATGAACTAGGCGTGATTGCGAACCTTTTTCCTTAGAGGATCAAAGCACGAAGACGCTTGTATCGCCGGGGCGTCGAGGGAGCAGAGGCGGCAGAACAGGGGAGTTCACCGGCGGTCCGCGGAACTTCAAAATACGGGCAGCACACTGAGCAAAATGATAGACCAAACGGTGGAGATGATAGAGAAATGAGTTGGGTTACTTTTCTCTTCTTGGAGCACGGCTCAACACTGCTTCTTTTGGCCGGCAAGTTTGAATGACGGCGAAGCGGTGCGGTGCAGGCGGGAGGACGAAGAACAGGGAAGAAATGCCGACCAGAGGCAATGGAATGAAGAAAAGGGCACCCAACTCAGTTTATAAAGGCAAGGGCAGCTGTGGACAGGCTGTGTAGGAGAGGTGGCACATGCAGAAGGAGTGGTGTCGCCATGGGAGAAGCAGAGAAGTGAAATACGTTCAGCTTAGCTCCACGTCTGTATGACAAGTGGGTCCCACAAGCCCTCCACTCAAACCTTCTCTGTACAAAGAAATATCCCACCAACTTGTGTCCAAAATTCATGAAACTTTGTAGATAGGCTGAAACAAACATCTAGTATCTGATTATGAAATTGGATTTCAAGTTTGGACATGTTTCATGTGAAATTCAAATTCAAATTTGAATTTGAATGGAATTCAATGTACCCATTGAATTAAATACAATTAGTGCTCCAAATATTATGAAAATTTGCAGAGGTGCTAATTGGAATATTTGCAATTAAATGGCGAGCTCAGAATTTTATCTTGGCAAAGTTTGAACATGAGCTAAATTTGAATTTTTGAATTCTCTCAATTGAGGTTTCAATTGGTTTGAATTTTTCAGATTCTAGTTAAATTTATTTTTCCCCTCTAAATTTCAACATCTCCCATCTGAACTTTGCCTTTGTAATTTAGGGCTTTTACATTCCTCCCCCCTTAAGAAGAATCTCGTCCTGAGATTACAAATGAAAGTGACGGGGGTAAAAGATTACCGGAGATATGACAATAACATGTCCGGATACTTTGTGCGGAGATAATCTTCACTCTCCCATGTTGCTTCCTCCACAGTGTGGTTACTCGATAGAACTTTATAAAACCACATCGTCTGATTCCTTGTGATACGATACTTTTCATCGATAATCCGGATTGGATGCTCGACGTAGGTGAGATCTGGTTTCAATTCTTCCATTTCTTCAATACGGATGTCGGTAGATGGTTTGAGACATTTCCGTAATTGGGATATGTGGAAAATGTCATGAACACCAGCTAGAGTTATTGGTAACACCAATCTGTACGCAAAAGGACCACATCTTTCAGTGATAGTAAATGGACCGATAAATCGCGGAGCCAACTTTCCTTTTACTCCAAACCGATGAATTCCTTTCATCGCAGAGACACGGAGATACACGTGATCTCCGATGCTAAAACTTAAAGGGCGATGCCTTTTATCCACATAACTCTTTTGTCAAGACTGAGCGGCTTTAATATTAGCTTGAATAACTTTTACTTGCTCTTTTGCTTCTTTTACCAGATCAATTCCATATACCACTCGTTCACCAGATTCGCACCAGTTGAGTGGTGTGCGGCACTTTCTGCCGTAGAGAGCTTCATAGGGTGCCATTTTGATACTAGATTTATATGTGTTGTTTTACGAGAATTCCGCCAACGGTAATCGATCATCCCAATTTTTACTATGGTGTATGGCCCATGCTCTTAACATATCCTCAAGTATCTGATTTACCATTTCGGTTTGTCCGTCAGCTTGAGGGTGATATGCGGAACTACAAATTAACTTAGTTCCCAAAGATGCATGTAGCTGCTCCCAGAAACGAGCAACAAACAGCGATCCTCTATCCGATACAATGGTGCAGGGATCTCCATGTAAGCACATAATTCTTGATATGTATAACTCCGCATATTTCTTTGCATTTTAAGGGGTATGCACTAGAATAAAGTGTGCTGACTTAGTTAACCGGTCAACGATCACCCAAATGGAATCGTGCTTGTGAAAGGTGAGAGGCAATCTGACAATGAAATCTATATTCAGATCCACCCATTCCGGTATTTTCAATGGTTGTAGCAGTCTGCTTTTCCTCATGTGGTCAGCTTTCACTCGCCGACATGTGTCACACTCGGACACATACTTTGCTATTTCTCTCTTCATATGTGTCCACCAAAATTTAGTATGGAGATCTTGGTACATTTTATGGCTTCCTTGATGGAGTGAATATTTGGACAAGTGAGCCTCATCCAAAATCTTTTTCCATAGGTCCATGTCCCGGGGTACTAGTATTCGATTCTTGAACCATAAAGTTCCATGTTCGTCTTCCCGGAAACATTTCATTTCTCCACTTTTAAGTCTCCTCTGAATATGAGACATTCCCTTATCTTTCTTTTGAGCCTCTACAATCTCCTCTCTGATTGTAGATATGAGAGCAAGGTTATATAGAGCTCCATAAGGAATCACACGTAGAGTTGGTTCATCTTCTTCCATAGGACCAATGGTCAAATTATGAACATGAGACTTTCGACTATGTGCGTCGGCTACCACATTGGGCTTGCCGAGATGATAGTGAATCAAGTTCATAATCTTTGATTAACTCTAACCATCTTTGTTGTCTCATATTTAATTCCTTTTGTGTGAAGATGTACTTCAAACTTTATGATCTGTGTAGAGGTGCACTAGATTTCCTATTAAGTAGTGCCTCCACATCTTCAATGCAAGAACTACTGCTGCCAATTCTAAATCATGTGTCAGATAATTGTGTTCATGATTTCGGAGTTGTCTTGATCCATATGCAATTACTCTTCCATATTGCATAAGTACGCAGCCCAATCTGATGATGGATGCATCACAATAAGCATCAAATGATTTCGTAGTATCGGGTTGAGCCAAGATCGGGGCTGTTGTGAGATGCTTCATTAGAGTTTTGAAGGCTTCCTCACGTGATTCACTCCATACATACTTGCTGCCCTTCTTTAATAAATGTGTCATATGTTTAGCAATATTCGAGAAACTTGGAACAAATCTCCGATAATAGCCTGCTAAACCCAAGAAACTACGGACTTCATGTACGGATGTGGGAGATTGCCATTTCAGCACTTGTGCCACTTTACTCGGATCCACAGCTATGCCTTCCGCTGAAACAATATGACCAATGAATGGAACTTGATTAATCCAAAATTCACATTTACTGAATTTGGCATATAGCTTGTGATCACGCAGTCGTTGAAGCATGATCTTGAGATGTTCAGTATGTTCCTCTTCTGACTTGGAGTAGACAAAAATATCGTTGATGAACACCACGACGAACTTGTCTAACTTTGGCATGGATACAGAATTCATCAAATACATGAAATGCGTTGGGGCATTTGTGAGACCAAATTACATAACCAAATACTCATAAAGTCCATATCTAGTTGAGAATGCCGTCTTCGGTATATCTTCTGGTCGTATCTTAATCTGATGATAACCAGACCGAAGATCCATTTTGGAGAATACCCTAGCACCCACTAATTGATCGAAGAGCAGATCAATACGTGGTAGTGGATACTTGTTCTTGATAGTCACGGCATTAAACGGACGATAATCCATACATAGCCTCAATGTCTTGTCCTTCTTCTTGACAAAGAGAGCTGAGCATCCCCATGGTGATGAGCTCGGATGAATGAAACCTTTACTCAATAAGTCATTCAGCTGCTCCTTTAATTCAGCTAACTCCTTAAGTGCCATTTTATATGGTCGTTGAGAGATAGGTGTAGTTCCTGGTATTAATTCAATCTTGAATTCCACATCTCGGTCGGGCGGCATACCCGGCAAATCATCAGGGAATACATCCGGGAAATTACGGACCACTGGAATGTCTTCAAACTTACTTGTTTCAGAATTATACACCACTGCACTTTCTTGAACCATGTTCTCAAGAATTAAGGTGTGGTGGCCATGAGTTGAAGAGTTCAGCTCAACGGTGCGAGAATTGATGTTTAGAATAGCTTCGTGGTTGCTTTACCGCGACATTCCCAAGATTACATCAATCTTTTGACCTTCAAGGATAATAAGAGTAGTGGGATATATTCTACCACCCAAACATAATGGTGCTCGGGAGATAACATCACTTGCGATAATATTACCTCCGGGTGAAGATATAAGATAGCGATGTTTTGTGGTAGTGGTTGGAAGCTGGTGCTTGAACATAAAGGATTGACTTATGAAAATATGTGTAGCACCGGAATCAAAGAGAATCAATGTAGGTATAGGGTTGAGAGTGAATATCCCCGTTAACACGGGTTCTCCTTCTGGTACACCCTCAATGGTAGTATAGTGGACACTGCCAAGCTTTGATTTCTTTTGCTGCTGATTGGGAAACTGACTTGAATGTTGAAATGATGACTGGCTGCAGCTTTGATTTCTCTCTGGACAATATCTAGTAAAGTGACCCATAAGACCACAAGTGAAGCACATATATTTAGTCGGTTCAGTGCTGACTTGTGGATGAGAACTGGGTATCTCTGGCTGCGGTGAAAATGGATAAGAACATATGTGCTGCTGCTGCGGGGGTGATTCGAAGCTTGATGCAAGCAGCGTGCGACTTTGATATGATGGTTTGACAGATGGCTGCCATTCTTGACCGGATGGCGAACGATATACCAACCGATATTTGTGAGCAACCAAACTAATGTTGTCTTGCGGAATACTCCGCTTTCTCTTCTCCGCTTGGAGACAAAGATCTGCCTTTTCTTGTCAGATAGCTGCATTGAATAATTCGTTGTACTTGCTGTGATTGAACAACGCCAACCTATCTCGAAGTTTGACCCTCAGCCCTCTGAAGAAGTGATCACATCTTAACCTTTCCATATTCACATAGTCGGGCGCATATTGTGCCAAACGGTTGAACTCCTTAAAATACTCATGGACACTCATGTCTCCTTGCTTGAGTTCAACGAATTCATCATACTTTGTCTTTATAATCCCTGTCGGAATATGACGAGCACGAAAAGCCTCACCGAACTCAATCCATGCTATCCGATGACCTTCAGGGCGAGTCGCACTATATTCTGCCCACCAAGCTCCGGCAGCTCCATGGAGTTGTTGAGCAGCGAACAATGTCTTCTGATAATCGTCACAGGGAAACACACCAAATTTGGATTCCAATACACGAAGCCAATGATCTGATTCTAATTATTCAGTTGCTTCCGTGAAGATTGGCGGTTGCGTTTCCAAGAAATCAAAATAACTGTTTCGAGGTGGAATAACTTGCTGCGTTTGAAGACTTAGGCCCTACTGCACCAAAGATTGAAGTACTTAGTGTTCTCTTGGTGAGACTCGAACATTTTTGACATGACATCCACCAATACCGTTGACGGTGGTGCCTGCGGTGGATCCGAATCATCACCGTCCCGACGAGAACTTCCGACCTTACTCGATGAGCGAGTACGAACCATACTGCACAAATGAATTTGGGATGAGTCAAAGCTCAATCTCAGCAATAAGTGAAGATAAGGAAAACATGAACATGTCAAGAACTTTGTGAAAGTATAACAATATTCATGTTCGCGCATATTTTCAAACTTATGCTTCAAAGACGAACTGTTCTGCCAGAAATGACCAGTCTGGAGAAATATGAGAATTTAATCCAGTTAGAGGCAAAATCCTGCCTCGATGTGAAAAAAAAAGTTATAGTTCACTTCCTAGCTTTTCCAGAATGTATTTAATTGCTTCGATGTCAGTTCTGGTTAATGAGATATGAATTTCCAAAGTTGACAATGTTCCCAGATTTTCTGAGAAATTTTGACAGCACCTCCTTTGTATATGGCTGTTTTGTCCACAGTTTTTCATATACAAAATATCGAAATTTGTCAAAACTGTAAATTAGAACATTGTCACATAGCTCATATAGTTTCTATAAATATATCATATGCCCTCATTCGATGTTTCTACTGAGAGTTATGATCAAATTGGTGAGAAGTACCGAAACAGTTCCAGTTTCTGTCCAGTTTTGACAGTTTTTGAAATTTCCAAATTTTAGCTATTATCCAGGGGGATTCTGTTCTGGTCATGAACAGAAATTATTTAGAAGACTCGCATACATTTCCAACCACGTATGGAACACCTTCATGGGATAATTCTATCAGGAGATATGATTTTTCAAACTGGAGCTAAGTTTCTGCCAGAATAATACAGGGAAGAACTGAGGTTGACAGTTTTGGTTCAATTTCATTTTTATCATTTCAAGATAGGAATCTGCATTGGATATTAACTTGACACTTTTGTGGCAAGCTACACCTTCGGCATGGATTATAACCGTCGATGTGCCGATGTAACCCGAATGCTATGCCGGTACTACGTCCTCACCAAATAAAAATTTTAAGCCGGTATTCCGGCATACGTCTCAACGGTGGCAGTAATGACGTTCACTCGCAAACATTTTCTACTCGACCTACGAATAACGCGGTTAGTGTACCTGTCACTACACTCAAACTACTGATGAATCATATGGTACCGTACGGTACAGCCCGCATGGGTGAACAGTTCACAATGAGAAAGTAAAAACATTTGTCCCGTATCATTCCATACGGGCCGCCTCAAGTTAAGCCACGTCTCGAGGTACATGACCGGATTTTCTACCACCCGACGGGGTCCCACGTCTTTGCATAATGCTGCACCAGTAGGAGGCACATCGGGTTATGTCCCACCCGACGGGGGCTCCCACTAACTTTGAAGCACGCTGGGGTACCGCGTGTCATATGTTCTCAGAAACATGGAAAGTTTTAGAGACTCATATTGACATTTCCGTGCTAAGCCATGGAAATAATCACATGCTACCTCTCGCATGGTGAGCTTACCGCAATTGATCCACTTGTGGTGGCGTACCTTACCTGTTACCTGACGTCGGAGCGTCGTTACAGAATATAATAAAACATATGTTAGCTTTGGCACCTTATGTAACTAATACTATAATAGACCTTATGTGGGCATATAACTAATCCTCACTCGACTACTTCGTAGTTTTCAAAAATAGGCGCTTTTCAAGCGTGCTATTCCCGATACGGCTCTGATACCAACTATGGGGACCAGAGTCCGCACGTTCCAGAAATCGCATTGGGTGGTGCCGTGCGATGCGGCACCAAACAACACACAAGAAAAGTCCTACAAAATAACCAAAACAAATATTTTATTTCACAAGATAAGCCTCTTTTACAACATAATATACAACGCAACAGAAAATACATACTCATACTCTCAACTAGCTATGCACAAGAGAAGTCGTCCATGCCCATGGACGCTTCTCACTAGCAACACGAAACAGAAAGCAGGGGCAAGGTTTTCGTGAGAGATACATCTCGACATGCTCGAGATCTCATGAACAACCACAACATAAGCGTAAGCTAATAATACCTGCAAAAACCACAATATAGCAACCGTAAGAACAAGGCTCAGCAAGACTTAACCGTCTCACCTAAACATAAAACTCTACATGCTGGAAACATTAAAGACTGGGAAGCTTAATTTGCAGGAATGGACTCGCCGAAAGTAAATCCTTAGTGGTCGGTTTTAAAGTAGCATAGTGGTCCATGGGAATAGCATCATTGTGAATTCCACAATCAAACAAGAAACGCTTCACCCACGATGATACTTGCTCAAGGTTGCATAAGCCATACCCAAGTTAAATGTTTGGAAATTGTAAATTTGATTATGCTATCTCTATAGCAGCCAAGATTTCAATACAAAGAATTATTCATAGTAGTATATTCATAATCTTTCTATTTCTCTTTCTTACTACGTCAAGACTTAGTGTCCAAGTATGCTCAATCCATAACCGCGAGCGACGGTGATTGCAACTAGTAGACACCCGGACTGCACGACACGTACGCCCATACTCGGAGTTGCCTCGACACACTCCACTGATGTCGCACGCAGCCACCTTTCCCCAAATTCAACCACATTGAAACAGTTCGATCGACCCTAATAGTGAGCTCCCCTCAAGGTGCACCTCCGCTGTGAGATGTTCATAAGTGAGTAATCTCCCACTGTACTAACAGCCGACATCTTAAGCCGGTTGAAAAGGTTCCAACATAGGATCCTCAAGGTACATCGGTTTCCTGGGTTCCATATAGCCAGTATGCACCCGGTATAGTTCAAACTCGTCCAACAGGGCCAAGCACGAGACGGGCCTTAACCGACACAGACGGGGCTACCAATCAATCTCCCAACACCTGCCATGTCATTACCGACCCAGGCACGATGTGAGCAAACCAACCTACACAAATCCCCGTCCACATCTCATATTAAAGAGTTAACGTTATGGTAACAACTTGCAAGTAGGTTTGCCTCACTCGACTTCTCTCGCAAGTAGAATTCAACTAAATGACTTGTGATCAGTAAAGTGTGACCAATCTCGCGAGTAGTATCCAACATACTCGACTTGTACCGATCTTCGAACTAAACATTAAGCATAGCAATATAACTCGAGGGAGTCTTATAATACCCATCTACTCCAAGGATTATTTGGTCGTGCATGTGGAGTATTGAATCAACATAGACCTAATGCACATATCTAGTCTATTCAATACAGTGTGTATAAAAGCAAAATTTTAAAAGGCACTTAAATACAAACCGGGGCTTGCCTTTCGATTGCGATAAAAGTCAGCGATGATCAGTTAGTAGCCTTCGCCGAGAGTTCACGCCACAGCAGATCCAATAGAGAATTCCACTCCTACAGGTTGTGCTTCTCGTTGGCCACCTTCATCGCGAACACTATCAAAACGATATGCAATTAAGAGATTGCAATTTATTAATATACAATTGAAGTTGATTATAACTCAAGAAGGATTTATATTAGTTAGGACTTGAAGTTCTGTTGCTAGACTGGACAGCAACAGAAAGGAAACGAGATGAATTTAGGCAATGGATATATAAGGTGAAATAGATATTGTTTTGTACATAGGGATGTGATCTCAATTTATACAGATTCAACAGATTCCCTGAGCCTGAGAAAATTACAGGGAGTTCACATAGTCATGTAGGAATAACCAGGTAAGTTTCAGGTACAGCAAATGAATATATTGGCCTACAAAATTTCTTAAGTGTTTAGCATTATCTGAATTTTGGTTGTAATTATGTAGGTGTATCATGGCTACCAGTGGTTGTATCATACAGAGGGGGTCTCATTGGTTCTAAGAAAATTCGTTTAATAATTTTCTAAGTATTATATTGTGAGATATTTAATTTACAAGTGGGGATATTTTAGTGAATTGTTTCTGTTGTTTTTGGGCATTATGTGATCAGTTAGGAAAATCTTCAGATTGAACCAGGCTAAATAAGTCCAATGAAGCTGAAATTTTTACAGGAATTCAGAAACTTACTAAATAACATTTTGGCATGTTTTTCTATGAAGGGAATCATCGGATAAAAATCAAACATGATTTTGTTTTATAGGGCTCTACAGGAAAATCTAGGGATTTTCATGAAGATTGGGTTGTAGTTCTTGTTAGTGTGAATAAATATCAAAACAATAAAGCTGGTTTGACAAATTTTGAAGCTTTATACTGAGTGATATTCAATTTAGAAGTTTGCACAAGTTTCTGTACAAATTATAAGTGAATTTGACTATTTTTATGTGCGTAGAGAATACACAGGTGATTTGACCATGTAAATGAAGTCTAATGACCCTGAGAGTTTTACTGGAGTTCAAGGATATTCATCTGAAAGTTCTGGAGAAATTTGGAAATTTTCCAAAGAGCAGAACTATAGGAATCATTTCTATAAGCATTTTGCTTATTTGAATTATGGAGAAATTTCTATTAACTTTCATACAATTCCAAGCACACCAATGGAAATTATTCGTCATGCTGGTTCTATCAAAATTTATTTGGGAATTTTTGAACAATACTGCTAGGAGATATGGATTTTTGAAGTGGGAACTAAATCTGTAATTTAAATTTCAATTGGAAAAGGTTTGAATAATGGCTGGGCCCACATGATTTAAATTGGGCCAATCAGAATTAAGCAACACCGGGCCACAGGGCCCATGGATGCAGCCACACAAGATCCTTGTCCGCACCAGATCAGGGCGCGCATTGGTTAGACTGACGACCGGGGCCCACCCCAAGTCGTCTTCAACCTCGCGCTGGCGGCGCCCGACGGCGGCCCCGCGCCGCAGATTGCTCCAGGGCATGGAGGCATTCCCCTCTCACCGCCCCTACCTAAATCAGGCGAGGAACTCGATGGTGATCCTCCCGACGGTGATGGATGGCCGGAAAAGCTCACGCGACGGTGGCGGCAGCGATTAGGGTATCGGTCAACACAAAATCGCCTTGGCATGGGCTAAAACCACTCGGAAATTGATCGGAGAGCATCCTGGGATCACGAGGATGACCAAAATGAACTCCTATCGAGGTGGCAATGGCTGCATATACATGTTCGACGGCGACCCGCAGCTTTTCAACCGGCAGCCGTAAGAACTTTGATTCCTATGCGTATGGTCGATAACTTTTAAGTGTTTTTGGCTATGGTGTGCGAGAGAATGTTTAGAAGCTACTGGCTAAGCAATTTGAATAATTATTGCACATGTGAACCGAACTTGGGTGAAGATCCAAGGCGGGCAAAAGAACTAAGCATCGTTTCTTTGAGGAAAACCCGAGCTACAAGCCATGACAAAAACTGAAACTTTGCGAGCATGAACTAGGCGTGATTGCGAACCTTTTTCCTTAAAGGACCGAAGCACGAAGACGCATGTATCGCCAAGGCATTGAGGGAGCAGAGGCGGCAGAACAGGGGAGTTCACCGGCGGTCCGCGGAACTTCAAAATATGGGCAGCACACTGAGCAAAACGATAGACCAAACGGTGGAGATGATAAAGAAACGAGTTGGGTTACTTTTCACTTCTTGGAGCATGGCTCAACTTTTGGCCGGCAAGCTCGAACGACGGCGAGGTGGTGCAAGGCGGGCGGGAGGACGAAGAACGGGGAAGAAATGGTGACCAGAGGCAATGGAATGAAGAAAAGGGCACCCAGCTCGGTTTATAAAGGCAAGGGCAGCTGTGGACAGGCTGTGGAGGAGAGGTGGCACATGCAGAAGGAGTGGTGTCGCCATGGGAGAAGCAGAGAAGTGAAATACGTTCAGCTTAGCTCCATGTCTGTATGACAAGTGAGTCCCATAGCCCCTCCACTCAAACCTTCTCTGTACAAAGAAATATCCCACCAACTTGTGTCCAAAATTCATGAAACTTTGTAGATAGGCTCAAACAAATATGTAGTATCTGATTCTGAAATTGGATTTCAAGTTTGGACATGTTTCATGTGAAATTCAAATTCAAATTTGAATTTGAATGGAATTCAATGTACCCATTGAATTAAATACAATTAGTGCTCCAAATATTATGAAAATTTGCAGAGGTGCTAATTGGAATATTTGAAATTAAGTGTTGAGCTCGGATTTTTATCTTGGAAAAGTTTGAACATGAGATAAATTTGAATTTTTGAATTCTCTCAATTGAGGTCTAAATTGGTTTTAATTTTCAGATTCTAGTTAAATTTCTTTTTCCCCTCTAAATTTCAACATCTCCCATCTGAACTTTGCCTTTGTAATTTAGGGCTTTTACAATCATATCATAACTAATTAGACTATCGTGGGGGTTGGTAGTATTTATGATGATATATTAAGTGTGATATGGCAAAATCATAAAGACTACTCCTACACAATACATGGAATCCACAATCAAACAAGAAACGCTTCATCCAAGTATATGAATAAAATAAGACTAAAGATAATATCTTTATTATGCATAAAGTCACAAATATAAGAAAAGATACATGAGCCATTCCTTTCCAAATTTGCACTTGGGCCTAGAGGCTCCTCTCTACAGCCTAACCTCCACTAAGGAACTAGGAGAACTTGTGTATACAATAGAATGGTGCTCAAGTGGTGTGTGTTGATGTGCGGGGTGAGGGGTCCTATTTATATCTTGGAGAAGGGTCGGTTCCCGCCACCAAAAGCGTGTGAATCAGTCTTCATCATGACAAGGACACCACAGGGAGTTGACACGTGGATGTTGACCGAGTTTTGTGCCAGGAAGTGTTCGGGCGAATCCCCTAGTCCGCCGAACAGAAATGTTGACCATTTTTTGTGTGCTTCTTGAATGTAGCCTAGATGGGGGGGGGGGGTGAATAGGTTTTTTGAAATTTCGTCCGATCCCGAAACACTTAACAAACTTGATCAAATACAGAGAAATCGGACTAGTCCGGTATGGTGTGGACTAGTCTGGTGTGTGCGGACTAGAGTGATTAAGTTTGATCGAAGAATTCACATAAAGTACTCTATGCAACGAAAAGTAAGTTGTAAATTGGATGTATCACGACAATGAAACTATGTATGACACAAATTAACTTTGATTTCAATGTTTTAACATAAGTTATCCAAGATTGAGTAAACCCTAGAATGAGATGAACAATAAGAACAAAAATGCACAAGACGCGATTTTATCCCGTTGTTCGATTCCCACGAAGGAAACCTACATCCACGTTGAGGAGTCCACGGAGGATCGAGTCTTCACCAACCCTACTCTCGTCGAATCGTAACAGAGGCTGATTCTCTTCCAGTAATAACAAAGGGGCAAATAACCGAATTCAAGGGGCCTTCTCACAAGTTGAGGGCTCCCCAAGATTTTTAAAGATGAACATCACTAAACACAATCAAAATATATGCAGTAAACAATAATAGTGTGTGAGAGAATTAAACCCAAGAGCTCAAGACGTGTGAAATAAGTCTCTCCTTTTGATCAATGCTAATCCTCAAAGATTTGATCTTCTTTTGGTTAGAATGTGTGGAGAGATGTGCTTTTGGGGCTCTTGGGAGGTGTGGCAGCGCAGGGAATCAAGAAACTTGGTTGTAGGGCCGTACAACTATATTTATACTAGGGTTTCCAAAAGTTACCGTTAGGGTTTACGATGTCTGTACTAGTCCGTGGTGGACTCCGGACTAGTCTGGTGTGCGGCGTGTGGGATACCCTAAGTGTTCTGATATATTAGACTTGTCCGACAAAGGGCGGAAAAGTCCGATTTGGGCTCTGGAAGTGTTCGGACTAGTCCGGCACATATCGGACTAGTCCGTTTTGGTGAACCTCATGTAGAATTTAGGAGAAGTCTACAGTGGGAGGACTTGTCCGATTTTAGTCAGAGAGTTTTTGGACTAGTACGTGGTGATATCGGACTTGTCTGGTTTTGTGTAAAGTGTGAGGTTTCGAGGACAAGTCTGCACAGGGGCGGACTTGTCTGCTTTTAATCAGAAACATATCGGACTAGTCCATAGTGATATCAGACTTGTCCGTTTTTGTACAGATGTGAAGTGCTCAGGACTAGTCCGCACTATGGGGGACTAGTTTGATCTTCGTCAGAGAGGTATCGGACTAGTCCGATGAATATCAAACTAGTCCGAACTTGTGAAATTTTGTGTAGTGAGGATGATTTCTTTTGCTCTAGCCTTGGGTTGTGTTTCTCCAACACACTCCATACACAACAAAGTATTCTATTCAGCTCTTGAGCTCTTTTCCATATGGATTCCTCATTCCCCTTTCTTTTTGCGCTTTCTTCATAATTTCATTAAAACCTGCGCTCATCTCAATAATTTTGTTAGGATCTCATTTGTTTGTCATAAATAAACCAAAACCCACAAGGGATGCCTAGATGCACTTTCAATCTCCCCGTTTTTGCTGATTGATGACAACCAATTGAGATTTATACAAATATGATAAAAATCCATATTTTCATAAAGTGTGCACATATGAGCTTGGAATAAATTAAGAATGAAATCATAAGACATATGTGCACTCTTTATGGCGGGATGCAAAACTATATGTGTGCAAACAATAATTGTGATGAGAATGACGTAAATGACATAATTATATCAACATCAAGCATGTATGTCAATTTCAGAGCATAAACATAGATCATATCAAAGCATCATCACAAACTTCATAAAAATGACTAGAAACATAATGAGAGTTTTACAGCACCAAAAGCAGTCTTACAGTACCAAAAGCATAACAAAGAGCAAAAGATACAAATATGCTCTCGTCTCTCATCTACTGCTACAACCTAATGACTCCCCCTCGATCTCTCCCCCTTTGGCATCAAGGCACCAAAAAGAAGGAGATGACAGATTTACTAGACATCATTGACTTACTCCTTGCTATCCGTCCTTTAATTGTCTTCATCATTGGCAACCTGAGGAGGATGAGGATGAGAACCACTCGTCAAGCCCCCAATGCCAGAATAGGCAAGCTCAGAAGGAGATAAAGGTGGAAGCTTGGAGAAGTCAGAAGGAGAGTCCTCGAAGATAACTTGAGGTCCAATAGCCTCAATCTCCAGCTTCTTGCATATGGCTTTGACATTTTGCTTTATGTACCTCATGTCCTCTTTCCTTGCCTTGTTCAACTTGTGGACTTTCAACTCAGTTTTGCGCCAAGAACCGAACATAGCAGTTAGGTACTTCATAATACCACTAGGAGACCCTTTGTGAGGAGGGGCCCTAGTGTTAGAGGCAGACCTTGCATCTCCTTGAGCTATCCTCGAAGCCTCTTCACTTGACACAGGAGATGGAGCAGTGGGAAAGACAGCTTCAGGTGGCTTCTCAGGTCTCAAGGCTATGTGCTCAACATCATTCACAAAATAGATTCCTGTGACCTTCTCTATCATGAACATGATATAAGGCGCATAGCCACAGGAATGGTTAGGGGTGCAGGAAATGTTCACCATGTCATTCCAGATGTAGTCGAAGATGTCAAATTTCCTGCTCTTGCTGCTCACCTTCATCAATGTCCTCAGTAGCCTTGGACACTCCCTGCATCTCCGTCCTTCGGAGCAATTGTCTTCCTAAGCACCCTGTTGAGAACCATGAAGAAGGGCTTCATGTTCTTGGTTGATGGAGGGTTCTACTTGAGATGAGAATCATAGAAAAAGTCCATCTTGTCCTTCTCTAAAATCCCAATGTTGTGAATAATCACTTCATTGCTGCCAGTGTCGCTAAGGTGCAGCAGCCTAGAAAACTCATCATATGTCACAGTGTACTTGGATCCATGAGTCATCCAAGTCACTTGCTCTTCTTCATCACTGGCAAAGAAGCACGTCGCAAAGAATTGAGTGAGGACCTCATCATTCCAGTTATATCTGAAAGCAAACAAGTCCTTGAGGCCATGCCACTCTGCAACCTGTACCACTTCATCAAAAGCACCATGGCTTTTTCTTTCAAAATGTCTCCAGTCAATCCGTTGGCTGCGGAATACTGGAGTCTTCATCTGTAGGTACACGGAACTGTAGTAGTCCGCGTGGAAGTTGCTCCAAAACCTTGGATTAACTGGCTTCTTAGAACTGCCATAAGCATCCACTTTCCTTAGCTTCCAAGCCAAATCACTCCCTTGCAATTGAATTTTTCTTCCGAGGGGTCTCTATTCCCCTGCCTTGGAGCTATCATTTTGAGTGGGCCAATTGTGAGACCTATGTGTGCTGAATACATTGGCTTTGACAATAAAAGTTTTGAATGCTGCCATAACATTTATTTAGCTAGGTCCGACTTTCTTTGTCTAGATCCAAAATGTTTTTGGGTAGCTCTGGTGAGCTCTGTCTTTAGCTCCAGCATGTCTTTGATAGCTCCGGCATGTCTTTGTTAAGCTCTGATATGTTCTGCTAGGTCCGACTTATGTTGGTTAGCTCCGACATGTTTTTCTAGCTCCGACTTTTGGGATGACTAGTTCCGACTAGTTTTGGTTAGCTCCAGCGCTATGTCCGACTAGATTTTTTAAGCTCCGGCGCTAGGTTGTACTAGCTTTGGTAAGCTCCGGCGCTAGGTTGTACTAGCTTTGGTAAGCTCTAGCTCAAGCTTCGGTTAGCTTTGGCAAGGTCCGGTGCTTGATCGCAATGTTTCGGCTTTTAATGTGAAATGTTTTGAACTTGCTTTATATTCTTAGAAAGATTGCTTAGTATTCATTTTCTAAGTTTTTGGTGCGTTGAGGTTGATATGGCTGATATCGTTTTGATATGCTTTGCAACATGCTTAGGTGAGGTGCTCACGTAAGGTGTTGTGTTCGGAACTGACCTGAGTCAAGTTGCGGATTTGGGCTCGTATGGATTGGTTTTTTATTCATGTGAAGGTGTTGCTTGAGTTCAAGACATGGCTGGTGATGGGTCCATTGAACTAGTCTTAGGGAGAAGAAGAGGTTCAACAACCAAGTTCAGGAGGAATTGTGGTTGAGTTGATCGGGAGGTTGCGCAGCATGTTTGAATCAAGAACAATGCATATGAAGGTATCGTGGATGTCATTGGAAGATGTTTGCACTTGTGCAAGGAGTGCATGGATGTGGCTACATGGTTCTGATGCGTGATGAAGAGTTGTGGAGGTAAAGAATTGGTCAGAAAGGTCCAACCGACTAAGTTATGGACTCAGGCTGCGGCTGAGTCGGGTTTGACTCAAATATGAAAAGATTTGAGTTGGTTATGTTAGGATTTCTAGTGGGACACGAATTTGAGTTGTTTTAGGAATGTGGGATATGTTCCTAAGGTGTTTGGAAGTCTTAAGATTGCTTCTATCTGCGTATAGAAGAGTCCTAAGCAGTTATGGAAAGTTTCGATTCATGATTTGAGTAGGATTAGAGTCCTAGTTGAGATTGGGTTGGCCTAAGGGCTGGTTATATAAGCGAGGGAGGCCAAAGCTCATGGTGCACGACTTTGGGGCTGTTCCTTTTGTGTTCTACTGAATAAAATTCGTAGTTTGAAGAAACTTTTGTACCTTGTTCGTCCGACTTGTTCCAGACAAGTTTTACTTGTCGAGTTTCTGGACAGCACTACCTTTCGTCCGTGGTTTTATCATAAATCGAGTTTTACAGATCCAATTGATGTGATTCTTTTTTGGTTGTCTTCACAACTTGATTATCTATCATCTTTCAAAATTTTACTGTCATTGGATTTGTGGTTTCTGATCTACACGAGTTTCTTTGCAGTGTTCCAGAACTGTTTTTCTCGGGTAGGACAGATTGACCTTTGTTCGATCTTTCGATCATAACTTGAGTTTCTCTCGATGGATATGAGTGATTCTTCTTGTGTTTTCTTCTTGACTTGATTCTCTCTGATATATATCACTTTTTTCATGGTGGAACACGTTTAGATTAGTTTCACACACGATTTCTCTAACAGATCATTTTTCTACCGAAGGGGTTGGGATTTAATTGTTTCCGTTGCATTAGATTTTTGAATCTACCATTCACCCCTCCTCTGGTAGCTTTTCATGTGCTCTTCGATCCTACACAAATCGGGCCAGAGGCAATCCCTTTTCCTTTCCCTTTCGATTGGCGATGAGCCACTGACCTAGAACCAACCAAATCTTGAGCTTTCAAAGTTGGCTTCTTGGACGCAACGTGCCGCCGCATCCTAGGTGGAGTGGGCGAAGGCTCGGCAACACGCTCTTGCCTTTTGTTAGCACGAGACTCCGAGACTCGCGGCAACACATCTTGATCTATCTCGTATTCAAAGTCGGAGATGTTTTCATTCAACATTGTCCTGACAAGGAGGTTATACATGACATAGATAAGGATTGATGGCAAGGGAATGCATTGAGTAGAAGGAAATTAAGGTTGTGTCCAGTCAGAAATCGAACTTGTCCGGTGCTCAAGTGTGGACTAGTCAGGAGTACCGGACTTGTCCGCACTGAGAACAGACTAGTCCAATATTCGGCTGTTTGAACCCTAACTATAAAAGCAATGGTGTTTCTCAATGCAAAAGTGACTCAATGTAGTTGTAATACAACAGGGAATCATGGATTAATAGGAGGAACTAAGCTGTTTGATCAAAAACAAGAGAAATCCAAGGTTCTAGGGTTTGGAGAAAAACTTTACCAAATCCTTCGATACACGGAGCTGGAGGAGTTTTTGATGCGGACAAGTTCGGGGTCCTCAATCCCCTTGCAATGAAGATCGTTTTCCACGGACGAGGAGATTTGGTGGAGAACACACCAATTCACCTTGGGGGCACTTGGGTGAGGAGAGAGAACGTGAGGTATGTTGTGGGGATGAAGGAGATTAGGTTTTGGCGACACTAGGGTTATGAAGTCGAAAAATCGGACTAGTCCGTGGTTGACCGGACTAGTCCGAACTACGTGAACTCTGCGGACTAGTCTGCATTGTGCGGACTAGTCCGGGTAACCACGGACTAGTCCGTGGTCACCAGAATAGAACCAGTTAGACCATTCGTATATATTTGAAGGTGCTTATTAAGAAAATAGGGGGAAAAACACACAAATAATCTTGATGAACATGATCAGTAAACATACAACAATCTTCCCATGACCATAATTCACCCATATCAAGTAATTAACATAGTTTTACGTAGAAAATAGAGAGAGATGATTTTCATAACACAATCAATTTGATTTTGAAGATGGCATACAGGTATTTAAGTTTTCAAGCCATGTTGCGAGCATCAAGGATATTTAGTTCATTTCGGAGCTCACAAAAAAGTTTCTCATCAAGTGGCTTGGTAAAGATATTGGCTAGTTGTTTTTCGGTATTGACATGGGAAATGGTTATGTCATCTTTCATTGAATGATCTCTCAAAAAGTGATGCCGAATGTCTATGTGTTTGATCCTAGAGTGCTCAACGGGATTATGGGCAATTTTAATGGCACTCCCATTGTCACAAATGAGTGGAATACGGCTCATATTGTAACCGTAATCCCTTAGAGTTTGTCTCATCCAAATGAGTTGTGCACAATAACTCCGACTGTAACATACACCGCTTCGGCCGTGGATAAGGCAAGGGAGTTTTGATTCTTCGAGGACCAAGATACTAGGGATCTACCTAGGAATTGGTAAGTATCGGAGGTACTTTTTCTATCTACTTTGCATCTGACATAATCTTAATCGAAGTATCCAATGAGATTGAACTTTGAAACTTTAGGATACTAAAGGCCTAGGTTAGGTGTATGAACTAAGTATCGCAAGATCATCTTTACGGCTGACAAATGACATTCCTTAGGATTGGCTTGAAATCTTGCACACAAACATACACTCAACATAATATCAGTGCTAGATGCACATAAATAAAGTAGGGAGCCAATCATGGAGCGATATACCTTTTGATCCACGTTTGGTCCGTCTTCATTAAGATTCAAGTGTCCATTTGTCGCCATGGGAGACTTTATAGGATTTTCTTTGTCCATTACAAACTTCATAAGTATGTCTTGAGTGTACTTTGTTTGGCTTATGAACGTCCCTTCCTTTTGTTGCCTCACTTGGAATCCCAAGAAATATTTCAATTCTCCCATCATGGACATCTCAAATCTATCTGTCATGATCTTACTAAATTCCTGACAAAAATATTTGTTAGTTGAACAAAATATAATATCGTCAACATAAATTTGACAGATAAATAGATCATTATCAAAATTCTTAGTAAACAATGTGTAATCAGCTTTACCAATCTTAAATCCATTTTCAATCAGAAAATCTCTAAGACACTCATACCAAGCTTTAGGAGCTTGTTTGAGGCCATAGAGAGCCTTACACAATTTGAACACATGGTCAGGGAACTCTTGATCTTCGAACCCAGGGAGTTGCTCCACGTACACCACCTCCTTGATCGGTCTGTTGAGGAAGGCGCTTTTCACATCCATTTGATAGAGCTTGAAATCATGGTGAGTTGCATATGCAAGTTATATTCGAATTGATTCAAGCCTAGCTACGGGAGCAAAAGTCTCATTGAAATCCAAACCTTCGAATTGTCAATACCCTTTGGCCACAAGTCGCACCTTGTTCCTCGTCACTACCCCGTGTTCGTCTTGCTTGTTGCGGAAGACCCATTTAGTGCCGACGACGTTGAACCTGGGTCTTTGAACAAGTTCCCACACCTCGTTCCTTTTGAAGCTGTTCAATTCTTCTTGCATCGCCAGCACCCAATCTGGATCCTTTAATGCATCTTCATCCCTGTTTGGTTCCAAAGAGGATACAAACGAGTAATGTTCATAAAAATTAGCTATACGAGATCGAGTTGTTACTCCCTTTTGGATGTCATCTATTATATTGTCGACGGTGTGATCTCTTTGGATGCATTGATGCACTCTTGGGTGTGGTACTTGTGGTCTTGAGTCTTCATTATCATCATCTTCTTCTCCCCCTGGATAGTTGCCTTCATTGATGTGTTGATCATCTTGGTCTCCTTGAGCTTGATCTTGTGTGGAAGCTCCCCCTTGATCATTCTCCTCCACTTGTGGTTCACCTTCTTCATTCGCATTTGGAGGTGGTGCTTGTAGTCGAACATTGCCCAATGCCATTCTTCTCAACACTTGACATGGAGCTTCTTCTCTATGTAGCACACATTGATCAACTTGCACTCCTTGAGTGCCGTTAGTTTCATCGAACACCACGTCACGTGCTACTTCAACAAGTCTGGAAGCCTTGTTGAAGACATGATAGGCGTAGGAGTTCGAATCATAGCCAAGTAAGAAACCTTCACCGGACTTCGAAGCAAACTTTGAAGTCCTAGGCTTCTTGTTCAAAATATAACATTTAGAACCAAAAACTCGAAAGTATGAAATATTCTGCTTGTTACCCGTGAGTAGTTCATACGATGTTTTCTTGAGTAGGGGATGAAGATAGAGTCGGTTTATGGCATGACACGCGGCGTTGATCGCTTCATCCCAAAACCGATCCGAAGTCTTGTATTCATTGAGCATTGTCCTCGCCATCTCAACGAGTGTTCGATTCTTTCTTTCAGCTATCCCGTTTTGTTGAGGAGAATAAGGTGCTGAAAACTCGTGCTTTATCCCTTCTTCGTCTAGATACTCCTCAACTTGGGTATTATTGAACTCTGTTCCGCTATCACTTTGTATGTTCTTGATCATCAATAAAAATTCATTTTGAGCTTGCTTGAAAAACTTCTTGAGGGTTCCTTGAGTTTCTGTCTTATCATGCAAAAAAGAAAGCCCACGTGAAGCACGAAAAATCATCAACAATTTCTAAACCGTATTTGTTACCGCCGATGCTTATGTAAGCAATTGGACCAAATAGGTTCATGTGAAGGAGCTCGTGCGGTCTCGTTGTTGTCATGACATTCTTCGCTAGATGGGGTGCTCCTACTTGCTTTCCGGCCTAGCACGCGCTACAAGGGCTGTCTTTCTCAAAAACAACATTCTTCAAACCTCGGATGTGATCGCCCTTAAGGAATTTTTGAAGATTCCTCATACCAACATGCATACTTGACCTTCTCCTTATCAAATATGTCACTTCGGGAAGGATGCTTGTCCTCTGTCAATTTTGACTTCTCCTTCAAGTTATTGTCAATTTTAGCACATACACAAGCAATAGTAGTTTCAAATTTTATATGCTAAGAAGGAGAGCTTGAAGAGGATGAAGAACCACTTGACTTGAGTGAATCAACTTCTACCTCAAGGATCTTGTTAACTTTGGTTAAGTTAGCAAGTTCATCCTTGATATCCATGTTTGAGTCTTCTAGCTTCAAACAAGCTTCCTTGCTTGAAGCTAACTCAAGTTCGACTGAGTTGCTTCGCTCCTTTTGAAGCTGTCGGAGCTTTTTGATCTTAAGATATTCTTCCTTTTGGAGGATGATCATATCTTCTTGACGATCAACTAGCTCCTCCTTATCAGCAAGCTTATCCATTAAAAATTTCATTTTAGCCACAATTTTCTTATCTAAACCGACAAACATATCTTCATCATCACTAGAGTTATCACTATCACTATTAAAAGAATTTGAGGAGGAAGATTTAGTTGTTACCTTCCTTTTACCTTCCTTGGCCATTAGACACGTATGATCGGTGTCTTTCCTTGCGCCGATGGTTGGGAAGAGGGTGAATTTCTTGGTAGGCTTCATGACGGCTAAGGTAGCCATCTCCTCTTCTTCTTTGGATGAGAACTCATAATTAGAGTCCCACTCTTTCCCCAAAGTACTTAACCATATTGCTTCTTTTTATTGAAAGTTTTCTTAGGTTGGGTCTTGTTGCCCTTGGTCTTCCTCCTACTTTCTTCATGAGGACAAGCAACTATGAAATGGTCGTATTCTCCACAGTTATAGCAAGCGTGCCTCATTTTTGGTCTTGGCTTGTCCCTTTGTCTTCATTATTTGGTCTACCACCTTGTCTTCTTCTCATTATTTCTTGAATTTCTTCATGAATAGGATCATATCTTCTTCATCTATATCACTTCTCTCATCGTCGCATTCATCTTCCTCTTGAGCTTCTCGAGCTTGTTTTGATATAGGTTTACAAGTGGACTTCAAAGCAACTCATTTCTTCATTGGCGAGGTAAGGTCAACAATCTCTTTGATGTGCTTTGCTTGTTTCTCCATCATCTCAAAATTGATAATCTTCCCAAGAAGTTCGTCTGGGGTCATTTTTCGTTACCCAAGACTTTCTCTAATCATCGAGCACAGGGTTACATTGCGATACATGAAAGCTCTAAGAATTATCTTCAAGACCTCGTGATCATTCCACTTCTTTCTTCCATATGCTCGAACTTTGTTGATGAGATTCTTTAATCGATTGCACATATCTTGCGGAGACTCATCTTTTTCTATAGCGAATCTTCTGATGAGGACATCACTTCTATGGATACAAACAACACTCCATTGAATATACAAGATGCAATCAATAGAGTTCATACACAACAATTAATTTCAGAGGTGAACTCGTTCTTATATATTTCCTTATATGTTTTTGAGCATAGATTGCTACTTAATGATTTAATTGTGATTAGGATACATGGAGAGGTTCAAGGAGTACTTGGAGGGAGTATTAGGGACGTGGAAGACCAGAGAATTCGTTCAAAGAAGATGGAAACCGAACCAAACTCCAAATCGTATCCAACTCGGAGTCCAGGAGCAGTACGCACTAAAACGGACGTCCAGGACGCATACGAACTCCGTTTTGGACGTTCTACATATGCACGGAAAGGGGAGAGGATAACCTTTCCAATGGGGCTGGTTCCAGTTCAAAATACCTTCGGAGTCGACGGGAATCGTCGAAACAAAATCAAGTACAGAATCTGTCAAGGTGCTGCACCACCGTATTGGGCCATTGGGCCTTTTATCAAGTCTAAGTCCATTATTTTCGTGTCTTAGGTTTAGGTCACGACCCTAACACCCCCTTTGACGTCCTCCCACCTATATATACTCCATCCTAGCCGCCATAGACAATTGGGGGTTTTGCTTAGATCAATAATATCGCCGTTCTCCGGTTTGTGAGACCCCAACTTCGCGATTTCAGATCGTGTCTACCTTGTTCTTGCTTGTGTTCTTGGTTTCACTTGTAGGGATTAGACTTCTTGGCGAGGTCAATCGTGTGAAGCATGGTTGATAACCAACGGAGCGGTGGTGTAGTAATTGTAGGGGCTCTTTGTGTTCTACTCGAGAGCCTCGGATCATCAACGTCGAGATCTCCATCAATCGACTTATCCATTACCTATCGGAAGATCGGGACTCACTCATCTTTTCCTATCAATTGGTATCAGATTTCCAGGTTTCCCATTAGGTAATTCATCTATCCATTACATTAGTTTTGTTTTTCATACCTAGAGTCCACAAAAAAGCCACAAAAAACTTGCAGTTTAGTAGATCTGTTCATTACTTTGTCCAAACCACATTGAGCCTTTGAAACTTTGTTATTCAGTTTGGTTTTGTTGAGTTTGTGTCCGTGGTTGAGTCATATTTATGGTTTAGAAAGTGTTTTTGGTCTTAGTTTGAGTTTTGCATTGTGTGATTCATCCTTTTGAATCACGTCATCACGTCCAGATTAGATTCGCCTCTGTCTAGTTCGGTATTTTCATCATATCTCGCTCATACGAACTCAGATTTTAGAGTTCATATACTTTATGGAAAGCTTAAGAAGTTTTCTATAACTTTCTTATTCATAATTCTCGCATAAAATGTAGTTATCGATGTAGAAATTGCGTTAGATCTGAATCTGTTATTGACCTAAAAATTCTGAACAGTCTGTATTTCGGGGGCAGTATCTCCTATTGTTCTTTTCCAAAATAGGTCTTCCATATATTGAAACTAAAGAGTAGAGATATATCTACAATCTTGCTGTTCTAAGTTTTCCAATTTAGAGTCTATAAGTGTGCCTATTTGTCCTTGGAAGATTGAGCAGAAAATCTGCGACAGACACACGAGATATCTTGGATTGATTTTCATTGTGTTCTTCCCATGCAGCACATTCTGAAAAAAAAAGGAAGAAAAAAGAAAAAGGAAAGTGCAAAACAAGAAAAAAAAGCCGCACAAAAAAAGAGGAAAAAAACAACAAAAAAACAAAAGTGCTTGCATTCTTTGTGTCATCTAGTTTTGTCTCATGTCTTGCTAGCTTGAACTACTAGGAACACATTTAGGCCAGCAACTTTGACAAATACTTTGGACACTTACTCAACTTTACTATCTGATTTCATTGTTGATAATCCTTGCTACAAATAAAGTGCCATCCAAGCTACACCTTACTCTTGAGCAGAATCGATACACCTTTGCAATCATCCCACGCTTCATTGGTTTCTTCATACCGGCCACCGTTTGCCACCTGCAGTGTCGGTAAGAACACTTGTAAGAGCGTGGTAAGACACTTGAGAGTGTGTGATTCCAATTCCACTTTTCCATTATCCTTTGTAGTTGATAGGGATAACATATTTTTTGTGTTGTCTTCTGTTTGCTACTAACAATGTCAGGTAAAAGCAAGAATCATGCATTATATGCTGAGATGATGGACATGATGAAGACGGCGATGGAGTTGCTCACTAAAAATCAAATATCAACCAAGGATTCACATGACGTTCAGACCACCTTTACAACTCCTTCAACAATAATTAATTACATTCTCCCATCTTTTCCTTCTTTTGATGGTCTTGGTTATGATGAATATATTGCTTGGGAAATAGAGTTGGATAAAATTTTTGGAAAATGTCATATGTGTGAGAGGAGGAAGATTAGAAATATTGCAAGTGCATTAGTAGGTTGTGCATTAACTTGGTGGAACAATTTAAATGATTTAGAAAAACCTCGAACATGGAAAGATACGAAAATTCTTATGCGAGAAACATTTACTAGTGTATCTAGTTGCAAAGATGAAATACATGAGCTTGAGAAGAATTTTCTTGTTGTACCTCCTCCTATGCCTAACCTTTTGCAGGAACAAGAATCAATAATTGTAGAAAATCCAAAAGCGAATGAGGTGTTCAATAACTCCTGTGAAAATTCAGATCTATCAATTCATATTTCACCCACGATTACTGCTGAAAATGAGAATAAAGGTAACGAATATCACAACACACTTGTTGAAGGTGAGAAGTTTTTGGATGTTCTAAATTTTTTCACCAATCATGCTATTGTCGAGGAGCGACTAGTGGAATCTTTTATTGATACACCATTGCCACATGTTGATTTTCCTGCTGATCCTTCTATTAAAAATGAGTTGTGTGCTAATAATTATATTGTACCTATGCTAGAACAACTGAATGAATTTGATACTTTATCACCCACATGTGCTGAAATTAAGAATTTGATTCCAATTACTTGTGAAAGGGATGAGCTGAAATTGTTATCTTCTCTAAATAATTCGGGCTATATTGAATTTGACACTCTTTGTGATCTAGATATCGTAGAGAAGATAATATTTTCTCAATCTGAATTACCTTTGTTAAGTAGAAATATTTTTCATGCTATAGGAAAATATGAAAATAGTGGTATGTTTATGGTGCATAAAGTTTACATATGTTCAAATGTGCAAGCTCCTTTTGTGCTGCAACAACATGGTGAAATGAATGGATGCACTAACACTAATAATGTATTGTCAAGTTTTTCTAGTATTTTTTCCTTGCAGCAGGGACAACAAAAGCATTATTCACTGTGGTTGTGCATTATGGACAGCACTTACTCTACCTCCAATGCAAGCCTCTTTGCTGGACATACGAGCAAGCCGAGGACGTCTTGTCATAAAGAAGGGGAGAATGATGAACTTGAGTCGAGGACGACTCCAATTCAAGAAGGGGAGGATGATGAGGACATCACTTCTATGGATACAAACAACACTCCATTGAACATACATGATGCAATCAATAGAGTTCATACACAACAATTAATTTCAGAGGTGAACTCGTTCTTATATATTTCCTTATATGTTTTTGAGCATAGATTGCTACTTAATGATTTAATTGTGATTATGATCCATGGAGAGGTTCAAGGAGTACTTGGAGGGAGTATTAGGTACGTGGAAGACCAGAGAATTCGTTCAAAGAAGATGGAAACCGAACCAAACTCCAAATCGTATCCAACTCGGAGTCCATGAGCAGTACGCACTAAAATGGATGTCCAGGACGCATACGAACTTCGTTTTGGACGTTCTACATATGCACAGAAAGGGGAGAGGATAACGTTTCCAATGGCACCGGTTCCATGTCAAAATACCTTCGGAGTCGACGGGAATTGTCGAAACGAAATCAAGTACAGAATCTGTCAGGGTGCTGCACCACCGTATTGGGCCATTGGGCTTTGTATCAAGTCTAAGTCCATTATTTTCGTGTCTTAGGGTTAGGTCACGACCCTAACACCCCCTTTGACGTCCTCCCACCTATATATACTCCATGCTAGCGGCCATAGACAATTGGGGGTTTTTCTTAGATCAATAATATCGCCGTTCTCCGGTTTGTGAGACCCCAACTTCGCGATTTCAGATCGTGTCTACCTTGTTCTTGCTTGTGTTCTCGGTTGCACTTGCAGGGATTAGCCTTCTTGGTGAGGTCAATCGTGTGAAGCACGGTTGATAACCAAGGGAGCGGTGGTGTAGTGATTGCAGGGGCTCTTCGTGTTCTACTCGAGAGCCTCGGATCATCAACGTCGAGATCTCCATCAATCGACTTATCCATTACCTATCGGGAGATCGGGACTCACTCATCTTTTCCTATCATCTTCCCAATTTGCCATCAATCATTTAAATCTTAGCTTCTCGCACATGACGATCACCTTCATGTGCAGTTTGTAAAGTGTCCCATATCTCCTTAGCAATTTTGAGTCCATCCACCTTGGTGAACTCGTCTTGGCCCAGTGACGATGTTATGACAGCTGCAACTTGAGTGTTCTGATGAATAGCTTGTCCCTGACTTGGTGTGAGCTCTTCATCGTCATCCGGGATATCTATCCATGTACACACTATATGCCACAAGGTGGGGTTAAGTGATATGAGATGCATTTTCATATTTTGCCTCCACATTGAATAATCATTGCCATCAAAGTATGGGGCTTTTCCTATAGGAGTTGATAAGTAATGCTTATTATTGGAATTTAGACAATCATAGTTAAAAGGATATGGGGACTAGTCGGTGTGACTACTCCCCTTCTCCTTTTCATTGTCGATCTTCTTCTTCCATTTTGGGCAGAGTGCTTTCTTCCGTAGGAGTGCCTTGAGTTCAAGCATCTCCTTATCATCATCCTCACAGTCTTGGATGGCATCGAGGAGCTTCTCTAGCTTCTGAGTCTTTTCATCGTCACCCTTCTCTTGGTTGAAGTTCTTGTGTACATCCTTGACATCTGTCATCTTCTGTTCGAGCAGTGAGTCTCTTTTCAAGAATCAAACTCTGATACCAATTGAATGTAGACTTGGGGGGGGGGGGGTGAATAGGCTTTTTAAAATTTCGTCGGATCCTGAAACACTTAACAAACATGATCAAATACAGAGAAATCAGACTAGTCCAGTATGGTGCGGACTAGGCCGGTGTGTGCGGACTAGAATGATCAAGTTTGATCGAAGAATTACCATCAAGTACTATATGCAGTGGAAAGTAAGTTGTAAATTGGATGTATCACAACAATGAAACTATGTTTGACACAAATTAACTTTGATTTTAATGTTTTAACGTAAGTTATCCAAGATTGAGTAAACCCTAGAATGAGATGAACAATAAGAACAAAAGTGCACAAGAAACGATTTCATCACGTGGTTCGATTCCCACGAAGGAAACCTACATCCACGTTGAGGAGTCCACGGAGGACCGGGTCTTCACCAACCCTAACCTCGTCAAATTGCCACGGAGGCCGATTCTCTTCCACAAATCACAAAGGGGCAAATAACCGAATTCAAGGAGCCTTCTCACAAGTTGAGGCCTCCCCAAGATTTATAAAGATGAACACCACCAAACAAACTCGAAATATATGAAGTAAACAACAAGAGTGTGCAAGAGAATCAAACCCAAGAGCTCAAGACATGTGAAACAAGTGTCTCCTTTTGATCAATGCTAATCCTCAAAGGTTTGATCTTCTTTTGGTTATAATGTGTCGAGAGATGTGTTTTTAGGGCTCTTGGGAGGTGTGATGGCGCAGGGAATCAAGAGAGTTTGTTGTAGGGCCGTACACCTTTATTTATACTAGGATTTCCAAACGTTACCATTAGGGTTTGCGATGTTCGAACTAGTCCGTGGTGGATTCCGGACTAGTCCCGTGTGCGTCGTGTGGAAAATCCTAAGTGTTTCTATATATCGGACCTGTCCGGCAGAGGGAAGACTAGCCCGATTTTGGCTTTGGAAGTGTTCGGACTTGCCCGACACATATCGAACTAGTCCGGTGTGGTGAAACTCATGTCCGATTTAGGACAAGTCTGACATGTCCGTTTTGTACAGATGTGAAGTGCTGAGGACTAGTCCGCACTAGAGGGGACTGATCCGATCTTAGTCAGAGAGATATCGTACTAGTCCGGTAAATATCGGACTAGTCCGCACTTGTGAAATTTTGTGAAGTGAGGGTGATTTCTTTTGCTTGAGCTTTTGGGGTGTGTTTCTCCAACACACTCCATACACAACAAAGTATTCTATTCAGCTCTTGAGCTCTTTTCCATATAGATTCCTCACTCTCCTTTCTTTTTGCGTTTTCTTCATAATTTCATTAAAACATGCGCTCATCTCAATAATTTTGTTAGGATCTCACTTGTTTGTCATAAATCAACCAAAACCCAATAGGGATGCCTAGATGCACTTTCACTTCCTTGGGGTCACTTCCAGGTGGGTCCCAAGGACTGATATGGGTGCTACACCGTTGGATGGCCTTGGATACTTCTGTTTGTGGGCCATTTGATCCATGTGGTGCCATGTGGCGTCACCTGATTGGCTGGAGTGATATTTTATAGGATACATCCCCTTGTTTCACCTCAATTATGCATAAAATGCCTGCATGCACTACTTTATCTAAGGACAAGTGGAAATAGGTTAAATAGAAAGGTGATGTGTGCAAGAAATGACAATTCATTCACATACTTTAGTTATATTGACGGGTGAAATTGGTATATAACGGTCGTCAACAAACTCCCCCAACCTTATCTTTGCTCATCCTGAGCAAAGTCAAGACTTAAGGTTGATAATCAGGAGTTGATACAATGTTCTATTTTTCAAAAGTACCATGTGTACAACAAAATACTCTACCTAGTATTGCAAAAATTGGTACGGTACTTCACTCATCTCAAGTCATTATGGGGCTTATGCCTTCTCCTATTCATGGGTGGTTGAATGAGAGAATAGAAAATGGAGCATACATACCCTAGAAATCAAGTTCCACTCCAATTCTTAAGAGTTCAATTTAGATTTTAAGTATCTCAATTTGATTCTATCAAGTCTCTCCTTTATGTGTAGTGGAAATATTTTCTCACCAAGGCATTTGGCCTAAATTCATCCTACCTCTACATAAGGCTTATATGTGGAGCTTGGTAGGGAATATAGTAGGCGTATTTGCAACACATAATATTGCCATGTCAAAAAAGCAAGCCTTAGGAGAAATCAATTCAAAACTCTTTGATCCAAGACTTGTGCATGTGTGAGGAAATGGAGGTGGATGTGGATATTTGAGATGAGTCCCATTCATGTGGACTCTCTTATTTTGCAGGGATGAAACATGGCTACTTTTCCTTTTTTTCTCTCTTTTTTTCTTCTTTTTTTTTCTCTCATGCTTTTGATGTAAGCATGCATTTTTTTTCTTGTATCCATGTCTCCTAGTCCCTTTTTATGCAACAAACTTGGAGAGAGTACTAAGCATGAAGAGTATGGAGTTTCTCTTTTTATTGTGGAATGATGGTATGATGGGATTTTTGCTTACTTCTAGTGTAGAAGTATAGCATGTGCAAGTGAAGTCTTAAATTCAAAAACTAATGAATGAAATCTCACATAGGTCTATACTAATTTGACAAAGCTCAATGTGAAGACAAATAGCATATGCATAAGGTTTATCAATGTAATGTATCTTATCAATGTAATGTATCATACGGCTTTGGTTGGTATTTCCAATCAAATGAGAGTAACTTAGATCTTTTTGGAATGTCTCCGAAAATCTAAGTTTCACTTTCAAACTAGAAATAGCAGCTCTATCACAATATCATATCTCACAACAACTTAGAATGGATTATGATTCTGATACACACAATTTCCAAATCAAGTCAAAAGCAATTTTAGCCAATGAGAGCAATATATTTGCGAGTAGTAAGTTTTAAACTAGGGACTTAAGAAAATTAAAACAGAGCTACTATTCATCATTTCGTCTATGTGAATTCCAAACCATTCTTACCGCACATCTTTTATTGTATTTTGAAACCAAATATACTTATTTTTAAGTTTTTTTATATGAAAGGTGGATGATGGATGAATGGAAAACAAATATGCAAGGGGTGTGATACAAGTTACCTCAAGTGGGGGTCCTCTCCCAAGCTTGTTCTATCCGTGATAGGGGCTGAAACTCTAACGACAGATGTAGGCCATGAGGATGGCCTATCCTTGCTGCAGCATGGCTTTTACATTGGAGTGTTGAGTGTTGATGTTGGGTTGCCTTCCATTGGTTCCATGAGTGTGGTCGAGGAGAGTTTTATCGGTGTCGCTCATCCACATCTCAAGGTTCCCATAGGTTGGATGTACCATGTTATTTCTTTGGCTAAGGTAATGATAACCCTTGGCTACAAATAAATGACATGAACTCAACACGTGTTGAGTGTGTTTCATCATTTTCTAGCTACGGTGTATTATACCTTCTCGCCATAGAGGAATAACTTGTACACCTCATGCATTGGGTGTGATCCGTCATTCCTTGGCCAAGGTAATGATAACTGTAAGGATCGAATGCCCAAGAGGGGGGGTGAATTGGGCTTCTTTTCAAAAATCTAAACAATAAAACTTGATTTCTAAAAGCCCAATTCCCTACGCAAACTATCTATGCATTGAAGTAAATAGCAACTTCGTGGAATATACAATGCATAAATGTAAGGGAGAGGAAGAGGATGCAAACTCCCGAGGAGACACGAGGATTTATCCCGTGGTTCAGCAAGATCGTCAAGATCTTCCTACATCCACGTTGTGGCACCCACCTAAGGGTTTAGCCACACCCAAGTCACCGAGACGAGGGATCTCCACTATTCTTCTCCGTTTGCCAACCTTGGCAAGGTGGAGCTCAAGCCTTGTACAACTTCGACCCTCCGGGCTTCCACAAACGCCTTGGTAAGCTCTGGAATTCTCTCACAGTTACAAACACCAAGGGGCACTCCCTTGAGGCTCTCACTATCCTAGATATTCCACTCACCTAGAATGGAGGCACACAAGCTCTCTCTCTAGCTAGCTCTAGCCTATCTCTTGGTGTGTAGGTGGTCGAAATGATGTAGAAGTGATGGCTCTTGGTCTTGAACGCTTATGGATGTGTTGAGAATGTCTGGTGATCAAGACTTATCGAAATGACAGGTTTAGGGGGTATTTATAGCCAGCCTCCACAAAATAGCCGTTGGAAAAGTAGGCTGACAGAACTTTTCTGCGAACACCGAATGATCCGATGTCTCCCCTTTAGCTATCATCGGTCAAGTTTACTTTAGCTGACGTCATTATGTCAGATATGACCATTGTTAGACTGATGTTGCACTTGTCTTGTCATCGGATGATCCGGTGGCTCTTCCTCCAGAATTGACTCAAACTTGATGCTTACTGGAGTGATTGACCGATGTGTATATTTCTGTACATCGGATGATCTGGTGCTACACTTGGTCCAAGGATATTACAAACTGTACTGATGGACCGATGTAGCCTAGCCCTTGACATCGTATGGTCCGGTGAGTACTTTGTTCTGAGGTCTTCTTCTTCTACTGAACCAACTCGACCGATGTGTTGTTCTCAGAAATCATTGGTGGGTCCGGTGAGTTGATTTTGTTTGCTTCGAGTTGTTTCGAAGTGATTCTTTTGTGTCTTGCTCGATTGACCTCTTAGACTTTTGTTGGAAATGTACTTCTGATGGTTGTCAAGCGTTAAGTGTCATCAATTGTGGTTGAATGACTTTGACATAAGAGCTTTCACTTCTTGTCTTCATATCATTGAGTTGATCTCATAAAGTGATTGTATATGGGTCTCCAATGACATATAGATTTCATTTGATTGAGTGATTATGGGGACCTTGCATTCACAAATTCATTAGTAAAATCCAATGGTTGTCATTAATCATCAAAACCATACCTCATGGGGGCCTAGATGCTTTCAATAACCTTTAGCTACAAAGGAGTGACATGTACCCAACATGTGTTGAGTATGATTTGTTGTTCCATGGCTAAGGTACAACATACCTATAACCCCAAAAGGATGACGTGCACTCAACATGGTTTGAGCGTGATCCATTGTTCCTTGGCTAAGGTATAGAATACCTTATGGCCACATAGGAACAATTTGCACCCAATATACATTGAATGTGATCATGTCATTCCAAGGTTAAGGTACATCATACCATTTAGCCACAAAGGAATAACTTACACCCAATGATGGTGGAAATGCCCTTGAGCTTGAATGAGGGCTTAGAATAGTTGAGATCATAATGCTCTCACATATTCGTAGCACCCATTGGTTGCTTATGGAGGGTTTCCATGTCAAATCTCCGGCCTCGTAAAGTTATGGTTGACCATCGGGCTTAATTTTCGATAGGTAACAACCACCCTAGTTTACTCCTTGGACAAGAGATGTTGAAATGGAATCCTCTAGGGATTCCAATAATCGGATCTTTGAATGCCTGCATAGTAATACTACTCTTGCAAACTTCCCCTCTACGATAGAGAGGGATGGTTAGCTTTACACAAGAGCAAATGTTTATCATTTAGGTCATGGCAAACAAGATTCTCAATTTTATCCTCCTAAAAATTTTTAATTTTCTTGCCTAGGAAATTGAAATTTAGTGATCCATGCATGAATGAGTTTCAAATCAAAATTATGGACATCACTATTCCTAGTTTGCTACATACCAATTCAATCATTAAGTAATTCCATAAGCATTACCTAGGCATAAAATGTCTAATTAAGTTTTAGAAATGCTTATGAAATTCTAGGTACTTGTTCAAATTTATTCCTAGGTAAGGTGACATTCCTTTTTGAAGAGACAAAAAAAGTAATGCCAACACTTGCTCCCGTGAGGATGCATAAGAATTGAATGATAAGAAGGTGTAAACCATCCTTGCCAATGTAAGCAAAATTCATTCAATCCTAATGCAATTCAAATGACGGAAAATTTGAACTTGTACCTCAATTGAAAAGCAGTCCTGGTTGAAGGTCATTGTGTGACAAACTCATGACCATGGATTTTGGTGTAGCCTTCATGTTTAATGTCTCCTGCCAAGTTGAGGTTGGAGTTGAATGGGCTTCATCTTGTTCCCCCATTGGGCCACCATCTTGAGCATTCATCCACCATGAACTCAAAATGAGATTGATGGAGGGATATGCACCCGATGGGGCCTTCCGACCTCTTTGCAAATTTTATCTTGGCTGCACTAAAATCAAGAACAAACAAAACAACTCGAAAACGGGTCACGTTATCCCAAAAGCATGTTGTACCCTTTGGCAAATTGTTTTGCTCCAACTTGGATGAATTAGGAAGATGAATTCAAGTGGTTATACCCAAGGTTCATATCCAAATAAATTTATTTCCTAATTAAAAATTTTAGTTTTATATTGGTTGGAAATTTTACTTTCCAACATGCAAGTGTGAGAATTCAAAATGCTAAATGCTAATGCAAAGATTGATGGGAAATTTAAATATGCAATTAGGAAAACAAATATGAGATAACTACCAATTAAACTACTCACAAGGACTCACCGAATTTTTTTGAAGTCTGGTGAGTGGGACTTACCTCCGTCCTGTTTGGTTTGATGATTTGTTGTCCAACCCCGGAGTTGAAGATGTGGATATCTTCTCTAGAATGAAATGCCAAATCTCCTTTGGCATGTTGGTTGGACATGTGGACCACATGATGGCCCTAGCCTCGTCGTCATCATGGTGAAGACTTGTTGATCTAGTGATGGCTTTTCCCTCTTGAAGATGTTGTCTCATGAGCACGGTGATGCTTGTCCTTCTTTAGGGGTGTCACTTCGTGAATGTGGCCTAGAGGGGGGGTGAATAGGCCTTTTGAATTTCCTGCACACTTAATAGAATCGTCAAAACTTAGTTGGCCGGACTAGTCCGGTTGTGTGGGCGGACTAGTCCGGTGTGCAAAAATTATGTGTGTTGATCAGGTGTTAATTGGGAAAATAAATTTCTTTAGCAGCGGAATTGAGAACAACTGATATTTGTACTTGATATTAATATAAGAATGCAGGTGTAACTTCTAATTGCCTTATGTTGAAGTTTAGCACTCAAATGATCTAATGAACAAAATTTAAAGTAAATGAGATACAAGACACACGAATTTTTCCCGAGGTTCGATCTCACCACGAGATCTACGTCCTCGTTGAGGAAGCTCACACAAAGCCGGGTCTCCAACCCTTTCCCTCCTCAAGTCACCACGAAAGCCGACTTGATTCCACAATCACGGGTAATCACCAAGTTTGTGGGGCAACCTCACACGTTGAAGGCTCCCACGAGAATTACAATGAAAAAGTGATCAAGTACACTCCAAAGTATTACAATGCAGAGTATGAGTGTAGAAAGATCAAACCCCAAGAGCTCGCAATGAAAGAATGACGATCTCCCAATCCCGAATCCAAGTGTTCAATTGATTTCACTCTTTTTGAACTTTAGATGTGTGGGGAGATGTGTTTTGGGCTCTTGGGACGAAGTGGCGGCGCTAGGGTTTGCTCTTTGATCAATATTCAACGTGTGTATTTGATAGGAAAGTCGTGGACTCTATTTATAGGGTTTCCAAAAGCTAGCCGTTGAAAAACCCTAACACCGGACTAGTCCGGTCCAAGTCCGGACTTGTCCGGTTCCAATGTGTTTCGAGGTCCAGAAAGTTTGCCGGACTAGTCCGGTCCAACCTCGGACTAGTCCGGTGCTGTGTGAAAGTGACTCCAGAAAGTTCATCGGACTAGTCCGTGGACTAGTTCGATCTCCACGAATGGGAGATTACAGAAAGTTCAACGGACTAGTCCGGTCAATGGTCGGACTAGTCCGGTCCCTCAGTACGAGAGACTCCAGAAACATCAACGGACTAGTCTGGTGGAAGAACGGACTAGTCCGGTCTCCTTGTGAGTGGGATTCCAGACAGGTGAACGGACTAGTCCGGTCCATTATCGGACTAGTCCGGTGCTTTGTTACAGTTAGGTTAGTTTTAATCCCTTACCCTCGCGCAAAGTGTGAGCTCTTGGAGTGTGTCTTTCATACACTCCCTATACATTCAAAATCTATTTTGGTCTTCCAAGCTTCATCAAAGTATTTCTCTTTGAACACCACTTCATTTTTCACCTTTTTGTGTGCACCGAAATGTTTCACTTGTTTGTCCTGTAATCATCCCAGTAGTTTCATTAGGATCTCATATGTTTGTCATCAATTAGCCAAAACCCACAAGGGATATCCTAGATGCACTTACACTTCGACCTTCTTGAATTTATTTTAAGTTAACCCATACTTTTATCATGGATCAAAAGCTTCCTTGGGCATGGTGACATGTGGACTCAAAAACCAAACAAGAAACGCTTCATCCACAATGTCACTTGCCCTAGGTTGCATGGGCTTGGTCAACAGATAAGAATCCCAACAAGTAATCGTGGGACATCTTTGGTTTTGAATGATCTTTAATTTTCTTGTCCTTGGCAAAGGGCTTCATGTGGATGTTGTCTTGATTTCTTGCTTGGCCATGGACAAGCTACTTCAACGCAAGCTAGTTGAACTTAAATCCCTTGAAATCCCTATAGCCTCTTTAATTACAAGGTCGATGTCGAGTCCACTCTTGACCTTTTTGTAGGTGATAGACATTGGAGTTGTTTATGGAAGGAAGAATCCTCATGGGTCTTTAGATAAATGATTCTCCAAGTGGCCCATGTTCACATGGATTTCCACAAATAATGTGAATATCCATGGCTTGGATCATCCAAACACTTCTCCAAGTGCTTGATTTCCATGATACTTCAATGGGAGGTGTAGTTCCATAGCTAGCATGTCCACCTTGTTAATTGGTATGCATGCCAAGCTAAAGGAACTAGAGCATTCTTCAATCCACCCCTTGAGTAGAGATCATATTCTCATCCATGATGAATGAGAATAGGACTCCTTCAGCTCCAGCATGAATGTTGTCATGGATTGCTGGAGCCAACCCATGACAGGAGTGTTGGATGAAGAACCAACTATCCACTCTATGTTGGAGGAAAACCAAGAAGAACTCTTGGACCCTCCCCCAAGCTTGGGGATGGATGACTTTGGCTCCTACTAAAAGCTAAAATTCTTCGCGAAAGGCAATGGTGTTGCCTAGCGAACATTTGTTGACGTACGCCTTGAATTATCTTGTAGTTGAAAACTTGCATCCCCATTGGCCATCCCATAAAATGGGTTAGCCAACGGTACCATGTTTTCACACAAGAGGAGAAAACAAACAAGAGTAATCCTGTCTAATAACTATTAGTACCTGTATCTTAATCACAAGTGATAGCTATCCTTCACTTCCTTTGCCATCCCTGGCAACGGCGCCAGAAATTCTTGTTGACTTCTCCTAAGTAACACCAACAATTCATCCCCGACAACGGCGCCAAAAATGCTTATTTACGTCTCATATGTAACACCAATAATTCATCTCCGGCAACGGTGCCAGAAATGCTTGTTGACGGCTACTAACGTCACAAATAATCTCTAGTAAGAGATGTGGTCCGCAAGCGCACGAAAACTGTTGCGCAGCATTTCACCCAAGAGTATTCTCAAGGGTATCATATTTATCCCAAACGAAGGCAATGAAGTAAAATAAACACTACTCTTATGATCAAGATACGGGATACTAATCAATTATCAAGACAAGGGTAAGTTCATGATATGGGTAGTGTGACAAAAACCTAAGCAATCTATTCTAAGGTATAAATGGGTCCTAATGGAGATCCTAACCACAATGCTTCTAATATACATATACATAGCATGGGTTAGGTACTAACGAGCATGTTAATGGTGAATACTTATTCAAAGTGCATCTTGGCATCCCTTGTGCGTTTTGGTTTATTTATGACAAAAAAATGAGATCCTAACCACATTATTGAGATGAGTGCAGGTTTTAACGAAAGAATGAAGAAAGTGCCAAAAAGAAAGGAGAATGAGGATCAATTCGGAAAAGAGCTCAAGAGTTGAATAGAATACATCATTGTGTAGGGAGTGTGTTGGTGTCACACATCCCAAGAGCTCAAGCATAAAAATCCTCACACAGTTCACATTTCACAGGAAAAACGGACTAGTCCAATATACATCGAACTAGTCCGATATCCTCTCTGGACAGGTTCGGACAAGTCCAGCCAAAGCAGACTTGTCCGCACCGGACTAGTCCGATAAAGTCTGAACTAGTCCGATATTGCCTCTAACTAAAATTGGACAACTCCTCCAACTGCGGACTTCTCCTATATTCATCGAGGGTATCACCACACCGTACTAGTCCGATATCACCACAGACAAGTCAGAATACCTTTCTGACTAAAATCGGACAAGTCTGCTCTTAGCCGGACATGTCCGATATTCTTGGACACTTAGGGTTTCTTGCACGCCGCACACCAGACTAGTCCGGACTCCACCACAGACTAGTCCGGACCCCCGAAAGGCTAACAGTAACTTTTGAAAACCCTAATATAAATAGATTTGCACGGCTCCACTATTAACTCTCTCGACCCCCTGCACCATCTCACCCTCCAAGAGCCTAGAAAACACATCCCTCAACGCAATCCAACGCAAGAAAGATCAATCCCTTGAGGATTCACTTTGGATCAAAGGAGAGACACGATTCCACATGTTTGAGCTCTTGGGTTTGATCTCTAACACACTCCTATTGTTTCATTGTTGATCTTACGAGTGTGTTTTTGGTGGTGTTTGAATTGTAACCTTGGGGATCCCTCAACTTGTGATAAGGCCCCTTCAACTTGGTGATTTGCCCCTTTGTGATAGTGGAAGAAGAATTGGCCTTTGTGGCGATTCGACGAGGTTAGGGTCCGTGAAGGCCCGGTCCTTTCGTGGGCTCCTCAACGTGGATGTAGGTTGCCTCTGTGGGAACGGAACCACGAGATAAAAATCATGTGTCAAACTTGTTCTTAAGTTTCTCATATCATATTCTAGGATTTGATTGATTTTGTCAATCTTACGTTAAAACACTCAAATCAAAGTTAATTTGCACTACACTTAACTTCATTGACTCAATACTTGCAAGTTACATACTATATTCCGCTGCATATTGTTCTTGTTTTGAAATCATTGATCAAACTTGATTAATTTAGTCCGCACGCACTGGACTAGTCCACACTCTACCGGACTAGTTTGATATCTAGGGATTTGATCAGTTTGTTAAGTGTTGCAGGTTTCGACTAAAATTTAAAAAGGCCTATTCACCACCCCCCCCCTCTAGGCCACATTCAATTGGTATCAGAGCAGGACTCTTCGCAAGAGACTAATCGCCCGAAGAGAACATGTGGGATATGAAGGATGTGCACAAGAGTCTTAACCGAGAGAAGGTTGAAGACGAAAAAGCTCAAAAGTTGGAAAATCTCCTCGATGCCATCCAAGACTTCGAGGATGACCATGAGGAGACACTTTAAGTCAAGGCGCTCCTAAGAAACAAAGCTCTCACGAAAAGGAAAGTGAAGGTCGAGGACGAGAAGAAGAAGAAGGGGGGTAGTCACACCGACTACTCCCGATATCCTTTTAATTATGATTGTTTAAATTCTAACAATAATCATTACCTATCTATTCCCCTTGGAAAAGCCCCACACTTTGATGGCAAAGACTATAGATGTGGAGGCAAAACATGAAAATGCACTTGATCTCACTCAATCCCAGCTTGTGGCACATTGTGGTTACAGGAATAGATATCCCCGATGATGAGGAGGAGCTCATGCCTATCCAAGAGCAAGCAATCCATCAAAATGCCCAAGCTGCAGCAGTCATCACCTCATCACTAAGTCGGGACGAGTTCACCAAGGTGGATGGACTCGAGATAGCAATGGAAATATGGGACACATTGCAAACTGCACATGAAGGCGATCGTCATGTGCAAGATGCAAAGATTGAAATGATCAAAGGCGAATTGGGAAGATTCACCATTGAAGAAGATGAGTTGCCGCAAGACATGTACAACCGGTTAAAGACGCTCATCAACAAGGTTCGAGCATACGGAAGAAAGAAGTGGAACGATCACGAGGTGGTAAAGCTCATCCTTAGAGCCTTTATGCCTCACAACATCACATTGTGCTCGATGATTAGAGAAAGCCCCGGGTACAAGAAAATGACCCCAGATGAGATACTTGGTAAAATCATCAATTTTTAGATGATGGAAAAACAGGCAAAGCATGTCAAGGAGATTGCCGACCTCACCTCGGCAAAAAAGAAAGGGGTTGCTTTGAAGTCGACTTGCGAGCCCTTGTCTAAAGAAACTCGAGAAGCTCAACAAGAAGAAGACAGCAATGATGAGAGCAGCGAATCGACGAAGAGGACATGATCCTCTTTATGAAGAGATTCAAGAAAATGATGAAGAAAAGACAAGGGGGGAAAATCAAGTGAAGGAAAATACAAAGAGAAGCCAAGACCAAAGATGAGGCGGGCGTGCTATAACTGTGGTAATTATGATCACTTTATAGTTGATTGCCCGTATGAAGAAAATAAGAAGAAGACCAAGGAAACAAAGCCTCATCCCAAGAAATTCTTCAAGAAAAAGAATCAAGCTGGACAAGCGCATCTAGGAAAGGAATGGGACCCAAATGACGAGTCCTCATCCAAAGAGGAAGAGGAGATGGCGAGCATAGCCATCGAGAAGACATCCAAGAAGTCCACCCTCTTCCCAACTCTAGGCACATGGAAGGGAAACAACACTTGCCTCATGGCAAAGGAAGGTAAATGAAAGGTAACATACAAATCCTCTTCCTTGCATTCCTATTCTAGTGATAGTGAAGTTGCTAGTGATAATGAAGACATGCTCATTGGCTTGGATAAGAAAACAGCAGCAAAAATGAAATTTCTACTTGATCAACTTGTTGAGAAGGAGAAGTTGATCAACCGTCAAGAAGATATGATTATCTCCCAAAAGAGGAATACCTTGAACTTGACAAACTTCTCGAACTTGAAAAGGAGCGAGGCAATTCACTGGAACTTGAGTTAGCCTCAAGCAAGGAAGCTTGCTTGAAGTTAAGCGACAAAAACACCACCGTCAAGGATGAACTTGCTAACCTATCCAAGGTTAACAAAATCCTTGAGGTACAAGTTGAGTCACTAAAACAAAGTGACCCCTCATCCTCATCAAGCTCACCTTCTCAACCACTTAAAACTGAAGCCTCTATTACTTGTTCATGTGCTAAAATTGACACTAGCTTGAAGGAAAAATCAACCTCTACCGAGGATAAGCATCCTTCCCAAAGTAGCATATTTGACAAGGATAAGATCAAATATGCACGTAGTGCATACTTGGTCACAAGACCTCCTAATGTCAAATATGGCATTGGTTATTCTTATGGTGAAAAGCAATATGCTAGAAGCCATAAAAATAACAAGGAGACCATTGCCTTTGTGAGGGGAAACTCCTCTAAAGCTAGAAAGACCAATAATGCTAATAAGTCCAAGATAGTCAACACATACAACAACCGGACTAGTCTGGTCCTTACTCGGGCAAGTCCGGTCCTCTGGACAAGTCCATTTTCCCGGACTAGTTCTGTTTATAAACAACAACAAATATTATTCAAGACTTTCAATGCATCCTATGTTCTAATGAGAAGCAATTTTGGTAAAATTTATGCTCATTATGTTGGACCACGCCATGGGAACACCAAGTCTCAAGTGTGGGCGCCCAAATCTCTTCTAACTAACCTCCAAGGACCCAAGCAAGCTTGGGTACCTAAAACCAAGGCATGATTTGTTTTTGGAGGCCTATACCTCCGGTGGATCGAAATGGGTGGTAGACAGTGGTTGCACCAACCATATGACCGGAGAAAGAAGGGTGTTCGTTGAGTATGAAGAAAATGAGGATCCAAGCGAGGGCATCTACTTTGGATACAATAATCAAGGAAAGGTGCTCGATACCGGTTATAATTGCTTGTTCACTAATAAGGGTGTGACCATCTCTAGAAGGAGTGATGATCCCATTGCGTTCAAGGGGGTGTTAAAGGGAAAGCTTTACCTTGTTGACTTCAACAAAGATAAAGCCGAAATTGACACATGCTTGATTGCAAAGACCAACATGGGTTGGCTGTGGCATAGACGGCTAGCACATGTTGGTATGAGCAATCTTCAAAAACTCCTCAAGGGCGATCACATCCGAGGTTTGAAGGATGTTGTTTTTTAGAAATACAGGCCTTGTAGCGCGTGCCAAGCCAGGAAGCAAGTTGGAGCACCTCATCTCGCAAAGAACGTCATGACTACAAAAAGACCGCTCGAGCTACTTCACATGGACCTCTTCGGTCTAGTAATTGTTGATGATTTTTTGCGCTTCACTTGGGTTTTCTTTTTGCATGATAAGACAGAAACTCAAGGAACCCTCAAGAAGTTTCTCAAGCGTGCCCAAAATGAGTTCTCATTGAAGGTCAAGAACATACAAAGCAACAATGGCATGGAGTTCAAGAACACTCAAGTTGAGGAGTACCTGGATGAAGAAGGAATAAAGCATGAGTTTTCAGCACCTTATTCCCCTCAACAAAACGGAGTTGCCGAAAGGAAGAACCGAACCCTCATAGAGATGACGAGAACAATGCTCGATGAATACAAGACCTCGGATCGGTTTTGGGCGGAAGCAGTTAACACCGCTTGCCATGCCATAAACCGACTCTACCTTCATCGACTACTCAAGAAGATATCATATGAGCTACTCACCGGTAACAGGCCAAATATTTCTTATTTTTGAGTTTTCGGCTCTAAGTGCTATATTTTGAACAAGAAGCCTAGGACTTCAAAGTTTACTTCGAAGTCCGATGAAGGTTTCTTGCTTGGTTATGATTCGATCTCCTACGCCTATCGTGTCTTCAACAAGACCTCTGGACTTGTTGAAGTAGCACGTGAGGTAGTGTTCGATGAAACTAACGGCTCTCAAAAGGAGCAAGTTGATCCATGTGTGCTAGACAGAGAAGGAGCACCTTGTCAAGCATTAAGAAGAATGGCGTTGGGCGAAGTTCGACCACAAGAGCCACCTCTACATGTGCATGAGGAAGATGAACCGCAAGTGGTGGCCAATGATCGAGGGGGAGCTTCCACACAAGATCAACCTCAAGAAGACGAAAATGATCAACAAGTCAATGAAGGCAACAATCTAGGGGGAGAAGAAGAAGATCATGAAGATACAAGATCGCAAGTGCCACACCCAAGAGTACACCAATGTGTCCAAAGAGATCACCCAATCGACAACATCATCAGTGACATCCAAAAGGGAGTAACAACTAGATCCCACACAACTAACTTTTGTGAGCATTACTCTTTTGTGTCCTTTTTGGAACCACACAGGATTGAGGATGCGTTGAAGGATCCGGATTGGGTGGTGGCGATTCAAGAAGAACTGAACAACTTCAAACATAACGAGGTGTGGGAACTCATCGAAAGGCCTAATGTGAACGTCGTCGGCACCAAATGGGTCTTCCGCAACAAACAAGAGGAACACGGGGTCGTGACAAGGAACAAGGCATGACTTGTGGCCAAAGGGTATTCACAAGTCGAAGGTTTGGATTTCGATGAAACTTTTGCTCCCGTAGCTAGACTTGAATCGATTAGAATATTGCTTGCATATGCTACTCACCATGATTTCAAGCTCTACCAAATGGATGTAAAAAGTGCCTTCCTCAATGGTCCAATCAAGGAGGAGGTGTACGTGGAGCAACCTCCCAGATTTGAAGACAAAGAGTTACCCGACCACGTCTTTAAACTGCGTAAGGCTCTCTACGGCCTCAAACAACCTCCTAGAGCTTGGTATGAGTGTCTTAGAGATTTCTTAATTGAAAATGGTTTCAAGATTGGAAAAGCAGATTATACATTATTTTCAAAACACTTTGACAATGACCTTTTTATATCTCAAATCTATGTTGATGACATTATCTTTGGTTCAACTGACAAATCCTTTTGTGAAGAATTTAGTAAGATTATGATAGATAGGTTTGAGATGTCTATGATGGGAGAGCTGAAGTACTTCTTGGGATTCCAAGTGAGACAACAAAAGGAAGGGACATTCATAAGCCAAACCAAGTACACACAAGACATACTCAAGAAGTTTGGGAGGACAAGGCGAAGCCTATCAAGACCCCCATGGCAACTAATGGACACTTGGATCCCAATGAAGATGGACCAAGCGTGGATCAAAAGGTATATCGCTCCATGATTGGATCCTTACTTTACATATGTGCATCTAGGCCTGATATTATGTTGAGTGTATGTTTGTGTGCGAGATTTCAAGCCAATCCTAAGGAGTGACACTTGACAGCCGTTAAAAGGATCTTGAGATATTTGGTTCATACACCCAATCTAGTCCTCTGGTACCCAAAGGTTCCATGTTCCATCTCATTGGATACTCCAATGCAGATTATGCTGGATGCAAAGTAGATAGAAAAAGTACCTCTCGCACCTGCCAATTCCTATGTAGATCCCTAGTTTCTTGGTCCTCCAAGAAAGAAAATTCCATTGCCTTATCCACGGCCGAAGCGGAGTATGTGGCAGTCGGGAGTTGTTGTGCACAACTCCTTTGGATGCGATAAACTCTAAGAGATTACATTACAATATGAGCCGTATTCCACTCCTTTGTGATAATGAGAGCGCCATCAAAATTGCTCATAATCCAGTTGAACACTCTAGAACGAAACACATAGACATCCGACATCACTTTTTGAGAGACCATTCAATGAAAGGAGACATAGCCATTTCCCATGTCAACATCAAAAAACAACTAGCCGATATATTTACAAGCTACTTGATGAAAAACATTCTTGCGAGCTCTGAAATGAACTAAACATCCTTGATGCTCAGAATGTGGCTTGAAAACTTGCATACCTGTATGAACTCTTCAGAATATATTGTTTGAGTTGCGAAAATCATATTTCTCAATTTTCTCCAAAAATTATTTCAACTACTTGATCTTGATGAACTATGGTCATTGCTTGATTTTTGTATGCTTACTGATCATGTTCAGCAAGATTATTTGATTTGCTTTGCCCCCCTATTTTCTTAATAAGTAAATTCGAATATATACGAATGGACTAAGCGTTTCTTTTCTGGTGACCACGGACTAGTCCATGGTTACCCGGACTAGTCCGCCCCTGCAGACTAGTATGGAGATTGTCCGGTAGTCCAGACTAGTCCGTCAGACCATGGACTTGTCCGATTTAGGCTCTGGAAGATTTTGGACTAGTCTGACTATTTTTGGACAAGTCCGATTTTTCAACTCCATAACTCTAGCCGCCGCCAAGACCTAATTTTCTTCATCCTCACACTTGCCTCACGCTCTCTCTCTCCTCGCTCGAGCTCCCCAAGGCGATTTGGCGATCCCTCCATCAAAACTCTCCAAGTTTGGGTGGAAAACGACCCCCATTGCATAGGGTTTGATGACCACAGACTTGTCCGCAACTTCAACCCCTCCATCTCCAAGAATCGAGCAATTTCGGTAAATTTTCCTCCCCAACCCTAGAAATCGTGATTTCCATCGTTGTTAGCCAAATAGCCTAGTTCCTTCTAGTTAAGACATGCCCCCTAGTTGTATTAAATTTATCTTAAACTTGTCTTGCATTGGGAATCACCATTTGTTGTCGAGTTAGGGTTTGAGATGATGAACACCGGACTAGTCCGATCCATGTACGGACAAGTCTGGTCACCCGGTCTAGTGTGTACCTGTACTCCGAACTAGTCCGGTTTTTTCTGAACTCAACCCTAATTACTCATTCCTCAATGTACTTCCATGCCATCAATTCTCATCCATACCTTGTGTAATCCATTCTCAGGACAATGACGAGCACCAAAGACGAGATCTCCGATTTTGAGGCCGAGATGGACCAAGAAGCCTTGCTTCGGTCCTTGACAGGCAAAGGCAAGAAGCACCAAGAGCGCCCATCCGAGTCGGCACCTTCTCCACCTCAGGCTCGACGCAAGGTGCTCGCCAAGAAGCCTGCCTCCAAGGCTTTAGCAGGTGGTGGCCCTAGCTCAGCAACTGCTCACCAAGCTAAGGGCAAGGGCAAAGGGATTGCGACGGGCCCAATTGGCCCTCTCAAGATGATAGCTACAAGGCAAGGGACCCGGGATCCCTCTGAGGAGAGGTTCAATGGAAGGGGAAGCGACACTGCTTCCAAGGTCAGAAATATGGACTGCTACAGCTGGCCCAAGCAAGCAGCTGATGCAAGGTCCTGGAGCAACTTCCATGCGGACTTCTATAAGTACGTCTACCTCACAATGAAGACCCCAGTTGTGCGCAACCAATGGATTGATTGGGCGCACTTTGAGAGGAAGAGTTGCTCGGCTTTTGATGAAGTAGTCGAGGCAGTTGAGAGGCATGGATGGAAGGATCTCTTTGCCTTCCGGAACAACTAGAACGACGAAGGCATTGCTCAGTTCTACGCTACATGCCACTTTGCAAGTGATGAGGAAGAGCGGGTGACTTAGATGACTCATGGATCCAAGTACACCATTACCTATGACGAATTTGCAAGATTGCTACATCTTGATAGCTTCAGTAATGACAACTTGATCATTCACAACATTGGTGTCCTTGAGAAGGACAGGATGAAGTTTCTTTATGACACCCGTTCAACTTTCAACCTTCCTTCCACCAAAAATATGAAGCCACTCTTTGTGGTCCTCAACAGGGTTCTAAGGAAGACTATTGCCCCGACGGATGGGGATGCAGGAAGTGTCCAAAGCTATCTCAGGACACTGATGAAAGTGATTAGCAAAGACAGGAATTTTGATGTCTTTGATTACATATGGAATGACATGGTGAACATCTCCTTCACTCCTAACAGGTCTTGTGGCTACGCACCTTACTTGATGTTCATGATTGAGAAGGTCACGGGGATCGAATTTGTAAAGCACGTGGAGCACACCCCTCTGAGGCCCCAAAAGCCTCCTCAAGCCACAATCCAAGCCGCCCCTTCTCCTGCATCCAGTGAAGAAGCTCCAAGGAGAGCTAGAGGAGATGCAAGGGCTGATTCCACTACTAGGGTCCCTCCCCAAAAAGGTTCCCCTGGTGGAATCCTAAAGTACCTTGCAGCAATATTTGTCTCATGCAAGAAGGCAGAAGTGAGCACCCATTAGCTGAACAAGGCGAGGAAGACCGATATGCGGTACGTCAAAGGAAATGTGAAGCACATTTGCCAGAACCAGGAGATCGAGCCCATTGGATCTCCAGTCATTTTTGAAGATTCAGCATCGGATTTCACCGAGCTCAGCCCCTTGACCCCCTCCGAGCTTGCTTATTTTGGCATTGGGGGCTCGAGTAGATCCGCTCCTCCTCCCACTTCTCCTCCTCAGCCCGAGAACGAAGACTAAGATGATGAGAGGACCGACAGCGAGGACTGAAGATCTTAGACCCCTCCTCTCCATTTTTTAGTGTCTTGATGTCAAAGGGGGAGAGATTGAGGGGGAGTTACTAGGTCTTAGCTATAGGTTGAGAGATGAGAGTTTCACTTATGCATCTTTTATATCTTCTGGGCTGTAAGACTTTATATTATGCTCTCTTGGTACTTTTAATCATGTGATGCAATGCTATGAACTAGTTCTGCTCATATTTATGAAATCTGTGATTTTGCTCTGAAATGGACATATATGCTTGTTGTTGATATATTGATGTTAATTATTTCTCTGTCATCATGATTACTGCTCTCACTCACTTAGTTTTACATCCCACCATAAAGAGTGCACATATGTATTATGTTGTCATTGCTAAATGATTTTCAAGCTCATATGTGCACACTTTATGAAAATTCTGCATTTTTATCATATTTTTTGAAATCTCAATTGGTTGTCATCAATCACCAAAAAGGGGCGGATTGAAAGTGCATCTAGGCATCCCTTGTGGGTTTTGGTTGTTTTATTACAAATAAATGAGATCCTAACCACATTATTGAGATGAGCGCATGTTTTAATGAAAGAATGATGAAAGTGCCAAAAAGGAGGATGAGGATCCATTCCGAAAAGACATCAAGAGCTGAATAGAATACATCATTGTGTAGGGAGTGTGTTGGTATAACACATCCCAAGAGCTCAAGCGTAAAAATCCTCACACACTTCACATTTCACAAGAAAAATGGACTAGTCTGATATACACAAGACTAGTCCTATATCCTCTATGGCCAGGTTCAGACAAGTCCAACCAAAGCGAACTTGTCCGCACTGGACTAGTCCGATATTGCCTCTGACTAAAATCGGACAAGTCCTCCAAGTGCGGACTTGTCCTATAGTCACTAAGGGTATCACCACACCGGACTAGTCCGATATCGCCACGGACAAGTCCGAAAACCTTTCTGACTAAAATCGGACAAGTCTGCTCTTAGTCGGACAAGTCCGATATTCCTGGACACTTAGGGTTTCCTGCATGCCGCACACCGGACTAGTCCGGACTCCACCACGGACTAGTCCGGACCCTGGAAACCATAATGGTAACTTTTGAAAACCCTAATATAAATAGTATTCACGGCCCAACTATTAACTCTCTCGACCCCCTGCGCCGTCACACCCTCCAGGAGCCTAGAAAAGACATCTCTCCACGCAATCCAATGCAAGAAAGATCATTCCCTTGATGATTCACTTTGGATCAAAGGAGAGACACGATTCCACACGTTTGAGCTCTTGGGTTTGATCTCTAACACACTCCTGTTTTTTCATTGTTGATGTTACGAGTGTGTTCTTGGTGGTGTTTGAATTGTAATCCTGGGGAGCCCTCAACTTGTGAGAAGGCTCCTTGAACTTGGTGATTTGCCTCTTTGTGATAGTGGAAGAAGAATTAGCCTTCGTGGCGATTCGACGAGGTTGGGGTCAGTGAAGACCGGTCATTTCGTGGGCTCCTCAACGTGGACGTAGGTTGCCTCTGTGGGAACCAAACCACGGGATAAAAATCGAGTGTCAAACTTGTTCTTAAGTTTCTCATGTCATATTCTAGGGATTGATTGATTTTGCCCAGCATACATTAAAACATACAAATAAAAGTTAATTTGCACTACACCTAACTTCATTGACTCAATACTTGCAAGTTACATACTATATTCCGTTTCATAATGCGCTTGTTTTGAAATCATTGATCGAACTTGATCAATCTAGTCCGCACGGACCAGACTAGTCCGCACTCTACCGGACTAGTCTAATATCTCGGGATTTGATCAGTTTGTTAAGTGTTGGAGGTTCCGACTAAAATTCAAAAAGGCCTATTCACCCCCCCCCCCCTATAGGCCACATTCACTTATGCTAAGTTGTTCAACATATCAGGCACAGGTTTATCCCTAGAATACTTGGACGACTCCTGCTAAGAGCCTGTGGCATAGCCGAACATGGAGGATTACAAAGGACAGATAGGGCTATGACCACCTACTGCCTACCTCTTCAATCCATTGCACAATGCTAGCATATTAAGTAAATACCTTAAGAATCATGGCATCTTAACGCAATGACTAACCTAAACATCGTTGAACCAATGTTGAGACATAGCATAAGTTATTAATATTAACATGACCTTATCATACCTTATTAGACCATAGTGGGGCTTGCTAGTGTTTATGATGATAGATTATAGTGATATGGCATAATCATAAAGACTACTCCTACGACATACATGGAATCCACAATCAAACAAGAAACACTTCATCCAAGCATATGATGTACTTGTACTCGAATCTCCAAAATATTTACTTGGTATGCTAGCATGGTGCTAGGATAGTAAGTAGCTTTGGATATCTTGTAGACCCACGGATTCAAGAGGTAGGCTGTAGGTGGTGATAGCCCCATCTGTCCTTTGTAATCCTCTGTGTTCGGCTATGACACAGGCTCTTGGCGGGAGTCGTCCAAGTATTACTAGGGGTAAACCCGTGCCCAATGTGTTAAACAACTTAGCATAAGTATTCACCATTGAAATGCTCGTTAGTATCTAACCTAGACTATGTATGTGTATATTACAAGCATTGTAGGAGTAACTCCCCAACTCTTCGTACAATATCCGTTAAGGCCCATTTACCCTTTAGAATAGATTGCTTAGGTGTGTGTCACAGTACCCATACTATAGACTTACCCTTGTCTTGATATTGATTAGTATCCCATAGCTTGATCATAAGATTAGTATTTACTTTACGCCATTTCCTTCCTTTGGGAGAAATATGATACCCTTGGGAATACTCTTGGGTGAAATGCTACATGACAATTTCCGTGCGCATGCGGATCTCATCTCTTTCGAGAGATGATATATGACGTAAGAAACGTCAACATGCAGTTCTGGCGCCGTTGCTGGGGATGAATTATTGGTGTTTCTTAGGAGCCATCAACAAGAAATTTTGTCGCCGTTGCCGGAGAAGGCAAAGTAAGTGAAGGATAGCTATCACTTGTGATTAAGCTATAGGTACTGATAGTCATTAGACATGATTACCCTTGTTTGTTTTCTTCTTTTGTGTGAAAACAGGGTAGTGTTGGCTAACCCATTTCATGGGATGGCCAACGAGGACGCTAGTGCTCAACCGCAAGATGATTGAAGGCGTACCTCAACAAATATCCGCTAGGCAACACCATTGCCTTTCGCGTAAGAATTTCATCTTCTAGTAGGAGCCAAAGTCATCCATCCCCAAGCTAGGGGGAGGCTACAAGAGTTCTTCTTAGTTTGCCTCCATCATGGGGTGGATAGTTGGCTCTCCATCCAACAATCATGTCATGGGTTGGCCTCACCAATCCGTGACCACATTTGTGCCGGAGCTGAACGAGTCCTATTCTCATTCATCATAGATGAGAATATGGTCTCTACTCAAGGGCTGGATTGAAGAATGCTCTAGTTCATTTAGCTTGGCATGCACACCACTTAACAAGGTGGACATGCTAGCTAGGGAAATACAAGTCCCATTGAAGTATCATAAAGATCAAGCCAAGGGAGAATTGTTTGGATGATCCAAGCCATGGAGATTGACATGATTTGTGAAAATCCATTTCAACATGGGCCACTCGGGGAATCATTTCCTTGAAGACCCATGGGGATTCTTCCTTTCAAACAGAACCCCAATGGCTATCACCAACAAGGAGGTGAACGGTGAATCAAAATCACCCTTTCATTCAAGGTGGCTATGGGGATTTCAATGGATTTAAGTTCAACTAGCCTACCTTGAAGTATCTTGTATATGGCCAAGCAAGAAATCAAGACAACATTTACATGAAGCTCTTGGCCAAGGAAAAGAAACTTAAAGAGCATTCAAGATACAATATGTCCCACAATTACTTGTCGGGATTCCTGCCCTCCAACCAAGCACATGCAACCTAGGGCAAGTGACATTGTGAATGAAGAGTTTATTGTTTGATTTTGGAGTCCACATGTCACCATGGCCAAGGAAGATTTTAATCCATGATCCCAGTATGGGTTGACACCCCTAAAGAAGGACAAGCCTCACCATGCTCATAAGATAATACCTTCAAGAGAAAAAAAATCGTCACTACATCAACAAGTCTTCGTCAAGATGACGGAGAGGCTAGGGCCACCATGTGGCCCACATGTCCAACTAACATGCCAAAGGAGACATGGCATTACAATCAAGAGAATTTGTCCACATCTTCAACTCCGGGACTGGACAACAAATCATCGCACTAATATGGATGGAGGTAAGTCCCACTCATCGGACTTCAAAAATTCGTTGAGTCCTTGCTAAAAGGTAAATTGGTAGTTACCTCATATTTGATTTCCCAATTGCATATTTGAATTTCCCATCAATCTTTGCATTTGCATTTAGCATGTTTGAAATTTCACACTTGCATGTTGAAAAATAATTTCCAACCATCATAAAACTAAAATTTTCAATAAGGAAATAAATTTATTTGGATATGAAACTTGAGCATAAACACTTGAATTCATCTTCCTAATTCAAACAAAAAATATTCCCCTTAATATTCATTACATTTTCAAGTTGTCTCAAGTTGGACAAAACAATTTGACAAGGGGTACAACATGTTTTTTAGCTAACGTAACCCATTTTTGACTTGTTTTGTTTGTTTTTGATTTTAGTGCAGCCCATACGAAATTTGCAAAGAGGTTTGAAGGCCCCATCAAGTGCATACCTCTCCATCGATCTCATTTTGAGTTCATGGTGGAGGAGTGCTCAAGATGGTGGTCCAATGAAGGAACAAGTTGAAGCTTATTCAACTCCAACATCAACTTGGTAGGAGACATTGAACATGAAGGCTACACCAAAACCCATGGTCGTGAGTTTCTCACAAAATGACCTTCAGCCAAGACTACTCTTCAATTGAGGTACAAGTTCAAATTTTTTGTCGTTTGAATTGCATTAGGATGAATGATTTTTGCTTACATTACCGAGGAAGGTTTACACTTTCTCATCATTCAATTCCTATGCATACTCACGAGAGAGTAAGTGTTGGAATTTCCCTTTTTGATTCTTCAAAAAGGAATGTCACGTTACTTGGGACTGAATTTAAAGGAAGTACCTTAAATTTCATAAGAATTGCTAAATTGTCTTAGACATTTTCTACCTAGGTAATGCTTATGGAATAACTTAATGGTTGAATTTGTATGTAGCAACCAAGGAATAGTGATAACCATAATTTTGATTTGAAACTCATTCATGCATGGATCACTAAATTATAAATTCCTTGGAAAGAAATTCAAGATGTTCAGGAGGATAAAAATTGAGAATCTTGTTTGCCGTGATCTGAATGATAACATTTGCTCTTGTGTGAAAAAACTATGATGGTTAGAAATTTTACAAGGTGAAGGGATCCATATAGTGTAGTTATATCACTTGCATTGCTGTGAGTAGAAGCTTTAGAAAAATGTGCAAATTAATTTATCCATAGAGCCCCACTCCTATCAATGATTCGTACATTGTTCATAAATACACTTGAAAATGGACCCATTGAATCTTTGATGTTGTTCTTCCCCGTATGGTTAAATGAAGATACGGTTACCTAACCCAAAAATCAAGACAAGTATCGGGAGCTAACCATCCCTCTCTATCATAGAGGGGAAGTTTGTAGTAGTAATATTACTATACAGGCATTCAAAGATTCGATTGTTGGAAATCCTAAAAGGATTCCATTTCAACATCTCTTAGCCAAGGAGTAAATTAGGATGGTTGCCATCTATCGAAAATTAAGCCTGAAGGTCAATCATAACTATGCGAGGCCAGTGATTTGAAATGGTAATCCTCCATGAGCAACCAATGGGCTGCTACGAATATGTGAGAGAATTATGCTCTCAACTATTCCGGAGCACTCATTCAAGCTCAAGGGAATTTGAAAGTGCATCTAGGAAATCCCTTGTGGGTTTTGGATTACTGATGACAAACAAGTGAGATCCAAATGACGTTATTGTGATGACTGCAAGTTAAGCTAAATGAGATAGTTTGGTGCACTAAAAAATGCGAAAAATGAAGTGGTGTATAAAAGAGAAAATCCCAACTGACAACAGAAGCGCAAAGTAGATTTAAACGTATAAGATGTGTGTGAGAGACACATCCCAAGAGCTCAAGACTTTGCGTAAGGGTAAGGGATTGAAAACACCTAAAAATTCACTGAGCACCGGACTAGTCCATACACAGATCGGACTAGTCCGTTCAACTCTCTGTTGTCCAAGTACACCTTGCACTGGACTAGTCTGATCATTGATCGGACTAGTTTGTTAAACTCTCTGGAGTCCAATTACACAGAGCACCGGACAAGTCCGGATACCTATCGGGCTAGTCCGACATACCTCGCACAATTAGGATTTCTAGTATGTTGCACATTTCACGCCAACTTTTACACAGCGCAACAGACAAGTTCGGTCCCCAGTACGGACTTGTCCGGTCGTCGGGATCTCCAGCAGTAATTTCTTTGGAAACCCTATAAATAGGAGATCCATGGCCCCACAAAAATAATTCACGGATTCTACTACTCAAAACTCGAACCCTAGCGCCGTGACTTGTCCCAAGGGCCCAAAACACATCTCCCCACGCATCATAAGTCTCAAAAGGTGAAAGTTAATTGAACACTCAGATTTGGGGTTGGGAGATTGTCGTCTACACATCGTTTAACTCTTTGGTTTTGATATCTTTACACTCGTACTCTTCCTTGTAATCTTTTCAAGTTTATTTGTTCATCTTTTTTTGTAATTCTTGTGGGAGCCCTCAACGTGTGAGGTTGCCCCATAAACTTGGTGATTACCCGTGATAGTGCAATCAAGTCGGCCTTGTGTGGTGACTTGACGAGAGAAAGGGTTTGAAGAGACCCGACTCTGTGTGGGCTTCCTCAACAAGGAGTAGATCTCTTTGGTGAGATCAAACCTCGGTAAAAATCGTTGTCTCGTGTGCTCCTTTGGTTTTACATCTTAATCGATTAGGGCACATAGTTGATCAATATTAGAACTTGGATTGCAAATTGCTTCTCATGTGTAACTTCAAAACATCAGTTGTTAAATCAAGTGATCTTACTTATCGTTCACATTTCTGCTGCATTAAAGTCTAAATCCTGATTCAACACTTAGTTAAATCAATATACACCTAGCACACTGGACTAGTCCGCACATACAACCGGACAAATCCGATCCAACCAAGCATTTGACTATTCGATTAAGTGTGCAGGAAATTTTCAAAGCCTATTCACCCCCTCTAGGCCACATTCAATTGATATTAGAGCAGGTTCTCCATCAACGAGACTCGCCGCTCGGAGAGATCAATGGCCTCTGGAAAGAACAATGACATCCCGAAGGCGCTCAACACCGAGGAAGAGCAAGATACAAAAGCCTTCGTTGTACTAAGGGAAAATACTCATGATGATGAAGAAGTGCATCAACTGAAGGCACTTCTGAGGAAGAAACTCTGGCACAAAAGGGAAAAGAGGATGAGAAGACGACGGGAAGTGGTCATCACAACTACTCCCGATATCCTTACAATTACAATCATCTAAACTCAAATAATCACTATCTTTCTATTCCCATGGAAAAGCCTCCGCAATTCGACACAAATGGCAACACCATGTGGAAGTACAATATTAAGATGCAGCTAATCTCTTTGAGCCCCAGTCTTTGGCATATTGTGTGCACAGGTGTATATATCGTGGATACGGATGAAGAACTCACTTCGGAGCAAGAACAAGAAATTCACCGCAATGCACAAGCCATTGCAGTGATCACCGCATCACTGAGCAGGGAGGAGTTCACCAAGATTGATGGATTGGAAAGCGCAAAAGAAATCTGGGATACACTTAAAATAGCTCATGAGGGAAATAGGTCAGTCCGAGAAGCAAAAATTGAGATGCTTGAAGGAGAGTTGGGGAGATTTGCTATTGAGGAAGGCGAATTACCTCAAGACATGTACAACCGGATGAAGGTGCTTATCAACAAGATCCGTGCCTATGGAAGCAAGAAGTGGACTGACCATGAGTTGGTCAAAAGGATGGTTAGAGCCTTTTCCAAGAAACATCACTTTATGCTCAATGATCCGAGAAAGCCCCGTGTTTCACAAAATGACCTCAGATGAACTATTGGGCAAAATCATAAACCATGAGATTATGGAGAAGGAAGCCCAATACGTCAAAGATCTAGCTGAGCTCAACTCCTCCAAAAAGAAGGAAGTTGCTCTCAATGCAACTTGCAAGCCTAAAGGAAAACAAACTCGTGAAGCTCAAGACGAAGGAGATACAAGTGACGTGAGCACTGACCATGATGATGGAGAGATGGTACTCTTCATCAAGAAATTCAAGCGCATGATGAAAGGAAGACATGGCAGCAACTCAAATGAAGGGAAGAGCAAAGAGAATGGAAAATCCAAGGCTCGATGCACTTGCTATAACTGTGGCGAGTACGGTCACTTCATGGTTGACTGGACCTATGAAGAAAATAAGAGGAAGAAGGAAACGAAGCCCCAAGAAAAGAAGATCTTCAGAAAAAGGCGGCAAGCTCATCAAGAGCATATCGGCAAGGAGTGGGACTCAAACGACGAATCCTCCTCCGGTGAAGAAGAGGAGATGGCCACCATTGCCTTCAAGAAACCCACCAAGAGGTCTACACTCTTCCCAAACATGGGAGGACGGGAGACGCACAATCACACTTGACTTATGGCTAAAGAAGGTAAGAAAAAGGTTCTACTTACTTCCCCCTCGCTAAATTCCTCTCTTGATGATTTTTCCAGCTCTAGCAAAAATGAGGAGATGTTTAGGGGATTAAGTAAAACTGCATTGAAAGAAATGAAAATGTTGTAGAATGAAATCTTTGAGAAGGAGGATCTTGTCAACCAACAAGAAGATATGCTCATCTGTGAAAGGAAGAGGTATCAAGAGGTTGAGAAACTCTTTTAGCTTTATAGAGAGAAGAGCAAGTCACTTGAACTTGAGATAGCCTTGAGTAAGGAAACTTACTCAAAGCTAGAAGACTCACATGTTGCAATCAAGGATGAACTTGCTTACTTGTCAAAAGTTAACAAGATTCTTGAAGTGCAAGTTGAGTCGCTCAAGCAAAGTGACTCCTCTTCCCCCAAAAGCTCACCTTCCAAATGTGTAAGTTCGACAACTATTGCAACTTGCACATGTTCTATTAATAAAGATGATGTCGAACCCAATTCTTTCAATTCTCATGCAAAGCATCATTCCCAAAGTGGCATCTTTGACAAGAAGAAGATCAAATATGCACGTAGTGCATATATGGTCACTAGACCTCCTAACATCAAAGATGGTCTTGGGTTTAACAAGAACAAACACATGTCCACCCATGTTCATGGTAAGAAGAAAATTACTTTTGTTAAGGAAAAATCAAATGAATCTAACTTGCAAATACTACTTTGTACTTTTGATGCTTCGTATGTACTTATGAAATACAAATTGGAAATGTATTTGCTAAATATGCAGGGCCACGCCACAAGAATTCAAAAACTTGTGTGTGGGTGCCCAAGACTCTTGTGACTAACCTGAGAGGACCCAAGCAAGATCGGGTACCTAAAACCAAGGAATAATCTTATTTTGAAGGCCTACTCCTCTAGTGGATCAAAATGGGTGCTAGACAGTGGATGCACCAATCACATGACCAGAGAGAGCAATATGTTCGTGGAGTACGAGCACAACGAAAATCGAAGTGAAAGGATATTCTTTGGAGACAACAGCCAAGGAAAGGTCCTTAGTAGCGGTAAAATTGAAATCTCCTCTCAACATACTCTCTTGAATGTTTTACATGTACATTCCTTAGACTATAACCTCCTGTCGATATCTCAGCTATGCGACAAAGGTTATAACTGTTTATTCACTAACGAGGGTGTGATCGTATTTAGAAGAAGCGATAGCTCGATTGAATTCAAGGGAATGTTGAAGGGAAAGCTTTATCTTGTTGACTTCAACAAGTATAGAGCTTAACTCAACTCTTGCTTGGTTGCTAAAACCAACATGGGATGGTTGTGGCTTAGATGGCTAGCCCATGTTGGGATGAGAAATCTGCAGTGTTTGTCAGGCGGGAAAACAAGTTGGAGCACCGCACCCTGCCAAGAAAGTAATGACTACCACAAGACCGCTGGAACTTCTTCATATGGACCTCTTGGTCCAATTGCTTATATAAGCATCAGGGGTAACAAATATGGTTTAGTTATTGTTGATGATTTTTCAAGATTCATCTGGGTATTTTTCTTCTATGATAAATCGAAAACTCAGGGAATCCTCAAGAAATTCTTGAAAAGAGCTCAGAACGAATTCTCCTCAACTATGAAGAACATTAGAAGTGACAACAGGGTAAAATTCAAGAACACACAAGTGGAGGAGTACCTAGATGAAGAATGGATAAAGCACGAATTTTTGGCACCCTACTCCCCTCAACAAAACGGGGTGGCCGAAAGGAAAAACTGAATACTAATTGAGATGGCGAGGACAATGCTAGATGAATACAAAACATCAGACCGGCTTTGGACTGAAGCGGTGAACACCGCTTGTCATGCTACAAATCGATTTTACCTCCACCGACTCTTGAAGAAAACGCCATATGAGCTTCTTACCAGTAACAAACCAAACGTTTCGTATTTTAAAGTATTTGATTATAAATATTTTATTCTAAATAAGAAACTGAGTACTTCGAATTTTGCTTCAAAGTCTGATGAAGGTTTCTTGCTCAGTTATGATTCGAACGCCTACCCCTATCGTGTCTTCAACATAGTCTCTGGCCTTGTTGAAGTATCACGCGACATAGTGTTCGATGAAACTAACGGCTCCCAAGTGGAGCAAGTTGATAAGTGTGCGCTAGATCAAGAAGAAGCCCCATGTGAAGTATTGAGGAAAATGGCACTTGGTGATATTCTACCTCAAAAGCAACCACAAGACTCAAGTGCACAAGATGAACCTCAACAAGGAAGTAATGATCAAGGGGGAGCTCATGCACAAGATCAAAATCGGGAAGATCAAGAAGATCCTAATAACCATGGAAGCAAAAATTTAGGGGAGACAATGAACATGAAGACAATGAAGAGCAAGCAACTTCACAAGTTCCTCACCCAAGAGTACATCAGTGTGTACAAAGTGATCATCCTGTAAACAACATCATTGGAGATATTGATAAGGGAGTAACTACTAGATCTCGCATAGCAAATTTTTGTGAGTATTACTCCTTTGTTTCTTTTATGGAACCATACAGGGTAGAACAAGCCTTAAAGGATCCAGATTGGGTGATTGCAATGCAAGAGGAGTTAAACAACTTCAAGAGGAATGAAGTGTGGGAACTCGTGGAAAGACCAAAAGTGAACATTGTTGGAACCAAATGGGTCTTTAGGAAAAAACAAGATGAACATGGAGTGGTAACGAGAAATAAAGCGAGACTTGTGGCTAAAGGTTACTCAGAAGTCGTAGGTTTGGACTTCGATGAAGCTTTTGCTCCCGTAGCTAGACTTGAGTTCATTTGTATTTTATTGGCATATGCTACTCACCATAATTTCAAGTTGTACCAAATGGACGTCAAAAGTGCCTTCCTCAACGGTTCAATTAAGGAAGAAGTGTATGTGGAGCAGCCACTAGGATTTAAAGATCAAGAGTACCCCAACCATGCTTATAAACTGCGTTAGGCTCTCTATGGCCTCAAACAAGCTCCTCGAGATTGGTATGAGTTTCTTAGAGATTTTCTTACTCAAAACGGTTTTAAAATTGGAAAAGCTTATTATACTCTGTTCACAAAACACTTTGATGATCATTTATTTGTATATCAAATCTATGTTGATGATATTATCTTTGGTTCTACCAATAAGTCATTCTGTGAAGAGTTTAGAAAGATTATGACAGATAGGTTTGAGATGTTGATGATGGGCAAATTGAAGTTCTTCTTGGGATTCCAAGTGAAGCAACTAAGATAGAGCACTTTCATAAGCCAAACCAAGTACACGCAAGACATCCTCAAGAAGTTCAATATGGACAAGGCCAAGCCCATCAAGACACCCATGGCGACTGACGGACATCTCGACCTCAATGAAGATGGTCCAAATGTGGATCAAAATGTATGTCGGTCTATGGTTGGCTCATTACTCTATTTATGTGCATCTAGGCCAGATATTATGTTTAGTGTGTATATGTGTGCAAGGTTTCAAGCCGCACCTAAAGAGTGCCATCTAATAGCTGCAAAAAAGAATCCTAAGATACCTTGTGCACACACCCAACTTGGGCATTTGGTATCCCAAAGGATCCAAGTTTAACTTGATAGGTTATTCCGATGCTGACTATGCAGGATGCAAATTTCTTGGTAGATCCCTAGTTTCATGGTCATCTAAAAAGCAAAACTCCATTGCTCTTTCCACAGCGGGAGCAACACAAACTGATAAACATTTTCATCACCTCACCTCAAGAACTTGGCTCGAGTGACGTAGACTTTCGAAGTTATGAAGATGAAGATGATCTGGCAAACTTGTGCTTCATGGCGGGTAAATCAAGATCAAGTATGGAGGATGCAGAGCACAACAGTGATAATAAAGAGGTATGTCCTACTTGTGATGAAATGTGTGATGATATTTCTCGCGCAACTGTTATTGTTAAGAAAAAGGACAAAAAACTTAGAGACGACGCTGTTAAAATTGAGTCACTAGAATCTGAAATTAATCATTTGAAAACCTTGATTCCGAGTGATGATTAATGTTCCTCATGAAATTTAATATATAAACAATTGTCCTCTTTAAGAAGTGCACACTCCTCCACTTTTGATAAACTTGAGTTAGAGATTGAAAAGAACAAAAAGCTTGCTGCACTTAAGGACAGAAACCTGAAAGATGCTTGTTGTTCTACAATTGATTTGCATTGTTCTACTTGTGATGATCTTGATAAGAAACTACAAGATGCTATGAATGAAATTTCTATATTGAACAATGCTTTACATTCTCATGAACTTAAATATTATTCTAATTGCAAACAAAAATGAAAAACTTCATGTGAAAACTGCCTAGACTTGTCAAAGAAACTTGATGACATGAATAGGACACAAGAGCGGTTTTGTAATGGGAATAAGTATCTGAACTTGCTGCTGGATTCTTCTTAATCTTTCAATGATAAATCAGGTTTAGGTTTTGATTCTCATCCTCATGCTAAGGCACATCCACCTAAAATTTTCAAGTCATTAGGAAGTGGTTTGATTAAAACAGTTCCTAAACAAAAAGAAGTGGTTTTCAAATCTGCAAGACTGTTGTCTCATTCGGTTTCAATTAAAAATGTTGCTTGCTCATCCAGACATAAACACAAAGTTGAATTTCATTGTACCTATTGTGGTAGAGATGGTCATATCATAGTTTTTTGTTATAGACTAGCTAAACAACATAAAAAGGAATAAATGCAAGCTAGATCTTATAACTCTCATGCAAAATTTGCTGCACATACTAAACCGAATGTCAGGAACATGTAATCTGCTCTTATGAGTCAAAAACATTCAAAATTTACCTCCGGAGTTTCAGTTTTTACCTCTGGACCTTCTGTTTTTGCCTCCGGAGCTACTGATTTTCGTGCTACACCTGTAACACCTTGTAGGTCAGTAGTTGGGTACAAAAATCCTCAAGCTTTGTCTCATAAACCTTCTGTTATATCTGAGCTTTCGCGTGTTATTCCTGTTGGACGTCGTGTGACTCAGTACTGGATTCCTAAATGCATTTTGACTAACCCCAGTATTGAGTCATCAACGTATTGTGCTTCTGTGTAGGTTACACGCTTGAGAAAGGAGAACATTTGGATTGTGGATTCAGGTTGCTCACATCACATGACTGATAACAAAGAATTGTTCTCCTCCCTCTCTTTTGTGTCACGTGTATAGAATGTTACTTTTGTCGATAATTTTTTAACTCCTATAATCGATAAAGGTTCGGTTAATGTAAATGATCATTACACTTTGAAAGATGTGGCACTTGTTACAAATTTGAAATACAACTTGCTTTCTGTTTCACAATTGCTAGATGAAAATTTGGAAATTATTTTCACTAAAAATTTGTGCAAATTTGTATATTCAAATAGTGAGCTTATTTCTAACATGTCTCGGTTTGGAAGAGTTTTTAAAGCTGAATTTGATATGTCTTGTTCTAAGCATTGGTGTCTAGTTGCTAATGATTCAAAGGACTTATATTTTTGGCATCATAGACTTGGTCACGTTGGCTTTGATCATCTAATACGTGTTAGTGCTCTTGATCGCATACGCGGGCTGCCTAAGCTTAAAGGGGACAAATAAATTGTGTGCTCTTCTTGAAGACATGAGTAGATGGTTGCAGGTTCACATACCTCTCACAATGATCATGAGAACTGAACCGGGTCAACTTTTAAACCTTGACACCGTAGGACCTTCACATGTTCAATACTTCAGAGGTAAATGGTATGTTCTTGTGATTATTGATTATTTTTCTGGATACTCTTGGGTTTATTTTATAGCATCAAAGAATGAAGCTTTTAGTCACTTTAGAACTTTATTTTATAGATCGTCAATTAATCACCCGAGATCTTTAAAAGCAATTAAAAGTGATAACATAACTGAATTTTAAAATCAATCATTTGATCTCTTTTGTGCTGAAAATGAAATAGATCATAAATTTTCTTCAGTATATGTACCTCAACAATTTGGTTTTGTAGAAAGGAAGAACAGAACCTTAGTTGAGATGGCTAGGACTATGCTTGATGAGTATAAAACTCCTAGGAAATTTTGGGCAGATGCAATTGCAACCACTTGTTATGTCTCAAATCGCGTTTTCTTGCGTGCTAAGCTAGGAAAAACACCATATGAGCTCTGGTTTGAACATAGGCCTAATGTTACACACTTTCTGATCTTTGGATGCAAATGGTTTGTTGTGAAACATGGTAATCTTGACAAATTTGAACCTAGATCCGTTGATGGCATGTTTCTTGGTGATCCATCTCATGCTAGATGCTACTGTGTGCTTTTACTTGACACTAACAAAATTGTGGAGACTTGTGAGGTGTCTTTTGATGAAGCTAGCCCATGTACTAGCTCGAATATTGCAGGTTTGGATCCGTATCTGCAGGGGGAGAGTATTTTTGTTGAAGATGAGGAAGAAGTGGAGCTGCTACCCAAAAATTCAACAGGTAATGACATTGTTCCAGCTCTAGATGTTGATTCACAACCAGCACCGATGACCACCATTACTGGTCCAAATTGTCCTCAAGTCACAAGCTCATCGATTTGTGATGAACATGAAGAAGAAGAAGCTAGTGAAGTGTCTACTCCCCTACGGATTCTCAAAAGTCATCCTCCACAACAAATCATTGGAAGCTTGCACAAACGAGTCACAAAGTATAGGTTTTGCGATCCAAACTCTCACGCTCATTCTGCTTTTGTTCCTTCTTTTGAACCCAAAGATATATCACACGCACTCACTAATGAATCCTGGATTATTGCCATGCAAGAAAAGTTAGAAAATTTTGAAAGAAATAATGTTTGGAAACTCGTACCTCCACCTCAAGGTCACACTTTAATTGGAACTAAATGGGTATTTAAAATAAACAAAGTGAGGATGGGGTTGTGGTTAGGAACAAGGCTAGGTTGGTTGCTCAAGGTTTCACACAAATTAAAGGTCTAGATTTTGATGAAACCTTTGCCCCAATTTCTAGATTAGAAACCACAAGAATTTTGTTAGCTTTTGCTGCATCTAGAGGTTTAAAGTTATATCAAATGGATGTTAAAAGTGCTTTTATTAATGGCTACATAGATGAGGAGGTTTATGTCAAGCAACCATCGGGTTTTGAAAATCCAGATTTTCCTAATCATGTTTACAAACTGTCTAAAGCCTTGTATGGTCTCGAACAAGCCCCTAGAGCATGGTATGATAGGTTAAAACATTCTTACTAGAAAAGGGGTTTACCATGGACAAGGTTGATAAAACTCTTTTTGTGCTTAAGCATGGCAATGACTCATTATTCGTTCAAGTGTATGTGGATGATATTATCTTTGGTTGGGCTTCTCATGATCTTGTGTCCAAGTTTTCAGCTATGATGAGTTCAGAATTTGAGTGAGTATGATGGGAGACCTTCTCAAGTGCTTCAACATGGACAAAAGAAAGCCTCTTCGGACACCAATGTGTACAACAATGACACTTGAACTTGATGAAGATGGTGAACCAGTCGATCAAAAAAAATATAGAAGCATGATCGGATCACTTTTGTACCTCGCGACATCAAGACCAGACACACAGTTCATCGTATGTCTTTGTGCACGATTTCAAGCTTCCCCACGTACTTCACATCGTCAATCCATGAAAATAATTCTTAGATATTTACATGGAACTAAAGAATTTGGCATTTTTCTTCCTTCTTCCTCGACCGTTACTTTGAAAGCTTTTTCAGATGCTGATTTTGGGGTTGTAGGATTGATAGGAAAAGTACTTTTGGTGCTAGTCATTTTCAGGATAATTCACCTGTTTCTTGGTCCTCTAGAAAACAAAGCATAGTTGCACAATCCACAGCCGAATCCTAATATGTAGCTGCTGCTAGTGCTTGCTCACAATTCTCTGGATTGCTCAAACACTTAAAGACTATGGGGTTGATCTAGATAGTGTTCCACTATTTTGTGATAACACTAGTGCCATTTGTATTGCTAAAAACCCCGTACAACATTCTAGAACAAAACACATTGACATTAGGTATCACTTTCTCTGTGATAATGTGGAAAAATGAAACATTGTGTTTCACCATGTAGATACCGAACAACAATTGGCTGACATTTTCAAAAACCCTTTGGATTTCACTCGTTTTTGTTATATTCGTACTGAAATAGGAGTTATGCATCCTCATGGCTTAAATTGAGGGGGGGGGGGGTTTGAAACTTCGGAAGTCTATGTGTGAATCTGAATTTAAAATAATATGAGTATAGTATTTCATACATATATGACTTTGTTATTCCTTTTTACATGCGTAAATTTCTTACTACATTACACTTGTTATACATTTTGTATTTTTCGCCATGACTAGTAATTGGAATAATTACTTGCGCTAAATCTGGTCATGATCGAACTTTCTTGCTGTTTTAAACTTGTTGCATGCTCACAAGTGCTTTTAATCATAAAGAATTAATCAAGCAACCAACTCACATGTTGAGCTTTTATGTTCAAATGAAAAATTGAGAAACGATCAAGAGAATAATATGCATGCATTGTACTTATTCTTTTGTGATTGTTTTTCATTGCACTTAGATATGAACTTGGAAGAAGTTGTGTGTGACTAAAACCATGTTCTTAAGCTTCTGATTGTCAAATTACATAAGCTTAGCTTGGTTGGTTAGAATAAGGCAGATGCACATATAATCTCTTGCAAATTTCATATGATCAAAATTTGTGCTTAAATGAAAAAATTACAGCAACAAGTGCCATGCTTCAGGTTTTGAAATAATTGAGTTTGTGAGATCATGACTTGCTTAAATTGAAAATTACATTTGATCTCTAACATGGCTCACACTACTTCATGTATCTCATTGTTGTGATAGTGTATGTTACTTGATAGTATGACTTGGATGAGCTTTGTTTTATATGTATATGTTATAATGTGCTCAAAACAAATTAAAATTTCTCTTTTGTACCTTGCTGAATACATTGTCAAAGGGGGAGAAGTATGCAAGGGAGAGAAATACAAATGTGGGAAAATTTATTTCTATCTCATTTGATTTTCAAAAAAGGGGAGAAATTGTTTTCAAAACTTTTCATGTGAATAAGCCAATGTTCTGATTTTAAGTGGTGTTGCCGATGCATTCATCAACGGGAGATTGTGAGACCTATGTGTGCTGAATACACTGGCTTTGATAATAAATGTTTTGAATACTACCAAAACACCATTTTAACAAGGTTTGACTCTAGTTCCGAGCTCCTGCACGGTCCGACGATAGGTCCAACTTGTTTTGGGTAGCTCCTACAAGGTCCGATGCAAGGTCCGACTTATTTTGGCTAGGTCTGACTTCTTTGTCTAGGTTCGACTTATTTTTAATAGGTCTGACTCAAAGTGGCTAGGTTCGACATGTTTTTTTTTGCTAGGCCCGACGCAAGGTTCGTCCAGTTTGGTTAGCTCCGCCGCTAGCTAGGGCCGACTAGTTTTGGTAAGCTCTGGCGTTAGGTCCTACAAGCTTTGGTGCTAGGTCCTGCTAGCTTTGGTAAGCTCTGGTGCTAGGTCTTGCTAGCTTTGGTAAGCTCCGACTTAAGGTCCTGCTAGCTTTGGCAAGGTTAAGAGCTTGATCGCAGTGGTTCTGCTTTTAACTTCAAATGTTTCGAAGTTGTTTTTTGGATTATGGAAAGTTTGCTTAGTATTGTTTTATTAAGTTTTTGGTGTGTTTTGGTGGTTATGGCTTATACCTTTTTGCTATGGTTTGCAACATGCTTATGTGAGGTGCTCACGTAAGGTGTTGTGGTTTCAGAAATAATGTGAGTCATGTCGATGACTTGTGCTCTGAAGTATTGGTTGTTTATTCAAGTGCAGGTGTTTCTTGAGTTCAAGACATGGCTAGTGACGAGACCCATTGAACTATTCTTAGTGATAAGATGAGATTCAACAACCAAGTTCAGAGGAATTGTGATTGAGTTGGTCAGGAGGCCGCACAACATGTTTGAATCAAGAACAATGCATATGAAGGTATCGTGGACGTCGTTGGAAGATGTTTGCATGTGTTCAAGGAGTGCATGGACGTGATTGCATGGTTCCATTGTGTGATGAAGAGATGTGGACACAAAGAATTGGTCGAAAAGGTCCAAGCGGCTTGGTTATGGACTTACGCTATGGCTGAGTCGGGTTTGACTCAGATATGGAAAGATTTGAGTTGGTTATGATAGGATTTTGTGTGGGTCATGAAATTGGGGTATTTTAGGAATGTGAGATACGTTCCTAAGGTTTTGGGAAGTCTTAAGATTGCTTCTATCTGCGTATAGAAGAATATTAAGCAGTCATGGAAAGTTTCGATTCATGAATTGAATAGGATACGAGTCCTAGTTTGAGTTGAGTTTGCCTTCGGGCTGGTTATAAAAGCATGGGAGGCCAGAACTCGTTGAAGACGACTTTTGGGCTGTTCCTATTGTGTTCTATTGAATAAGATTCAAAGTTGAAAGGATCTTTCGTGCCTTGTTCGTCCGACTTGTTTCAGACAAGTTTTTCTCGTTGAGTTTCTGCACAGCACTACCTTAATTTGGTGGTTTTATAATAACTAGAGTTTTACAGGACTGATTGACGTGATTCTTTTTGGATTGTCTTCACCACTTGATTATATATCATATGTGAAAATTTCAGGGTCATTGGATTTGTGGTTTCTGATCTACACGAGTATATTTGCAGTGTTACAGATCTGGTTTTTACTTTGTAGAACACATTGACCTTTGTTCGATCTTTCGATCGTAATTTGAGATTTTCTCAACTGTTTATGGTGATTCTTGTTGTCGTGTATTTGTGAATTGATTATCTAAAATATATACAACTTTTTTCATGGTTGAACACATTTTAGATTAGTCGCACACATGAATTCTTTGACAGATCAATTTTCTGCTGAGGGGTTTTTTGTTGCTTCCGCCAAAAAGTTTTAATCTACCACTCACCCCCCTTCTGGTAGCTTTTCATGTGATCTTCAATCCTACAGAATTAATCAAGTAAGCAACTCACATGTTGAGTTTTTATGTTCAAATAAAAAATGAGAAAAGATCCAAAAAATATCCATGCATCACACTTCTTTTTTTTAGATGGCTTTTCATTGAACTTAGATATGAACTTCGAAGAAGTTGTGTATGACTAAAACCATGTCCTTAAGCTTATGATTGTCAAATGACATAGGCTTGGCTTGGTTGGTTAGAACAAGGCAGATGCGCATACAATCTCTTGCAATTTTATATCATCAAAATTTGTGCTTAAAAGAAAAAATTGCAGCAACAAGTGTCATGTTTTCAGGTCTTGAAATAGTTAAGTTTGTGTGACTTGCTTAAATTGAAAATTTCATTTGCTCTCTAGAAAGGCTTACACTACTTTATGTACCTCATTCTTGTCATAGTGTAAGTTACTTGATAGTATGACTTGGATGAGCTTTCTTTCATATGTATATGTTATAATGTGCTCATAACAAATTAAAATTTCTCTTTTGTACCTTGTTGAATACATTGTCCAAGTGGGAGAAGTATGCAAGGAGGAGAAATATGTATAGGGGGAGAAATTGTTTTCATAAGGAGAAATTATTTTCATAACTTTTAATGAGAATAAGATAATGTTGGATTTTAAGTGGTGTTGCCAATGCATTCATCAAGGGCGGGATTGTGACACCTATGTGTGTTGAATACATTGGCTTTGACGATAAAAGTTTTAAATACTATCAAAACACCTTTTTAACAAGGTTCGACTCTAGGTCCAATCTCCTGCAAGGTCTGACGATGGGTTCGGGTTGTTTTGGGTAGCTCCTGCAAGGTCTGACTTCTTTGCCTAGGTCCGACTTATTTTGGATAGTTCTGACTTGTTGTGGCTAGGTTCGGCATGTTTTATGTTAGCTCCGGCGCTAGCTAGGTCCGACTAGTTTTTGTAAGATCTGGCATTAGACCCTACTAGCTTTGGTAAGTTCTGGCGCTAGGTCCTGCTAGCTTTGGTAATTTTCGGTGCTAGGTCCTACTAGTTCTTGTAAGCTCCGGTTTAAGGTTTGGTTAGCTTTGTCAAGGTTTGGAGCTTGATCGCAGTGGTTCTGCTTTTAACTTGCAATGTTTGGAACTTGCTTATTGGAGTACGGAAAGTTTGCTTAGGTTTCTTTTACTATGTTTTTGGTGTGTTTTTGTGATTATGGTTGATATCATTTTGCTATGGTGTGCAACATGCTTATGTGAGGTGCTCACGTAAGGTGTTGTGGTTTTGGAACTAATGTGAGTCATGTCGAGGACTTGTGCTCGAAAGTATTGGTTGTTTATTCATGTATAGGTGTTTCTTGAGTTCAAGACATGGCTGGTGACGGGATTCATTGAACTAGTCTTATGGAGAAGATGAGGTTCAACAACCTAGTTCATGAGGAATTGTGGTTGAGATGATCAGGAGGTTACGCAACATGTTTGAGTCAAGAACAATGCATATGAAGGTATTGTGGAAGTTGTTGGAAGATGTTTGCACATGTGCAAGGAGTGCATGGACGTGGCTACATGGTTCCAACTCATGATTAAGAGAAGTGTAAATAATGAATTGGTCGGAAAGGTCCAACCGGCTTGGTTATGGACTCAGGCTGCGGCTGAGTCGAGTTTGACTCAAATATGGAAAGATTTGAGTTGGTTATGTTAGGATTTCATATGGCTCACGAAGTTGAGTTGTTTTTAGCAATTTGGGCTATGTTCCTATGGTGTTTGGAAGTCTTAAGATTGACTCTATCTGCGTATAGAAGATTCTTGATTAGTTATAGAAAGTTTCAATTCGTGAATTGAGTAGGATTTGAGTCCTAGTTATGATTGGGTTGGCCTCTACGCTGGTTATATAAGGAAGGGAGGCCACAGCTCACGGGGCACAACTTTGGAGCTGTAACTTTTGTGTTTTAATCAGTAAAATTCATAGTCTAAAGGAGCTTTTGTGCCTTGTCCGTCCGACTTGTTTCTGTCAAGCCTTTCTCGTCGAGCTTCATCACAGCACTACCTTGCTTCAGTGGTTTTATCATAACTTGAGTTTTACAGATCCAATTGACGTGATTCTTTTTGGTTTGCCTTGACAACTTGATTATATATCATCTGTAAAAATGTCACGGTCATTGGAATTGTGGTTTTGGATCTACATGAATTTCTTTGCAATGTTACAGATCTGGTTTTTACTCGATAGAACAGATTGACCTTTGTTCGATCTTTCGATTGTAACTTGAGTTTTTCTTGACGATATTCCATGATTCTTGTTGTCGTGTCTTCATGACTTGATTATCTACAATGTATACTACTTTTGTCACTATTGAACACATTTAGATTAAACGCACACACAATTTCTTAATAGATGGTTTTTCTACCGACGAGGTTTTTGTTGCTTCCGTTGAAAGAGTTTTAATCTACCATTCACCCTCCCCCCTTTGGTAGCTTATCAATTACTCTTCGATCCTACAGAACATCGAAATCAAAACTGACCTGATCGCTATGGTGCAAGCGAACCCATTTTGTGGGAAGGCAAACGAGGATGCAATTAGTGCTCACCTGCAACAGCTCCTTGAGATTTACAACACTTTTAAGATCAAGGACATTTCTCCTGATGCTGTCTATCATAGGTTGTTTCCATTCTCCCTCCTTGGGAGAGAGAAACATTGGTTCTATGTGAACCGAAGTGCTGTAGACACTTGGGAGAAATATTCTACGGCTTCCCTCGCCAAGTTCTTTCCATTGGGCAAGACTAATAGCCTATGTGGAAGGATTTCCAGCATCCAGCAAGACGTTAATGAGTCTATTCCCGAGGCATCGGAAATTCATCAGGTGTACATCCTACGCTGTCTCCACCATGGGATGGACGACTTGATCATTATCCAAAACTTCTACAACGGGTTGATCCCTTTGCCCGCGACCATGTGGATGCTGGTGCTGTAGGAGCCTTCTTCTCATTGATGTTGCCCAAAGCTAAGGATTTAATTGAGAAGATGGTGTCCAACATGGGTTGGAGCGATGAGTGTCTCCATGCCCGTCAGCGAGGCATGCACACCTTGAAAGAGGTGGACATGATTGCTGCTAAATTGGACCTCCTCATGAAGAAGATTGATGGACAAGCGGATGGTGAAGTATGTGGCAGTTCCTATGCCTTAGACTCTCAACTCACCTATGAAGTCTATGGCAATACGGTTCACTTGGGTAATGACTACCCAGAGACTCGTGTGGATGCCCTATACATAGCCAACAATGGGAACAACAATGGCTATCATCCAGGAGCTCATGTGTAGGGCACACCACGCCCTTTCATTCAAGGAGGGTACAAAAACAACAATGAAAACAATGGCAATCAACTCATCTTGAGAGAGCTCGCCGTTAGCCAATTGAAGATCAATGATGCACTATCCAAGAAGCTCTCAGCTAATGACAAGACCCTAGAAAGTACCAATGCCAAGATTGAAGGACTATCCTCGGCCTTCAAGAACCAATTAAGCTTCAACAAGATGCTGGAGACTATTGACATTTCTTACATCACAAATCATCTCTCGAAAGCGATGAGGTACGCAAGCGCACGGGAGCTGTTGCGTAGCATTTCACCCAAGAGTATTCCCAAGGGTATCGTATTTTTCCCAAAAGAAGGCAATGGAGTAAAGTAAACACTACCCTTATAATCAAGATATGGGATATTAGTCAATTATCAAGACAGGCGTAAGTTGATAATAAGGGTAGTGTGACACACACCTAAGCAATCTATTCTAAAGGGTAAATAGGTCCTTAATGGAGATTAGACTAAGTGCTAGGGAGTTACTCCTACAATGCTTATAATATACATATACATAGCCTAGGTTAGATACAAATGAGCATGTCAACGGTGAATACTTATGCTAGGTTGTTCAACATATTGGGCATGGGTTTACCCCTAGCAATACTAGGACGACTCTCGCCAAGAGCCTGTGGCATAGCCGAACGTGGAGGATTACAAAGGACAGATAAGACTGTCACCACCAAGTGCCTACCTCTTCAATCCGTGGGTCTACGAGACATCCAACACTACTTACTATCCTAGCACCATGCTAGCATACTATGTAAATACCTTAGAGGATAGAGTACAAGTACCTCTCTAAGACAATGACTAACCTAAACATCGTTGAAACAATGTTGAGACATAGCATAAGTTATTCATATTAACATGATCATATCATCACTAATTAGACTATAGTGGGGGTTTGTAGTGTTTATGATGATAGGTTAGGAGGGATATGGCATAATCATAAAGACTACTCCTACTACATACATTGAATCCACAGTCAAACAAGAAACACTTCATCCAAGTATATGAACAAAACAAGACTAAAAATAATATATTTATTATGCATAAAGTCACAAATATAGGAAAAGATACATGAGCCATACCTTTCCCAACTTGGACTTAGGACTAGAGGCTCTCCTCTCTATAGCCTAACTCCACTAAGGACTAAGAGAACTAGTGTATACAATAGAATGATGCCCAAGTGGTGTGTGTTGATATGAGGGGTAAGGGCTCCTATTTATAGCTTGGAGAAGGGTCGGTTCCTGCCAGCAAAAGCGTGTGAATTAGTCCTCATCGTGATCAGGACACCACAGGGAGTTGACATGTGGAAGCTGACCGAGTTTGGTGCCAGAAAGGGTTCGGCCGGACCCCCTAATCGGCTGAACAGAAAGTTGGACAATTTCCTTTGTGCTTCCTCGAGGGGACTTTCATGTTGGTCCCATTGACTGATATGGGTGCTACACCGTTGGATAGCCTTGGATACTTCTGTTTGTGAGCCATTTGATCTATGTGGTGCCACATGTGGGTGCTTGATTGGTTGGAATGATATCTTATAGGATCCACCCTCTTGTTTCACTTCAATTCTGTGTAAAATACCTACGTGCACTAATTTCTCCAAGGACAAGTGAAAATAGGTTAAATATAAAGGTGATGTGTGCAAGAAATGATATTTCCTTCATATAATTGAGTTATATTGACGGGTGAAATTGGTATATAACAACCTTCAACAAACTCCCCCAAGCTTATCCTTTGCTCGTCCCGAGCAAAGTCAATACTTTAGGTTGATGATCAGGAGTTGCCACAATGTTCTATTTTTCAAAAGTACCATGTGCACAACAAAATACTCTACCTAGTATTGCGAAAATTTGGCACGGTACTTCACCTATCTTAAGTCATTGTGGGGCTTATGCCATCTCCTATTCACGGGTGGTTGAAAGATAGAACAGCAAATGGAGCACACATACCCTAGAAATAAAGTTCCACTCAAGTTCCAAAGAGTTCAATTTAGATTTTAAGTATCTCAACTTGATTCTCTCGGTCTCTCCTTTGTGTGTAGTGAAAATATTTCCTCACCAAGGCATTGTGCCTACAATCATCCTACCACTAAATAAGGATTGTATGTGGAGCTTCGTAGGGAATATAATAGGCATATTTGCAACATATAATATTGCTAAGTCAAAAAAGCAAGCCTTAGGAGAAATCATTTCAAAACTATTTGATTTAAGACTTGTGCATGTGTGATGGAATGGAAGTGGATGTAGATGTTTGAGATGACTCCTATTTATGTAGACTCTCTTATTTTGCAGGGATGAAACATGGCTATTTTTTTCTTTTCTTTCCCATGCTTATCATGTAAGCATGCATTTTCTTTTTTTTTCTTTTTCTTGTAGCCATGTATTCTACTCCCTTTTTATGCAATAAACTTGGAGAGAGTACTAAGTATGAAGGGTATGGAGATTCTCTTGTTATTGTGGAATGGCGGTATGATGGTAATCTGCTTACTTCTAGTGCGGAAGTACAACATGTGCAAGTGAAGTGTTGAATTCAAAAACTAATGAATGAAATCTCACATAGGTCTATACTAGCTTGACAAAGCTCAATTTAAAGACAAATAGAATATGCATAAGGTATTTCAATCAAATGAGAGTAACTTAAATCTTTTTAGAATTTCTCTAGAAATCTAAGTTTCACTTTCAAACTAGGAATATCAGCTCTATCACTATATCATATCTCACAACAACTTAGAATTGGATTAAGCTTTTGCTATCCACAATTTCTAAATCAGTGGAAAAGTAATTCTAGCCAATCAAAGCATTATTTTGGAGAGTAGTAAGTTTTAAACTAGGGACTTAGGAAAATTAATATAGAGCAATTATTTATCATTTCATCTATGTGAATTCCAAATCATTCTTACCGCACATCTTTTATTTTATTTTCAAAGTAAATATACTCAACTTATTGTTTAATCTTTGTGAATTCCAAACCATTTTTACCGCACATCTTTTATTTCATTTTGAAAGCAAATCTACTCTACTTATTTTTAAAATTTTTGATATGCAAAGTGGATGATGGGTGAATGGAAATAATTATGCAAGGGGTGTGATACAGGTTACCTCATGTGGAGGTCCTCCCCCAAGCTTGTTCTTGTTCAAGGTCCGCGATAGGGGTTGAAATCCTAACGACAGATGTAGGCCATGAGCTTGCCCCAACCTTGTTGCAGTGTGGCTTTGGCATTGGAGGGTTGAGTGTCGATGTTGGATTGCCTTACATGGTTTTGATGAGTGTGATTGAGGAGAGTGTTGCCGATGTCGCTCATCCACACTTCAAGTTTTCCATAGGTTGGATGTACCTTGTTATTCCTTTGTTAAGGTAGTAATAACCCTTAGCACAAAGGCATGACGTGCACTCAACATGTGTTGAGTGTGTTTCATCATTTTTTGGCTAAGGTATGTCATGTATTCTTTCCATAAAGGAATAACTTGTACCCCTCATACATTGGGTATGATCCATAATTCCTTTGCTAGGGTAATGTTACCCTTTAGCCATAGAGGAGTGACTTGTACCCAACATGTGTTGAGTACGATCCGTTATTCCTTGGCAAAGGTACAACATACCTATAACCACAAAGGGATGACATGCACCCAACATGGGTTGAGTGTGATCTATTGTTCCTTGGCTAAGGTATAAAATACCTTCTAGCCACATAGGAACAACTTGCACCCAATATACATTGGATGTGATCTTGTCATTCCTTAATTATGGAACATCATACCTTTTGCCACAAAGGAATAATCTTACACCCAATGATGGTGGCAATTTCCTTGAGCTTGAATGAGTGCCTTGAAATAGTTGAGAACATAATGCTCTCACATATTCGTAGCAGCCCATTGGTTGCTCATGGAGGGCTACCATTTCAAATATCCGGCCTCGTATAGTTATGATTGACCTTTGGGCATAATCTCCGATAGGTGGAAACCATCCTAATTTACTCCTTGGCCAAGAGATGTTGAAATGGAATCCTCTTAGGGTTTCCAACAATCGGGTCTTTGAATGCCTGCACGGTAATATTACTCCTGCAAACTTCCCCTCTATGATAGAGTGGGATAGTTAGCTCCCAATACTTGTACAAATTAATTTTCGAATAGGTAAGAAAATCTTCATTTGTACATATGGGGAATAATAACATCAAAGATGCAGTGGGTCCAATTTCAAGTGTATTTATGAACAATGTATGAATCATTGATAGGAGTGGGGCTTTATGGATAAATCAATTTGCACATTTTTCTAAATATCCTACTCATAACAATGCAAGTGATATAAATACACTATAAGGATCCCTTCACCTTGTAAAATTTCTAACCATCATGGTTTTTTTTTTACAAGAGCAAATGTTATCATTTGGATCATGGCGAAAAAAATTCTCATTTTTTACCTTCTGAACATCTTAAATTTCTTGCCTAGGAATTTAAAAATTAGTGATCCATGCATGAATGAGTTTCAAATCAAAATTATGGATGTCACTATTCCTAGGTTGCTACATACCAATTCAACCATTAAGTTATTCCATAGTCAGCACCTAGTCAGAAAATGTCTAAGTCCATTTTAGCAAAGCTTATGAAATTTTAGGTACTCGTCTAAATTTATTCCCATGTAAGGTGGCATTCCTTTTTGAAGAATCATAAAGGGAAATGCCAACACTTACTCTCTTATGAGGATGCATAGGAATTTAATGATGATAAAGTGTAAACCTTCCTCACTAATGTCAGAAAAAATCATTCAATCCTAATGCAATTCAAATGACATAAAATTTGAACACATACCTCAATTGAAGAGTAGTCTTGGTTGAAGGTCTCTGTGTGAGAAATTCATGACCATAGATTTTGGTGTAGCCTTCATGTTCAATGTCTCCTGCCAAGTTGAGGTTGGAGTTGAATGAGCTTCATCTTGTTCCTCCATTGGACCACCATCTTGAGCATTCCTCCACCATGAACTCAAAATGAGATCGATGGAGGGATATGCGCCTGATGGGGCCTTCCAACCTTATTACAATTTTTGTCCTGGCTGCACTAAAATCAAGAAAAAACAAAACAACTCGAAAACGGGTTACGTTAGCTAAAAGCATGTTTTATCCCTTGTCACATTGTTTTTCTCAATCCTGAAACAACTTACAAATGCAATGAATATTTATGGGAAATATTTTTGTTTTGAATTAGGAACATGAATTCAAGTGGTTATACCAAAGGTTCATATCCAAATAAATTTATTTCCTAATTCAAAATTTAGTTTTATAATGGTTGGAAATTTTAGTTTCCAACATGCAAGTGTGAGAATTCAAACTTGCTAAATGTAAATGCACAGATTGATGGGGAATTCAAATATGCAACTGGGAAATTAAATATGAGATAATTACCAATTTACCTATTGGCAAGGACTCAAAGAATTTTTAAAGTCCGATGAGTGGGACTTACATCCGTCCTGTTTAGTTTGATGATTTGTTGTCCAATCCTAGAGTTCAAGATGTGGACAACTTCTCTTGATTGACATGCCAAATCTCCTTTGGCATGTCCTTTGGACATGTGGACCACATTGTGGCCCTAACCTCTCCGTCATCTTGATGAAGACTTGTTGATGTAGTGACGACTTATCCCCCTTGATGATATTCTTTTGTGAGCATGGTGAGGCTTGTCCTTCTTTAGGGGTGCCACTTCGACCTTCTTGATATTCCTTAAGGTCAACCCATACTTTTGATCATGGATCAAAAGCTTCCTTGGGCATGATGACATGTGGACTCCACAATCAAACAAGAAACGCTTCATCCACAATGTTACTTGGCTTAGGTTGCATGGGCTTGGTCGAAGGGTAGGGATCCCAACAAGTGATTGTGGGATATCTTGGATCTTGAATGCTCTTTAAGTTTCATGTCCTTGGCCAAGAGCTTCAGGTAAATGTTTTCTTGATTTCTTCATTGGCCATGATAAAGATACTTCAAGGTAGGCTAGTTGAACTTAGGTCCATAAAAATCCCCATAGCCTCCTTCAGTACAAGGGTGATGTTGATTCCATCCTTGACCTACGTGTTGTTGATAGCCATGGGAGTTGTTTTTCAATGGAAGAATCCTCATGGGTCTTTAGGGAAATGATTCCCCAACTGGCCTATATTTGACATGGGTTTTCACAAATCATGTGAATATCCATGACTTGGATAATTCCAAACACTTCTACATTGACTTGATCTATCATGATACTTCAATGGGAGGTGTAGTTCCATAGCTAGCATGTACACCTTGCTAAGTGGCGTGCATGCCAATCTAAGGGAACTAGATCATTCTTCAATCCACCCCTTGAGTAAAGAACATATTCTCATCCATAGTGAATGACAATAGGACTCCTTTAGCTCCAGCATGAATGTGGTCATGGATTGGTGAGGCCAACTCATGACATCAGTGATGGATGAAGAGCAAACTATCCACCCCATGTTGAAGGAAACCCAAGAAGAACTCTTGGAGCCTCCCCCAAGCTTAGGGATGGATAACTTTGGTTCCTAATGGAAGCAAAAATTCTTTTGAGAAAGGAAATTGTGTTGCCTAGCGGAGATTTGTTGAGGTACGCCATGAATCATCTTGCAGTTCAGCACTTGTGTCCTCGTTGGCCATCCAATGAAATGGGTTAGCCAACACTATCTTGTTTTCACACAAAAGGAGAAAACAAACAAGGGTAATCAAGTCTAATAACTATTAGTACCTATAGCTTAATCACAAGTGACAGCTATCCTTCACTTCCTTTGCCTTCCCTGGCAACAGCGCCAAAAATCTTTTTGACGTTTCTTACGTCACAGATCATATCTCGAAAGCGATGAGGCCCGCAAGTGCATGGAAGCTGTCGCGTAGCATTTCACCCAAAAGAATTCATAAGGGTATCGTATTTACCCCAAAGGAAGGCACTTGCGTAAAGTAAACACTACTCTTATGATCAAGCTATGGGATACTAATCAGTTATCAAGACAGGGGTAAGTTGATAGTAGTGGTAGTGTGACATACACCTAAGCAATCTATTCTAAAGGGTAAATGGGTCCTTAATGGAGATTAGACTAAGCGCTGGGGAGTTACTCCTACAAAGCTTCTAATAAACATATAAATAGCCTAGGTTAGATAGCAATGAGCATGTCAATCGTGAATACTTATGCTAAGTTGTTCAACATATCGGGCATGGCTTTACCCCTAGCAATACTTGGATGACTCCTGCCAAGAGCTTGTGGCATAGCCGAACGTGGAGGATTACAAAGGACAGATAGGGTTGTCACCACCTAATGCCTACCTATTCAATATGTGGGTCTACGAGACATCCAACGCTACTTACTATCGTAGCACCATGCTAACATACTAATGAAATACCTTAGGGGCTTGAGTACAAGTACCTCTCTAAGGCAATTTCTAACGTAAACATCATTGAAACAATGTTGAGACATAGCATAAGTTATTCATATTAACGTGATCATATCATAACTAATTAGACTATAGTGGGGGTTTGTAGTGTTTATGATGATAGATTAGGAGGGATATGGCATAATTATAAAGACTACTCCTACCACATACATGGAATCCACAATCAAAGAAGAAACACTTCATCCAAGTATATGAATAAAATAAGACTAAAGATAATATATTTATTATTCATAGAGTCACAAATATACGAAAAGATACATGAGCCACACCTTTCCCAACTTGGACTTGGGACTAGAGGCTCTTCTCTCTATAGCCTAACTCCACTAACAACTAAGAGAACTAGTGTATACAATAGAATGATGCTCAAGTGGTGTGTGTTTAAGTGCGGGGTGAGGGGTCCTATTCGTAGCTTAGGGAAGGGTTGCTTCTGGCCACCAAAAGTGCACAAATCAGTCTTCATCGTGACGAGGGCACTAGAGGGAGTCGACACATGGAAGCTGGGCGAGTTTGGCACCAGGAAGGGTTCGACTGAACCACCTAGTCGGCCGAACAGAAAGTTGGACCATTTCCTCTGTGCTTCCCCGTGGTGACTTCCAGGTGGGTCCTATTGACTAATATGGGTGCTACACCATTGGATGGCCTCGGATATATCTGTTTGTGGACCATTTGATCCATGTGGTTCCACATGTCCATCCTTGATTGGCTGGAATGGTATTTTATAGGATCCACCCCCTTATTTTACTACAATTCCGTGTAAAATACCTGCATGCACTAATTTCTCCAAAGAAAAGTTGAAATAGGTTAAATAGAAATGTGATGTGTGAAAGAAATGATATTTTCTTCACATAATTGAGTTATACTGATGGGTGAAATTGGTATATAACAACCGTCAACAGAGAATCAATTGGCTCAACTGGCATATGCTGTTCCGCCAGTGGAGAATGGCAAAATGCCAGGGCAGCCTGAACCGACTGTGAAAAATGTCAATATGATTTCTCTACGGGAAGGCAACTGGCTGAAGGACCCTGGATACCCCTTCATACCTTGATCGATCAGGGCTCAGTACTTTGACAAGGCACTTTGTGACCTTGGAGCAAGTGTGTGTGTGATGCCCAAGATGGTTTTTGACCAGCAGAACTTCACGGAGCACGCTCCAATGCCAATGCAGCTCCAACTGACTGATTCTTTAGTCCGTTATCTGGCGAGTACAGCGCCATCCTCTGCCACTGCAGCACCCCACGCGCCATTCCCCGGCCTCTACACGCCGCCGACCCAGCTTCCTCTAGGCCGCGCTGCACTGTCGCCACACCTCCCTGGCACACAGCCGCACCACTGCACCTCGCCGTGGTATTGCGCCTCTGCTCCTGCGCCCCACGCCGGCGCAGGATCGCCCCCTGCGTGCCACTCGTAGCCCCGCCCCTGCTCAGTCCGCCGGCACCGCCCACCGTCCACCACGCCGGCCTTCGTAGCCGCGCCCGGCTCTTCAGCACACCAGCCGTTGTTCGCGCCTTGGACGTGCTTCACATGTGCCCATGCCACCGCCGCACCCCCCTGTGCCCTGCCACCGTCGTGGGCCATGTTTTCCCTGCGCCCATGCCCGACTCCACTGCTCGCTGGCCATCGGTCTTCTCACTCACAGCATCGTTGCCTGCACACCATTGTCATCGCGTTGATCGCCGTCCATGACGCCAGTTGTTCTTGCCGTCGCGGCACATCTCCAATTCACTGCCTTCGTTGCAGCACGTACCAAGCCACCTCAATCCTTTGCGTGCGGCTTAAATACTTACCGTGCGGTCCCGTTCACACTTTGCAGCATTTCACGTTGTGCTGTCCCAACACTGTCGCTGTCCTCGCATCCTCGGAGCGTTTCGCGCCATGGTTGCACCCAACCAGCAAAGCGAGTGATGTATGTGATGTATGAGATCCCAGAACACGTCGTTGACACACCAGCATCGACAATTGATCCAAGGGGTAGAATGATGTGGCAATCGACAAGGACATGTGCCAAGATACCCTTTGAATGGTGATGAAGCGGCAGAATCAAGTACACACCCAAGATATTCGGTGAAATGCCTACAAGGTGAGCCTTGCCCTAAAATGCCTTGCTTGACACCACCGAAGTCCGTTCGTCGTGATCGCTAATGATACTCATGTGTCATCAAGCTGTACGTCCATTTTCCGCATTGATATCATTCCTATAGAAATCCCCAAGTTGACCTCCTTTGTCTTTTGTATCGTGTTGGCCTGTCCATGCGTGCTCATGATGCTCCACCATGAGCCGCGTCGACGTCATTGACCATATGACATCGTCATGACATTCTGAGCTGTCATCGTGCCCTGGAATCGAGATGAAGGATGCCTGTGATGAGTGTGGTGCTGAAACACAAGCACGACTCGTCGAACAATAGTTTTCAAGCCAAATTATGTTTTACTCGTTGTGAGAGTGATCGAGTCCTAGGTGTAGCCAATGTGCTCGATAAGATGCCTTCTAGGTCAAACCACGGAGGTTGGTGATCACCAATGACCTATTGTTGAGTAATGCGAGAATGTTGCGACCGTCAAGGAAAACTAGACCAAGGGGAACCTTGGATAAGAATTTCTTGTTCGTGTCGACGATGTTTCCTAACCGTCCACAGAATTGCTTAACTAGGTGTGCCGTTTCATCGACGACAGGATCGTCGAGTCGCTTGCTGACGATCGAGTCGACATCACTAACCTTGTGACTCGTAAGGCTGTGTTCAGGATTCCGCTCACCACCATGGACGAGTACGGGTCGATGTGAACGTCGACGAGATGATCTTCCCGAGATGGCAAAACACGTCGTCCCTACATAGTAATGCCTTATGTTCAAGTCCCAGGAGTTAACCGAGCTCATCTGGAAAATCTTGCAAAGGACACTACAATAGTGTCATGTAAGAACTTGGGCGATGCTTGCGGAGATAGTCGTAGCGACTGATTTACCTAAAGGTCCTTTGAGTGTTGTCTTGGTACTCACATCAGGTTAACAGGGTTTGTTATAACTCTTTGAGTCCAAGAAATGCCAATCTCCCTTCTTTTTCCAAGTGTCGCTAGGGTTTCACATCGATTCATCCTAATTCAGAACCCTGCGACCACACTAGTCACTTTATTAGGTTTACTCTTTAATGAGTTTGTGTAACTTCATTGGTCGCCTTCTGAGTCATGACCTCTTGTTGCACAACTCACTCATGCCTTAAGATTTCGATGTCCCCCTTGATTCCTTAGACATTCTTACACTATTCAGTCCAACACCTCCACACCAGTCAGTCTCGAGTGGCATAAATCCAAGAGTTAAGTGAATAATGGCAATACATGCTTTCATTGCACCTGTCAATTCACAACTCGACACTACTATGACCACTTGACTTATCCATAGTTTCTCCAGCCATCCGAGACATATCTAATCTTCCTATTCAAACCTCTTCTTCCTAAGGTTTTTACAACTCGTCGAGTCCATTATTAGATTACATTAATTACTTATATAAATATCATGTCGGTAGGAACGTGATGGTAGGTGATCGATGAGGAGCTTTGCTTGGAGGAGAAGGCCAGGGTGTTCCTGCTTGAAGTTCCATGGCAGACTCTTCGAAGGAAGACCAAGCCATAACAACTGACATTGATATAGAGTCGCAAACTAAGGCAAGCCCCGGTTTGCATTTAAGAGCTTTTCAAAGTTTTCCAGTTTTATTCATTTACGTCTTCAGTTTATATTGTGCATTACGTTCAGGATGCTTGAATACTCCAGATGCATGACCCACAATCCCATTGGTTAATTGGGTAGGTTGATAGCTCGACGTGTAGAACTGCTATGCTAATGTTGTAAGTGATCCGGTAGAAGTCGAGTAGCTGGAATCTACTCGCGAGAGATGTAGGACATATCTCACAAGATTGGTTAGATAGACAATGGCTTAATATAATGAATCTGAGACCGGGCATGGGATGGATAGGAAGCAACGAGAATTCGAGTCTCGGTCGCATAGCCCTGCCTATGTCGATTAAGGCCCGTAAACTGACGTAACTCAATAACTGGGATGTCGAGGCCATTAACTCACCATCGATAGGGGTGGGTTGAGGACAGCAAGGTGTAAATCGGTCGGCGGGCACAGAGGTGTTCCGTGCGGAGACCTTCTGTTCGCGGAGGTGAGACGGGTTCGGCGTTCGGGTTTCTTGTTAAAGGTTGCCATATACGACTAGTACTGAAGTGTTACGTAGGTACTGATGTACTCGCTGACACTTCCGAATGTGAGTATGTGTCGTGTTGTCCGGGTGAGTCCTGATTGCAATCACCGTCCCTTGCGGTAATGGAGTACAACTTGTTCACTGCGCCGTGATGTGGAAAATACTGAAGAAGTCAGAAGAATATGATATATTGAATTATAATTTCTTTGAAACCTTGTATGGCTTAGAGATAGTACAATTAAAATTTTACAGTTTCCCCATACTTTACCTGTAATAGCATTATGTGCTTTGAGCATGTCATATCATCGGCAAAGCGTTTCTTGTTTGATTGCTGAGTCTATGATTTGCCGTGCTTGAAGAATGTCATTTGCTACTTAAAACATGATTATAAGGATCCACTTGTTGGCGAGTTGCTTATGCTTTACCTTACCTATGCTTAGTATTCACCCCTGCATATGTCTAGTGAGACGGGTTAGTCTTGCTGAGCCTTATGCTCACGTTTGCGCTTTAACGATTTTTGCAGGTATTAGGTTTATTTCTTCTGTTCAAGTTGTACATGAGATCTCCAGGTATCGAGATAAATCTCATGTGAACCACACCGCTGCTGAATGTTCATCTTGTTGCTAGTGAGAAGCGTCCAAGGGCATGGATGTCTTGTCTCCTGCTTAGTTAGGTGAGATTATGAGTATGTATTTTCCGCTGCTTGTGTACTTCTATTGTACACTCTTTTGTAAACTCTTTTTATTATGAAATGAAAACTTTATACGTTTTGGTATCCTTTTCATGTGTGCTGTTAGGTGCCGCATCGCAAGGCACCACCCAATGACATCCTCGGACGTCAGGACTCCGGTCCCAACATGACATGCACTCAACATGGGTTGAGTGTGATCCGTTGTTTTTTGGCTCGGGTATAAAATACCTTATGGCCACATAAGAACAACTTGCACCCGATATACATTGGACGTGATCTTGTCATTCCTTGGTTAAGGTACATCATACCTTTTAGCCACAAAGGAATAACTTACACCCAATGATGGTGGCAATTCCCTTGAGCTTGAATGAGTGCTTAGAATTGTTGAGAGCATAATGCTCTCACATATTTGTAGCAGCCCATTGGACGCTCACGGAGGTTTTCCATGTCAAATCTCCGGCCTCGTATAGTTATGGTTGACCTTCGGGCTTATTTTTCGATAGGTGGCAACCATCCTAATTTACTCCTCGGTCAAGAGATATTGAAATGGAATCCTCTTAGGATTTCCAACAATCAGATATATGAATGCCTGCATAGTTATTTTACTCCTACAAACTTCCTTTCTATGATAGAGAGGGATGGTTAGCTCCCGATACTTGTACAAATGCATTTTTGGGTTAGGTAACCGAATCAACATTTGTACGCATGGGGAAGAACGAGACCAAATATTAATTAGGTAACTGAATCTTGTGTATTGTTAATATCAAATTTTCAGATGCTGAAAATGCTAGGCAATTATTAAGTGCATTAGACATGTCAATCTGGAAGATGAAAGTAACATCTATTCGTGAATCCACTATCATGAGTACACTTACATTGTATGTGCTTTATTCCAAATTAAAAACTCATGAAATTGACATTATATCACGTAAGAACCCCAACAAGTCTCTTGCATTTGTTGCTCAACGTGATAAGCCTAGCTCCAACCAATCTTCATCTAGCAATACACTTGCTTTGCTGTCTTCACGAACCCTAGAACAAATTGAAGAATTTCCAGAAGAGGAGCTAGCACTCATCGCTACTCGGTTATCAAAAGCATTGCAAAATGTGAAAACTAGAAGGAGAGGAAGCTCCGGATCTCAACGATGCTTTGAATGTGGTTAGACAGGACACATTCATACATTCATACAGATTGCCCTAGACTTTCAGGTCCTTCTACCCATGATGAAAAGCAGAATAAAGTCTAGTCCTCTTCCGGCGACACCAACAAGAAAAAGAAGGGTTTTACAAGACGCAAACTGATAAACATTTTCATCATCGCACTTCAAGAACTTTGCTCGAGTGATGTAGACTTTGGAAGTGACGAAGATATAGATGATCTGGTAAACTTTTGCTTCATGGCGGGCAAATCAAGATCAAGTATGGAGGATGCAGAACACAACAATGACAACGAAGAGGTATGTCCTACTTGTGATGAAATGTGTGATGCTATTTCCCGTGCAACTGTTATTGTTAAGAAAAAGGACAAAAAACTTTGGCCAATGCTGTTAAAATTGAGTCACTAGAATCTGAAATTAATCATTTGGAAACCTTGATTCCTAGTGATGATTCTTGTTCCTCATGCCATTTAATATATAAACAATTGTCCTCCTTAAGAAGTGCACACTCCTCCACTCTTGATAAACTTGAGTTAGAGATTGAAAAGAACAAAAAGCTTGCTGGACTTAAGGATAGAAACTTGAAAGGTGCTTGTTGTTCTACAACTGATTTGCATTGTTCTACTTGTGATGATCTTGATAAGAAACTACAATATGCTACGAATGAAATTTCTATATTGAACAATGTTTTACGTTATCATGAAGTTAAATATTGTTCTAATTGCAAACTAAAAAGAAATAGTTCATGTGAAAACTGCCTAGACTTGTCAAAGAAACTTGATTACAAGAATAGGACACTAGAGCGGTTTTGTAATGAGAATAACAATTTAAACTTGCTGCTGAATTATTCTAAATCTTGCAATGATAAATCTAGTTTAGGTTTTGATTCTCATGCTCATGCTAAGGCACATCCACCTGAAAATGTAAAGTCATTAGGAAGTGATTTGATTCAAACAGTTCCTAAACAAACAGAAGTGGCTTTCAGATCTGCAGGAGTGTTGTCTCATCCGGTTTCAAATAAAAATGTTGCTTGCTCATACAGACATGAACACAAAGTTAAATTTCATTGTACCTATTGTGGTAGAGATGGTCATGTCATAGATTTTTGGTATAGACTAGCTAAACAACATAGAAAGGAAAGAATGCAAGCTAGGTCTTATAACTCTCATGCAAAATTTCCTGCACATAGTAAACCGAATGTTAGAAACATGCAACCTGTTGTTATGAGTCAAAAACATTCAAAGTTTACCTCCGGAGATTCAGTTTTTACTTTTGGACCTTTGCTTTTGCCTCTGAAGCTACTGTTTTTCGTGCTACACCTGTAACACCTTGTAGGTCAGTAGTTGGGTAAAAAAATCCTCAAGCTTTGGCTAATAAATCTGCTGTTTTATCTCAACTTTCGCGTATTATTCCTGCTGGACGTCGTGTGACTCAGTACTGGATTCCTAAATGCCTTTTGACTGACCCCAATATTGAATCATCAACATATTATGCTTCTATGTAGGTTACACGCTTGAGGAAGGACAACATTTGGATTGTGGATTCAGGTTGCTCACGCCACATGATCGATAACAAAGAATGGTTCTCCTCCCTCTCTTTTGTGCCACGTGTAGACAATGTTACTTTTGCCGATAATTCCTCAACTCCTATAATTACTAAAGGTTCGGTTAAAGTAAATGATCATTACACTTTGAAGGATGTGACACTTGTTAAATAATTGAATACAACTTGCTTTATGTTTCACAATTGCTAGATGAAAATTTGGAAATTATTTTCACTGAAAATTGCTGCAAAGTTGTAGATTCAAATAGTGAGCTTATTTTTAACATGTCTCGGTTTGGAAGAGTTTTTAAAGCTTATTTTGATATGTCTTCCTCTAAGCATAGGTTTCTAGTTGCTAATCATTCAAAGGACTTATATTTTTGGCATCGTAGACCTGGTCACGTAGGCTTTGATCATCTAATGTGTGTTAGTGCTCTTGATCGCATATGTGGGTAGCCTAAGCTTAAAGGGGACAAAGAAATTGTGTGCTCTTCTTGTACACACGCTAAGATGGTTGCAGGTGCACATACTCCTCTCACAATGATCTGACAATTGAACTGGGTCAACTTTTGCACCTTGACACTGTAGGACGTTCGCGTGTTCAATCCTTCGGAGGTAAATGGTATGTTCTTGTGATTATTGATGATTTTTTTAGATACTCTTGGGTTTACTTTATGGCATATAAGAATGAATCTTTTAGTCACATTAGAACTTTATTTCTTAGCTTATCAATTGATCACCCAAGATCTTTAAAAGCAATTAAAAGTGATAATAGAACCGAATTTAAATATCAATCATTTGATCTCTTTTTGCTGAAAATGGAATTATCATCAATTTTCTTCACTATATGTACCTCAACAAAACGGTGTTGTAGAAAGAAATAACAAAACCTTAGTTGAGATGGCTAGGACTATTCTGGACGAATATCAAACTCCTAGGAAATTGTGGGCATAGGCAATTGCAACCGCTCGTTATGTCTCAAATCGTGTTTTCTTGCGTGCTAAGAAAGGAAAAACACCATATGATCTCCGGCTTGGACATAGGCCTAGTGTTACACACTTTCGGGTCTTTGGATACAAATGCTTTGTTAAGAAACATGGTAATCTTGATAATTTTGAACCTAGATCCGTTGATGGCATGTTTCTTGGTTATCCATCTCATGCTAGAGGCCACCGTGTGCTTTTACTTGACACTAACAAAATTGCGGAGACATGTGAGATGTCTTTTGATGAAGATAGCCCAGGTACTAGCTCAAATATTGCAGGTTCGGATCCATATCCGCAGGAGGAGAGTATTTTCTTTGAAGATGAGGAAGAAGTAGAGCTGCTGCTTGAAAATTTAGCAGCTAATGACATTGTTCCAGCTCCGGATGTTGATTCACAACCGCACCGACGACCACAATTAGTGGTCCAGATTGTCCTCAAGTCACGAGCTCATCGATTTGTGATGAACATGAAGAAGAGTAAACTTGTGAAGTGTCTACTCCCCTACGGATTCTCAAAAGTCATCTTCCACAAGAAATCGTTGGAAGCTTGCATGAACGAGTCACATGGTCCAGGTTTAGCGATCCAAACTATCACGCTCATTATGCTTTTGTTGCTTCTTTTGAATCCAAAGATATATCGCACGCACTCACTAATGAATCCTGGATTATTGCCATGCAAGAAAATTTTGAAAAAAAAAATGTTTGGAAACTTTTACCTCCACCTCAAGGTCACACTTTAATTGGAACTAAATGGGTGTTTAAAAATAAATAAACTTAGCATGGGTTTGTGGTTAGGAATAAGGCTAGGTTGGTTGCTCAAGGTTTCACACAAATTGAAGGTCTAGATTTTGATAAAACCTTTGTTCTTGTTGCGGCGACACCGACGTTCCCGTCAAAGTCATCTAAATTGGTTCCAATGTTGCTCAAACTACCCGTATATTGGGAGGTTGGAACAACAAATAGGAACTCACACTCATCATCTTCCTCCGGGCTGATGTCGATGTGTTTGCCTAGCAACCATAGCAAATGCCTCGGATCCCTAGGGAAGTAATTGAGCACAATCTAAAGATTTATCCCGATGCACGACCTGTACACTAGAAGCCCTGGAGGCAATCAATCGAGCGGCAATATTCATCCAACAGGAGATCAAGAAGTTGCTCGGAGATGGTTTCATCCGGCAGGTTTTTAACCCAAAATGGCTAACAAACCCAATTGTGGTGCCCAAGGCTGGCGGGAAGCTTCAGATGTGTATTGATTACACCACCTTAAATAAGGCATGTCCAAAGGATCCATTTCCACTACCTAGGATAGATTAGATAGTGGACTCCACCTCCGGGTGTGACCTATTGTGTTTCATAGATGCATATTCTGGATATCATGAAATCCAAATGTCTAAGGAAGATGAAGAACATACTGCCTTCATAACAATAGATGGATTGTACTGTTATACTGCCATGCCCTTTGGTCAAAAAAAATGTTGCTTTAACATTTGTGAGAGCTATGTACAAAACATTTGGAGAGCTGATTAGAGACTTGGTGGAGGTGTACGTTGATGACATCATCATGAAGATCAAGAACAAGAGTCACTCCTTGACAATTTACAAGCTGTCTTCGACAAGCTGCGCATCACGCGCACCAAGCTTAACCGAGACAAATGTGTCTTCGGGGTTAGCTCCGGGAAGATTTTAGGTTTCTTGGTGACTCACCGAGGAATTGAAGCAAATCCATCAAAGATAAAGGCTATAGAAGATATGCGCCCCCCAGCCCACATCAAGGATGTCCAATAGTTAACTGGGTGTTTAGATGCGCTCAGCCGGTTCATCTCAAGACTAGCAGAGCGGGCACATCCCTTCTTCAAACTCTTGAGGAAGTCCCGACAATTTCATTTGTCTAAAGAAGCAGAAAAGGCGTTTCAAGAGCTGAAACAGCTTCTCACCACACTAACGATATTGGTACCTCTGAATCCTGGTGAGCCTCTACTGCTTTCTATTTCTGCAACTACCGAAGTTTTCAGCATGATCCTAGTCGCGGAACGATCGTAACCATATCGAGTCCAGGAGCTTAGACCCCTTAGCCAAGAGGGTTCGGAGTTAACTAAAGGCGTGTCTGGGTCCCAGACCCCAGAAACAGAAACTCAAGACGAAATGTTAGGAGATCAACCTCATTCACCTGAGGGCATTCACCTGGCCGACCAAGATGATTCGGACCCCTCTAACAAGGTTCAGGTTGAACAAGAAGAAGTTCTAGAAACCTCTCGGATGGTCCAAGAAGCTAAGCAAAAAGGTCTCGACCCCTTCGGGAAGGTCCGGGTCGATGGAGAAGAAGCTTCGGGCCCTTCCGAGAGGGTCCGAACCATCCAGCACCCAGTATACTTCATCAGCCAAGTACTCCATGATGCCAATACAAGATATATTGAGGTGCATAAGCTTCTTTATGCAGTTCTTATCGCCTCAAGGAAGCTTCACTACATCCAAGCTCACAGAATATCAGTGGTAACTTTTTTTCCACCGCGTGCTATTTTGCAAAACCCTAACTCTACAGGGAACATTGCAAAGTGGGCAGCGGAACTGGCTGAGTTCGATCTCGAATTCCTGTCACGACAAGCAATCAAAAGTCAAGCTTTGGCTGACTTCGTGGCAGAATGGACTCCCTCTCCATCAAACCCTACAGGCCCCAGTGAGCAGAAATCGGAACCCAAGGTCCTGGTATTCACCGAGCCTCACTGGACTCTGTACTTTGACGGCTTCGTGCAGAAGTAGGGGGCTGGAGCTGGAATCCTTCTCCTTGCTCCGACTGGGGAGAAGGTCAAGTACATGGTACACCTTGACTTCAAGCCGACCAACAACATGGCGGAGTATGAAGCTCTCATCTATGGACTCAAGGTGGCACTATCTTATGGTGTCAAACAGCTGTTGGTGAAGGGTGATTCACAAATCATCATCAAACAAGTCAAAGGTGAATTCTCGTGTAACAATCCCGAACTAGCTGCTTATCTCCTTGAAGTCCAGAGGCTCCAGAAGGACATTGAATTCCTGGATCTCCACCATGTTCAATGTCTTTATAACACTGAAGCTGATGAACTCTCGATGAAGGCTTCAACCGGAGCTTCGGCTCCTGATGGGGTCTTAATCCGGAGGTTGTCAACACCAACTGCTCAGCCTGCTGAACTGAGATAAGGAGGCGAGACCAGCACCTCAAAGCTAGTGGTTCCGGTGGCCCTATTACCATGCGTCCACAAAGGGTCGTAGGTGCTGTCGGAAGCTCTGAGCAACCCAGCGCGCAAGACTCAGAAGCTCGAGTTAGCCCCGATGCATGGATATCGGAGATCCAGAGCTACTTGAAAGACAATATCCTTCCTGAAGATAGTGTATTCGCTGACCAGATTGTCAGAATGGCTAAAAGATACACGTTGGTAGAAGGGGATCTCTACCGGTGCGGTGCCAATGGCATCCTAATGTGGTGCATTGAAAGGGAAGAAGGCCGCGAGCTTCTCGTGGAAATCCATGGAGGTGAGTGTGGGAACCACGCATCTTCCCGCACGTTGGTTGGTAAAGCCTTCCGGCATGGCTTTTACTGGCCTACAACATTCCAGGATGTGGTTGAGCTAGTGAAAAACTGTGAAGCGTGCCAGTTCCACACAAAACAGGTTCATACACTGGCTCAATCACTACAAACGATACCTCCTACATGGCCATTCGCTGTGTGGGGCATGCACATCTTGGGACCATTCCCAAAAGCTGTAGGATGTTACAAGTTCCTGTATGTCGCCATTGACAAGTTCACCAAGTGGCCGGAAGAAACTCCAGTCGTGACAATCAACAAGCAGTCAGCAATCAAGTTCTTGAAGTCCATTATATGCAGATTTGGAGTTCCAAACAAAGTCATAACTGACAATGGAATCCAATTTACAAGCGTCGCATTTCAAGAATATTGCGAAGACCTCGATATAAACCTAAGCTATGCCTCAGTAGCTCACCCAGCAAGCAATGGTCAAGCCGAGAGAGCAAATGCAGAAATTTTAAAGGGACTCAAGACGCGCATATATGAGCGCCTGAAAAAGCATGGAGCTAACTGGATTGAGGAACTTCCATCCACATTGTGGGCAAACAGGACAACTCCGAATTTGTCAACTGGGGAGACTCCCTTCTTCCTGGTGTACGGAGCTGAAGCAGTCCATCCTACGGAGATCACCTTGGGGTCCCTCCGGGTCTGGTCTTTCGACGAAGCCACGCAGAACCAGCTCCGACGTGAAGACCTTGACCTCATCGACGAGGGAAGATGCCAAGCAGTTGTTCGGAATGCACGTTATCTCCAAGTTCTACGGCGCTATCATCAAAGTCATGTGCGGAACTGACAGCTTGAAGAAGGTGATCTGGTGCTTTGGAAGATACTAACTCATGAAGGAATGAATAAACTTTCACCCAGCTGGGTAGGTCCCTTTCGAGTGATCAAAGTATCCCGTCTCGGATGCGTTCGCTTGGCAACTGAGAATGGGACTCTGCTTCCTAATCCTCAGAACATCGAGCACCTTCGTAAGTTTTATGCTTAGAATCATGGAGGTGAGTCTGTAATACACACAACGTACGTTATAGAGTCGCTATAAGGAGATGGGTAGGTCCTCCGGGAGAACATACGGACCCCTTCGGGAGGGTCCGGGAAGTTCAAGTACACTTCATACAATCCTAGCACTAAAAGTGTAGCTACCTGCCCGGGGTCAGTACAAGATGTATGATGCACTTAGCTTAGACCTGTACCCTAAGTATGTCCTTGTCTCCCCTGTAATCTGGACCTATAATGCAAGACATTGTTGTGTGAAACCAGACTCCACGTGCATTTATTTTTGTACAAGGCTCGATATATCAAATTATTGTTTTTATCCTTCTTGTCTATAATGAAGTTGTGCAAATTATTTTTAGTTTTTGTCCAAGTTATTCATATGTGTTAAAAGTTATATTATTGATCTCTTCGGAACTTAACATGTTGTATAGTCTACTTGCCTGAACGCCAAGCCAACATAGGTCCAGAGTGTGCTATCGACTTAGCCTGGTCCTGCACCCTAAGTACGCCACTCTACCTACACCCCGGCAGGCCTCAGTAGGGTGAGTACTAAAAAAGCATATGGGTTCGAAAAGATTACATCAATATGCTTGTTACCATATTGAGTTTCTTTTGATTTAAAACTCAAATAAGAATGATAAGTCACAAACGATTTATAGACAAGAGGACGAATTTCACTCTTTTCTTGTATTTTATGTGCAGGAAAAACAGAAATTCATAGCGATGGTGGACGATGCCGGAGCAACTAAGCTCCGACATCCACCAAGGGGGCCCGTCATCGATGTTTAATATGTTGACAGTGGGTGACATCGGAGTTACCAAGCTCCGAAAACCCTTGGAGAGCCTACCTTCAGTGATTCATGCATTGACATCGGGCTCTACCGGAACTATCAAGCTCCGATAAATCCTACGAGGCCCGCCATCGACGTTTTATATGTTGATGGTGGGTGCCGCCGGAGCTACCATGCTCCAACAATCCCAGGGGGTAGCCGTCGACGTGTCGTAAATAAAGACTTTGGACCTAAAATCTACAAGTTCCAAGCATTCAAGTCATCAACATACCGTCAAATCCTTTTGGTACGTGTACCCACTTGAATTGTGCGCATATACCAGGGGGCCAACAAGACAGAGCACGATATATTGAAGACAAAACAACAATAAAGTGAAATTCATGGCAAAGTGGATTTCATTAATTCGAAGCACTGGATTACAAAATTGGGATTACAGCAGAAGGCCAAAGGAAAATTTCCTAGCCACCGAAGGATCTAAGTCCTGCGGAAGAATGAGGCGACTTCCCTGGAAACTCATTGGATGCTGGCCCTAGAGGCGTCCTCCTCTTCAGCAACGGGACATTGGATCACCGGTTCGAGGGACAATTGGAGATCTCGGCTCACATAATATGTCAGCACATACTCTACGACGTTCGTAACTAGAGATTTCCCCTCCGTCTCCTGCTGGTCCGCAATGATGTCACCTATCACGTCGAGTTTGCCGCCAGCAGCATTGAGGGCCACTAGCACTCGGTCCAAGTCCAGCTCCGGATTTTCCGGACATACAGGACTGAAGCATAGTGGTGTCAGCGTGTCGTTGGCTCGCCCCAAGAAGTCCCATGCTTGAATGGACTCCGTCTCCCTCAAGCTCCGCAGCTCCTCCAATGACCTCCGGGCGGCCGCAAGCTCTGAACCATTCCGAGCGAGGCGCTCGACCACTTTTGGATGCCACTGTATATTCTCAGCAACTTTGTTTTTGCGATCGGTTAGCTCCGTCTCCCGGAGGTGGATGCGGTTTCACCATTCCGCCAGGTCTTTCTCCCTATCTCTTACTTTCCCTCCCCTGATGGCAATATCAGCTTCTCTTTTCGAGAGCTCCTGCCCCAATTTCCAGTACTTCTCCTTTTCCTCTTTACTCCACTGCTCAAACTTCTTTAAGCGGTCCGCTAAATTTTGCTCTCCCAGAGTTCACTTCTGGATGAGCTCCTCCTCCCTCTTCAAAAGATCCTCCTGCTATTCTAGAAGCTTTGCTTCCCTTGCCACAAGGTCCGCCCGGCGCTTCATGAGGACCTCGTTTAACTCATTGAGGTTTTTGTGACACTGTAGGATCGAAGAGCACGTGAAAAGCTACCAGAGGGGGGTGAATGGTAGATTTAAAAATCTTACGCAGCGGAAACAGTTAAACCCCAAACCCTTTTGGCAGAAAAATGATCTATTAAAGAAATCGTGTGTGCGACTCATCTAAACGTGTTTCGCTGTGACAAAAGTGATAGATATCAGAGAGAATCAAGTCACGAAGACAACACAAAAAGAATCACTCAAATCCGACGAGAAAAACTCAAGTTATGATTGAAAGATCAAACAATGGTCAATCTGTTCTACCCGAGAAAAACAGTTCTGGAACGCTGCAAAGAAACTCGTGTAGATCATAGACCACAAATCCAATGACCATGACATTTTTACAGATGATAGATAATCAAGTTTTGAATAAAACCCAAAAAGAATCACGTCAATTGGATCTGTAAAACTCGAGTTATGATAAAACCACCGATGAAAGGTAGTGCTGTCCAGAAACTCGACGAGTAAAACTTGTCTGGAACGAGTCGGACGAACAAGGCACAAAAGTTCCTTCAAAATACGAATTTTATTCAATAGAACACAAGAGAAACAGCCCCAAAGTCGTCCACCACGATATCTGGGCTCCCTTACTTACATAACCAGCACTTAGGCCAACCCAATATCAACTAGGACTCCAATCCTACTCAGATCACGAATCGTAACTTTCCATAACTGCTCAAGATTCTTCTATACACAGATAGAAGCAATCTTAAGACTTCCAAACACCTTAGGAACGTATCATACATTCCTAAACAACTCATATTCGTGACCCACACGAAATCCTATCATAACCAACTCAAATCTTTCCATATTTGAGTCAACCCCGACTCAGCCGCAGCCTGAGTCCATAACCTAGTCGGTTGGACCTTTCCGACCAATTCTTTTCGTCCACATCTCTTCATCACGTCTCGGAACCATGTAGCCACGTCTATGCACTCCTTGCATACGTGCAAACATCTTCCAACAACGTCCACGATACCTTCATATGCATTGTTCTTGATTCAATCATGCTGTGCAACCTCCTGATCAGCTCAACCACAATTCCTCCTAAATTTGGTTGTTGGAACCTCATCTCCTCCCTGAGACTAGTCCAATGGATCCCGTCACCAGCCATGTCTTGAACTCAAGCAACACCTGCACATGAATAAGCAACCAATCCATACGAGCCCAAGTCCTCGACTTGACTCAAGTTAGTTCCAAACATAACACCTTACGTGAGAGCCTCACATAAGCATGTTGCAAAACCACAGTAACACGATATCATCCATATCAACCAAAACGCACCAAAAACTTAGCAAATGAATACTAAGCAATCTTTCCAACAATGTAATGCAAGTACGAAACATTGCAAATGAAAAGCAGAAGCACTACGGTCAAGTTCCGAACCTTGCCAGAGCAACCCGGACCTTGAGCTGGAGCTATCAAAATCTAATCGAACCTAGCGCCGGAGCTTACCAAAACTAGTACAATGAAGCACCTGCCAGAGCTTACCAAAACTAGTACAATGAAGCACCTGCCGGAGCTTACCAAAACTAGTAGATCCTAGCACCGGAGCTTACCAAAAACTAGTCAAAACTAGTCAACCCAAAACCGGAGCTAGACAAAGTACATCGGAGTTTAGCAAAAGCATGACGGAGCTATCAAATATATGCCGGAGCTAACCAAGACATGCCGGAGCTAATAATGACATGCCGGAGCTAAAGATAAAGCTCACCGGAGCTAACCAAAGCTAGTTGGACCTTACCAAGAAGTCGGACCTAGCATCTAATGTATCCGGAGCTACCTAAAACAAGTCGGACCTACGGTAGGACATTGCTATAGCTCGGAGCTAGAGTCGGACCTTGATAAAAAGGTGTTTTGGTGATATTAAAAACTTTTATCATCAAAGCCAAGTGTATTCACTACAAGCCAATGTATTCAACACATATAGGTCTTACAATCACCCCTTGACGAATGCATTGGCAACACCATTTAAAATCCGAACATTGGCTTATTCACATAAAAGTTTTGAAGGCAATCTCTTCCCTTTTGTAAATCAAACGTAAAATGAGAAGAAAAAATTATCCCATATTATCTCTCCCCCTTTATTATCTCTCCTTATGCACATATTCTCTTTCTCTTCATGCTTATCTCTCCCCCTTTGACAATGTATTCAGCAAGTCATGAGCATATAAACAAATTATCTCTCCCTCTTTAGTTGTTATAAGCATATTATAACATATACATATAAACAAATCTCATCCAAGTCATACTATAAAGTACCTTACATTCTCACATCAATGAAATACATAAAGTAGTGTAAGCCATGCTAGAGATCAAATGTAATTTTCAATTTAAGCAAGTCATGATCTCACAAACTTAACTATTTCAAAACCTGAAAGCATGACACTTGTTGCTGCATTTTATTATTTTTCAAAGCATAAATTTAGATCATATGATATTTGCAAGAGATTATATGCGCATCTGCCTTATTCGAACCAACCAAGCCAAGCCTATGTCATTTGAAAATTAGAAGCTTAAGGACATGGTTTTAGTCATACACAACTTCTTCCAAGTTCATATCTAAGTGCAATGACAAGCCATCTCAAAAGAAGAAGTGCGATGCATGCATATTCTCTTGATCTTTTCTCAATTTATATTTGTTCATAAAAACTCAACATGTGAGTTGATTACTTGATTAATTCTTTATGATTAAAAGCACTTGTGAACATGTAACAAGTTCAAAACAGCAAGAAAGTTCGACCATGACTAGTTTTAGTGTAAGTAATTATTCCAATTACTAGACATGGCAAAAACTACAAAATGTATAACACGAGTAATGTAGTAAGAACTTTCAGCATGTAAAAGGAATCACAAAGTCATATATGTATGAAATACTATGCTCATATTATTTTAATTTCAGATTCGCACATAGACTTCCCAAGATTCAAAACTCCCCCTCAATTTAAGCCATGAGGATGCCATAACCCCTATTTCACTACGAATGTAACAAAAACGAGTGAAATCCAATGGTTTTGTAAAAATGTCAGCCAATTGTTGTTCGGTATCTACATGGTGAAGCACAATGTTTCCTTTTTCAACATTATCTCGGAGAAAGTGATACCTAATGTCAATGTGCTTAGTTCTAGATTGTTGCACAGGGTTTTTAGCAATGCAAATGGCACTAGTGTTATCACAAAACAGTGGAACACTATCTAGATCAACCCCATAGTCCTTAAGTGTTTGAACAATCCAAAGAATTTGTGAGCAAGCACTAGCAACAGCTACATATTCAGATTCGGCTGTGGATTGTGCAATTGAATTTTGTTTTCTAGAGGACCAAGCAACAAGAGAATTACCAAGAAAATGACAAGCACTAGAAGTACTTTTCCTATCAATCCTACAACCCCCAAAATCAGCATCCGAAAAAGCTTTCAAAGTAACGGTTGAGGAAGAAGGAAGAAAAATACCAAATTCTTGAGTTCCATGTAAGTACCTGAGAATCCTTTTGACGGCTTGACGATGTGAAACACGTGGGGAAGCTTGAAACCGTGCACAAAGACATACGCTGAATTGTATGTCCGGTCTTGATGCCGTGAGGTACAAAAGTGATCCGATCATGCTTCTATATTCTTTTTGATCCACGGGTTCACCATCTTCAGCAAGTTCAAGTGTTGTTGCTGTTGCCATTGGTGTCCGAAGAGGCTTGCTTTTGTCCATGTTGAAGCGCCTTAGGAGGTCATTGGTATACTTCGTTTGATGCACAAAGGTACCCTCCTTGGTTTGCTTGATTTGCAGCCCCAAAAAGTAAGTGAGTTCACCCATCATACTCATTTCAAATTCAGAACTCATTATTGCTGAAAACTTGGACACAAGATCATGAGAAGCACAACCAAAGATTATATCATCCACATACACTTGAACGAATAATGAGTCATTGCCATGCTTAAGCACAAAAAGAGTTTTATCAACCTTGCCCATGGTAAATCCCTTTTCAAGTAAGAATGTTTTTAACCTATCATACCATGCTCTAGGGGCTTGTTTGAGACCGTATAAGGCTTTGGACAGTTTGTAAACATGATTAGGAAAATCTGGATTTTCAAAACACGGTGGTTGTTTGACATAAACCTCCTCATCTATGTATCCATTAAGAAAAGCACTTTTAACATCCATTTGATATAGCTTAAAACCTTTAGATGCGGCAAAAGCTAACAAAATTCTTATAGCTTCTAATCTAGCGACAGGAGCAAAAGTTTCATCAAAATCTAGACCTTCAACTTGAGTGAAACCTTGAGCAACCAACCTAGCCTTATTCCTAACCACAACTCCATCCTCACTTTGTTTATTTTTATATACCCATTTAGTTCCAATTAAAGTGTGACCTTGAGGTGGAGGTACAAGTTTCCAAACATCATTTCTTTCAAAATTTTCTAACTCTTCTTGCATGGCAATAATCCAAGATTCATTAGTGAGTGCGTGTGATATATCTTTGGGTTCAAAAGAAGCAACAAAAGTAGAATGAGCATGAGAGTTTGGATCACAAAACCTGGACCATGTGACTCGTTCGTGCAAGCTTCCAATCATCTGTTGTGGGGGATGATCTTTGTAAAAACGTAGGGGAACAGATGCCTCACAAGCTTCTTCTTCATTAGGTTCATCGTAGATTGATGAGCTTGTGACTTGTGGACAATCAGGTCCAGCATAGGTGATAGCCGGAGCTTGTTCAATGTCCGGAGCTGGACACGTGTCAACTTTGGAACTACCAGGCAGTATCACCGGCTCTTCTTCATCTTCGAAAATACCCTCCCCCTGAGGATACGGATCTGGTCCTGCAACACCGGAGCTAGTACCTGGGCTAGCTTCATCAAAAGACACTTCACAAGACTCCACAATTTTGTTAGTGTCAAGTAAAAGCACACGGTAGCCTCTAGTATGAGATGGATAACCAAGAAACATGCCATCAATGGATCAATGTTCAAATTTATCAAGATTACCATGTTTCTTAACAAAGCATTTGCAACCAAAGACCCAAAAGTGTGTAACACTAGGCCTATGTCCAAACCGAAGCTCATATGGTGTTTTACCTAGCTTAGCACGCAAGAAAACACGATTTGAGACATAACAAGCGATTCCTAACGCATCAGCCCAAAATTTCCTAGGAGTTTGATATTCATCAAGCATAGTCCTAGCCATCTCAACTAAGGTACTGTTCTTTCTTTATACAACATCGTTTTGTTGAGGTACATATGGGGAAGAAAGTTGATGATCTATTCCATTTTCAACACAAAAGTGATCAAAAGATTGATTTTTAAATTCAGTTCCGTTATCACTTCTAATTGCCTTTAAAGATCCTGGGTGATCAATTGATAATCTAAGAAATAAAGTTCTAAAGTGACTAAAAACTTCATTCTTAGATGCCATAAAGTAAACCCAAGAGTATCTAGAATAATCATCAACAATAACAAGAACATACTATTTACCTCCGAAGGATTGAACACGTGAAGGTCCTACGGTGTCAAGATGCAAAAGTTGACATGGTTCAATTGTCATGATCATTGTGAGAGGAGTATGTGAACCTGCAACTATCTTAGCATGTCTACAAGAAGAGCACACAATTTCTTTGTCCCCTTTAAGCTTAGGTAGCCCACGTATGCGATCAAGAGCACTAACACGCGTTAGGTGATCAAAGCCTACGTGACCAAGTCTACGATGCCAAAAATATAAGTCCTTTGAATCATTAGCAACTAGACACCTATGCTTAGAGGAAGACATATCAAAATCAGCTTTAAAAACTCTTCCAAACCGAGACATGTTAAAAATAAGCTCACTATTTGAACCTTCAACTTTGCAGCAGTTTTTATTGAAAATAATTTCTAGATTTTCATCTAGCAATTGTGCAACAGAAAGCAAGTTGTATTTCAAATTTTTGACAAGTGCCACATCCTTTAAAGTGTAGTGATCATTTACACTAACCGAACCCTTAGCAATTATAGGAGTTGAAGAATTATCGGCAAAAGTAACATTCTCTACACGTGACACAAAGGAGAGGGAGGAGAACCAATCTTTGTTACCGGTCATATGGCATGAGCAACCTGAATCCACAATCCAAATGTTCTCCTTCCTCAAACGTGTAACCTACATAGAAGCACAATACGTCGATGACTCAATACTGGGGTTAGTCAAAAGGTATTTAGGTATCCAGTACTGAGTCACACGACGTGCAGCAGGAAAAACACGCGAAAGCTAAGATAAAACAGCAGGTTTATGAGTCGAAGTTTGAGGTTCTCTATTCTTAACTCTTTTAGCACAAAAACTAGTAGCTCCGGAGGTAAAAGCAGCAGTTCCAAAAGACAAGGCTGAAGCTCCAGAAACAAAAGATGAAGTTCTGAAGGAAACAACAGAAGGTCCGGGAGCTCTCGGAGCTATCGGAACTATCGGAGCTGCTTTTGCGGATTTCTTACCAGAAGGTCCGGAAGCTACCTTTTCAAATTTCTGACTCACTAAAGCAGGTTGTGTTTTTCTAATTGCATGAAAGTTATAAGATCTAGCAATTTTTCTTTCCTTTTTCTGTTGTTTAGCTAGTCTATAACAAAAATCTATGACATGACCATCTCTACCACAGAAGGTACAATGAAATTTAACTTTGTGTTCATGTCTAGATGAGCAAGCAATATTTTTATTTGAAACCGAATGAGACAACACTCCTGCAGATTTGAAAACCACTCCTTTTTGTTTAGGAACTGTTTGAATCAAACCACTTCCTAATGACTTTACAATTTTAGGTGGATGTGCCTTAGCATGAGCATGAGAGTCAAAACCTAAACCAGATTTATCATTGCAAGACTTGGAAGAATTCAGCAGTAAGTTTAGGTTCTTATTCTCATTACAAAACCGATCTAATGTCCTATGCATGTCATCAAGTTTATTGGACAGATCAAGGCAATTTTCACATGAAGTTTTTCCTTTTAGTTTTCAATTGGAACAAAATTTAACTTCATGAGAACGTAAAGCATTGTTCAATATAGAAATTTCATTCATAGCATCCTGTAGTTTCTTATCAAGATCATCATAAGTAGAACAATGCAAATCAATTGTAGAGCAGCTAGCATCTTTCAAGTTTTTATCATTAAGTGCAGCAAGCTCTTTGTTCTTTTCAATTTCTAACTCAAGTTTATCAAGTGTGGAGGTGTGCGCACTTCTTAATGAGGTTAATTGTTCATAGATTAAGTCACATGAGGGACATGCATCATCACTAGGAATCAAAGTTTTTAAACGGTTAATTTCAGATTCTATGATTGAATTTTAGCAGCATTATCCCTAAGCTTTTTGTCCTTTTTCTTGACAATAATAGTTGCACGAGAAATAGCATCACACATTTCATTGCAGGTAGAACATACCTCATCGTCTTCATTGTTGTGTTCTGCATCCTCCTGACTTGATCTTGATCTTGTTTTGCCCGCCATGAAGCATAAGTTGGCCAGATCGTCATCATCTTCATCACTTTCAAAGTCTACATCACTTGAACTAAGTTCTTGAAGTGCGGTGATGAAACTGTTGATCATCTTTCGTCCTATGGTACCCTTCTTCTTCTTGTTGGAGTTTCCAGAGGAGGTCTGGACCTTGCTTTGTTTTTCTTCCCGGGTGGTCGGACCTGAAAGGTTAGGGCATTCTGTACGAAAGTGTCATGTTTTACGATATTCAAAACAGCGTTGAGGTCTGAAGCTTCCTCTCCTTCTAGTTCTCACATTTTGCAATGCTTTTGAGAATCTAGTAGAGATGAGTACCAACTCCTCTTCTGGAAAATCTTCGATCTGTTCCAGGGTTAGTGAGGACAACAAAGCAAGAGTATCGCAGGATGATGATTGGCCGGAGCTAGACATATCACGTTGTGAGACAAATGCAATAGACTTGTTTGGGTTCTTACGTGCTAGGATGTCAATTTCATGAGTTTTTAGTTTAGAGTAAAGTACATCTAATGTAAGAGAACTCATGACAGTTGATTCACGAATGGATGTTACTTTCATCTCCCAAACTGACATGTCTAATGCACTAAGAAGTTGTCTATCATTCTTAGCATCAGAAAAATTAACATTTACACTACGTAAGTTGCTGAGAATTTTATTGAAACGAGCAAAGAGGTCATCGATAGACTCACCTGGTTGCATCTCAAAACGCATATATTCCTTTTTGAACATATCTTGTTTGACCTCCTTGATTGTGTTGGAGCCTTCATGATAATCACAGAGAGCTCTCCAAACATCGTATGCTGACCGGAGGTGCGCGACACGATCAAAGTCGCTTTGAGTGAGTCCTTGGATGATCAAGTTTCGGGCTTTGTTATTGTTGTCGACGTCCCCTAAGTTTGTGGCCGTGACCTGATCATTAGGTGGCACTTCATAAGGCTTACACACCTTCTCCCATATTGCAAAGCCTTGTGCCTGGATGAAAGCCTCCATGCGTGCCTTCCAAACCTAGAAATCAATACCAGAAAACACACAAGGTTTGGCGGAGTACTTCTCCATGATGATTAGTCAAAAACACGTGCAAATCACAAAGATTAGAGCACCGTGGCTCTGATACCAATTGTAGGATCGAAGAGCATGTGAAAAGCTACCAGAGAGGGGTGAATGGTAGATTTAAAAATCTTACGCAGCGGAAACAGTTAAACCCCAAACCCTTTCAGCAGAAAAACAATCTGTTAAAGAAATCGTGTGTGAGACTAATCTAAACGTGTTTCACCATGACAAAAGTGATAGATATCAGAGATAATCAAGTTACGAAGACAACACAAAAAGAATCACTCAAATCCAACGAGAAAAACTCAAGTTATGATCGAAAAATCAAACAATGTTCAATCTGTCCTACCCGAGAAAAACAGTTCTGGAACGCTGCAAAGAAACTCGTGTAGATCATAGACCACAAATCCAATGACCATGAAATTTTTACAGATGATAGATAATCAAGTTGTTAAGACAACCCAAAAAGAATCACGTCAATTGGATCTGTAAAACTCGAGTTATGATAAAACCACAGACGAAAGGTAGTGCTGTCCAGAAACTCGACGAGTAAAACTTGTCTGGAACAAGTCGGACGAACAAGGCACAAAAGTTTCTTCAAAATACGAATTTTATTCAATAGAACAGAAGAGGAACATCCCCAAAGTCGTCCACCACGAGCTCTGGGCTCCCTTGCTTATATAACCAGCCCTTAGGCCAACCCAATATCAACTAGGACTCCAATCCTACTCAGATCACGAATCGTAACTTTCCATAACTGCTCAAGATTCTTCTATACGCAGATAGAAGCAATCTTAAGACTTCCAAACACCTTAGGAACGTATCCTACATTCCTAAACAACTCAAATTCGTGACCCACATGAAATCCTATCATAACCAATTCAAATCTTTCCATATTTGAGTCAACCCCGACTCAGCCGCAGCCTGAGTCCATAACCTAGTCGGTTGGACCTTTCCGACCAATTCATTACGTCCACATCTCTTCATCACGTCTCGGAACCATGTAGCCACGTCCATGCACTCCTTGCATACGTGCAAACATCTTCCAACGACGTCCACGATACCTTCATATGCATTGTTCTTGATTCAATCATGTTGCACAACCTCCTGATCAGCTCAACCACAATTCCTCCTAAATTTGGTTGTTGGAACCTCATCTCCTCCCTGAGACTAGTCCAATGGATCCCGTCACCAGCCATGTCTTGAACTCAAGAAACACCTGCACATGAATGAACAACCAATCCATACGAGCCCAAGTCCTCGACTTGACTCAAGTTAGTTCCGAACACAACACCTTACGTGAGAGCCTCACATAAGCATGTTGCAAAACCACAGTAACACGATATCATCCATATCAACCAAAACGCACCAAAAACTTAGCAAATGAATACTAAGCAATCTTTCCAACAATGTAAAGCAAGTACGAAACATTGCAAATGAAAAGCAGAAGCACTATGGTCAAGTTCTGGACCTTGCCAGAGCAACCCGGACCAGCCGGAGCTATCAAAAGCTAATAGAACCTAGCGCCAGAGCTTACCAAAACTAGTACAATGAAGCACCTGCCAGAGCTTACCAAAACTAGTACAATGAAGCACCTGCCGGAGCTTACCAAAACTAGTGGATCCTAGCACCGGAGCTTACCAAAAACTAGTCAAAACTAGTCAACCCAAAACCAGAGCTAGACAAAGTACGTCGGAGTTTAGCAAAAGCATGCCAGAGCTATCAAATATATGCCGGAGCTAACAAAGACATGCCAGAGCTAATAAAGACATGCCGGAGCTAAAGATGAAGCTCACCGAAGCTAACCAAAGCTAGTCGGACCTTACCAAGAAGCCGGACCTAGCATCTAACGTAGCCGGAGCTACCTAAAACAAGTCGGACCTATGGTCGGACATTGCTATAGCTCGGAGCTAGAGTCGGACCTTGATAAAAAGGTGTTTTGGTGATATTAAAAACTTTTATCATCAAAGCCAAGTGTATTCACTACAAGCCAATGTATTCAGCACATATAGGTCTTACAGACACTCATCAGCAGTGTCACGCCTCTCCTTAGCTTGCTCAAGGATTTCCCTAGAGTTAGCATCGAGTGCCCTGATGGTAGCTTCCTTCTCCTCCAGCAGCTTGTCCCGGTATTCCATCCGGGCCTTTTTCCTCTTGATCCACTCCTTAAGGTCAGCAAGTCTGGTCTGAGCAAGCGTGGTCTCAAAATGGAGCCTGTTATGCCAACACCTTAAGGTGTTGCGCTCTTCCTCTAGGGCTTTGCTCTCATGATCGAAGGCGAGCTGGACTTGTCGGAGGCTCGAGCAGGCGTTGTCTATGGACAACGCCAAAGGGATACATTCCGGGCCTGCTGGGTCAACTCCGCTGACTTTAGGGGATTTTCCATAACAAAAATATGGTCCCACTCTACAAGCGTGGTCCCTTGAGCTTTTGAAGTACTAGGGTCGCTCTCCGGAAGCCCTTCAGCAGTAGCAGAGGAAGAATCCACTGGGGAACTCCCACCTCCGGAGCAGAAGTTGAAGGCACTGCTTCCGGGTCTTCAGTTACTGGCTCCGAGGGTGGAGGACCTTCCGCCACCTCTTCATGCTTCTCCGACCCTAGTCCAGACACCTCCGGGGTAGCTACCTCCAGGGCAACGGTTGGGGCTTCATCTGGTGCCTCTACCACCGGTGGCTTAAGAGCTGGCACGTCAGCAACTTCCAATTTAGCGACTGGAGCTTCAAGCCTTTCTGGCTCAACAGTCGGACATTCAATAACTTCTGACCCAAGGGACAGAGCTTCAACCATCTCTGGCTCGATGGTTGGGGCTTCAATTGTCTTTGGCTCAACGGATAGGGCTTCGATAACTCCCGTCTCAAAGGCTGGAGCTTTTGACATCTCCTGCTCTGGCACTGGAGCATCAACCTCTGGCAATTGCCAGAGGTACATCTTCAACTTCTCCCTCGTGGTCCAGTGCTACCACGGGAACTTCCGGCGAGGACTCTGAATCCAAATCCACAACAGCTGGTGCTGGAGCTGCCATGACTTCTGCCACCACTTGAGGAGGAGGCTCAATGGTCGAAGTCGGAGCTTCAACATGCGTAGCCACAATCGCTGCAACAGATGTCGGAGTCCCTGACTCCTTTCTTGACACCCTAAAAATAAAGGGATGGGAAGATTAAAGACACAACAAAAACAAGATCAGCATTTTAAGGCGAGCACACGATGCCTACCTAGGGATGCTACAGCCCCAATCGCCACGAAACCTCTTCTTCTGAGGCATGGAACCAGAGCCCACCAAGTCTTGTGAGACAACGACTTTGGAACTCACCTGGGGACCACTTGTGGCAGCCGGAGTCCTCTCGGCTAGAGCTTCTCTTGGTCGGGAAGAACTCCCAGGCCTCGAGCTCTTAGCTGGCACTAAGGCCAGTGTGGACTGTCTGGAGCTAGCGCCTCTCGAAGACGCCTGCGTCAGAGAAGGTGTAGCCGCAGAAGACCTCCCTCGTCGGGGAAGGGGCCATGGTAGAAGGAATAGGCCTGACGGACCTCCCATCAGCATGATTTAGCTTCCTCTTCTGGCTGGAGGGTTCGGCCGGCTCTTTGCCTTTGCCCTTGCCGATGTCTTCAACCCTCTGGCTCAAAGCAGTGGTGGCCACCTCCTCGGAAGCTCCGGGGATCACAACCCTGGAGGTCCGGCGTTCTTCTACCTCGCCAAGGTCGTCTAGCGCCGGCATCTTCCTCCGGAGCTCCATGCTAATCTCTGGAATCATGTTCAAGGGCAGGAAAGCAGCCGGCGGAGCCAAGTCGTCGCTGTCAACTAGCCCATGCTGAAATTTCTTGAGATGAAGGTTCAGAGCTTTGTCATCCAAGTTGGATTTCAGATTGGTTTCAATCCGGCCATCATCCATCACGCTGTTGAGAGCCCAGGCGAGCTTCTCTCTCTTCCTCAGCGGAGCCCACCTGTTGACAAGAAATTTCCGAAGACAATCTGAGGGGTCACTCCACCCTCCACACATTCTCGGATCTTGGTTAGGATGGGGTTAAATGCATCCGACGGCACTGGAACTACACTCCAGGTGTCAGTATCAACATTGGGGAGTCCTTGGTGACTCTCCAACCTGTCGTGCTCCTCCACTGCAATTATGACCCAATCCTTCTTCCAGTCATCCCATTTGCTGGAAGGGAATGACTTCAAGTACTTGAAGGGGCATTTCTTGCACTTCACGAAATAGTAGAAGCCGAGAAGCTCAGTCCCCTTGCTGGTGGTGTGGACCGTGAAGAAGCTACGGAACAACTCGATGTAGGGGGGAACACCCACCCACATCTCGCATAAGTGGACGAAGGTTGCCACTAGCAGAAGAGAATGGGGCCAAGATGATATAGCCGGAGACCTTTGAAGTCCAGCAGCATTAACATAAAACATGAAAAAGGTGGGATCAATACCACCGTGGCATATGCTGAGAAGTACACCATGTCGCCATTATGCTCCTTCTTGAATGGGAGCCTGCCGGCACGGATCAAGTGGTTGAAGGAGTCACTGCACCACCCCATATAGGTCCAAACCTTAATCAGAGCATCCTTGCTCTTGAGGCGGCTGTTGGGAAGACCCAACTCCATCACGGCAAAATGGAGCGAAGGAAGGGAAAGCTTGGAGGAGTTTTGGAGGCTCTGAGCGCGAGTTTGATTGAAAGCGTAAAGAGTCCTCAAACCATGCATACTCTCCTTCTTAAGTAAGCCTCCACAACGCTTGGATGGAAACCGCAACGAGAGCAGGGTCACATTTCAAAAAATCTACCCCATCAATGACGAATGGGCCCAGGGCCACCCCGATGAAGAGATCGAGGTTATTACCCCATGCAAATCGTTGTCATGATGGACGGCGGGAAACCCAAAGGCGGCATCCTGACAAGGCGCGCGGAACCGATACGGTTTTCGTATTGGTAACTAGCGACCTTCAATTGTGTGAGATCCGCACTAAAAGATCTCATCTGCCGCAAGCCACGCGTCGATTGTTTAATCCTGGACCATCGCCCCAATGGCACATCAGAAGACCTTTGAAGTCACAGCGCGGGAGTCGAGGATGGCCCCGCCTCCGGAAAAATAACTTAACCCAAAGGGTTTCTCCCAGAGGTGGGTCCGGGGGCCACTGTCTATACCCTGCGTACCGGGTACCCCATGATACCACAAGAAGTGCAAGAGAGTTCTACCTGCCAATGTTGAAGGTCTCCTTAGACCCCACATGTCACACTATACCGGATCCGCATCCCTCACATTTGTAGCTCGAGGTTGACACGTGTAATGTAAGTTCAGAACTATACTCCCAACATAGAAAAGCTCCACAATCAACACATGTACAATGACCCCGGACCTAACCCCCAGCAGAGGGGAGCTCCGGTGCCACCATGTGTATAACAGTCCCCAAACCTACCTCCCCACAAGGGGAAGCTCCAGAGCTGGCACATGTGGAGCCTCCGAACCTACATGACCAACGGGTACATGGGCGGATTTCCTTCAGCACGGACATTCAAGGGACAGTTAAAGCAGCGGTTACAATACCTGATTACGTGTCATTAATGCTATATTAAGGACACACGATCAGTGCGCTGTTAATAGGGGTAACACAGCCATCAATGCACATTATTACACTATTAACCACAGTTAATACTCTTAGACTATGTATTAGTCTGTTAAATATACCAAGGCCACATGTCGGGTCAGGCAAAGATTGTAATGGCCAGTCCTTGGACTATAAAGGGACTGTGTCACACGATAGATGGGGGGAGAGACGAAGACAAGCAAAGTCGAACACTACGCATACGAGAGATTCTCAATACAACAACACACACCCCGTGGAGTAGGGTATTACGCTCAGGCGGCCCGAACCACATAGAAATTCATGTGTCTCCATCTTGATCTTGATCTCCGCACGCCCCAACCGAAACAAGAACTTCCGCGGGCTACACTTTAGTAGTACCAGGGGAAGTGTCGTTGCTACACTTCAACAACTCTTATCACATACCTCCCGGGATTATGAAAAGAAAGCTTCAATAATTTCTTGAATGCAAGAAAGGCGGGAGGAGTGCTCACGAGTACTCCAAGGCTTTTAACCATTTGGCACAGTACGCGCAAGATAATGTAAACACTGAAGAAAAAACGGGATTGTTTCTATCGAAGCTTGAATGCTAAAATGAAGGACAACATTGCTTTGTTCAATCATGGCACGTTAAATGAATTTGTCAATGCAGCCATTGTACAAGAAGATGCAACATGTCAGCTGGTGACTGAGAAGAAGAGGAGTGCTCCACAGAGCAGCAGTGCTGGAGCACCACAAAAGTACCGAATGGTGTACCGATCACCGTCCGGTCAAAAGTGGCAGCCACCGGCATGACCACCGATGTTCTGTGGCCACCCGTTCAATGCACCAAGCTTCCGACCACCCCTGCCACAGCAGCAACAGCAGCAGCAACAGAGGATGATACCTCGTGCACCTCCACAGCAGCAGCATGCACCAGGTTTTTGTCCTCCGGTCTATGGTGGTCCGGCATAATACACGTGCTACAACTGTGGACGTGTCAGACATCTCTCCTACAACTGTCTGGACAAGAAAACAAGCAGACAAGCATCATACCAGGGTGCTAACCAACCCCACAACCAGCCCAAGAAACCAAATCCCAAACCCAGCAACGTCCACCACATCGCCATTGAGGACGTACTGGAAGGCGAACTCGTACTTGCGGGTACGTTCACTCTCATTGGTCACCCCATTATCATACTTTTTTATTTTAGAGCCACCCACAGTTTCATTAGTAGTTCATATGTTGTCAATCACCAACTACAAATATTTCCTACAAAATATCCATACATGATTTGTTCACCGGGCGGGAAAATATCAGCTCATAGAATTATTCCTAAAGCACCACTGTACATGGGTGGAAAATATACCAACCACTCTCATTATCTTAGATGGCCAAAAGATCGATGTCATATTAGGTATGTCGTGGTTTCATCACCACGGTGCTCTTTTGGACATCGTTCCTCGAACCTTTCAGTTGGATTCTCCACTACACAGTGCACATACTCTCATGCTTGATCGACCCGTTCAAGAAATTGCAGCAGCGTACCACTCTGAATCCATTAATTTGAAAGACATTCCGGTGGTCCGTGAATACCCTGATGTGTTTCCCGATGATCTACCAGCATGCCACCCGAACATGACATGGAGTTCAAGATTGAACTTGCGCCGGGAACAACACCGATCTCTCGAAGACCTTATCAAATGGTGCCCAATGAGTTAGCTGAATTAAAGGAACATCTAAAGTACGTGCTGGACAAAGTTTTTATTTGCCCAAGCTCCTCACCTTAGGGCTGCTCCACGCTGTTTGTTAAGAAGGAGGATGAAACATTGCAGTTATGTGTGGACTATCGACCGCTAAATGACGTGACTATAAAGAACAAGTATCCACTACCTCACATCGACATTCTTTTTGATGAATTAGAGGGTGCTAAGGTAATTTTTAAGATGGATCTTCGGTCCGGATATCACCAAATCAAAATTCGGACGGAAGATATACCAAAGACGGCATTCTCAACACGATATGGACTATATGAATATCTCATTATGTCATTTGGTCCCACCAATGCTCTGGCCCACTTTATGTACCTCTTGAACTCAGTGTTCATGCCAGAGTTGGATAAGTACGTCGTGGTCTTCATCGACGACATATTGGTTTATTCCAAATCAGAGGAAGAACACGCCGAACACTTGCATATCGTGCTCCAACGATTGCGAGACCTGCAAAATTCAGCATGTGTGAATTCTGGATCAGTCAAGTGCCATTCATGGGACACATTATTTCAGCTGAGGGTATTGCTGTGGACCCAAGTAAAATTGTTCAGGTGCTGATGTGGCAATCTCCTAAGTCCGTACATGAAGTCTGAAGCTTTCTTGGTTTAGCCGGATATTTTCGGAGGTTCATTCCGAGTTTCTCAAAAATTGCTAAACCTATGATGGAGCTGTTGAAGAAAGACACCAAATATATTTGGAGTGGAGCTTGTGAGAAGGCATTTCAAACAATGGTGAAGCATCTCACAACAGCTCTGGTTTTAGCTCAACCGGATACGATGAAACCATTTGATATTTATTGCGATGCTTCCGGCATCGGTCTTGCCTGCGTTCTTATGCAAGAAGAACGTGTGTTCACTTGTGGATCATGGCATCTCTGCAATCAATAACAGCACTATCCTACTCACGGCTTGGATCTCGCAGCCGTGGTGCTTGCTCTAAAAATGTGGAGGCATTATTTGCATCGAAATCTTGTTCACCTCTACACCGACCGCAAAAGTTTGAAGTATACCTTCACTCATAAGGAGCTGAACATGAGGAAAAGAAGGTGGTTAGAATCGATGAAGGATTATGAGATTGAGATTCATTATTATCCCATCAAAGCTAATGTGGTTGCCGATGTGCTGAGCCGCAAGTCTCATGCCAATAATTTGACCATCACACCTATGGAAGAGGAAAAACCGAGTTTATACTTGGTACCATATGGAGCTTTATACAATCTTGCTCTCATTCCCACAATCCGAGATGAGATTATTGAAGCTCAAAAGAAGGACAAGGCTATGTCTCACATACTAAAGAGAAAGGACATCGGTGAGATGAAGTGCTTTCGGGGAAATGATCATGGTGCTCTATGGTTTAAAAATTGGATTGTAGTGCCCTGTGACATGGAACTTCGAAGGAAAATTTTGGACGAGGCTCACTTGTCCAAATATTCTATTCATCCGGGCAGCAATAAAATGTATCAAGACTTGAAGAATAAATTTTGGTGAACACGGATGAAGCGTGAGATTTCTAAGTACGTATCTGAGTGTGATACGTGCTGGCGAGTGAAGGCCGATCATATGAAGAAAGTGGGGCAGCTGCAACCGCTAAATATTCACTACGTAAGAAACCCAAATAGGAGAAAAAGATGGGCGACACGCTCAAAGGCGAGCATCTTTGATAAGGTTAAGCGAGACATGCCCACTTCAGCGAGGTTCTAACATAGCTCAGCTGAACGTACATGGAGACGCGTTAAAATAAAGCCCGTCTCAGTTAAAGAGGTATCCAAGACACGCCATCCTCTCTGACAAACAGGAGACGCACGTCAAGCAAAGCGCGTCTCCAATATGCACAGGAAATGAGACTTACTCTACACAAAGCGCATCACGTTTGTCTTCGCTTACAGACTCTCGTCGCCGAACATTTAATTCATTCAATCATTCACAGTTGAACACATATAACACAGATGAACACACAAAATAATCATCACACAAATGAACACATATAACGTTCATTAACAAATATATTACAAAACACAAGAAAAAATTACAAGACATAAGAAAATAAAAACAACATCAACTAAAAACAACAAAAGAAAACTTGAATCCTACTCCTCCTCCCCCTCCTCCTCCTCCGGCTGCTTCGCCGGTTGCTCCAGCTAGTCCAGATCCGGCAGTGCAGCCTCGCGCCTGAGGTTCCTCGCCATTGCCGCCACTAGGATAATGCAGCCCTCGGCGCCGAGCACCTCAGTCATCGTCTCGAGCAGCCTCTGGAACCGGTCGAATAGCCTGTTGAACAGCATCTCAAGTAGCTCTTTGCTGAGCCTCTCGAGGGACCAGCAACACTGTTTCTTGCAGAGTGGCTCCCTTGGCGGGCCTGGCAACGGAACGTTAGCCATGGTGGGTTGTCTGCGCAGAGAAGACGAATGAACAGAAGAGAATGATGGCGCCTTTATATGTCTGTGTGGATAAGCAAAATGGAGACGCACTTTTAGAATGAGTGAATCTTCGATTCCACAAGTGCCTTTATATTTTCTCCATTTTGCTTCGGTTCACTGTTGATATCAAACACCACTGACTTAGAGCTCATTCACTTGTCTAGAAAATAATTAAATTCTTCCTTATGATTCCTAAGGAACATGATGAACACACCACGCATTCATCCATTCATGTAGTTCAAGAACAGAAAAGATAATATTCTATCACATAGATTAACAAAGATAGATTTCATTCATTAACAATATTTACAAAATCGAAGCAACAAAAAATAACAAAGAAAAACTAAATCCTACTCCTACTCCTCCTCCTCCTCCTCCTCCTCCTCCTCCTCCTGCTCCGGATCCTCCTCCTCCTCCTCCTCCGGCGGCGACTCCGGCGCTGGTGCAATAGGAGCCAGCTTCGGCTGCACTGGCCGCACCAGCTGCACCACCGGTGCAACCTCGGGAATGAGGTTTCTCTCCGTCGCCTCTACCAGGTTTCTGCGGCCCTCGCGGCCAAGCACCTAGGCCATCGTCTCGAACAGAATTTCAAGATGATAGGCCACCCCCGTGAGGGCGAAGAGGTAGTGGCCGATGGTACCAATTCCACTAAACTAGGGAAGGGTACCCAGACCCAAGGAACTCATGGCATGAGACGTATTTTTGTACGCTCTCGCCCTGTAAGGAGGCGCTGCTCGGTGTTGAACCTCTCGGAGGAGCTGCAGCACAGTTTCTTGCACGGTGGCTCCCTCGGAGGGCTTGGTGGCAGAAGGTTGGCCATGGTGGTGGTGGGTCGTTAGCGCGGAGAATAAGAAGAAAAGAAGAGGATTCAAAGTGAGTGACGTGCTTGTGAAGAACTCACGCGTGATGGCGCGTCTTAAATAAGGTCCTCGCGGAGTCGGCGATGGAGCGGTTGGTTTCCTGCGCATTGATGGAATGATGGGATGCGTCGATTACAACCTCGGGGAAATGAAAGGTCGCGCACTGACGTCGCACGCGTCTCTGCACCACGCCACCGAAATTAAATTCTCTGCTGACCTCGTGTCGTGCATCTCTCTTTCGACAATGGAAGGCGCACTTTATCTTAATGCGCGTCTCTCTTTGTTGTAGCACGTCTCGCATTTATCTCCCTCGTCTCTTCCTCTCTTCAACAATGGAAGATGTTCTTTAATGTAACATGCATCTCTCTTTGTTCTAGCGTGTCTCGCGTTTATCTCCCTCGTCTCTTTGCCTCCGATGCTCCTTTACTAATCGACCAATGGTCCTTTACTAATTGACTAACTCTAGTGCGACCGTTTCCTCTGTTCGCCATCGCCGTTGTCGTCGTCATCGCCGTCCTCGTCGTCGTCATCGTCGTCGTCCTTGTCATCATTGTCGTCGCCTTCCTCCTCGTCGTCGTCACTGTTCATGTCTGGTATTGGCTTGGCGCGTAGCCGGTTGAAGGAGGAGCGCTTGGCGTGGCGCAAGAACCATCCCCATGTATGTACATATGGCACACCTATCACATGGTTATATATATGTAGATCTGGAATGGACTGATGAACTTAACTGTAGTTTTTTTTCCTGTCTTGTTTGTTTTTGGTATTTTCAATTTTCCTGCGTCGGGTTTCTCTACGAAGCCTGAATCAGGAGATTTATTGAAGTGGCAGTGCATCGTCCCCGGTAAAGAAGGGATAAGCCATGAGGAACAAGCACAATATGAGTTTAACTTGGAAGGTTCTTACTACCCCTTGACAATCTCCCTTTTAGAGGACTATCCATTGGTGCCTCCAAGATGTGCCTTTCCATGTGGTTTCTTCCACCCAAATGTCCATCGCTCAGGAGCACTCTGCATTGGGATTCTTGATGAAGAGACTGTAAGATAGACCTATTTGTTCATGTAATTAGTAATTATTGCCGAACATACTTGAAATTGTTTCTTATGTATCTTAAATTGATATTATGTAGGGTTGGTGGACTGGTTTTACAATCAAAACTATACTACTTGAAGTTCAACGTTTGCTGCATCAGCCAAATGCGCTTGATGTTGAAAATGATTGTTATAATCTACTTATCAAGTTTATACACTTTGTGTTAGAGACGAACTTGGGTTATTCATTCCTCCTTTGTCATTTGTTAATTTAACGAATGTCAATATTTTCAGGATCCATGGGAATAAAAGATACGTCTTCGGGAGCAAGCTGGACGGTACAGTTTAGATTTATCGATGGGAGCTTTAGAAATAAGTTTAGATTCAAAATTAGTTTAGAGGGTACACAATGTATGAACTATGAAATTCATCGAGTCGCAAATTATCTCTGAATTGCAATGTCACTGGATTTGTTTATCCCTGAATTCCAATTAATCCATTAATTGCAATGTCATTGCGCTTGTTTATCCCTGCAACGGACGCCCACGATGTCGTGTGAGTGGGAATAGGGTGAAGAGTGCATGAGAGAAAAACTTTAGAAAGGGGCGTCTCAGATACCTAAGATCCGGCAAAATGGAGATGCGCCTTACTCGGGCATGTCTCTAATTTGTTCCGAAGATCTTTTGTCCCACCTCGAAAAGCTGAGCACGTTGCAACAATTGTATAAGGCATTGCGCACAGTTGCCAATTGGACACGCTGGAATGTCCAGGATGTTGTTCCTGGCTTCAGCACATCGTGGTGCATCTAGGGCACTCCAGCGTGTCTAGGGCCACAAAATAATGTGAGACGCGCCTTGCATTGGCGTGTCTCCGATTTACGCCGAAGATCTTTAGTTCCACCATGGAAACTGAGCGCAATACAATGATCATATAAGGCATTGCGCATGGATGCCAGTGGTGCATCCCTGCATGTAAAAGATGTTCCTATCTTCCGTACGACGTGGCTCATCTTTTGCAAGCGGGAAAATGCCCTGATGGGAAAGATGATAATGCGAGACGTGCGTTATATATGTGCGTCTCCGAGTTTTATTTTAAACTCTAATGCGCTCTGTGATGAAAATTTTTATCCCTCGCGCGCTCTCTCCCAACATTTCGCAAAAAGTTTTAGCTCTCGCACGCTCTCTCGACCTAGAAACCGCAGCTCCTGAGTACGCCGCCGCCGTCGACCCCGACATTCGCGTCATTAGAGAGTTGAGCACGCTGGAGCATGCCGCCTCGTCCCCTGTCCCCGGAGCACGGCGCCGCCGTCCCTCTTTCTTAACTCGCTCTTTGTCATTATTGTGCTGCCGTCGTTGACCCCAACCCCGCCATCAACCCCAACCTTCGTCATCAGAGAGTTGAGCATGCTGGAGCACACCGCCTCATCCCCTGTCCTCAGAGCATGCTGCCACGACGACCCCTACCTCGGTAATCGGTATGAGCACGCCGCTACATTTACATAAGTGGAAATGTTCTCCCTGTCCCCAGAGCACGCCGGCCTGCTGTCATCATAGAGTTGAGGAACTGCCACTTCAGCGCCTCTGCCAGCTCATCCCGGAGCACGCATTTGCATCCCCTGTCCCTAGAGCACGCCGCCGCCTCGACCCTGTCCTCAAAGCGTGCATTCCAGTGATTTTATTGAATTTTAGGATGTCCAATGAAGGCTCATCGTTAATGAAGTCATTGATCCAAATAGAGAATTTTCATTATGGTATACATTTCCTTGTTTATGTCCAATGCAAAAGTAATGTATTTGTTTTGAATATCAATGTATATGATGAATTATGATTCGCAAACCCTTGAAATTGTAGAAACTGTGGTTGACACTAGCATTTGCCATCCCAGCGAGTTTGATTTCTACCTGGAATCAAGGTACCTATGCTGGAATCTGGCTATAAATGCATCAGTGTAATGTAAATTGTTTCTTTTTTCAGAGGACATGCACACCATCTCACTACCATGTCATTTACCATGAGAACAATTTCTCTGCTGATGCTTTGCAGATGCTCACCAACTGCATGTGCTATAAGTAATCTTGGTTCTCCATTCATTAACAGATATTTCCTACCTTATGTGACAGGTTAAGCGAATGTGACTGCAATTTGATAATGTTTTATATGATTTTAGTGATTTTATTGAATTTGAGGATGTCTCAGTTGGAGCATTAGATGCTATGAAGGCTCATCGTTAATGAAGTCATCGAACGGGGGAATTTTCATTACGGTATAAAGCATTAGATGATGACAGTTATGATTTGTCTAATTAGTTACATTGTAATCAGAATGAACTGTCTTTGTTGTGTAATAGTATACCCGATAACCAAGATTGACACTTTGTTGATATTTGATTGTTCAATATAATTTAACGTGTGATCTTTTGGCTATACATATGCTCATGAACAATATGAACAGTATGTTGTTGACACTGGTAATACGGCTGCCAAATACTGGCTAGATCCAGAATACAGCCGACAATCAGGATAATCAAGGGTGGGGGGCACCTAATAGAAGACCCTATCTATAAACAATTCGTGATGAGCTGTAGAAGAGAGCGTCTTGGATAACCTACATAAAGGAGACAAGCTTCCATAAAGCCAGTCTCAGATAAAATAATAAATCCACAATGTGCTACAATATAGAACATCTTGGATCATTAAATATATCTGCGACGTGCTTTGTTAGGGCCTATCACACATGTATGCTGTTGGGTGACGCGCGCCACCGGCGTCTCCAATGACCCCGTAAAGATCGTCTGTTATGACACAAAGAAAGGAGAAATGCTTCTTTTAAGCATGTCTCGCACCTAGTCCGATCGGCGAAGCGCCTTGCCGCTCGTCTCTGATGACAACGTAATGCGAGACGCGATGATGGAGACACGCAGTTTGTTTGTCTCCCTTCTTCGTTTGGGCACGTGTCGTATGAGCCTTTCTTTACGTATTGATTCCGACATGGAAATGGGAGGATGTGAGTATGAATTTCATCGTCAGATTGCCACTCACATTCCGGAAGCATGATTCAATTTGGGTTATAGTCGACAGACTAACCAAATCAGCATGCTTTATTCTGGTATGTCGGATTCATTGCCAAGAGGTATGCGGAGTTGTACATATCAAGAATCGTGTGCCTACACGGCATTCCTCGCACGATTATTTCAGATTGAGGCTTGCTGTTCATTGCTTGTTTCTAGGAGCAGCTGCATGCCTGGTTGGGTACTAAGTTGATTAGAAGCCCCGCCTATCAACCGCAGACCGATGGACAAACCAAGCTGGTCAACCAAGTACTTGAAGATATGTTACAAGCATGTGCCATTAACCATGGTAAAAATTCAGATGATCATTTACCGTTGGCGGAATTCTCATACAACAATGTTTATCAAGCTAGTATCAAGATGGCACCATATGAAGCCCTCTACGGATGAAAATGTCGCACCCTACTGAATTGGTGCGAGTCTGGCAAAAGAGTGACTTTCGGGATTGATCTAGTCAATGAAGCCGAGGAACAAGTTCGGATCGTTCAAGCAAACTTGAGTGCGGCTCAATCTCGACAAAAGAATTATGCGGAAAAGTGGCATCACCCATTGCAGTTAGATGTTGGGGATCATGTATACCTACTTGTGTCTTCGATGAAAGGAATTCACCGGTTCGAAGTAAAATGAAAGCTAGTTCCCCGGTTTATTGGTCCGTTTGCTATCACAGAGAAGTGCAAACCTGTGGCTTATCGATTGGAATTGCCGGCATCTCTCGCAGGTATCCATTACATTTTCCACGTATCTCAGCTCCGGAAATGTCTCATGTTCACAACTGCAGTCAATATTGATGAAATCAGCGAGTTGCAAACGCATCTCACCTACACTGAACATCGATCCGGTTCAGATTCTCCATGAGAAGGATCGAACAACGCCATACCGCATGATGCGGTTTTATAAAATCCTATGGAGCAACCATACCGCTGAAAAAGTGACATGGGAAACTAAAGAATATCTCCGCTCCAACTATCCGGATTTCTTATCATCTCATATCCAGTAATTTCTCTCCTACTTTTGCCTCTTCATTGTAATCTCGGGACGAGATTCTATTAAGGGGGGAGGAATGTAAAAGACCTAATTTTCATAATGCAAATTTCATTTAGGACTAAATTTTTTGAATGATAAAAAGAAAGAAAAAGGAAATGAGAAAAACAAAGTAATTCAAACTCCAAAAGAGGGTATTCAAAAATTTGAACTTAGGTACTGTTCAAACTCAACCAAAATGCAAATATGAGTTGACCATTGGATTCATAATATTTCAAATAGTCTCCCTGCAAATTTTCATAATTTTTGAAGCATGTTTGCTATTTAATTCATTGGCTACATTGAATTCCACTCAAATTCGAAATCAACTTTGAATTCAAATGAAACTTTGTCAAATCAGTGATCTGAGTTCAGAATCAAATTCTCCGTATTCAATTTGGCCTCCCCACAAATATCTAGCAATTTTGGAACTAATTAGGTGTGTGAATTTGACTGTCCAGTGAGGTGGATGAGGATGAGTAGCATGTGGGACCCACCTGTCATGCTAAGGGTGCTCTGTTCTTTTCATCCCAGGGTGACAACACACGGCATGCAATTTGCCACAGAGGTGCTTGCTTTCCTGTTTGCCTCCAGCTGCAGAACCTCAACCCCAGGCTCCTCCTTATCTTCTCCAAGCCCCAACACACAAGTTCTTTTCTCTGTTTTACCACCAAGGCGCCAGTTCTTGCCCACCATTGAAGTTCTTCCTCTCTGCTCGAAATCCAGCAAGGATCATCGGTATTGATCAGTTTTCTTCACAGCCTATCATTCCTCAACACCTTGCGCAGCTGTTTTAACCATTTTCTTGCTCAGTTGGAGCCTCTCCGACGAGGAACGTGAAGAATTCCGGCCGCCATCCTCTATTTTTTAAGTGCAGCCCGTCGGTGCACCGTTGCCCCCTTGATACAAGCAATTTCTCACCTCGGTCCTTGAAGCAAAAATGTTCGCCTATGCATATATGTAACACCCTCATTTTCATGCATAATGCACTGCATACACCCTCATACATGTTTAACATTAAGCCTTGTAAAAGAGAACAAGATTAAGATGAATTAGGGCTTAAACTGGAAATTTCAGTCTGTCAGGGTGCGGACCTGTCCGACCTCTGAAACCGGAACAGTCCGGTATCCATATTCTCTGTTCAGAAAATTCACCATCCATTTTCCGAAAAATTCAGTTTCTTGAGAAGTGCGGACTTGTCCGGCAATAATCCCGGACTAGTCTGGTGTTCCTATTTTCATTCAGAAAGTTCAATTTCTTTCAGGGTCAGAAAATCCAATTCTCTAGAGTCCGGACTTGTCTGACACGATGTGCGGACTAGTACGGTTAAGCCTCTGATGTTCTTCGGACTTGTCCCATGTTTCTCTGTTGCCAAACGGACTAGTCCAGTCCCTACCGCGGACACTAGTCCGGCCTTCGGGAACCAATTCGGTTTCTGTTATTTCTCCATGACTTGTTTTTGGGTAATTGCCTAATCTGGGCCCAAGAACTTCGTGCCCAACCTCAGGGGAGCCAAAGTGGACCCCACCTTGGCCTCTACACGTCCCCACCAAATTCTACTTGGAATTCACCCCAAAACCATAATTCTCCACCTCTCTATAAACAACCCAGTGCCCCACCCCCTCCCCATCGAGTTGAAAACCCCTTGCTGCCACTTTTGCATTGCGCCATCGTCAAGATCAAGTCCAGAGGCAAGGAGAAGGGGAGAAACACGAAGAAGGACTAGTCAAGATCAACCTTCATCGATTCTTCGACAATTGACGGTCTTCATCCAAGTTCTTTATCAACTCATCTCAATAAAGCCCTCACCATCAATATTCAATGTCTCACACCCAAACTTTGATCTTTGGATCTCTAAACACGTGGTACACCCACTACTTCCAAGTTTCTATGTTAATTTAACCCCAATTCTCAAAAATCAAAAAAACCCTACTGTTTTAGCCTGGGTAGTGCGGACTAGTCCGGTCTCTGACAGCGGACTAGTCCGGTCTCTGACAGCGGACTAGTCCGATGTCTAAATCTGTAAAATTCCTAAATTGTGCTGAATTAATTCCAAACTTGTTAGAAACTATTATAACTTGTTAGTAAACATTATTAGCAACTCATTAACAAGTTTTACCTCACGATTGCATTAATCATGCATATCATGGCATATTGAGTACTATATGAGCATTATTTGATTGAATTGTGTGTTTTGCGTGTTTGTCGCTCGGAATAGAAGGAATTTCTGTTGAGAGTGCTTTCGAGGCCCTATAGAACCAGAACTACGAAGCCTTCAATCCAAACCAAGCTCAAGAGCAAGGCAAGTGTCCTTGACCATATTTATCCTGTTTTAAAGGCTTATTTTGCAAAATTGCATGCTTGTGTCGAAATTGATGGAAACCCTATTGTAGGAGTTTACTAGTGTTGTGTGACCACCCTTGTCGCTTGAACACTATGTAGAGAGTCGGGAAGAGTATTTTGCACTTTTTGCTTCGCAATACTAAATTGGGTTTGGGAAACAATCAAATGGCTTAATTTTGAACTATTGGACACATGAACGATGAGAATCAAAAATAATGACCCTTTAGCAACATGGTGCCTAGGGATCTAAGCAAGTCAGTTATGTGGAATGGGTTGGACTATTTTGGTGGTTTTGCTTGCTTTAGATCTAAGGACTGGTTCCTGGAGCGACCATCCAGGATTTACAGTGCCACCACAGGGCCACGTATGGGTGCGGTTTTGCTGACTAATTAGTGAATTGCCAGTGCTGTTTGGACCATTAAGAATGCTCGAGGAAGGGGTAGCCGGATTGGGTTTGTTGATGATTGGTGGGACTACCCTAGGATCAGAAAGGCTCAAGAGGGGGCCCTTGGTTGGATGTGCTCAAATGGAGACATCACCACCGGTGAAACCTCTGTGGGCTCTAAATAGGCTAGTAATAACTTTCTAAAGGCTATTTTGTGATCTCTTAGCGACACACCTAAGGAAGTGTGAGATGGCATAATTGAGATTCCTTAGTCATCGAAAGGTGATGAAATCACGAACTTGTAGGTAAAGTGGTACATCCTCTGCAGGGTGTGTCTAAAACTATCAAGATAGCCGTGCTCCCGGGCGTGAGCAACCTGGACCCTTATATGATTAGATTATGGAATTTAACATGGTTTAATGGCTGGAACTGAATTGGGAGTTGGTATTGGTTAATTAATAGGCTTTGGTACGTAGAATTGATGAAATTGAGACATATGAGCAGTTATGAGTTGATTATGGATTGTTGTTGCTGAAATTGGTTATTTAAGTTGAAATTGATGACATTTGGGTTATTTGGGAACGACCTCACTTAATAATGATATAATTGCATTTTCAACTGTTTTGAATGTACTTTTATGCAATTAGCTCATTTTATTGTCGTTCTTTGTTTAAGCCACATGTCATACTTTACCGCACTTACTGAGTACGACATGTGCTTACCCTTGCGATTCCCTACCAAATCTAGACGCAGGCGACTAGGTGGAGTACCAGGAGGTCTTTGAGGAGTTCTAGGCGTGTGTTTTGCCATCAAACCTGCCTGTGGAGTTGAAGTCTTAGTGTTTAGAGTTTTTCCGCTGCAGTTTCGTTAAAGATTGTATTCGAGACTACTTGGTATGCAATAAGGTACTATTATTAGTATTGTTACTCGAGACATGGTTTATATCTATTTATCATTTGTGAATCACTTGTGTATGTGTGATAAACATCCTTCGCACACATATGCATTATGCTTGGTTCATTTTCAAAACCGGGTGTCACAATATACTAGCTGCTGGTAAAATTTCAGCGTATGCCATGCCTCTTAGCAACCATTTTTCAAATTCTTCAGACGAGCTTGGTGTATAAACTTAGTTAGGTCTCGATCCAAATTTGTTTTCCATGTTGAGGCATAGATCGTACTAGTTAGATTTTATCTTGGCCTTGTCCTGGCGCACCACCTCGACGAGAAACGGAGGAAGATCACCATGAAATGACACCGAAATCCGCATTTTCCTAGCCGGCGGTGAAAACGGCTCGGCCAATCATAAAACTCGGTGTCGCACTGCATTTCTTCAAGTTTCTGACCCAGTACCGTGCTCCCCATGTAAAAGTAAAGCTCTAGGAAGAATTCCCAACAAAGTTGTGGCACGGGAGGGGCCGACCGACATGGCCGGAACCCTAGGTTCCGCTGCCGCCGTTGCATCGCCATTTCGGGCCATCTATCGCCGTCGAGAGCCTCACATCGAGATTCCCATCAGATTTTAGGTGGGGTGGCGAGTTTGGAGTGCCGATGTGCCCTCTTACGGGCGTTGGCGAGCGGCTACCGTCAGGCGCCGTCGTGTGCCACCCCAGGCGTGACCCTGGCCGGAGGTAGACGAAGAATAGGTGGAGCAGGGCTGTCAGCCTCTGAGCGCCTATCCTGGTTCAAATGCGGTCATACTGTAGGATCAAAGAGCACGTGAAAAACTACCAGTGGGGGTGAATGGTAAATTTAAAACTTTTTCTGCGGAAAAACCTAAAACCCCTCGACAAAAAAATTGATCTGATAAAGAATTCATGTGTGCGACTAATATAAATGTTTTCAATCGTGACAAAAGCAGTAGATATTGTAGATAATCAAGTCACGAAGACACGACAACAAGAATCACGTAAAACCATTGAGAAAAAACTCAAGTTACGATTGAAAGATCGAACAAAGGTCAATCTGTTCTACCGAGTAAAAACCAGATCTGTAACACTGCAAATAAACTCGTGTAGATCCAAAGCGTCAAATCCAATGACCATGGAGTTTCCATTGATGATATAAAATCAAGTTGTGAAGACAACCCAGAAAGAATCACATCAATTGGATCTGTAAAACTCGAGTTATGATAAAACCACCAAAGAAAGGTAGTGCTTTGCAGAAACTCGACGAGAAAAACTTGTCTGAAACAAGTCAGATGAACAAGGCACAAAATTCCTTTTAACTACGAAGTTTATTCAATATAACACAAGAGGAACAGCCCAAAAGTCTTCTACAATGAGCTCTGGCCTCCCTTTCCTACATAACCAGCCCGAAGACCAACTCAACTCAAACTACGACTCTAATCATACTCAATTCATGAATCAAAACTTTCCATAACTGCTCAAGACTCTTCTATATGTGGATAGAAGCAATCTTAAGACTTCCAAACACCTTATGAATGTATCCCACATTCCTAAAACAATTCAACTTCATGACCCACATGAAATCCTAACATAACCAACTCAAATCTTTCCATATTTGAGTCAAAGACGACTCAGCCGCAGTCTGAGTCCATAACCAAGCCGGTTGGACCTTTTCGACCAATTCTTTATGTCCACTTCTCTTCATCACGCCTCAGAACCATGTACCCACGTCCATGCACTCCATGCACACGTGAAAACATCTTCCAAGGACGTCCATGATACCATCATATGCATTGTTCTTGATTCAAACATGTTTCTCGACCTCCCGATCAACTCGACCACAATTCCTCCCGAACTTGGTTGTTGAACCTCATCTTCTCCTGGAGACTAGTTCAATGGATCCCCTCACCAGCCATGTCTTGAAATCAAGCAACACCTTCACATGAATAAACAACCGATACTTCCGAGCACAAGTCCCCAACTTGACTCACGTTAGTTCCGATAACCACAACACCTTACTTTAGCACCTCACATAAGCATGTTGCAAATCATAGCAAAATGATATCAAACATAACCACCAAAACACACAAAAAACTTAGTAAAAGAATACTACGCAAACTTTCCATAATCCAAAAAGCAAGTTCGAAACATTGCAAGTTAAAAGCAGAACCACTGCGATCAAGCTCCGAACCTTGCCAAAGCTAAACGGACATTGAACCGGAGCTTACCAAAGCTAGCATGACCTAGCGTCGGAACATACCAAATCCAGAAGGACCTAGCGCCGGAACTTACCAAAGCTAGTAGGACCTAACGCTGGAGCTTACTAAAACTAGTCGGACCTAGCTAGCGTCGGAGCTAACCAAAGCTAGATGAACCTTGCGCCGGACCTAGCAAAAACATGTCGAATCTAGCCACAGCAAGTCAGACCTATCCAAAATAAGTCAGACCTTGTAGGAGCTACCCAAAACAAGCCAGACCTATGATCGGACCTTGCAGGAGCTCGGACCTTGAGTCAGACCTTGTTAAAAAAGTGTTTTGGTAGTATTCAAAACTTTTATCGTCAAAGCCAATGTATTAAGCACACATAGGTCTTACAATCTCCTTCTTGATGAATGCATTGGCAACACCACTTAAAATCCGAACATTGTCTTACTCACGTGAAAAGTTTTAAAAACAATTTCTCCCCTTTGCATACTTCTCCCCCTTTGACAATGTATTCAACAAGGTACAAAAGAGAAATTTTAATTTGTTATGATCAAATTACAACATATACATATAAAACAAAGCTCATCCAAGTCACACTATCAAGTAATCTACACTATCACAACAATGAGATACATAAAGTAGTGTAAGCCATGCTAGAGATCAAATGTAATTTTCAATTTAAGCAAGTCATGATTTCACAAACTTAATTATTTCAAGACCTGAAAGCATGACACTTGTTGCTGCAATTTTTTCCTTTTAAGCACAAACTTTGATCATATGAAATTTGCAAGAGATTATATGCATATATGCTTATTCTAACCAACCAAGCCAAGCATATGTCGTTTGACAATCAGAAGCTTAAAGGACATGGTTTTGGTCATACAAAACTTTTTCCAAGATCATATCTAAGTGCAATGATAAGTCATCTCAACAGAAGTGCGATGCATGCATATTCTCTTGATCTTTTCTCATTTTTTCATCTGAACATAAAAACTCAACATGTGAGTTGCTTACTTGATTAATTCTTTATGATTAAAAGCACTTGTGAGCATGCAACAAGTTTAAAACAGCAAGAAAGTTTGAGCATGACCAAATTTAGTTTAAGTAATTATTCCAATTACCAGTCATGGCAAAAACTACAAAATGTATAACAAGAGTTATGTAGTAAGAACTTTCAGTATGTAAAAAGTAATCACAAAGTCATATATGTATGAAATACTATGCTCATATTATTTTTATTTCCGATTCACACATAGATGTCCCAAGTTTCAAAACACCCCCTCAATTTAAGCAATGAGGATGCATAACCCCAATTTCACTACGAATGTAACAAAAACGAGTGAAATCCAAAGGTTTTGTGAAAATGTTAGCCAATTGTTATTCGGTATCTACATGGTGAAGCACAATGTTTCCTTTTTCAACATTATCACAGAGAAAGTGATACCTAATATCAATGTGCTATGTTCTAGAATGTTGCACAGGGTATTGAGCAATGCAAATAGAACTAGTGTTATCACAAAACAATGAAACACTATCTAGATCAACCCCATAGTCCTTAAGAGTTTGAACAATCCAAAGAATTTGTGAGCAAGCGCTAGCAGTAGCTACATATTCAGATTCAGCTGTGGATTGTGCAACTGAGCTTTGTTTTCTAGAGTACCAAGCAACAAGTGAATTACCAAGAAAATGACAAGCACCTGAAGTACTTTTCCTATCAATCCTACAACCCCCAAAATCATCATCCAAAAAAGCTTTCAAGGTATCAGTTGAGGAAGAAGGAAGAAAAATGACAAATACTTGAGTTCCATGTAAGTACCTGAGAATCCTGTTGACGGCTTGATGATGTGAAGCACGTGGGGAAGCTTGAAATCGAGCACAAAGACATACACTGAATTGTATGTCCGGTCTTGATGTCGTGAGGTACAGAAGTGATCAAATCATGCTTCGATATTCTTTTTAATCAACTGGGTCACCATCTTCATCAAGTTCAGTTATCGTTGTTGTACCGATTGGTGTCCGAAGAGGCTTGCTTTTGTCCATGTTAAAGTGCTTGAGAAGGTCTCTTGTATAATTCGTTTGGTGCACAAAGGTACCTTCCTTAATTTTCTTGATTTGGAGCCCCAAAAAGTATGTGAGTTCTCTCATCATACTCATCTCAAATTCAGAACTCATCATAGCTGAAAACTTGGACACAAGATCATGAGAAGCACAACCAAAGATAATATCATCCACATACACTTGAACGAACAATGAGTCATTGCCATGCTTAAGCACAAAAAGAGTTTTATCAACCTTGCCCATGGTAAACCTCTTTTCAAGTAAGAATGTTTTTAACCTATCATACCATGCTCTAGGGGCTTGTTTGAGACCGTACAAGGCTTTGGATATTTTGTAAACCCAGTGGTTGCTTGACATTGACCTCCTCATCTATGTAGCCATTAAGAAAAGCACTTTTAACATCCATTTGATATAACTTGAAACCTTTAGATGCAGCAAAAGCTACAAAATACTTATGGCTTCAAATCTAACATTAAGAGCAAAAGTTTCATCAAAATCTAGACCTTCAACTTGTGTGAAACCTTGAGAAACCAACATACACTTATTCCTAATCACAACCCCATCCTCACTTTGTTTATTTTTAAAAACCCATTTAGTTCCAATTAAAGTGTGGCCTTGAGGTGGAGTTACAAGTTTCCAAACATTATTTCTTTCAAAATTTTCTAACTCTTCTTGCATGGCAATAATCCAAGATTCGTTAATGACTGCGTGTGATATACCTTTGGGTTCAAAAGAAGCAACAAAAGCAGAATGGGCGTGAGAGTTTGAATTGCAAAATCTGGACTGTGTGACTCGTTCGTGTAAGCTTCCAATGATTTGTTATGGAGGATGACATTTGAGAATCTAGAGGGGAGTAGACACTTCACAAGCTTCTTCTTCATGTTCATTACAAATCGATGAGATTGTGACTTGAGGACGATCTGGACCAACAATGGTGGTCGTCGGTGCTGTTTGAGAATCAAAATCAGGAGCTGGAACAATGTCAGTAGCTGCTGAATTTTCGTGCAGAAGCACCACTTCTTCCTCATCTTCAACGAAAATACTCTCCCCCTGCGGATATGGATCCAGACCTGCAATATTTGAGATCCGGAGGGGACTAGACACTTCACAAGCTTCTTCTTCGTGTTCATCACAAATCGATGAGCTTGTGACTTGAGGACGATATGGACCAGCAATGGTGGTCGTCGGTGCTGGTTGAGAATCAAAATCAGGAGCTGGAACAATGTCATTAGCTGCTGAATTTTCGTGCAGCAACACCAATTCTTCCTCATCTTCAACGTGAATACTCTCCCCCTGCGGATATGGATCCGGACCTGCAATATTTGAGCTAGTACATGGGCTAGCTTCATCGAAAGACACTTCACAAGTCTCCACAATTTTGCTAGTGTCATGTAAAAGCACACGGTAGCCTCTAGTATGAGATGGATAACCAAGAAACATACCATCAATAGATCTAGCTTTAAATTTATCAAGGTTACCATGTTTCTTAACAAAAAATTTGAAACCAAAGACTCTAAAGTGTGTGATACTAGGCCTATGTGCAAACCGAAGTTCATATAGTGTTTTACCTAGCTTATCATGCAATAAAACATGATTTGAGACATAACAAGTTGTGGCAATTGCATCAGCCCAAAATTTCCTAGTAATTTGATATTCAACAAGTATAGTCCTAGCCATCTCAACTAAGGTTCTGTTCTATCTTTCTACAACACTATTTTGTTGAGGTACATACGGTGAAGAAAATTCATGATCGATTCCATTTTCAGCACAAAAGTGATTAAAAGATTGATTTTTAATTTCGGTTCCGTTATCACTTCTCATTGCTTTTAAATATCCTGGGTGATCGATTGATAATCTAAGTAATAAAGTTCTAAAGTGACTAAAAGCTTTATTCTTAGATGCCATAAAGAAAACCCAAGAATATTAAGAAAAATCATCAACAATCACAAGAACATACCATTTACCTCTGAAGGATTGAACATGTGAAGGTCCTGCGGTGTCAAGGGGCAAAAGTTGACCCAGTTCAGTTCTCTTGATCATTGTTTGAGGAGTGTGCGAACCTGCAACCATCTTAGCATGTCTACAAGAAGAGCACACAATTTCTTTCTCCCCTTTAAGCTTAGGTAGCCCACGTATGTGATCAAGAGCACTAACACACGTTAGATGATCAAAGCCAACGTGACCAAGTCTACAATGCCAAAAATATAAGTCCTTTGATTCATTTACATCTTGACACCAATTCTTAGAGGATGGTACATCAAAATCAGCTTTAAAAACTCTTCCAAACCGAGAAATGTTAAAAATAAGCTCACTATTTGAATCTACAACTTTGCAGCAATTTTTAGTGAAAATAATTTCCAAATTTTCATCTAGCAATTGTGAAACAGAAAGCAAGTTGTATTTGAAATTTTTAACAAGTGTCACATCTTTAAAGTGTAGTGATCATTTACTTTAACCGAACCTTCAGCAATTATAGGAGTTGAAGAATTATCGACAAAAGTAACATTCTCTACACATGACACAAAAGTGAGGGGGGAGAACCATTCTTTGTTACCGGTCATGTGGCATGAGCAACCTGAATCAACAATCCAGATGTTTTCCTTTCTCGGACGTGTAACTTACATAGAAGCACAATACGTCGATGACTCAATACTGGGGTTAGTCAAACGGCATTTAGGAATCCAGTACTGAGTCACACGACGTGCAGCAGGAAGAACAAACGAAAGTTGAGACAAAACAACAGGTTTATGAGCCAAAATTTGAGGATTTTTGTACCCAACTACTGACTTATGAGGTGTTACATGTGTAGCACGAAAAACAATAGGTTTGGGAGCAAACTTTCCATGTTTTTGACTCATAACAGCAGGTTGCATGTTCTTGATATTCGGTTTATCATGTGCAGCAAATGTTGCAAGAGAATTTTGAGATCTAGCTTGCATTCTTTCCTTTTTTCTGTTGTTTAGCTAGTCTATAACAAAAATCTATTACATGACCATCTCTACCATAGTAGGTACAATGAAATTTAACTTTGTGTTCATGTCTAGATGAGCAAACACCATGTTTATTAGAAACCAAACGAGACAGCACCCCTGCAGATTTGAAAACCACTTTATATTTAGGAACTGTTTGAATCAAACCACTTCCTAATGACTTTACAATTTTAGGTGGATGTGCCTTAGCATGAGCATGAGAATAAAAACCTAAACCAGATTTATCATTGCAAGACTTGGACGAATTTAGCAGCAAGTTTAGGTTCTTATTTGTATTACAAAACTGATCTAATGTCCTATGCATATCATTAAGTTTATTGGACATATCAAGACAATTTTCACATGAAGTTTTTCCTTTTAATTTGCAATTAGAACAATTTTTAACTTCATGAGCACGTAAAGCATTATTCAAAACATAAATTTCATTCATAGCATCTTGTAGTTTCTTATCAAGATCATCACAAGTAGAACAATGCAAACCAATTTTAGAACAACTAGCATCATTCAAGTTTTTATCATTAAGTGCAGCAAGCTTTCTATCTTTTCAATTTCTAACTCAAGTTTATCAAGTGTGGAGGTGTGTGCACTTCTTAATGAGGACAATTGTTCATATATTAAATCACATGAGGAACAAGAATCATCACTAGGAATCAAGGATTTCAAACTATTAATTTTAGATTCTAGTGACTCAATTTTAACAGCATTGTCCCTAGCTCTTTGTCCTTTTTCTTAACTATAAAAGTGGCACGAGAAATAGCATCAAACAGTTCTTCACAAGTAGGACATACCTCTTCATTGTCGCTACTGTGTTCTGCCTCCTCCATACTTCATCTTGATTTGCCCGCCATAAAGCATAAACTTACCAAATTATCTTCATCTTCATCACTTCAAATGTCCACGTCGCTTGAGCCAAGTTCCTGAAGTGCGGAGATAAAACTGTTTATCAGTTGGTGACCTGTAAAACCCTTCTTCTCCTTTTTATCGTTAGCAGAGGAGTGCCTTGTCCATGTTTGTTTTTCTTCTCGGGAAGTAGGACCTGAAAGGTTAGGACAATTCAAATGAAAATGTCCTGTCTTACCACATTTGAAACATCATTGAGGTCCAGAGCTTCCTCTCCTTCTAGTTCTCACATTTTGCAATGCTTTTGAGAACCTAGTAGAGAGAAGTGCTAGCTCCTCCTCGGGAACTCCTCAATCCGTTCAAGGGTTAGAGAGGGCAACAAAGCAAGTGTACCACAAGATGAAGATTAGTCGAAACTAGACATGTCACATTGAAAAACAAATGCAAGAGACTTGTTGGGGTTCTTACGTGAGATTATGTCTATTTCATGATTTTTCAATTTAGAATATAGCACATCTATTGTAAGTGTACTCATGACAGTAGATTCATGAATAGATGTGACTTTCATCTCCCAAATTGACATGTCTAATACCCTTAGTAATTGCCTAGCATTCTCATCATCTGAAAAATTAATATTGACGCTCCGCAAGTTGGTGAGAATTTATTAAAGCGAGCAAAGATGTCATCAATAGACTCATCGGGTTGCATATCGAAGTGCATGTATTCTTTCTTGAACATGTCTTGCCTTACCTCCTTGATCGTGTTGGATCCTTTGTGGTAGTCACAAAGTACTTTCCACACATCGTACGCAGATCGGAGGTGTGCAACACGGTCCAAGTCACTTTGAGTTAATCCTTGTATGATCAAGTTTCGAGCCTTGTTGTTGTGGTTGACACCTCTCAGATTTGTAGCTGTAACTTGATCATTTGGAGGCGCGTCGTAAGTCTTGTACACCTTTTCCCATATGGTGAAGCCTTGCGCCTGGATAAAAGCTTCCATTTTGTGCCTTCCAGACCTAAAAATCAATACCACTAAACACACAAGGTTTTGCGGAGTATTTCTCAATGATGATTAGTCAAAACATGTGCAAATCACAAAGATTGGACCACTGTGGCTCTAATACCAATTGTAGGATTGAAAAGCACGTGAAAAACTACCAGATGGGGTGAACGGTAGATTTAAAACTTTTTCAGCGGATGCAACGAAAACCACTTGATAGAAAATTGATCTATTAAGAAATTCGCGTGTGCGACTAATCTAAACGTGTTCAACCATGACAAAAGCAGTATATATTGTATATAATCAAGTCATGAAGACACAACAACAAGAATCACAGAAAACCGTTAAGAAAAACTCAAGTTACGATCGAAAGATCGAACAAAGATCAATCTGTTCTGCCGAGTAAAAACCAGAACTGTAACACTGCAAAGAAACTCGTGTAGATCCAAAACAACAAATCCAATGACCGTGGAATTTTCACAGATTATAGAAAATCAAGTTTTAAAGACAACCCAAAAAAATCACATCAATCGGATCTATAAAACTCGAGTTATGATAAAACCACCAAAGAAAGGTAGTGTTGTGTAGAAACTCAATGAGAAAAACTTGTCTGAAACAAGTCGGACGAACAAGGCACAAAAGTTCATTTCAACTACAAATTTTATTCAATAGAACACAAGAGGAACAGCCCAAAAGTAGTCTACAACGAGCTCAGGCCTCCCTTGCTTATATATTCAACCCGAAGACCAACTCAACTCAAACTAGGACTCTAATCCTACTCAATTCACTAATCGAAACATTCCATAACTGCTCAGGACTCTTCTATATGCAGATAGAAGCAATCTTAAGACTTCCAAACACCTTAGGAACATATCCCACATTCCTAAAACAACTCAACTTTGTGACCCACACGAAATCCTAACATAACCAACTCAAATCTTTCTATATTAGAGTCAAACACGACTCAGCCGCAGCCTGAGTCCATAACCAAGCCGGTTGGACCTTTCTGACCAATTCTTTATGTCCACTTCTATTCATCACGCATCGGAACCATGTAGCCACATCCATGCACTCCATGCACACATGCAAACATCTTCCAACGATGTCTATGATACCTTCATATGCATTGTTCTTGATTTAAACATGCAGCATGACCTCTCGATCAACTCAACCATAATTCCTCCTGAACTTGGTTGTTGAACCTCATCTTGTCCCTAAGACTAGTTCAATGGATACCGTCACCAGCCATGTCTTGAACTCAAGCAACACCTACACATGAATAAACAACTGATACTTCTGAGCACAAGTTCTCGACTTGACTCACGTTAGTTCCAATAACCACAACACCTTACGTGAGCATCTCACATAAGCATGTTGCAAACCATAGCAAAATGATATCAACCATAACCACCAAAACACACCAAAAACTTAGTAAAAGAATACTAAGCAAACTTTCCATAATCCAAAAAGCAAGTCCGAAACATTGCAAGTTACAAAGCAGAACCACTACGATCAAGCTCCGAACCTTGCCAAAGCTAACCGCACCTTGAGCTGGAGCTTACTAAAGCTAGCAGGACCTAGGGCTGGAACTTACCCAAGCTTGTATGAACTAACGCCGGATCTTACTAAAACTAGTCAGACGTAGCTAGCACCAAAGCTGACCAAAGCTAGACGAACCTTGCGCCGGAATTAGCAAAAACATGTCGAATCTAGCCACAACAAGTCGGCCATATCCAAAATAAGTTGGACCTAGACAAAAAAGTCGGACCTTGCAGGAGCTACCCAAAACAAGTCAGACCTATCGTCGGATCTTGGAGGAGCTCGGACCTAGAGTCGGACCTTGTTAAAAATGTGATTTGGTAGTATTCAAAAATTTTATCATCGAAGCCAATGTATTCAGCACACATAGGTCTCACACATACGTTTTGATGTTTCTATGGCAATGTTTTATGTAGCCCCGTGTGGCTTAATTCCTATTGGCTGATTTAAAACCCGTGGGCCCCATTTGATTATTCAAACTTTCCAATTGGAAATTAATTCTAGATTCTGCTCAAATTTTGTAATTCAATATCTCCTAGGATTCTTGCCCAAAAATTCCCAATTAAATTTTGTTAGAACCAAGATGATCTATATGTTCAAGTGGTGCACTTGAATCTGTATGAAAATCATTAATTTGTCCTCAATAATTCCATGAAGCAAACTGCTATTGAAATTAATTACTCGTGCTCTCAAACTTGGCCAGGTCACTCCAAATAATTTACTTGTGTTTCAATAAAAGTTTCAGGTCCATTTGAGTTGATTTATAGCAAATTATGTTTCCAATATGTTTGTACCTAAAAATTCCAAAATGTCCAGAAACTTTTCAGCAAATTGTCCAAACTTGTAAATTTATTATATCAAAGTAGAATGCTTAGAAAATTATAAATTCTATTTTGTTGAGTCACTATTGACCTCCTCTAAACAGAGAACCAACTTTTGGCCATGTTAAAGTCCCATATTTCCCATGAAAATTTTGGGAAGTATTTATCTACATTGAATTTTAGACAACAGAGGCTTCCATGAATTTAGCCCAATTTTGGCCAGAACCTCACCCATAGTACCTAGTATCCTCTGTAAAATTTCCAGAACAAGTGGCCATTATTTGATATACTTAACTGTGTTTCCATTTAGCTATGTAATAATACCTTTATTTATTCACTTGCATTATTCTTTGCATATCGAATAGTTGCCGAGCTCGAGGAGACCCCGGAGCCACTGGAAGTCATCAACCCAGAGAATAACTTTAATCTCGTCTCGCAGCCAGGCAAGCCCCGATTTGCATTTAACAACATTTTAAACTTTGATTTGTATCACACTATATGGGTTAGCATGTATGTACATTAAGTATAAGTTTTATTGGAGTTTTCCACATGCAAGACCAGAAAACGCATGAGAGTAGGGTAGTTGGTTAAGTACTCGATTTGTCCATGCTATGCTTATTGTTATAGTTGTTTTGGTAGAAGTCGAGTAGTTGTAATCTACTCGCGAGTTCAGAAATTGGGTTCACACGGGATTGGTCGAGTGAGAGATTGATCATTAGGTTAAATATGTGATCGGGCATGGAGTAGGAGCAGCAGGACATAGGGGACTGTGAGCTGTAGTTGTGCCTGTGTGGTCAAGGACCAATCTGTGTGCAACTGTGTTGAGCAAGTTTGAATGTACCGAAGGCATGCTGGATATATGGGACCCAGTAAACCGATGTAACTTGTAGCATCGAGGCATACCCCACCGTCTTATAGGTGCGGTTTGAGAGAAGCAAGGTTTAAACCTGCCAGCGGGTACGACGTACTCCGTGTGGGGGCCTCCTGCTCGTAGCGGTGGGACTGGTTCGGCGTGTAGGTAGCGGGTGAAAGGTTGCTGCATACAACATCAGTGGAGTGTGGCTTCACAACTCTGAGTGTGGGTGTATGTGTTATGCTATTCGAGTATCCTTGCAGGTGTATATCGATTCGACGCGCCGTCCCTCGCGGTTATTGAGTACCACTTGTTCACTGAGTCGTGATGTAGTAAATTATTTGGAACATGTTGCTAATATGTTGATTTATGTAATATGATGTACCTTTTTTGGTCTCCTGGATGGTGCCGCATCGCACGGCACCACCCAATTGCAATTCCTAGAATGTCGGGACTCCGGTCCTCACACCCAAGTCCCCAACTTGACTCTCGTTAGTACAAAAACCACAACACCTTATGTGAGAACCTCACATAAGCATGTTGCTAACCATATCAAAATAAGTCCACCATGATCGGACAAAACACATCAAAAACTTAGTAAAAGAATACTAAGAAAACTTCTCATAAGCAAAAAAACAAGTTTGAAACATTGCAAGTTAAAAGCATAACTATTACGATCTTGCACTGGATCTTGCCAAAGCTAGTCGAACATTGCGTCGAACATTGCCCAAGCTAATTGGACCTTGCACCGGACCTAGTCAAAGCTAACCGAACCTTACTCCAGACCTTGCCAAAGCTAATCGGAGCGTGCCAAAGCTAACAGGAGCTTGCGCTGGACCTTACCAAAGCTAACCGAAGCTTATGTCGGACCATGCTAAAACATGTCAGACCTTGGCGGAGCTACCCAAACATGCCAGACCTATTGTTGGACCTTGCCGGAGCTACCTAAAACATGACAAACCTATTGTCGGACCTTGCCGAAGCTCGGACCTAGAGTTGGACCTTGTTGAAAAGGGTGTTTGGGCAAAATTCAAAACTTTTATCGAAATAGCCAATGTATTCAACACACATAGGTCTCACATATGGTAAGTTTAACTGTTTAATTTTTCAACTCATTTAAAGTGTTAATAGATACCACTTAAATGTTTGTTTGCTTACAGCTGAGGTACCAGGTAGAGGAACCGGGCTTGGAGGAGCATGCAAGAAGCGTGTTCCACTACAAAGCTCAGAAGCTCGTGACGGCAGCATTGTCGAACGCTCGGATCCAGGCCATCAATACATACCACAAGGTAAAGGAGTCAATTTAGGAAGGACTCTGATACGTACTTGACAGAGGAGCAATACGCGGGGGTAAAATTTTATTATTAAATATTTGCAATACCTACATATGTTAACCGTATTGATGAATTATGAAATATGTGCAGGTTAGTACTTCCTGGTTACAGGGTCGACACAAGGCATATGTAGCTCTCTGTCGGCACTGGGCTAGCGATGCTTTCATTGCTAGGTTTATAAAGGCAAGACAGTGCCACCTGGGGTCCGAGGGCAAGCACAGCTATGGTGGTGACGGCTACATGCGTTTGGCTAAATGCATGGTAAGTACAGTTTAAGTTCATTTATATGTTCATAATATATTTTTCTCACTAACCCGGCTATACAGAAGCGAGAGACTGGTCAGGAGCCGACCCCGACCCAGGTTTGGAAGGGAGGTCACAACGGAAGTGACCCTTCTCAGCCAGGGCCGTGCAGTCAAGTCGAGGCCGATCAACTGGTAAGTTTTCAAAATTCATCAATTTCATTATAACTAATACTATTATTGATACGCTTACAAGATTTCTTTGTATTTTAGGAAAATTACGCGTGGCAGATCGTGAAGATACACGGCGGAGATTACGATTAGGAAAACACGTTGATCGACCCCCAAGCCGTGTACGCGAGCAGAGGCGGGAAGGCCCATAGACAGTGAGTTGGTCATTTGTTTCATTTTTTTTCAATCTATCTTCTTCTACTTAGTATTGTTCATGCTTTGGCAGGTTTGCCATTTTTGACGGAGTTGTCGACTCGAGTTTGGCGTGACCTCCAAGAAGCGCTTCATTGATGCAGACCTCACACTACGTAAAAAACCCAAATAGGAGACAAAGATGGGCGACACGCTCAAAAGCGAACGTCTCTGATAAGGTTAAGCGAGACGAGCCCACTTCAGCGAGGATCTGACATGGCTCGGTTGAATGTACAAGGAGACGAGTTGAAATAAAGCTCATATCAGTTAAATAGGTATCCGAGACATGCCATCCTCTCTGACAAACGGGAGACGAGCGTCAAACAAAGTGTGTCTCCAATATACGCTAGAAATGAGACGTACTCTACACAAAGCATGTCTCCTTTGTCTTCGTTTAAAGACTCTCATCGCCGAACGTTTAATTCATTCTTCCATTCACAATTGAACACATATAACACAGATGAACAAACAAAATATTCATTACACAGATGAACACACAAAATATTCATCATACAGATGAACAAAAATAACATTATGGCTGTGTGGAGAAGCAAAATGGAGACGCGCTTTTAGAAAGAGTGCGTCTCTGATTCCACACGTCACCTTTAGCTTCGCAATTTTCTCCATTTTGCTTCGGTTCACTATTGATATCATACATCAATGAACTTAGAGCAGATTCACTTGATAACTGAATCATTCACTTGTCCAGAAAATATTCAAATCCTTCCTTATGACACCTGAGGAACACGATGGACACACCACACATTCATTCATTCACACAGTTGAAAAACACAAAAGATAATATTCATTTACATAGATGAACAAAGATAGATTTCATTCATTAACACAGTATATTACAAAATAGAAGCAACTAAAAACAACAAAGAAAAACTGAATCCTCCTCCTCCTCCTCCTCCTCCTCCTCCTCCAGCGGCGGCAAGTCCGGCGCTGGTGCAACAGGATCCTAGGCCGGCTACGCTGGTTGCGCCGGCTGCACTGGCTACACCGGCGGTGCAACCTCGAGAACAAGGTTGCTCCCCGTCGCCTCCACTAGGTTTCGACAGCCCACGGGGCCAAGCACATGGGCCATCGTCTCGAACAAAATGTCGAGACGATCGACCACCCCCGTGAGGGCAAAGAGGTAGTGGCCGATGGTACCCATTCCAGTAAACTGAAGAAGTGTACCCAGACCCAATGAACTCATCGCGCGAGACGTATTGTTGTATGCCTCGTGCACCATAAGGAGGTGCTGCTCGGTGTTGAACCTCTCGGTGGAGTTGCATCACAGTTTCTTGCACGGTGGCTCCCTCGGAGGGCTTGGCGGCGGAAGGTCGGCCATGGTGGTGGTGGGTCGTCGGTGCAGAGAAGACGAAGAAAAGAAGAAACGGATTCAAAGTGAGCTATGCGCTTGTGGAGAACTCACGGGTGATGGCGCATATTAAATAAGGTCTGCACGGAGTCGACGATAGAGTGGTTGGTTTCCCGCGCATTGGTATAACAATTGGACGCATCGATACCGCCTGGGGGAAACGAAAGGTTGTCCACGCCGAACATCACACGCGTCTCTGCACCACACCGCCGAAATTAAGTTCTACGCAGTCCTCGTGCCATGCGTCTTTCTTTCAACAATGGAAGACGCGTTTTAACGTAACACGCATCTCGCATTTATCTCCCTCATATCTTCGCCTCCGGTGCCCCTTTACTAATCGACCAACTCCAGTGCAACCGCTGCCTCTATTCGCCATCGCCGTTGTCGTCGTCGATGTCATCCTCATCATCGTCATCGTCGCCGTCCTCGTCGTCATCGTCACTGTTCATGGCTTGGTTAGATATCGTCTTAACGTGTAGCCGACTAAAGGCGAGGAGCGCTTGCCATGGCGCAAGAACCATCCCCATGGATGTACAAATGGCACACCGGTCGCATGGTTGTATATATGTAGATCTGCAATGGACTGACAAACTTAACAGTAGTTTTGCTTTTCTGTCTTGTTTGTTTTTGGTATTTTCAATTTCTTTGCGTAGGGTTTCTCTGCGAAGCCTGCATCAGGAGATTTATTGAAGTGACAGTGCATCGTCCCCAGCAAAAAAAGGGTAAGTCATGAAGAACAAGCACAATATGAGTTTAACCATTGTCCTCCTATTAATGAATTTTCTTTGTAGACTAACTGGGAAGGTGGTTACTACCCCCTAACAATCTCTTTTTTCAGATGACTATCCATTGGTGCCTCTAAGATGTGCCTTTCCAAGTGGTTTCTTCCACCCACATGTCCATCGCTTAGGAGCACTCTGCATTGAAATTCTTGATCAAGAGACTGTAAGATAGACCTATTTTGCTCATGTAATTAGTAATTGTTGCCAAAATTATTTGAACTAGTTTCTTATGTTTCTTAAATTGATATTTCATAGGGGTGGTGGACTGGTTTTACAATCAAAACTATACTACTTGAAGTTCAGCGTTTGCTGCATCAGCCAAATGCGCCTGATGTTGAAAATGATTGTTATAATCTACTTATCAAGGTTATACACTTTGTATTAGTGACCAACGTAGGTTATTCGTTTCTCCTTCGACATTTGTTAATTTAAAGAATGTCAATATTTTTAGGATCCAGGGGAATATAAGAGACATGTTCAGGAGCAAGGTGGATGGTACAGTTTAGATTGATCAATGGGAGCTTTAGGAATAAGTTTAGATTCAAAATTAGTTTTGACGGCATGCAATATATGAACTATAAAATTCATTGAGTTGCAAATTATCTCTGAATTGCAATGTAATTGCGTTTATTTATCCCTGAATTCAAATTAATGCATTAATTGAAATGTCATTGCGTTTATTTATCGCTAAATTCCAATTAATCCATTAATTGCAATGTGATTGCATTTGTTTATCCTTGCAACGGACGCTCACGATGTTGTGCAAGTGGCAATAGGATGAAGAGTGCATGAGAGACGAACTTTAGAAAGGGGTGTCTCAGATACCTGAGATCCAGCGAAAGGGAAACGCGCCTTACTCGGGCACGTCTCCGATTTGTACCGAAGATCTTTTGTCCCACCTTGGAAAGTTGAGCACGTTGCAATGATTGTATAAGGCATTGTGCACAGTTGCTATTTGGACACACCCGAATGTCCTAGATGTTGTTCCAGGCTTCAGCACACTGTGGCGCATCTAGGGCACTCCAGCATGTTAGAGGCCACAAAATAATGTGAGACGAGCCTTACATTGGTGCTTCTCCGATTTACGCCGAAGATCTTCTCCGACGGGCACTAGAGCACGTCGGCTCGTCCCCTGTCCCAGGAGCACGCCACCGCCTTGACCCCGATTTCGGTAATCGGTATAAGCATGCCGCCACCTTCACATAAGTGGAAATATCCCTGTCCCCGGAGCACGTCGGTCTGCTATCATCAGAGGGTTGAGGAACCGCCACTCCGACGCCTCCGCCAGTTCATCCCGGAGCACACCACAGCTTCCTCCGCTGTCTCCGGAGCACACCGCCGCCTCGACCCTGCCCTCAGAGCATGCATTCCAGTGATTTTATTGAATTTTAAGATGTCCAATGAAGGCTCATTGTTAATGAAGTCATTGATCCAAAGGGAGAATTTTCATTACGATATACATTCATCTTCCTTGTTTATGTCCAATGCAAAAGTAATGTATTTGTTTTGCCTATCAATGTATATAATGAATTCTGATTCGCAAACCCTTGAACTGCAGGAACTGTGGTTGATACTTGCATTTGCCATCCCAGTGAGTTTGATTTCTACCTCTGCAGCCATGCTGGAATCAAGTACCTATGCGATAAATGTTGTTTCGCTAACAAGTTTTTGATATCAGGTTATAGATGCATCAGTGGAAAGTAAATTATTTGTTTTTTCAGGGACAAGCACACCAGCTCGCTACCATGTCCTTTACCATGAGAACAATTTTTCTGCTGATGCTTTGCATATGCTCACCAACTACCTATGCTACAAGTAAGCTCGGTTCTCCATTCATTAATAGATATTTGCTACATTATGTGACTGGTTAAGCGAATGTGACTGCAATTTGATAATGTTTTATATGGTTTCAGTGATTTTTTTTAATTTGAGGATGTCTCAGTCGGATCATTAGAGGCTATGAAGGCTCATCGTTAATGAAGTCACTGATCGAGAGAATTTCCATTACGGTATACATGATTAGATGATGACAGTTATGATGTGTGTGATTAGTTACATTGTAGTCACGATGAACAATCTTTGTTGTGTAATTAGTATACTTGATAACCACGATTGACATTTTGTTAATATTTGATTGGTCAATATAATTTATCGTGTGATCTTTTTGGCTATACATATGTTCATGAACAGTATGTTAATATATGAACAGTATGTTGCTGACACTGGTAATACGGTTGCCAAATCCTGGCTAGCTCCAAGATGCAGCCGGCAATCAGGATAAGCAGGGATGGGGGGCACCTCCACCTTGCCTGTAAACAATCTGCAACGGGCTGTAGCAGAGAGCGTCTCGGATAACCTACATAAAGGAGACAAGCTTCCATAAATCGTATCTTAAATCAGTAAACAAATATGCGACATGCTACACTATAGAACGTCCCGGAACGGTCAATGTATCAGCAACGTGCTTTGTTAGGGCTTGTCACGCATGTATGCTGATGGGTGACACGTGCCACTGACATCTCCAATGACCCCTTAAAGACCGTCTGTTATGATACAAAGAAAGGAGACACACTTACTTTAAGCGTGTCTCGCACTTAGGATGAACGGTGACGCGCCATAAGCACGTCTCTAATGACAACATAATGCGAGACGCGATGACGGAGACGCACAACTTTTTCGTCTCCCTTCTCCATTAGGGCACGTCTCGGATGAGCCTTTCTTATGTAGTGTCATCCGTTGGGCCGTCAAGTGGTCGTCTCTCGCAGACCCAGTTGGATCTCAATGCCTTGAAGGAGACATTGGCGCAGACCGAGGAGGAGCTGGAGAGGTCGAGGGTGGAACAAGAGAGGGCGAGGGAGCAGAAGAGGGCGAGGGAGGACTAGGAGAAATCGAGGGCCTTCTAGGAGGTCACGAGTTTGCACATGGCCCATATGCAAGCAACAATGGTGGTAAGTAATTTAAACTATCGTAGTTCAATTTCATAGCATTTCAATAACATATATCTTCTAATATTTTGCAATGGCAGACTCTTGCTCGACAGAGTGGTCAGCAGATCGAGATTCCTCTGTTTCCGCTGCAGCAGGTGACCCCAGCACAGACGCCCCCAGCACAGATGCCCCCGAGGCAGGTAATAAACCTTTTCTTTAATACTGTGGTACTCATTTCAGTACTTGACATAGGAAGAAGAGGTAGAACATAGGGTGAGAGAGAGTGAGATAGAGGTGTGGTAAGAGAGATAGACATAGGTTGAGAGAGAGAGACAGAGGTGAGATAGAGGTGGAGTAAGAGAGACATAGATAGGGAGAGATGAAGCACGATAGAGAGGGTACTGAAAGTGCATCTAGGAATCCCTTGTGGGTTTTGGATGATTTATGACAAGCAAATGAGATCCTAACCACTTTGTTGAGATGAGCACAAGTTCTAATGAGAAAATGAGCAAAGTGCCAAAAAGAAAGGAGAATGAGGAACAATGTGGAAAAGAGCTCAAGAAACAAATGTAGTAGATCATTGTATATGGAGTGTGTTAAGGAAACACACCCCAGGAGCTCAAGCACAAATAATCACACACATTGACCAAGTTTATACAGGACTGGACTAGTCCGACTGACCGCGGACTAGTCCGATATCTTTCTGCACAAGATCGGACAAGTCTGATATCACCACAGACTAGTCCGATATCTCTCTGACTAGAATTAGACTAGTCCTACCCAGTGCGGACTAGTTCTCCAAACACTTCACAGGTTGCACAAAATCGGACAAGTCTGATATTAGCACGGACTAGTCTGAAAAACCCTCTGACCTAAATTGGACAAGTCCTCCAAGTGCGGACTTGTCCCCAATTCACTCGGGGTTTCACTTTTCTGAACAAGTCCGATATCCATCGGACTAGTCCGAAGATTTCTAGGACCAAAATTAGACAAGTCCGCTCTATGCCGGACTAGTCCGATATTTTGGGACACCTAGGGTTTGCTACACACAACACACCGGACTAGTCCGGTGTCCACCACACACTAGTCCGATATTCTTAAACCCTAGCGGTAACTTTTGGGAACCCCATATAAATAGGTGTACACGACCCATCTTTCGTAACTCTCGACCCCCTACACCGTCACACCTCCCAAGAGCCTCAAAAACACATCTCTCCACGAAATCAAACGCAACAAAGATCAATCCTTTGGGGATACACTTTGGATCATTGGAGAGACACAGTTCATCACTCATTGAGCTCTTGGTTTGATTCCCTAACACAGTAAGAGAGATATAGATAGGGAGAGATGAAGTGCGAGAGAGAGGGTACAATGAGAGAGAGATGATGCTAGAGAGGGAGAGGAAGAGAGAGAAAGTGATGGAGAGGAAGAGAGTGAGAGAATGAGAGAAAGGAGAGTAAGAGAGAAATTGTGACATAAAGAGAGGAAGAGAAAGTGAGGGAGAGGAAGAGAGTACGAGAATGAGAGAATGAGAGACTGAGAGGAAGAGAGTGTGAAAGAGAGAGAGATAGATAGAGGGACAAGGAGAGAAAGAGAGTGAGAGAAAGAAAGAGGGAGAGGAAGAGTGTGAGATAAATTTGTAACATCACTACAGGAAACGCTAACACTTACTTGTCCAACTTAATTTACGTCGGCTGGCTGACGTAAATAAACTAACTTACGTCGGCCAGAAAAAACTGACGTAAGTTAACTAACTTACGTCGGCCGTCGACGTAAGTTAGTAGACCGACAGCAATAAATGTAAACTTACGTCGGCCTGGACAACTAGCCGACGTGAATAAAATGGCCGACGTAAGTTAGGCTTAACTTACGTCGGCTGGGAGGATGGCTGATGTAAGTTACATAGGCCAACGTCATTTTACTATTTAGCCGACGTAAGTTACGTATTTTAACTTACCCCCCGCGCGCGCCTTCTCTTCCTTACCCACCGCACACCGCTTCGTTTCTCACCGCCGCCGCACCCGACGCCGTCGCTCAACCGTCGCCGCGCATCCTCCGCCGCTGCGCTCGCCGCCGTCTGACGCCGCTGCCGCCAGGTAATACTCCTCCCCTCCCCTCCCCTCCCTGACCGTCGGACCGCCCCCCCCCCCCTCCCGCCCCCTCCCCGAGCGCCGCCCCGCACTCCCCGACCGACCGCCACCGTCCGTCCCTCCCTCCCCCTCCCCTCCCCTCCCCGTCCCCCTCCACCTCCCCTCCCTGGCCCCCCTCCCCCTCCCCTCCCCGGCCCCCCTTCCCTCCCCGGCCGAGCGCCGCCCCCCTCCCCGGCCACCCTTCCCCCTCCGCTCCACTGCAGAGGTCCCCCCACCCTCTCCCTCCCCTCCCCTCCACTCCACAGACCCCCACCCACCCCCCCTAAACACCCCCACCCTAACCCATTCAATTGAATTGTATTGTTTAAATTTAATTTGAATTGAATTGTTCAAATTTGAAATTTAATTGAACTGAATTGTTTAAATTATCCTTAAATTGCTTAATTGTTTATATAATTATGCTTAATTAGTTAATTTGCTTACATTAGATTATGTTTATTTAATTATGCTTAAGTGATTAAGTTGCTTAATTGTGCTTAATTTGCATAGTGTAGATTATGCTTAGTGTAGATTATGCTTAATTAGTGTAGTGTAGATTATGCTTAATTGGTTTCTGTCGAGGGCGGCGTCGGGGGCGGCCGGCTGTCGGGGCACTTAGGTTCTATCGTGGCTATAGATGGCCAATGGGCTGTGTTGGGCCGGCCCAGCCTGAGCCCGTTCGGTCTCGTGCATGAAAACATTAGGCCCGTCAACAATCCTGTGGAGTGGATAATGTTAGAAGCTATGGTCGATATGACGTCAACGACTTTCGATTCCGTACAACTCAATTTGAATCTCTTCGTCCTCTCGTAGCAATATGTAATACCGGAGTTGTGATCAGGGCAATCGATTCACAAGATCATGAAACCCAATACTACGATATTATTAAAAAAAATCCTTGAATTCACTTTTGTCGCAAACAAGACAATTCGAGTGGTTAACGGTGTTCTGGGTGCTATCGTGAAGTTGCACTACCCCGGTGTCATTGACGGTTTCCCTGCCCTGTCGTGGGATGACTACGCTCGTGTCTCTCACCCGGTCCACCGCACGGTTCAGGGAGCCGTGTGGCACGATTTTATGGTAAGTTTATCTGTTTCATTTTTCAACTCGTTTGAATTGTTAATGCATATCAGTTAAATATTTGTTTGCATAAAGCTGAGGTACCAAGTAGAGGAACCGGTCATGGAGGACCACGCGAGACGCGTGTTCCATTACAACGCTCGGAAGCTCACGACGACGGCATTGTCGTACGCCCGAATTCAGGCCGTCAACGCGTACTACAAGCGGCACCCCCGGGAGCAGGAGTAGGAGCAGGAGCAGCAAAGGAGTCTATTTAGGAAGGACTCCGACGCGTACTTCACAGAGGATCAGTATGTGGAGGTAAGTTTTTAATATTGTTAAATATTTACAATATCTATGTATGCTAACTGCGTTGATGAAAAATGAAATATGTGCAGGTTAGTATTTCCTGGTTACAGGGTAACATCGAGGCATACTTAGCTCTCTGTCGGTACTGGGCTAGCGACGTTTTCATCAATAAGTCCACAAAGGCTAGACAGTGCCACATGGGGTCCGAGGGCAAGCACAACTATGGTGGCAACGGCTACTTGCATTTGGCTAAACGCATGGTAAATACCTTTTCAATTTATTTATGTGTTCCTAATATATTTATCTCACTAACACGGTTGTACAGGAGCGAGAGATGGGTCAGGAACCGATCCCGACCCAGGTTTCAAAGAGAGGTCCCAAGGGAAGTGACCCTTCTCAGCCAGGGCAGTGTAGTTAGGTCGCAACCGATCGACTTGTAAGTTTTCGAAATTCATCAATTTCATTATAACTAATACAATTATTGACATGCTTATAGGATTTATTTGTTTTGTAGGCAAAGTACGCGAAGGAGGTCGCGAAGATACACGATGCGGATTACGATTGGGAAAGCGCGCCGATCGACCCCCAAACCGTGTACGCAAGCGGAGGCGGGAAGGCCCATGGACGGTGAGTTGTTCATGTGTTTCATTTCTTTTTCAATTAATCTTCTTCTACTTAGTGTTTTTATTCTTTTGCAGGTTTGCCATTTTTGATGGAGTTGTCGACTCGAGGTCAACGCAGCCTTTGAGAGGCGTTTCATCATCGCAGGCTTCGTCCGTTGGGACCAGTGGTCGTCTCTCGCAGACCCAGCTGGAGATGTAGGCCATGAAGGAGACAGTGACGCAGACCCAGTCAGAGCTGGAGAGGACGAGAGCGGGGGCAAGGGAGGAGCACCAGAGGACGGCCTTAGTGATGTCCCAGATGCAAGTAGTGGTGGCGGTAAGTAATTTAAAGTACCGTAGTTAAATTTCACAGCACTTCAATAACATATATCTTCTAATATTTTGCAATGGCAGGCTCTTGCTCGACACAGCGGTCAGGATATCGAGATTCCTACGCTTCCGCCGCAGCAGACACCAGAGCAGGTGATAAACTCTCTCTTTAATATTGTTGTATCCATTTTAGTATTCTACAAAGAGAGATAAGGACGTATAACATAGAGGTAGATCTTGACGACTTGTCAGATATTGATTCCTATAGTGGTGAGGAAGTTAAGTGTAATCAATCTTTAGTGGTTTTTGACCACGACAGAAATGATTAGTATATAGTTAATAAGTTGTCAGTGCTTCTAGTTAACAAAGGGCTAGTGGTTCATAAGCTTGACCTGTTATCTAAAGTCTCCAACTCTGATACCTGCTAGTTTGCTATTTATATATGCAACATTACTTCATTTGAAACTACAACATGCTTCCTTCTTTTGTCTGCAATACCAAAGACCACTACATTACCTCTTGAAACCTTCTGTGATAGCTCAGGTGCATGACTTAATGTGAAGCAATCCAACTCTAATATTATCACTGATGTTCTTGGACTCTGATGATATCACTGAGTTGACATTGATGCTTACTAGTGATTAGGTTTCTTTTGCAGGGTTCAGGAACGAGCCGAGAAGATCCTGGAGGCAGTGGAGGGGCTAGCGTGTAGTTCGATGGATGTTTTGTTGTTGTTGATGTTTTGGAACTTAATTTGCAACTGTTTTGTTGTGTATTTGTTCTGTATATTATCTGTGTATATGTTCTGTGTTCTCGCCATCAAGCGAGGTAGTCAGTTTCTGTTTTTTAAAAAAAAATTCTAAAACTTAACTTACGTCGGCTATGGTCGTGTCGACATAAGTTAGCCCAGTTTAACTTAAGTTGGTGTGTCCTGACCGAGGTAAGTTAAATGACTTAACTTACGTCGGTTTGTTCAACCGACGTAAGTTATACCACTTAACTTACGTCGGCCCGCTGTGGCCGACGTAAGTACTCCGGCTCAGACGCAGCCCATCCCGGTACGTAACTTGCGTCGGTTGCCGCAGACCGACGTAATTAAGTAACTTACGTCGGTGGCCAACGTAAGTTACCTTAATTACGTCCAATCCACTTCGTCGGCCAGCCACCGATGTAATTAAGGTAAAACTAACGTAATTAAATAACTTATGTTGGTTTAGGCCTTAATTAAGTCGGCCCTGGCCGACGTAATTGATCGATATTCCTGTAGTGCATGTCTAACTCTAATGTTCTTTTGCAGGGTTTGACGATGGCGGCGCAAACTCCTGCGGCACAGCTAACGACACCCAGAGGGACGCGCGAAGACGACCTTATCAGCTCCGGAGGTATTTGACGGGCTAACGTGTAGCCCGGTGGGAATTTGTGTTGTGATTGATGTGTGTTTCGAATAATTTGAGACTTTGTTTGTTGCTATAAATATATATATATATATATCTGTCTTTTCTATGATCCCGCCATCGTGCATGGAAGACAATTTCTTTTTTTTTATAAAATAAAAACATAACTTACGTCGGCAATGGTAAGGCCGACGTAAGTTAGCCCAGGTTAACTTAAGTCGGCCAGACCATACCGATGTAAGTTAGACAACACAACTTACGTCGATCGGGCCATAGCCGATGTAAGTTACATGGTATAACTTACGTCGGCTGCGGACGACCGATGTAAGTTCTAACTTACGTCGGGAACGGACGGCCGACACAAATAATAGTTGGTCGACATAATTAAGTAACTTACGTGGCAGTCGACGTAAGTAAGCTTAATTACATCCAAACTGCCACATCAGCCAACAACCGATATAATTAAGGCAAAACCGACGTAATTAAGTAACTTATGTTGGTTTCAGGATTAATTACATCGGCTCTGGCCTATGCAATTGATCATGATTCATGTAGTGGTACGACGCGCGCCCGCATCCCCAAAATTTCACAATGCGGCCGCCTCCTCGAAATTCCAAACGCCTGCCTCCCTAATAACCCTAGCTACCGCCTTCCCAAATAAATCTCTCGGGCGCTGCTGTCCCCCCGATACCTGAAACCTCTCGAGCACGCCGCCTATTTCCCTTAGCCCTGATTCGGCGCGCTGCCACACATCCGTCGGCGCGCTGCCACTTCCCTCAGCGCGTCGCCTCCTCGGCGTTCGCCGCCCGTTGACCGAAGCCGTGAGCCGCTGCCGTGAGCCTGGTCCGCGCCGACGAAACCTCAGCTCACGCGTGGCGTTCCGCACCTCCGACGTAGCCGATGAGTACCTCGGCGCACGCATGGTGTTCCGTCAGCACGTGGTGCGCCTCCACGCGGCCGCCACCACTACTACAAAAAGCATTTTTACAGGCGCCTCAATTTTTCAAACACAGGCGGTCCTTAAATATATGCGACTGTGATGACGAATGATATAATAACCGCCTATGATGAAAGAACAACACAGGCGGATTTTAAAGAACAACCGTCTGGGTAAATACATGATATTCACAATCGGTTCTTAATTAAGAACCGCCTGTAATGCAATGAACTTCACAGTCGGATTTTAAGAAACAACCGCCTGGGTAAATAAATGATCTTCACAGACGGTTATTAATTATTAACCGTCTGTAATGCAATGAATTTCACAGACGGATTTTAAGAAACAACCGCCTGGGTAAATACATGATCTTCGTTGGCGGTTCTTAATTAATAACCGTCTATAATGCAATGAACTTCATAGATGGATTTTAAGGAACAACCGTCTGGGTAAATACATGATCTTCGTTGGCGGTTCTTAATTAATAACCGTCAGTAATGCAATGAACTTCATAGACGGTTTTTGATTAACAACAGCCTGAGAAGATCATGTATTTTCAGTGGCGGTCATTGTTTAATTATCATAAGCGGTTTTCATTGAAATTACAGGGATGTAGTTGCAATTATCACAACCGTATGTAGTCGTGCAGGCAAAATTGTATCAGGAAAAAAACACAGATGAGCTAGCAGATACTAGTACAGTAATACATTATAGGAAATGCTCGATCACCAGTGAGACTGGCTTAATTGTGATAATACACCATTAGAGGCTTTACAATTGTTCAAAAATAATTTCTTTACACACTGAACAAAAATCATGCTACATTCATTGTAGATCGACGATGAAGCTCCCATCGATCAATCTAAATTGTACCGTCCTGCTTGCTCCCGAACACGTCTCTTATATTCCGCTGGATCCTGAAAATATTGACATTATTTAAATTAACAAATGTTGAAGGAGGAATGAATAACCTACATTGGTCACTAAGTCAAAGTGTCATCTAACCTTGATAAGTAGATTATAGCAATCATTTTCAACATCAGGCACATTTGGCTGATGCAGCAAACGGTGAACTTCAAGTAGTATAGTTTTGATTGTAAAAGCACTGCACCACCCATACGAAATATAATTTAAGCAATAAAAGAAACCAGTTCAAATAAGTTCGACAACAATTATAAGTAATAATTACATGAACAAAATAGGTCTATTTTACAGTCTCTTGATCAAGAATCCCGATGCAGAGTGCTCCCGAACGATGGACATTTGTGTGGAAGAACCCAATTGGAAAGGCGCATCTTGGAGGCACCAAGGGATAGTCCTCAGAGAAGGAGATTGTCAGGGGGTAGTAACCATCTTCCCATTCAGTCTGCAAAAGAAATTTATTAATGGGAGGACGATGGTTAAACTCATATTGTGCTTGTTCTTCATGACTTAACCCTTGTTTACCGGGGACGATGCACTGCCACTTCAATAAATCTCCCGATTCAGGCTTCGCAAAGAAACCCTACGCGGAGAAATTGAAAATACCAAAAAAAACACGTAAAACAAACTACAGTTAAGTTCATCAGTCCATTACAGATACATATGTATATACAACCATGTGACCGGTGTGCCATATGTACATACATGGGGATGGTTCTTGCGCCACGCCAAGCGCTCCTCCTTCAATCGGCTACACGCCCGAGACATCATTATCAGAAAGACCAAACTTCCAAACTTCCAAATCATTGAGTCCAAACGCATATGTACACAAATGCAAAAGGACACAATCCATATACCAACATTGTTCTAAGTTGATTTCAGAAGATACAAATATATACAATATATATCATCTCGCATTGCTATATACATTTTTTCCAGCATTGACATCTTCTCGCATATAGGGTTTCAAATTCTTTTTAATGCTTCTCTCTACGCGCTTGATGTTTTCTGGTTCGGTGAAAAGGTACATCTCTTCATACTGATTATATTCCTCTTCATTATCTCCCACATTGTCAACCCCAACAATATTTTGCTTTCCAGAAACAACTACGTGCAACTTCTCAGTTTCAGGATCTTGAACTTAAAAAACTTGTGCAACATTATCGGCGAGAACCCACAGGTCATCTTTGTAACCCACTTTATTCAAGTCTACCAGTGTCAGCCCGTAATTGTCCACTTTCAAACCATCAGGATGTTTGACCCATTGGCACTTAAATACGGGCATTACCATTCTTTCGCCATAATCGAGTTCCCATATTTCCTCTATGAACCCGAAGTATGTGGTCTTCTGCCCTTGTGAATCATAAGCCTCAATACGAACACCACTATTTTGTGCAACACTCTTACCGTCTTTTTCTTTAGTGTAAAATGTGTAACCATTGATGTCATATGCTTGCCATGATGTTACCAAAGCAGATGGGCCACAAGCTAACTTCTTCATTGTTGCCTCTTCTATAGTGTTTCCGTATGATATATTTTTGTCCATTAACCATTCAGTGAAACATCTTCTGTGCTCTTTCATGATCCAGTCCTCTTTGCGGTGTTGGTTTTTATCACGAAGCTCAATTTGGTGTTCCTCGATGTACGGCTCAGCTATTGCGAGCTATTGTGGTACACCAAAATGTGCACGGTGTACATTCTTGTAATCTTGAACAATAAAAGTGTTCTTACCCACTTTGCCTCTCCTACGTAGTCTACCCTCATGTACCGGTATAGGCACACCTATCGATTTTCCATCTTTGATGTAATCAGCGCAACCCTCAATCACTTCTTTAGTGGTGTATCCTTCCATAATTAAACCCTCTGGGTGAGCACGGTTCCGCACATAACCTTTTAATACTCCTAAATATATCTCCAACAAAAACATATGATATAAATATAGTGGCCCCAATGCTTTTATCTGATCAACAAGATGTATGATTAGGTGTACTTGCATATCAAAAAAGGATGGTGGGAAACACATCTCAAGCTTGCACATTGTCTCGACGATGTATGTTTTCAGATAGTCTAAATCTTCACGTGCTATCACCTTTTGCGATACTGCATTGAAGAAGTAACACAAACGTGTGATGACAACTTTTATATGCTCAGGTTTGATTACTCTTATTGCAATGGCAAGGAAAACTGTCATCATCATGTGGTAGTCGTGAGAATTATAACCGAATAAAGACAAGTCTTTCATCGAGACTAGTTTTCGGATATTGGATGAGAAACTGGTGGGCACTTTGATCCCACGCAAGCATTCGCAAATTGCTTTTTTCTCTTCTAGCGTCAAGTTGTAGCTGGCTGGGGGAAGGTAATGCTTCCCGTTCGCCTTTTCTACTAGATGAAGCTCTGGTCTCAAATCAAGATTTACTAGGTCCATACGTGAATTTAATCCGTCCTTTGTTTTCCTTGGCATGTCCAGCAAGGTCCCAATGATGCTGTCAAATACATTCTTTGTAACGTGCATCAAATCAATACTATGGCAAAATTCCAGATTCTTCCAATACAGAAGATACTTGAAAAAAATTGATTGTTTCTTGAAAGCCATGTCAGTTGTATCATCCGAAGATGTACTTTTCTTTCTCTTAATTCCTTTACTCTTTTTTCCCTTACCGAAAGCAATATGAATGTTCTTGACCATTTCAAACACAAGTTTTCCACTGTAAGGTTTCAGTGCAGTATCTTTTTCGATTTTGTAATCAAATTGTTCTTTCATCTTCCTATACTTGTGTGTATCTTTCAAGAACCGTCGATGTCTCATGTACACCGTCTTTCTGGATGAACTGAGGTATAGAAATCCAGTTCTATCCACACACCTAACGCAACCTTTCTTCCCTTTCATTTGTCCCGATAATGTAAACAGTCCGGGATAATCATGCACGGTAACGAATATCATTGCTCTTAGCGTGAAATACTCCCGCTTGTACTCATCCCATGTACGTACCCCTTCATTTCACAATTTCGCCATATCTTCCATTAAAGGTTCCAAGAACACATCAATTTCGATGCCGGGTTGTTTCGGACCTTGGATAAGAACAGATAATAAGATATATTTCCTTTTGTGACACAACCACGTCGGTAGGTTGTACATAGTTAAGACCACGGGCCATGTGCTGTGTATGCTCCTTTTTTCACCAAACGGATTCATTCCATCTGTACCCAAGGCAAACCTCACATTTTTTATTTCCTTCGCAAATTCTGGATACTGAATATCAAAATTTTTCCGCTGTGTTGCATCACCAGGGTGTCGTATATGTTTTTCATTCTTCTTGCGTTGCTCGGAATGCCAACGCATAAGTTCAGCCTCCCTAGGGTTTGAGAACAAACGCTTCAAGCGATCAATTACCGGAAGGTACCACATCACCAATGCAGGAATTTTTCTCTTATTCTTCCCGTCTGCATCGCCAGAAGTATCGTCATCGTCACCTTCAGGACCAATAATAAACTTCTTATTCTTCTGAGTCTTTTTCATGTTGGTAACATACTGGTGATTGTAGTCCTTCTTGTATCTACTGACACCTCAAATGCGGCATCTAGTTGCGAGCTCATGCTCTTTGCGATACAGAATACAATGGTTCACACAAGCGTGTATTTTTGTCACACCTAGTGCCATCGGGCAAAGAAGTTTCTTCGCTTTATAAGTGCTTCTGGGCAGTTTATTTGGATTTGGAAGAATTTCTGCCAGAAGATTCAAAAGATCAGAGAAACTACAATCGGACCATCCGTGCGTAGCTTTCAACTTTAGTAGTTCTAAGACTGCATGCAATGTAGTAAACTCTTTATCACAACCGTTTGATTCATCATATAAAAGCTCTGTCGCCGCATTCTGCAATGTCTCCATTTTACTTAAACCTTTGCTTGCTCCCATAGAAGTCAGTACATATGGTTCAATGTGACGCAACATCTCCTCACAATCGAACTCATCATCATCATCACCAGCTTGATTGTCACTACCATCATTGATATGAACATTATCATCATCTGAGCCTCTCTCATCATCTTTATCCACATCATGTGTATCTAACTCACCATGCTCTGTCCATATTGTGTAGTTATTTTTGAAACCTCTTTTCACCAAATGAGATTGGATTACTGTAGTATCCGTCCAAGCAATCTTATTTTCGCAGTCGATACATGGACATAATATGTCATCTATCTTTTGCAACTTCGCATGTCTCTTGGATGCTTCAATAAAATTTGCAACATTACGAATGTACATAGGATCAGGTCTTGGCATGTTATACATCCACGCTCGACGGTCCATGCTTCAATAATAGAATTTTTGTCTGATTTACAAAATTTGGCCACAAATATTCTCTAAAGGTCTTCTATAAAATGAATTTACAGAGACATAACAAGTATGATTAGGGCGACTACTGTAGGAGACGGGTGATGTCTTGAGGCGGACGGAGTCAAAGGGGGAAACAGGCCCAGCAGCATGGGCTAGGTCTGGGTGGGATCCGATCCGTTATATCGGGAAACAGGCCCAGATGCATCTTATATATATTACAATAGCATCTGTTAATTAAACATCATATTCATGTCACATAATAGGTACAAAAAGGAAACAATCCATATAGGCCATACATCAATATACCAGAACACAATCCATACAGTCCTTACACATGCAAAAGGACAGAATCCATATACCAGAACACACAAAACTAACAGCTTATCAGCTAATGAAAATATACAATGAAAAAGTAAGTAAACTACATTTACCTTGCAGAGGCGTCAGCACGGTGGGGAGGCGTCAGCACGGTGGGCCGGCTGGGTGGAGAAGTGGCGGTGCGGGGTTGAGCGGCGGCGCGGCAGTATGGGCTGGGCGGTGGAGCGGCGGCACGGCGAAGGGGAAATTCAACAGCCTGGCGGCGTCGATATAAATTCTCCAGGGTTGCGTTTTGACTGCGGTGAGGGGTCCTTATATAGACGTCGGTTTTTCACAGGTGGTTTTTAACTTTATCGCAGGCGGGTTTTACTTACCAACCGCCTGAGAATATGTTTATTAATTAAGAAGTGAATATCTTCACAGGCTGTTGGTACTTAATAACCGCCTAAGAAGATTTTTATCTCAGGCGGGTATTACTTAACAACCGTCTGAGATAATGCCAACTGAATAAAATATTTTTAAAACATGTATAGCTGACATTGTAATGTTTTGGTAAATATCAAATTAATTTCTACTCACATATTATTCATATTTGTGTATCTCATAAAAAAAAGTTCCTTCACTCAAAATTGTTGGTATGAACATATTTGTATAATTTATACATGTATGAATTTTTTAAATTTTTTTAAAAGCACTCCAATATGTCAAACTTCAAATTATCCACCAGTATTCATTGACACTTGATTGAAATATGTAGAAAACACAAGAAATATGTACAAGAACACTTGATTAAAATCCTAAAACTACACTACGGCCCCGCCTCCTCCATCCTCTCTGCCAACTTCGCAAACCACGCCAAGCGATCCTCCTCCGACTCGTCGTCGTCGTCGTAGTCGTCACCATGGTGGTGGTCGCCATCGTCGTCGCCGACGTCGGAGGATGACTCGTCGTCACCGTCGTCGGAGGATGACTCGTCGTCGCCGTCGTCAGAGGATGACTCATCGTCATCATCGTCATCATCGTCGTCGTCGTCGTCGTCGTCCTCCTCCTCCTCCTCCTCTGACGACGATGACAATGACGACGACGACGATGCAGGGGTCGGCTGCTCCGGCTGAGCCGATTGCTCCGGCTGTACCGGTGGCTCCGGCTGCACCGGCGGTGGAACGCGCTGGTTGTCGTCATTCACCCTCTCGGGGGAGCTGCAGCGTATCCGCTTGCAGGGTGGCTGCCACGGCGGGCTAGGTGGCGGAAGGTTGGCCATGGCTGTGGTGGTTCGTCGGCGCCGGGCTAGGAGAGGTGGAACGATGGAAGAAGGAGAAAGGAGTGCAAAAGTTTTGTGCTTGTACATAACCGACGACGCGCCTTATATATGGTCTGTGCAGAGTAGACGAGGGAGCGGTTCGTTTCCCGCGCATTGAACTCTTTGCAGACCTCGTGCGACGCACAATTAAACCACTGTGGAAGGCGATCTTGAGAGATCCTTCCATTGCACGCGTCCCTGCACCACGGCTTCTCAACTTCTCCGCAGACCTCATGCGGCGCGTCAGTTAATTAACACTTCTCAGTCCGTTAATTAACATATTGTAGTTTCAAAAATGTTTATCTCAGGCGGGTATTACTTACAAACCGCCTGAGAAAAAAAGAAGTAAAAATCTTCACAGACGGTTGGTACTCACCAACCGTCAAAGAATATATTTATCTCTGACGGGTATTACTTAACAACCGACTGAGATAATTCCCGATACGGTTCTTCAGTTTCCTTATCCTTTGCTTCTTTTTTATTTAGATTTCAATATAAATACTCAAACATGTTTACATTCTGGAAATTGTGTTCAAATTCGATGATTCTTTCTTCTACATTTGTATTAAATTAACATCTACCAACTAAACAAAATATTTTGTTCATTGCGCATTGAACTCTTTGCAGACCTCGTGCGGCGCACAATTAAACCACTGTGGAAGACGATCTTCAGAGATCCTTCCATCGCACGCGTCCCTGCACCACGGCTTCTTAACTTCTCCGCAGACCTCGTGCGGCGTGTCAGTTAATTAACATCTTCTCAGGCTGTTAATTAACATCTTGTAGTTTCAAAAATGTTTATCTTAGGCGGTTATTACTTAACAACCGTCTGAGATAATGCCCGATACTGTTCTTCAGTTTCCTTATCCCTTGCTTCTTTTTTATTTAGATTCCAATATAAATACTCAAACATGTTTAAATTTTGCAAATTGTGTTCAAATTTGATGATTCTTTCTTCTACATTTGTATAAAATTAACATCTACCAACTGAACAAAATATTTTGTTCATTGCACATTGAACTCTTTGCAGACCTCATGCGGCGCACAATTAAACCACTGTGGAAGACGATCTTCAGAGATCCTTCCGTCGCACGCGTCCCTGCACCACGGCTTCTTAACTTCTCCGCAGACCTCGTGCGGCACGTCAGTTAATTAACATCTTCTTAGGCGGTTGGTACTTACCAACCGCCTGAGAATATATTTATCTCGGGGACGGTTGTTACTTACCAACCGCTTGAGATAAGCCCATGGAGTTCACCTTGCCGCACGATATTGCGGTCCTGATCGCGGGGTGGCTCGCCGCAACCTCCACCCAGCCCATGGACGACCTCTCCAGTCTGCGCGCCACCTGCAAGGCCATGCACGCGGCATGCCGTGATCCCACCGTGGGCAGGCGCGTGGCGCTGGAGCGGGAGAGCAGCTGGGAGTGGTTCCAACGGCACGGGAACGGGAGCTACGACGCCCTCGTGGAGCGCCTGGCCAACGTGGGCAACCCTCATGCTTGCTACGTCACCGGGTTCGACCTCGTCTTCAACTACGGCCGCGCGCAGGTGCAGCGGGGCACCCAGTTCCTTGCCTGGGCGGCCGCAAACGGCCACAAGGTGGCGGCCTACGTCCTCGCCATGCTCCGCTATGACGCTGACCGCGGGGACCGCGACTCCCTCGAGTATATCCGGCAGGTCGAAGGCGAGGCCCAAGTCGGCGACAACACGGTCAGGTCCGTCGCGATGAAGAGGACCAACAAGGAGTGTTGCCGGTGTCAGAATCAAGTCATGCAGAGGCTCGATGTTTTCGTGAGCTGGAGGTTACTGCGTAGGCCTCCTCCCGCACCGCCGCCGCTGGCGCTGCCCGACATTGACGATGGTGTTTGCCGCTGCCCAACAGGGGGGAACCAGGGGCCTGCCCGCTGCGGCAGGCGAGGGTGGTCCGAGACAGTCTTCTGTACTGAGAACTGTAGGATTGAGCGCGAGTATGACCTGTTCTCCCATAACGTGTTGTACTCTATGGGTTATATTAAAAATCTCCACTAAAAAAATAAATGAAAAAATCATTATATTCATCAAGATAGAAAAATGAAAAATAGCATTTGTTGTATGTTTTTTATGTTCTGACCAATTTTAAAGGATTTATGAAGTGAAATTTAATGGTAACCTTTACTTATCAATAATATTACAAGAAAGTGGATTTTTGCCTTCTAAAGGACCACATTTAATCAAGAATATTAATTAAGAAGAAGTAAATATCTTCACAGGCGGTTGGTACTTAACAACCGCCTGAAAATATGTTTATCTTAGACGGGTATTACTTAACAACCGCCTGGGATAATGCCCGATACTATTCTTCAGTTTCCTTATCCCTTGCTTCTTTTTTATTTATATTCCAATATAAATACTCAAACATGTTTAGATTCTGCAAATTGTGTCCAAATTCGATGATTCTTTCTTCTACATTTGTATAAAATTAACATCTACCACCTGAACAAAATATTTTTAAAACTTGTATAGCTGACATTGTAATGTTTTGGTAAATATCAAATTAATTTCTACTCACATATTATTCACATTTGTGTATCTCATAAAAAAAAGTTCATTCACTCAAAATTGTTGGTATAAACATATTTGTATAATTTATACATGTATGGATTTTTTTTATTTTTTTAAAAGCATTCCAACATGTCAAACTTCAAATTATCCACCATTCTAACTAAATGCTCATATTCATATGAGGCATTCATCAAATTATGAACACACATTGATTCAAAAAAATTTAAAAAAAAATATGAAAAAATTCGTAGAGGTTGGTATGATGAGTAAAAATGTCCACTGAAAAAAATAAATGAAAAAAGCATTATATTCATCAAGATAGAAAAATGAAAAATAGCATTTGTTGTATGTTTTTTATGTTCTGACCAATTTCAAAGGATTTATGAAGTAAAATTTAATGGTAACCATTACTTATCAATAATATTACAAGAAAGTGGATTTTTGCCTTTTAAAGGACCACATTTAATTAAGAATATTAATTAAGAAGAAGTAAATATCTTCACAGGTGGTTGGTACTTAACAACCGCCTGAAAATATGTTTATCTCAGGCGGGTATTACTTAACAACCGCCTGGGATAATGCCCGATACTGTTCTTCAGTTTCCTTATCCCTTGCTTCTTTTTATTTAGATTCCAATATAAATACTCAAACATGTTTAGATTTTGCAAATTGTGTCCAAATTCGATGATTCTTTCTTCTACATTTGTATAAAATTAACATCTACCACCTGAACAAAATATTTTTAAAACTTGTATAGCTGACATTGTAATGTTTTGGTAAATATCAAATTAATTTCTACTCACATATTATTCACATTTGTGTATCTCATAAAAAAAAGTTCCTTCACTCAAAATTGTTGGTATGAACATATTTGTATAATTTATACATGTATGAATTTTTTTAATTTTTTTAAAAGCATTCCAACATGTCAAACTTCAAATTATCCACCATTCTAACTAAATGCTCATATTCATATGAGGCATTCATCAAATTATGAACACACATTGATTCAAAAAAATTTAAAAAATATGAAAAAATTCGTAGAGGTTGGTATGATGAGTAAAAATGTCCACTGAAAAAATAAATGAAAAAAGCATTATATTCATCAAGATAGAAAAATGAAAAATAGCATTTGTTGTATGTTTTTTATGTTCTGAAAATTTTAAAGGATTTATGAAGTGAAATTTAATGGTAACCTTTACTTATCAATAATATTACAAGAAAGTGGATTTTTGCCTTTTAAAGGACCACATTTAATCAATAATATTATTTAAGAAGAAGTAAATATCTTCACGGGCGGTTGGTACTTAACAACCGTCTGAAAATATGTTTATCTTAGGCGGTATTACTTAACAACCGCCTGGGATAATGCCCGATACTGTTCTTCAGTTTCCTTATCCCTTGCTTCTTTTTTATTTAGATTCCAATATAAATACTCAAACATGTTTAGATTCTGCAAATTGTGTCCAAATTCGATGATTCTTTCTTCTACATTTGTATAAAATTAACATCTACCACCTGAACAAAATGTTTTTAAAACTTGTATAGCTGACATTGTAATGTTTTGATAAATATCAAATTAATTTCTACTCACATATTATTCACATTTGTGTATCTCATAAAAAAAGTTCCTTCACTCAAAATTGTTGGTATGAACATATTTGTATAATTTATACATGTATGAATTTTTTTAATTTTTTTAAAAGCATTCCAACATGTCAAACTTCAAATTATCCAGCATTCTAACTAAATGCTCATATTCATATGAGGCATTCATCAAATTATGAACACACATTGATTTAAAAAAATTTAAGAAAATATGAAAAAATTCGTAGAGGTTGGTATGATGAGTAAAAATATCTACTGAAAAAATAAATGAAAAAAGCATTATATTCATCAAGATAGAAAAATGAAAAATAGCATTTGTTGTACGTTTTTTGTGTTCTGACCAATATCAAAGGATTTATGAAGTGAAATTTAATGGTAACCTTTACTTATCAATAATATTACAAGAAAGTGGATTTTTGCCTTTTTAAAGGACCACATTTAATCAAGAATATTAATTAAGAAGAAGTAAATATCTTCACAGGCGGTTGGTGCTTACCAACTGCCTGAGAATATACTTACCAACCGCCTGAGATAATCTTTTTCTCAGACGTGAAATTTTAATTAACTATGAGCACACTACACATTCATTCATTCACACAGTTGAAGAACACACAAGATACTCATTCATTAACAATATTCAATCACACATCTCACAAAAGAACACACAAGATGCACAATATTTACACAAGAATACACAAGAACACACAAGATACACAAGTAATATTCAATCACATAGATGAAAAAAGATAGATTTCATTCATTAAGAATATTTACAAAACAGAAGCAACTAAAAACAACAAAAAGAGAAACTAATTAAATCCTTCTCCTACTCCTCTTCCTCCTCCTCCTCCTCGTCCTTTGGCGGCGACTCCGGCACCGGTGCAACAGGAGATCGGGCCAGCTGCACCGGCTGCACCGGCGGTGCAACCCCGAGGTTGCTAGCCGTCGCCTCCACCAGCGTTCTACGGCCCTCGGGGCCAAGAACCTGGGCCATCGTCGCGAACAGAATGTCGAGACGATCAGCCACCCCCGTGAGGGCGTAGAGGTAGTGGCCCATGGTACCCATTCCAGTATACTCTGGAAGGGTACCCAGCCCCAAGGCACTCATGGCGCAAGATGTATTGTTGTACGCCTCTCGCGCCACGAGGAGGCGCTGCTCGGTGTTGATCTTCTCGGGGGAGCTGCAACATAGTTTCTTGCAAGGTGGCTCCCTCGGGGGGCTTGGCGGCGGAAGGTCGGCCATAGTGGTGTTGGGTCATCGGAGCAGAGGAAGACGAAGAAAACAAGAGGATTCAAAGTGAGCGATGCGCTTGTGAGCGATAGTGCGTCTTTAAGGCCACGCGGAGTGGAAAATAAAGGTCGCGCCTCGGGGAAAAGAAAGGTCGCGCACGCGTGACATGGTCACTGACGTGTGGGACCAGGTCCACATGTCAGTGACCGCTGATTAAGTCAGGGGATCCTCATCCCGGTTGGTGAGGGGTCTTTATGTAGACGTTCATCAAATTAAGAAGAAGTAAATATCTTCACAGGCCCATGTTTAACTCAGGCGGGTGTTACTAACCAACCGTCTGAGATAATTGTATCTTCTCAGGCGGTTGGTAAGTAAAATCCGACTGAGGTAACAATCTTCTCTGACGGTCAGTACTTAAAATCCGCCTGAGAAAATGTGAGTCTATATATACCCCTCGGCAGCATTGGAAAAACCTAACCCGGGCGAAACACTTAGACGCCGTTAGGCTGCCAAAATTTCGTTTGCCGCCAAGTGTTCGCCCTCGTCACTTCCAGGTACGCCGCCGAGCTTCGCCGTCGCCGCTGAGCTTCGCCCTCCTCACTTCCAGGTACGCCGAGCGAAGCCATTTCCGTCGCCGCCGAGCTTCAAGGTAAACCCTAAACCCTTCGACCTTCCATCCTCCTTCGTCGTGCCGCCTCCCTCCCTGCCCTCGCTGCCACCTTGCATATCCTTGGTTAGGGTTCGGGAATTAGAAAATGGTAGGCATCCTTGGTTAGGGTTCAGTGGAATTCAAAAAACTGTCAAGTTCGGTGGCATCTTTGGTTAGGGTTCGGTGGGGCAAGATTTATGTGGATGGTTATATCACAATAAATTTGTAGTTGGTTTTGTGTGTCTGAAACTGTGAAATCAGTAGCATTTCATCTTCTGGTAGTTTGCAGAGATAAAACTGTCAAGTTCGAATGAATAGGAGTTACTCCCTTCATCGTGGATGGTTATTGAAGGTTGCCTAGAGGGGGGTGAATAGGCTAATTGACCTGCAAATGACTTAATAAAACGAGATTAAATCACAGGGGGCGGACTAGTCCGGTCTGGGGGCGGACTAGTCCGGTCAGCCTGCGTGAAGAACCCTAAAAGATGTTTCTAGCAAGTTTTAGGGGATTTTCTCGAGGCTACAGGTGAATATATGTTTAAGTCAAGTTAAACAACTACCAACACAAGAGTGAGTCAAGCTTCAACAAGTTTAGCAATATGAAGTACGAAACAAGACTAGCAACCCTAGAACGAAATAATCGATAAAGTAAATGCGAAGAACATGAAGACACAAGGATTTTATCCCGAGGTTCGATTCCACACAAGGAATCTACGTCCCCGTTGAGGAGTCCACAAAGGACCGGTTTCAACAACCCTTCCCTCACCAAGTTTACCACACAGGCCTAACTTGGTTTTCCACTAATCACAAGGGTGATTACAAAGTTCGTTGGGGCTTCTCAAAATCTGAGGCTCCCACACCACAAAGGTGATCAACACCACAAAATATACTCAACGCACAGCACACAAAGACTCAATGAGTGCAAGAGATCAAACCGGGAGCACAAGCGCGATGTTCTTCCTCTTCTCCACCTCACTAAACCCTAATCCACTCAAGAATTAGTTTTAGAGGGAAAGTAGGCAAGAAAGAGGCTTAGGAGTGCTCCAAGTTGGCTGTGGCGGCGCTAGGGTTCGAGAGTTTCAAGAGTTGTTTGAAATGAGGCCGGGGGTCCTCTTTTTATAGGGGTCCCGAGCCCAAACTGCTGACCTCAGCAAAAGGGCGGACTAGTCCAGCCTCAGGCCCGGACTAGTCCGGCCTAGGGGACCACTAACCTCTTGTCAGGTCCCGACAGCTGACACGCTATCGTCACACTACCCGCCAAACTTCAAATTCAAACGGTCACTTCAACAACGGACTAGTCCGGTCACCACCGGACTAGTCCGATCTCACACAGAGCCTTTTGCTCCGTGTGAAAACGGACTAGTCTGAGGACCACGGACTAGTACGGCCCCAAGGGCGGACTAGTCCGGTCCTCCCAGACTTAGTCAAAGAAGCACCTTCAACTCGCCAACACGGACTAGTCCGGCCCCAAGGGCGGACTAGTCCGTTCTCACTCAGGACCTCTTGGTCCGGTCTCAAACGGACAAGTCCGTGGTTTTGGGACTTAGTCCCCAAAACCCACTCACTGCTACCAGGACTAGTCCGGCCACAAACGGACTAGTCCGATCTCAGTCAGACCCTTCTGGTCCGGCCGAATACGGACTTGGCCGGCCAGGGGCGGACTAGTCCGGCCACCTGCACGGACTAGTCCGGCCCTACTGCCAGACTACTTATCCACTCTTTTCTCTCAAAGGGTTTGACCTCTAAACCACTTTGAGCTCCCAAACTTGATCTCAATGCACTTTACACACGCACCCTCCTATTTCTACGGCTAGTCTAACTCAACACGCTAGAAACCCTAGTTTCTACGCTTCGAGTTGACTCCGTTTCCTTCCTTTTCCTTTTTGAGGGTTTGCGTCTCCGATCGAGTCCACACCTGTGCTAAGATCACTTGAGCTCATTAGCGACTTAATTGTCGTCATCAATCATCCAAAACCCACGGGGAACCTAGATGCACTTTCAATCTCCCCCTTTTTGGTGATTGATGACAACACATTAAGTCCTTCAACAATTAAGAGTATTAAATTTGGTTTTCATAACTTGTGTGCGTATGAATGACTCCCCCTCAATGTATGCAGCATGTAAAATAGGTGGAGGAGATCTTTCATACCCACACACGTTATGGTGGGGTGCCTACGTGACGTGCTCAACAATTGTGACAAGACATAAAGAACATCAATATAATCATAAGATTGACAATAAGAGCATTATATTGATATTAAACAACACTAACAAGTCTTGCACATATGTAAACATCCAAGAGCATGAATATATTACATAACAAGTCCACAAACCACAAACACACCCACAAAAGATTAACTCCCCCTTAACTCTCCCCCTTTGGCATCAAGGCACCAAAAAGGAAAAGAAGGGGGGCAAACTAAGACCTAAGAACTAGTCCTTGTCTTCGCCACTTCCACTCTCCGTGGCCTCGGAATCTTCGACGTCTTCCTCATGATTGTCGGCGTCGTCGTCGTCGTCGGAATTCCTTGCCGAGGGAGCAGCCCGAGAGGAGCTTCCATCCTCTTGGAGTTGGGCGAGCTCATCGGCGGTGAAGTTGGGGAATGGAGTGATCTCCCCATCACTCACCTCTGGAGAGGACATCGGGACCTCCAGCTTGTCGCACACCGCCTTAAGATATTTTTCCTGGCGCTTGTGTGCCCTTTGAGCGCGGATCTCTTGCTTTCGGGAGGAAGTGAAGATCGCCTTGAAGCATTTGAAGAAGGCACTCATTGATTCAGGCGGAGGCGGAGACGGAGGTGCCACGGGGCGAGATGGAGGATCTACATTCTTGCGACGAGGGGGAACAGGTACATTCGGAGGCTTCTGAGGACGAAGCGGGCGGTGCGACACATCCTTGACGAAGGACACGCCCGACACCTTCTCGATGAGGCACATGATGTAGGGGGCATACCCGCAAGCACGGTTGGGGGTATGCGAGATGTTGAAGATATCGTCGAAGATGTAATCGACGAGGTTGAACTTCTCTTCCCCATCAACCAGAAGTAGCAAGTGCCTCAAGTTCCCTTGAATTACCCCAGCATCACCGTCCTTCGGTGCTATCGTCCTTCTGAGGATTCTGTTCATAATGCTGTAGAAGGGATTGATGTTGCGGGCGAGACCGGCATCAAATGGAACGTGACTTGGATGCATATATGCTAGCTCTTCACGGTCCACGGCCTTGAGGTTAGAGATTATAATCTCATGATCCATGTGTGCCTCAAGCCCTAGAATCTTGGCGAACTCTGCGAAAGTGACTGAGTACTGCTCACCATGTGTCATCGAAATAATTCTTCTGTCACCTGAGGTGGTGAAGTAGATGGTGGAGTAGAACTGCAGAATCACTTCGACGTTCGAGTCATACTTGAAACCCATGATCTTCTTGAGGTCATGGCGCTCATCAGCTTCGATGACAGCGTCAAAAGCAGAGTTTTGCTTTTTGGCCATGTAATCCCAGTCAACCCATTGAGCTTCTATTACCGGCTTCTTCATCTGCTGATAGACTAGCCGGTAGTAGTCACAATGAAAGTCGCACCAGAACCTGGGATCTGTCGTGCTCCTCTCAAACTTGTAGACCTTCTCAGTCCTCAGCCTCCTGGCCTTTTCAACCCCTTTTCCATGAAACACATTGGCAGACAACTCCTTCTGCCTGTTGGGGTTCCTTTCTGGTGTGTGAACCTCAAGGGGGCCAATGGAAGTGGCCTTCCCTTTCTCCTTGATCACAACATCTCCAGCTGCCTTCTTTGCTGACATCTTTACAGCTGGCTTCTTCTTCTTCGGCTCGACAGGAGCCGGAGCCTTTCCCTTCTTAGGGTCACGCTCGACCCTAGGCTCAGCTTCCATTTGGGATGGCTCCTTGCCCTTCGCTTTCTCGCCAATGGTGACGAGCTTCTTTCTCTTGGGGGCATTGGCCTCAGCAGCCCTGGAGTTGTGAGCCTCCCTGTCTTCCCTTTTCTTATTCCGCAGCTCATTGAGGGACTCTGCGATTGCTCGAGCTATGGCTTCTTCCTCGTTGTAGATGCTTGCAGCAACTTTGGAGGCTTCGAGTGCCTTCAGACGTCTCTCTTCCTTTGCCTTTTGCGCCTCTATGAGCGCAGCCTTGGTCCTTGCCTCGACAATTTGAGCTTTGGTTTGCCCCTCGGGGTTGAGACGAGGAAGGGAACGCTCCGAGTTCGACATGCTGCGGAAAGCATAGAGAAAGGAAGGTATGAGTCCAAGGAGAGGGAGCATTGCGGAAAAGATCTCGAGAAAAGACTAGAAGTAGGGTTTGCCCTGTGCAAACCGGACTTGTCCGCTAGGGACCGGACTAGTCCGGGTTGCGCAGAATGAACCCTAGCCCTAATCGATTCATCGAAAAATCATCGAATCAGCGCGCAATACTCCTAGGCTATGATCGCAAGGGTATATGGAGCAACATTAATGAAGGTGTTCCTATCAAAAACTTTAAGAATCAAGAATGGGGCTAGTTTTTGAAGAACGAGGGAATACCTTCTCAAATCCACTAGAATCGACAAAATCGGAGATGGATCGCGAATGTGGAGCACGGGGAAGTGATCCCTCACTCCCAAAGACTCCGATGCGTGGATTGGAGTCGAGATTTGGTGGTTGGAGCGCAAAATCGCCGATGGGGGGCGGTTGCTAGCGCGTGGAAGTGAGAGAGTCAAGTGAGAGAGGGAGAGGAGGGGTCTGGGCCGCCTGGGGGTTTAAGTCCCCAAGGGCCAGACTAGTCCGGTCGAGGGGCCGGACTAGTCCGGTCCGCGGACCAGACTCAGACTAGTCCGGATCCGGACTTGTCCGGTTGAAGGGCGGACTAGTCCGGTGTGCGGACCAGCCGCGGACTAGTCTGGACCCGGACTTGTCCGTCCACAGGGGCGGACTAGTCCGGTCCTACTGGGCTGAAAAACAATATATTTGAATTTTGCCCACTAAAATAGGTCCTTTTGGACAAATATAGCATGAAAAACATGATAGACAAGATTATAAGGGAATATATGACAAAACATGACCATTTTCTAAGGAAAATAGATTTCTCAAATAGTTTTGAAGAGAAATCAAGATAGAGAGGAGTTTTTCGAAATATAGCTCAAAATATATGAGGAATGTGGTTTAAGCCACATTCCGAGAATCCAAAATGTTGAGCTCACTTCTTAGCTCACAGAAACGCTTTTCATCAAGAGGCTTGGTGAAAATGTCTGCAAGTTGATGTTCCGTCCTCACATGAGAAATTGCAATATCTCCCTTCATTGAGTGATCTCGCAAGAAATGGTGTCGAATGTCTATGTGTTTGGTCCTAGAGTGCTCCACCGGATTATGGGCTATCTTGATGGCACTCTCGTTGTCACACAAGAGTGGAATGTTGCGCAAGTTAATCCCATAATCCCTAAGGGTTTGTCGCATCCAAAGAAGTTTTGCACAACAACTTCCGGCTGCAACATATTCCGCTTCGGCGGTGGAGAGAGCAATAGAGTTTTGCTTCTTGGAGGACCAAGACACTAGAGATCGACCTAAGAATTGACATGTACCCGATGTGCTCTTCCTATCAACTTTGCACCCCGCATAGTCCGCATCGGAATATCCGATGAGATTAAACTTGGATCCTTTGGGGTACCAAAGTCCTAGGGTAGGTGTGTGTACTAGATATCTCAAGATCCTTTTAACGGCGGTCAAATGACAAGCCTTAGGTGCTGCTTGAAAGCGTGCACACATACACACACTTAGCATGATATCGGGCCTAGATGCACAAAGATAGAGGAGTGAACCAATCATAGACCTATATAATTTTTGATCCACACTTGGACCGTCCTCATTTAGGTCTAGGTGTCCATTTGTCCCCATAGGGGTTTTGATGGGTTTTGCCTTATCCATGTCAAACTTCCTTAGAATATCTTGTGTATACTTAAGTTGACTTATGAATGTCCCTTCTTTGAGTTGTTTTACTTGAAATACTAGAAAGAACTTCAAATCACCCATCATGGACATTTCAAACCTCTCCATCATTATCTTGGAGAACTCATCACAAAACACCTTATTTGTGGAACCAAATATGATGTCATCCACATATATTTGGCACACAAAAAGATCCTCGTTGAAGTGCTTTGTGAAAAGGGTATAATCCGCTTTGCCTATCCTAAAACCATTTTCAACTAGAAAGTCTCTTAGGCACTCATACCAAGCTCTAGGAGCTTGCTTGAGGCCATAAAGAGCCTTTCGAAATTTGTAAACATGGTTAGGATAGTCTTGGTCTTCAAACCCCGGAGGTTGCTCTACATAAAATTCTTCCTTGATTGGACCATTAAGGAACGCACTCTTAACATCCATTTGGTAGAGCTTGAAATCATGATGAGTAGCAAAGGCTAACAATATCCGAATTGACTCAAGCCTAGCTACGGGGGCAAATGTCTCATCAAAATCCAATCCTTCAACTTGTGAGTACCCTTTTGCCACAAGTCGTGCCTTGTTCCTAGTTACCACGCCATGATCATCTTGTTTGTTGCGAAACACCCACTTGGTTCCAACAAAATTAGCTTGTGGGCGCTTGACAAGCTCCCAAACCTTGTTCCTTTCAAAGTTATTGAGCTCCTCTTGCATGGCAACTACCCAATCCGGATCTCTTAAGGCATCTTCAACCTTATGTGGTTCCAAGGATGAGACAAAAGAGAAATGCTCACAAAAGTTTGCAACACGTGAACGTGTTGTTACTCCTTTTGTGATATCTCCTAGAATGTTGTCAACGGGATGATCCCGTTGAACACTTTGATGAACACGAGGATGCGGAGGTTGAACTCTTGAATCACTTGCTTCGTCTTCCTCACTTTGGTCTCCCCTTGATTCATGCCTCCCCCTTGATCTTCACTCCCGTTATCACTTTGGGGAGCATCTAGTGAATGTCCAACTTGTCCAATGGGGGTTTGACCTACTTCATAGAGAGGATGGTCACTTGAGCTTTGAGATGGTTCTTGTGGGCGAACATCTCCAAGTGCCATTCTCCTTAGAGCTTCTAGTGGAGGTTCCTCTTGATCAAGGGCATGTTGATCAACTTGCTCCACTTGAGAGCCATTGGTTTTGTCAAACACCATGTCACATGCTACTTCAACAATTCCGGAGGATTTGTTGAACACACGGTACGCATGAGTGTTTGAGTCATATCCAAGCAAGAAACCCTCATCGGACTTTGAAGCAAACTTCGAAGTCCTAGGCTTCTTGTTGAGGATATAACACTTGCTACCAAAGACACGAAAGTAAGAAACATTGGGTTTCTTACCAACGAGAAGCTCATAAGGAGTCTTCTTGAGGAGGCGATGAAGGTACAATCGGTTTACGGCATGGCAAGCGGTGTTAACCGCTTCCGCCCAAAACTGGTCCGATGTTTTGTACTCATCTAGCATCGTCCTTGACATCTCAATAAGCGTCCTATTCTTTCTTTCGGCAATTCTATTTTGTTGTGGAGAATAGGGAGCGGAAAACTCATGCTTGATGCCCTCCTCATCTAGGAACTCTTCTACTTGCATGTTCTCGAATTCGGTGCCATTGTCACTCCTTATAGCCTTTATCCTTAAGGTGAACTCATTTTGAGCTCTCCTTAGGAATTTCTTGAGGACACCGGGGGTTTCACTCTTATCATGCAAGAAGAATACCCAAGTATATCTTGAAAAGTCATCAACGATGACTAGACTATACTTGTTGCCACCAATGCTAATATAGGCAATGGGGCCAAAAAGATCCATATGGAGTAACTCCAAAGGTCTAGTTGTCGTCATGACATTCTTAGAGTGGTGTTGAGCTCCTACTTGCTTTCCCGCTTGGCATGCACTACATGGCCTATCCTTTTCAAATACCACATCCTTTAGACCACGAACGTGCTCTCCCTTAAGGAGCTTTTGAAGGTTCCTCATTCCAACATGGGCTAGCCTTCTATGCCAAAGCCATCCCATGTTGGCTTTCGCCATTAAGCATGTGTCAAGTTGAGCCTTATTCGTGGTGAAGTCCACAAGATAGAGCTTTCCCTTGAGCACTCCCTTAAAGGCTATCGAGTCATTACCCTCTCTAATAACGCTCACACTCTCACTAGTAAATACACACTTATATCCTTTATCACATAGTTGTGATATGGATAGTAGATTATAATCTAGGGAATCAACATGCAAAACATTTGATAGAGTATGTGATGAAGAAATAGCAATTTTACCCGAGCCAAGGATTTTCCCTTGGCTATTGTCCCCAAAGAAGATTCCTTCACTTGGGTCCTCATTCTCCTCATACTCTATGAACATGCTCCTCTCTCCGGTCATGTGGTTGGTACATCCGCTATCCAACACCCATTTCGATCCACCGGAGGAGTAGGCCTACAAAACAAGTTTATGCCTTCATTTTAGGTACTCAAGCGGAGTTGGGTCCTTTCACGTTAGTAGTTAGGCATTTGGGCACCCACACGCAAGGCTTGGGGCTCTTGCGGAGTGGCCCAACATATCTAGCAAACACTTTGCCGTGTTTGTTCCTCTTTAGCACATAAGATGCATCAAAATCATGGAATAGAGGATGCGATTCAGATTTAGGCAATTTGTTGCTAGAGGGTGAGTTCTTTTCAATTTTAGTTGGGGATGAACTCCCCTTAACAAAGACAATCATGTATTTTCCATACTTGGAGGTTTTGGCGTTATGCCTTCCACCTCTAGTATAGCCAAGACCATCCTTGACATGGCGTGGTCTTGTGTTGGTGTATGCACTTCGTGTATACGCCACCTTTTCCTTGTCAAAGATGGCACCCTTAGGTGCTTGCTTGCCTTGCGCTAAGTTGAGTTCATCCTTAAGCTTAAGGATTAAATTAGAGCACTTGCAAGGCGATGTTGCATTGGATGAGGCCTTTGAGGGGGTTGAGCTCTTGGAGGAAGAGGCTACATTGTTCTTAAGAGACTCAACTTGAGTCTCAAGGATCTTGTTAACTTTTGACAAGTTTCCAAGTTCATCCTTGAGCTCAATTGACTTCTCCTCAAGACTTGAACACGTTTTCTTGCAAAGAGCAAGTTCGTGTTCCAATGCCTTGCTCTTCTCTCTTTCAAGCTCAAGGAGCTCATCAAGCTCTTGACATCTCTCCTTCTCAAGGATGAGCATGTCCTCTTGTCTATTGATGAGATCCTCCTTCTCAAAGATCTCATCCATAAGCAATTTCATCCTTCGCAAGGTGCTTTTGCTTATGTCCTTAAACATGTGTTCATTCTCACTAGCACTATCAAATTCATCTTGTGAGGAAGTTGAGGAGGAGGGATGAGATGTTACCTTTCTCCTTCCCTCCCTTGCCATAAGGCAAGTAGGTTTGTAGTCGTTGTTGAGGTTGGGGAAGAGCTTGCTTCCCTTGGAGCTCCTCCTGATGGCTATGGTAGCCATCTTCTCCTCTTCTTCTTCGGAGGAGGACTCATCCTTAGAGTCCCACTCCTTCCCCAAGTGGGCTTGTCCGGAGGGCCTCTTCTTCTTGAAGAATTTCTTATCTTGAGGCTTTCCCTCCTTCTTCTTCTTCGCTTCTTCATGTGGGCAATCAGCGATGAAGTGCTCATACTCGCCACAATTGTAGCAAGACCTTTTTGATTTGGGCCTTGCTCTTTCCTTCCCCTTGCCTTCATAGTTGTGTCCGCCTTTCTTCTTTCTCATCATTCTCTTGAATTTGTTGATGAAGAAGGCCTCTTCCTCATCGGTGTCGAGGCTCTCCTCATCGCTTTCCTCTTGCTCCTTTGAAGAGGGTGTTGCCTTGAGTGCAACGTTCTTCATCTTGGAGGCGGTGAACTTCTGAAGGTCGTTGTAGAAGAGCGCCTCCTTCTCCATGATCTCATGGTTGATGATCCTGCCAAGGACCTCCTCTGGGGTCATTTGAGTGAACCCCGGGCTTTCTCGAATCATGGAGCAAAGAGCGACGTTCCTAGGCATGAATACCCGGATCATCCTCTTCACCACCTCGTGGTCGGTCCACTTGGTGCAGCCATATGATCGGCTCTTGTTGATAAGTACCTTCAACCGGTTGTACATGTCTTGGGGGGATTCACCATCCAAGATGGAGAATCTCCCAAGCTCTCCTTCGATGAGCTCGATCTTGGCTTCCTTGACCACCCGATTTCCTTCATGCGCCGTCTTGAGGGTGTTCCATATGTCTTTGGCCACCTCAAGGCCATCGACGCGGTTGAACTCATCTCTTGAGAGAGATGAGATAATCACACCCGCAGCTTGAGCGTTGCGGTGGATGAGGATGGCTTGTTCTTGAGTGATGTTGTCCTCATCCTTCGGAATCTCCACCCCGGTCATGACAATTTGCCACAACGCCGGGTTGAGTGACACGAGGTGGATCTTCATATTGTGTTTCCACATCCCGTAATCAGTTCCATCGAATTGGAGAGGTTTCCCCAATGGGATGGAGAGGTAGTGGTTGTTGGCGGCAAGGCGTTCATAGTTGAACCCTTGTCGGTTGTAGTTGACTTCGCCACTACCACTTGATTGGTTCGACGGATCGATCTTGGAGATGTTTAGCTTCTCCCGGAGCTTCGCCTTGAGTTGGCGAGTCTCCTCATCGTCCGTTGGCTTATCTTGATAGGCCAGCGTCTCCTCACGGGTTGCCTCGTAGTTGCTGCTCGATGCGTCGTCATTCACCACTCTGGCCCTCTCTCCGAGTTGTTAGACTCTTTGTGGAGAGTCCTGCTCTGATACCAATTGAAAGTTGCCTAGAGGGGGGGTTAATAGGCTAATTGACCTGCAAATGACTTAATAAAACGAGATTAAATCACAGGGGGCGAACTAGTCCGGTCTGGGGGCGGACTAGTCCGGTCAGCCTGCGTGAAGAACCCTAAAAGATGTTTCTAGCAAGTTTTAGGGGATTTTCTCGAGGCTACAGGTGAAGATATGTTTAAGTCAAGTTAAACAACTACCAACACAAGAGTGAGTCAAGCTTCAACAAGTTTAGCAATATGAAGTACGAAACAAGACTAGCAACCCTAGAACGAAATAATCGATAAAGTAAATGCGAAGAACACGAAGACACAAGGATTTTATACCGAGGTTCGATTCCACACAAGGAATCTACGTCCCCGTTGAGGAGTCCACAAAGGACCGGGTTCAACAACCCTTCCCTCACCAAGTTTACCACACGGGCCTAACTTGGTTTTCCACTAATCACAAGGGTGATTACAAAGTTCGTTGGGGCTTCTCACAATCTGAGGCTCCCACACCACAAAGGTGATCAACACCACAAAATATACTCAACGCACAGCACACAAAGACTCAATGAGTGCAAGAGATCAAACCGGGAGCACAAGTGCGATGTTCTTCCTCTTCTCCACCTCACTAAACCCTAATCCACTCAAGAATTAGTTTTAGAGGGAAAGTAGGCAAGAAAGAGGCTTAGGAGTGCTCCAAGTTGGTTGTGGCGGCGCTAGGGTTCGAGAGTTTCAAGAGTTGTTTGAAATGAGGCCGGGGGTCCCCTTTTTATAGGGGTCCCGAGCCCAAACTGCTGACCTCAGCAAAAGGGCGGACTAGTCCGGCCTCAGGCCCGGACTAGTCCGGCCTAGGGGACCACTGACCTCTTGTCAGGTCCCGACAGCTGACACGCTATCGTCACACTACCCGCCAAACTTCAAATTCAAACGGTCACTTCAACAATGGACTAGTCCGGTCACCACCAGACTAGTCCGATCTCACACAGAGCCTTTTGCTCCGTGTGAAAACGGACTAGTCTGAGGACCACGGACTAGTCCGGTCCTCCCAGACTTAGTCACAGAAGCACCTTCAACTCGCCAACCCGGACTAGTCCGGCCCCAAGGGCGGACTAGTCCGTTCTCACTCAGGACCTCTTGGTCCGGTCTCAAACGGACAAGTCCGTGGTTTTAGGACTTAGTCCCCAAAACCCACTCACTGCTACTAGGACTAGTCCGGCCACAAACGGACTAGTCCGATCTGAGTCAGACCCTTCTGGTCTGTCCGAATACGGACTTGGCCGGCCAGGGGCGGACTAGTCCGGCCACCTGCACGGACTAGTCCGTCCCTACTGCCAGACTACTTATCCACTCTTTTCTCTCAAGGGTTTTGACCTCTAAACCACTTTGAGCTCCCAAACTTGATCTCAATGCACATTACACACGCACCCTCCTATTTCTACGGCTAGTCTAACTCAACATGCTAGAAACCCTAGTTTCTACGCTTCGAGTTGACTTCGTTTCCTTCCTTTTCCTTTTTGAGGGTTTGCATCTCCGATCGAGTCCACACCTGTGCTAAGATCACTTGAGCTCATTAGTGAATTAATTGTCGTCATCAATCATCCAAAACCCACGGGGAACCTAGATGCACTTTCAGTTATATCACGATAAATTGGTAGTTGGTTCTGTGTGTCTGAAACTGTTCTGACACATTAGTGGTAAACATGATTCTAGACTCTAGTAACAGCAGTATATTCCCTATTTCTGTCATCGGCCTTGCATATGCCACATAATTCTCTATTAGGGGCAAGATTTAGCTATATTTGGTTCAGTAGACCAAATTTGGCAAATTTTGGCTAAGTTACATTAGATATAGTTATACTTGACTAATTTTGACTAAGTTATGCTATATTTAGCTATATTTGGCTACTTTTGCTTAGAGTTAGCTATGCTAGACTAAGTTTGGCTAAGTTTGCTTTTATTTCTCTAAGTTTCATTTGAGCAATTGTAGCTAATCTGTGCTACCAAAGATGTCTGCACTTGTGGCTCCATCAGCTTCATTTGAGCAATTGTACCTAATCTGAGCTACCAAAGTTATGCTATATTTAGCTATGAAGCCAAACAAGTTGCTGCCAACTCATTTGTGATGCCAGGAGCATCCTCACGCCCATATCTAGGTACCACTAGGTGTGGCGATGGAGTCTGAGCATATGATGCCGATCTCTATGATACAAGAATTTAGTGAGACCTATATAACTTCAAAAATGTGTTTTGGCTAAATTTACTTAATTGAGCCAAAATTGAGAAAATTTATTTTAAATATGACCAAATTTAGTTATGCCATTTATTAGATTTTTTGTCTTATTAGATCTAGCATGGAAAGCCCTAAGAAGACTGGTCCTGATAGTAACAACAAAGAAGACAATATGGAGTTTACTGACTCCAGCAGTTCAGGCTCCTATCACAGTCCTTCGGATCCTTTTCTGAATATAAAAATTAAAAAGACTTCAGTGGATCTAGACCCGGAATATGATCCTGCCGACGAGGTATGGATCACGAATCTTAACTTCAGCAGTTCAAGTTAATGTTGGTTGTCAAGTATACGAAGTCTTATAATTTTTTTCTACCTAGATTAATCTCGAAGACAATGAGGTGACATCGGCTCCTAAAACCGCAGAAGGTTCTCCAATGGATGAATCCTCAGCTTCACTCAAGCGGAAACGAGGGCAACGAGGTCCCAATAAGGGTCCATTGGACCGCATCATGTACATAACAAGGGTCGGTCCAGGTGGGCTTCCCCAAGAACCACTGGATTCAGTTACCAAGTACCGTAATGCCTGCGGTTTTCTTGTTAGGGAGGTTGTGCCGATCACAACCGAGAATTGGAGGAAATTACCCGAGCAGACCAAGAATAAGTTGTGGGAAATGATAAAGAAACAATTCAAGTTCCCGAAAGGCACAGAAGAAGCTGTAAAGAAAGCAACATTGGTCTCTTGCGGCAAGAAGTTTCGATGCTGGAAGAGTGAAATGAATGCTTATGTTAAGGCCGATAAGGTCCCTAGCCTGAGGAAGATGGGAAAAATCACACAAGCTCAGTGGCAAGAGTTTGTTCGTCAAAAGAGCACACCTGATGCTAAAGCTCTAAGTGCAACTAGGTCAGAGCTTGCAAAAAAGAACAAATACCATCATCGCTTGGGGTCTGCCAGATATGCCCCCAAAGTCCAGAAATGGAATAAGATAATAGACGAAATTCTTAGTAAGGGCAATCCTCACCCATTAGAAGGGTGCGATGAGCGAACTCAACGCTGGGTCTTTGCTCGGTCAGGTTTGACCAGCGAGGGCAAACTTGAAAAGCCCGACTCTCTGAATGAAGTAGATGATAAAATGAAAGAAGTAATTGAAAAGCAACAGAAGGGTCTCTTCAAGCCGAAGAGGGAGAATGACCAACTTACCGCTATCTTAGGAAACCCTGAACACATCGGACGGGTTCGAGCGGTCTCTTCTCAAATGTCTTGGCTAGATGGTTTCGCTAAAGATAAAGACACATATAGAAGACGTGAGAAGTTTAAGAAAACACTTGATGAAACGATTGCTCAAAAGGTCAAAGAAAATATGCAAGAAATAATGGAACAACTTAGACAATCAGGACAATTAGTGGCACCGAGTACAATGATGGTTCCGGTGCAAATGGAGCAATTAGTATCTCCAACTGCCTACCCTAGCAGCGTTGGTTCCGTGCCAGGCTCAGGGTCAGCCCATAAGTTCCCTATCGATGATATTGCTAACGATAAATCTTGTCGTCTTCTTGTCCCGATAGGCAGAGCAGGGAACAAAACCAAACAGGTTGCCACTGCTATGGCAAAGCCTGATCGTGACTTCAATGGGAATCCACTTCCATTGTATTATTCTGTGGTGCAAGTTCTTCAGATCAATGATAATGATTATGAAGATTATGAAATAGACCACGTCACACCTGAGGGGATCGCGACTCTGGGGCAGGCTGTCAACCAATTAATCATTTGGCACCGACGCGATATCGTGTTGGACGATGAGCCAATTTCTAGCCCCGTCGCATCTCTAAATACTGCAACCCCATCTTCTAAGGCGAAAGTGCATGAAGATCCACTCCCAGTCTGGGAAGATCCACTCCCCCTATGTCTGAGCAAGGATGATATCCAAGAGCAACAAGTTGGACAACAACTTCAAGCAGTACCAGAGCAAGCTGTTGCTAGTAAAGAGCAACTAGTTGAGCAACAGCTTGAAGTAGTACTAGAGCCAGCTGCTGGGAGTAAAGAGCAATCAGTTGAACAACAGGTTCAACAACAAGCCAGTGTCCAACTTCCGACGATTACTCTTCGATCATCAGTGCCTGTCAAAGTTAGCTCATACGAAAATAAGAAACCTTCATCAGAAGTGTCAGAGTATTTGGAAGCTATGAAGGAAAATATTAGAAAATCGAGTGCATCTCGTTCTTCTCATGAGCCAACATTAGAAGATATCGAGGAGTGGGAAGAAGACGGTGTCATGTATAATCGACGGACGGCTTTAGTTAAACCAGGAGTTCCAATATACAAGCTTGAGGATGTTCCTCCTAAATTTGAGAATGGGAAGCCGTTCATGACATTTGTACAACTTAGCAAACAACTCGTCCAGCTCAGAAGAATGCATGAGTGGTACATCACTGCCAGCACAAAATTTAGTCTTAATTGCGTCACATTTCGTATTCCAAAAGAAGCATTCTGGAGCACTGGAGTAGATAAACGAGTCATTTTATTTGAAGAGCTGCTTTCCCTTTTCCATCGGGGCATGCTAGATATCAACCTGCTGCTCGTCTGGTGCTTGTAAGTGCTCTAATATTTTGTATTTGCTTTTCTTACTACACGCATACGCATTTCATGAGATTATAACAATTCTGGACTTCTTCAATAGGATGCAATACATGGATAATGTAAAGTTGGCGCGCAAGACAGGTATCCTTGACCCTACTAGGATTACAAAGTCGCTATTCGACGTCCAGGCGAATCGAGAATCAAGCCAGTACAAACACATAAAAAAAAAGATTTTGAAAGAGCAATTGCAAAACTTAAGAAGGATAGAAAGGCAGAAGTTGCAGCTTACATAGGACATGCGATGTTTAACTTTGTCAGAGACGGCAAGGACCTCGTAAAGGCTCCGTACCACTTCGAGTAAGTTCGACACATGACATTGAAATAGCAATTATTGATAACTGTTAACACGTGTGTTTGTATGTTTGCAGTAATCACTACATAATGATCTTCATCAAGCCAACACAGGGAATGGCAACAGTCTTGGACTCGGCCGATTACCCACCAGATCGTTACAAAGATTTCCTTTCTATTTTGAAAAAGTACGTTTATTCAATAATTTTAATTTACGCACATTTAGAATGTGTTGACAAGTTTTATATGACATTTCTTGTATTACAGCGCTTGGCAGTTTTACCCGGAGCTTGGCGGTCAGAGACCTCCTAATACGAATGCACTGGACATTAAAACGTATTATGCTTGTCCGAAGCAGCCTGCTGGGAGTGTCTTATGCGGGTATTATGTATGCGAGCATCTTTAAACCGCCGCCGTATATAGAGTCAATCGTGAGGATGTAAGTTATCCTTAATGTCGATACCTTATTTTCTTACTTTTGTGTTTCATTTTCATTGTAACTAGCATAGTTTAATGCTTATATTCTCTGCTGTTCAATATTACCAGAAACATTATTTTCATATTTTGATTCCAACTTCAAAATTCAATTGCTCATGGTACAACTGCTCCAAAAATACCTACTAAATTCTTGTATACTCTCACTTTGATCTATACTTTGAGATTGTTCAAACCAACACATTCTAAACCTTGTTATGTGTTATATTGCAGCACAAAAAGAATCTGAACGAAGAATGGCCGGTTTATAGAAGTATTCCTAATGGAGGAGCCGACGGGATTGCTTATGAACTCTGTCAGTTCATTCGTCGCGAAATTTTGCACAAAAAGGTGAAGTTCTTTGATAAGAATGGTTCAGCAGCTGATATGCTAGAACTTTGCGACTATGCCAATATAAACAGTTTTTAGTGAAAACTTGTAAACTTTGAGATGAATTGTATCTGTAACTTGTACATATGTATATTGTTTTAGTGAAATTGACTTATGTGATGATAATATTATTGACTTTTGTTCTGTGATGATATTGTTGTTTTTTGTTCTGTGATTATATTGAATTGATCTGGAAATTAGAAATAACAGCAGTAGTACTGCATGACTGTGAAAAACAATTATCACGGGTGGCTAGATACAAGTAAAGAAACATCTGTGATAACCTAATTTTCACAGGCGGTGTCTGTTATGGTAGAAACCGGCTGCGTTAAAGGGTCTTCACAGATGGCTGATATAGGTAAACTCCGTCTGTGATAACACCATTATCATAGACGGGTTAGTTATGCTTCAACACCCGTCTGTGAAGACACATTATCATAGACGGTTAGTTATGCTTCAAAATCCGCCTGTGAAGACACATTATCATAGACGGTTAGTTATGCTTCAAAACCCGCCTGTGAAGACACATTATCATTGGCGGTTAGTTATACTTCAATACCCGTCTGTGAAGACTCATTATCATAGGCGGTTAGTTATGCTTCAATAACCGTCTGTGATAAGACATTTATCACAGACGGTTATATATGCTGCACGACCCGCCTGTGATAAAGTATTTTCACAGGCGGCTATTCTAAGTAAAGAACCGCCTATGATAATCTGTCTTCACAGGCGGCTAGCCTAAGTGAAGAATTGCCTATGATAATATGTCTTCACAGGCGGTTTCACTTCTCCGCCTGTGAAATTACGGATTATCACAGACTCTTCGTTTCAGGCGGTTTTAAAAGCTGTCTGTGATAATAGATTTGGAGCCGCCTGTGATGAGGCTTATTGTAGCAGTGCGCCCCACGGCCGCTACTCCGGCGACGCCTGCCACGGCCAGCTCCATGGCGAATGCAGACGTGGCGGCGGCGAGTCGCAACGACCTCAGGCTGCTGCTAACCGCGAGATCTGGATATCTTGATGGAGCCGGGGTGCGGTCTGAAGTTCCTGCGCGCAGTGTTCATCTTTTTTTTCCAAAGTGTACTAAGAATTTGAGATTGATGTTCATATTCTGTCCAAAGTATGTTCAAAGTGTACTGAGAATTTGAGAATCTACGAGAAACAATGTTCATATTGGATCATATCTGAGAATCTACCGATAAGAGCCTACGGGACTACGGGGACTGACAGCGCGAACAGCTACTGGACAGAGCGTTATAGGTACTGGCGTTTTTAATAAAAAATAACTACAGCTTTAGGTGCGTCGGGTGTTTGGCTTGGCCGACGGTCTTATGCCCTGAGGTACGATGGCCAAGGCCGACAGTAGTAAAGCTTAAATGCATCGGATTCTCGGACCGACGGTCATACGCTTTAAATTCGTCGGTGCCGACGGTTTCATATGTTAAAAACGTTGACTTAAAAGTGACGGTTAGAACTGTCGGTTCCCTGCCATTTATACATTATGGACGTGGGCTAGAGTAGCTAAGTGACAGCTATAAGGGTGACACACTCTTTTATTTGTTTCTTGTAGTGTTGTGTGAGTATTGTGACTATAGGAAATTTCACCGCGCGCTGAGCACATGACAGAGGTTACTTTGTATCCAGCTATAAAATATACTACAATGGACGATAAGGCTTGGTCATCAGCTGCATCAGGCGCTACAAGAAAAACACCAGTCAAGTTAATAACGTTAACGCGGGCCATTTCGTTGAATAGCGTGGAGGACTGTGTCCGGTCTCACTTTCTCAGGACATATGTTACTTCGCTACATAGATATATCCCCTGAAAGTTACCACTGCACCTATACTTTTTGCACTACCATACAACTAGAGTTCAACGTAGAATTAATTATTGGATGGGTTTGTTGAAACCCCAATATCTCATGTTTGATCATGAATGCATGTGTCGGACCGTGATAGGCATGGACATATCCTATAATCCTAGTAGCTACTACAAGAATCGATGCCTTCAGTATCTTTCATGTGCTATTGTATGCATGTACGTACTATTGCTGAAGTTGAAATGTGCTATACGTGTCTATCTCCTGATGGTTTCACGCTCTTCATAAAAATACACTATACATGTTACATGATAACAACCGAGAAAGTTTATCGATGCATGCAGCTTCAGAGTTAGGATGTTGACTGAGTGAAGTGCTTGATTAGACAAGTTAAAACATAGAACACAGAAAGCCAAGTAGAATTGGCATGCATAGACTGAAACGATTGTGCCCACTATTAGTCAAGGACTTTTTGTGATCACATGGATGTATGTGTACGTGAGCAAACACAAGAGGCTGGTAACAATGAACTGTACGTTCTGTTTCGTTGTGCAAGGGTGTATCAAGATTTGCAGCAGTACCTGTGTTGATTCTTCTTTTGATATAGTTGTTAAGCTACTATGCGCTGACCATTTGCCCTCAAAAGCTTAAGCTGATAAAGGATGGTAGGCAATTCACTTATATTTCAACACACCCCTCACGTGCACGCTCCTTTGGGCTGCATACGTGGAATAGGAGTCGGCTGCAATTTTATTTTCTTTTTTTAATAAATTGCGCCTGCCAGGATTCGAACTCGAGACTTCTGGCTCTGATACCATGTTAAGCTACTATGCGCTGACCATTTGCCCTCAAAAACTTAAGCTGATAAGGGATGGTAGGCAATTCACTTATATTTCAACAATAGTGACCAATGTGGCATCAGAACGCCGGATAGCGTCGACTAAAGAAAGGGCATGCTTTTCATCAGAAACAAGAAATTAAGAAATTAGCACATAGGTCGTGCTAATTTTTCAATTAGAGAAAAAAGAAGTTGGCACATGATTCGTTCCCAAGAGAACAACATTTTCCATAGCCAAAGAACAGAAGTTCATGTTTTCTAATATTTCAATCTTTTTTCATGCTATGTCCTAAATCTCATATACAAATATTTCTCTGGAAATGTCATTTTCAAAAGAAGAGAAAAAAGGATAACGTGCAACAGGATTGCAGGAAAAACAGGCTCTCCCTCCTCTCAGTTGTTTCCTTTTTTGCACTATCTTTACTTGTGGATTGAGATGACTTCTTTCAAAGGAGATGCACTTAGAAAATACGAGCCAAATCTCGATATCTTATCCAAAAAAAGCAAAATGGATATCAATTCTGTATCTCTATGTATGTAATCTTAGGCCATTTTTGCTTGGTCTAGCCTCGCCCTCTTACTAAATGGAGAGCAAGTCTGGTAGCCGGTGGCATTGTTGTTGTTGCCTGCTTCTGAAGATCTTGGAGTTTGACTATCATCAGTTGCAAAGCTGGAGCATGAGGCATTCAACACACCATATGGGCTTCTTGGGACTGAAAGACTACCACTTCTGTTCAGGTTCGTCTCCCCCGATGCCACCTTTTGGATTGCTTCATGGCATGTCCTCACTTTTTCCTGCAAAAAATAGGATCTCCGAAATTTGAGATACAATGTAGATGTAATGCATAACTAATCATCGGAAAGAAAGGGTTAGACACCTTATCTACCGGGATTTCAGAAGCTAAGAGAGCAGTGTTGAAATCAAAAACTTTTGTCTCCGCAACTGTGTACATAACCAAGGCTGCTGCAATCTCAGAGGGCCTGAATCGCAGGAACTTCGTTGCTGTGAATAAAATGAATAAAGGTACTCTAAAATTATTAGCTATTGGTTTATGGAACTGGCCGCAAAGACCTCACAGAAAATGGAACTGGCAAAGAGGTAAGACGATAAATACCTTTCAAAGTGGCAAGTATGAGCTCAGTGCAGCGAGAAACACGTTCGCGAGTCAGAGGCTTTCCCTCATTGAACTTGTCTGAGAAATAACTGATGTATGAGAAGGGGGTCACGGCCTTCATCCTCCAGTTCAGAGAGCTCATCACAAAAAGCTCCATCCTCTTAATATCATCTGCATCGAATATATGTTTCAGTTTCACACAGCAAACCTGTGGCATAGCGAAATAATAATAGAGACTCACTGATCAAACATGGAACTAAGGATTTCGTCCATCTTGGCAGCAATTGTGATATAACACATTGAGGAACCAGGGTTTCCTCCATCTTGACAGCAATTGATAGGCAAGCAACTGACAAAGCCTGCTGCGCCCATGGCTTTTCATCCTACAGTAACAAGAAAACATAAATAATATTTCTGCCCGATTAATTAAACCTATGGCAAGGCAAAACGCAATTGCATGTTGATTAGATATGAAACTCCTAGATATAGGAAAAAAAATGAAAAAATGAAGAACTTACTGGGAGGTTTGAGGAGAGGAATCTATCCAAATAGTTGACAGCAAGATACACACACAGCGGTTCAAAATTGTAATAAGCCCGGACCTGCAGGAGGAATGGAAAAACATGTAGCGCAATTCAGTTCTACCCAAAACAGATTTGATCATGTAAGCACAAAGTAGATATCAATATGATATGGCAGTAGTCATAGTGTAAAGAGCAAAAAAGGTGAAAACTGTAAACATAGGTGTACTTTCTAAGAACTCGACTGAAACAAGTAAAACTAATGAAGCAAGCATCCCAGCTAGAAATAAAAAATAAAACGAATAACCACTTAATGATGTAATCAGTCCATCCTAAAGGGAAACTCGAGCCTAAAAACACACTGGCAAAGATCTGTTTGTTGATGTTTTCCTCACCTCGCCAAACCATTCAATGGCAGCAGTCCTCCAAGAGGATTCGATCCCTCCACTGTTCAACCTCTCAAGGTAATGCCCAGATGCAAGGCAAGCCAGCTGCTCCTTCTCATTCTCCATCAGGTCAACAAAGCTCTCCAGTGACAGATCGACAACGGAGGATAAATCAAGACCTGTGTTCAATTCCGGCTCCTCCCCCTCAGAGTCAGCGAGCCCAATGATGCTTTCAATGCTCTCTTCACATAGAAGGGAGGCGGTAGAGACATAAGGGAAGAGGAAACCCATGGCAGAGTGTGCTCCAAGAAATGGTGGTCTCTTTGGCAATTCCTGGACTTTGTTACTACTTTTTATTTACCGGGTATAGGTACCTAGTTGCTAAAGGTTTCAGCTTGTTTGTGGCGTGATGAGGTGAGAAATGGAGTGGCCAAATAGAGTTCAAGCAGAGGGATGCTGACACTGTCTTCGATCTCCAGGTGAGGGAGATGAGTACGTGTTTGTTGAAGGAGCTGTGAGAGGTTTGGGCTCTTTTATAGGGGAGTATGCATTTTTGCGCCTAGGTCGAAGATCTGAGTCTATGGAGATTTCGGGGCATGTCCTGGGACCTGCGTATTGTATAATTACCCACGGGCACCTATGAATACTGCCCACCTGGCAACCTGTTTGGATTGGATTCATGATCAGGCGAGGTTGATGCTTCTGGCTTAGGATCTATCTAGCTTTCATACATGTTGAGTTGGTAGTAATTGATTGAATTGATATACAACATTATAGCGGTTTGATGCCCTTAAATTAATTCCTTGTAAAAAAAAGCATCTGCAGACATTGTTGGATTCCAAGGATTTGCTAAATTTCATGAGAGAGATTCGGAGATATCTTATTCAAAATAAATCAGTATATCATCCTAGTAGCTACGACCTAGCTACGTATTGTTACGTCATAGTTGAGTGTGTTTCGATTAATTGAAACATATATGTGAATAGTCGTATTATTAACTTCACCGCGACATGTGAGATGGTCATATTAACTGTATGGTAAGCTCACAGCTGTGCGTTTTAACCATTTCCAACTGTGTTTTACAACATACTATACATATGTGCAAATTTGAATTTGAAATGTGATTCCACATTTCTTTCCCTTTAAAAATTTGGAAAAATCACCGCTCGTCATTCATGAAGTGCCTTCCAAACAACGCTTGGCTAGCTATTAACTTGCTAATTAAAAGATAGATATGGATTATTGATGATACGAGATATTATTTGAAGGGATATGAACGCGCATGACTTCTAATCAATAAATGATGTGTTCATCGAACATGAGAGAGAAATCTTACTCCATTGCCTATCTATCTCTCAAAGGAAAAGGTAAAACCGTTAATATTTTTTGGAGGGAAATAAAAATGTCGTAACAGCCAGAATTTTGAGACAAAAAAATCATTCTAAATTAAAAATTTTAGGAAACACTAAACAAATACTAATCCCCAAAGAAAGTCGAGATATATATGGGTACATATATGTGTACATACAAGCATCAACATGAAATTAGCGCATATATATATATATATATATATATATATATATATATATATATATATATATATATATATATATATATGTGTGTGTGTGTGTGCGCGCGCGCGCGCGCGTGTGAGCCTACTACTACTTAAAATACAATAAAGAAATTGAGTGTGAAAATACTAAACCCAGTGACCAACAAATAATTTGAGTGTAAAAAAAAATAAAATCAATGTCCTGCATAACAGTCTAGTACAAATCCATTCAAATCCATTTAAATTCCAGATTTGTGAAAACAAACTCTTCTCCCGTTCTTGTGGGCTTGGCCCATTTCTCCCCCCCCCCGGGCCAAGATCTTCCTTTCTATCCTCCTTTTTCTCTTTTCTTTCCACGAGGCCCATCTCTCTATCACATCCCGAATTTAACAAATTGTAAAAATGTAATATCGTAAATATTTAGCAAAAATTAACATCGTGGCCTGAAGCACTAAAGGGTTGACCAAAATATGACTCGTTGATTATTGTTTTAATGGTCGATCGGAGAACATGGATTCGTAGAGTTCATTCAGACGAATCTAGGAAAATAACTTCACGGCGAGAAATACGAGAGGGTTGACTGAAGTTTGACTCCTTGAACTAGCTCCGATAGACGATTAGAAATTGTAGATGCGTAGAGCTCGGCAAGACGATTCCGTTTCACTACTCATATATGATTGATTCGGGATCAGATGAGTCGGTTGTGAAACGATTTATTTTAAGCCGTTGGATGTAAATCTAGGTTAGCTAGGCTATAAGATAAACTCCCTAGTGAATCTGTTTTTTCTTTTCTCTTGACCCCGCCGCCAGGCCTTCCTAGATTGCTGCTCTCGATGTCCTCTCTAGGCAGGCAGCTTCCCAAATGAATCCGCCAGCTACTACAGCTCCCAGCGCGGAAGCAAATTTTCTGCATCCCTTATGCACCGGTGCCAGTTTGCATCCCTGCCTGGATCTGTGACACGTGTCCATATTACCAATCTCAAAGTGCCTTGAGATCCTTTCCCCGATGCTGAGTTTCCTCCGTCTCATGCGCTCCTCCCGTTTCCTTCGGCTCGCTTCTCCTGCTGGTGGTTCTTCTTACGGCTGCAGCTGACGTTACTGCATATTTACTTTCCTGGCAGTGGATCAATTCTATATCCTATCTCTATATCCTCTTTTACAGTTACCTCTAAAAGATTTTGTCCTTTAGAATTTTATTTCCCACACTCGTTCACCTCCATATCTCACATCTATACCAACTACTATCTATTTTATATTATATCTTATAACTACCTCTTCTTTTTCATTTTTCTTTATTTCATCCTTATTCCTTTTATTCTATTCGTTTCGTATATTTTTTTCTTTATTCCTTTTATTTATTTTCTCTACTTTTCTGTTATTTTTTCTGACTTTTTTTCCTTTTTTCTCCATCGTTTCTTTCTCTAGGCTTTCAGAACATTTCGGGCAATATTTCTCTCCAGTCTTCTCTCTCGGGAACATTCCCGGCACACCTTCCGGGCAAAATCAGCGCTTCCCCACCGCCCTTCTCCACCCGCCTCTCTCTTCTCCCCATCGCTACTCTCCACCTCACTGTCGTCGCCTCCCTCGCAACTCACGGCGCCGCCCAGGCTGCCCCACCTCATCGGCGCCGTCGAGGAGCGGGACCCCAAGCGCCCAAGCCCTTCCCCACCGCTGTCGAGGAGTGGGATCTCGAGCACCCCCGCCCTTCCCCATTGTCCCTCCGCATCACCGGCATTGGCCTGCCATCCCCTCCAGGCCGCGACGACCTCCGCGACATCGGCCTCCACTTCGCCGACTTCGCGCGCTCCGTCCGCGTCTGCTTCTCCTTCCGCGGTGTCGCCGCCAACTGCGTCGATGAGGTCCGTCCCTAGATGCTGCAGGTCTCGTAGGGCAAGGCCATCGTCGTCAACTTCATGCTCCAGCTCCATCACCTCCTCGACGACCCATCGGCCGGACGTGTTCTCGTCAATGCTGTCCTCGAGGGAAGGCCATCCGTCAAGGAGGCCGAAGGTTGCCTTGGTCTTCGGCGTCCAGATCTGCTTCCGTGCTTCCACCTCGTTGTCGGCGGCCGCGCGCGTCTTTAGCGGCGGCCCTCGGATTCACCAGTTGTTCTCGGCTTCTATCGAGCACGCGGGAACCAACCGTCGGACTGCCACTACTCTTCTCTCTCTTCATGGCGGCCTTTTCTGACTGCGCTTCCTATGGCGGCGTCAGAGTGCGGTCGCTAAAATACCTATGGATTTACATGTGGCAGTGTGGTGCTCGTTTCAGGCTTGCCAACCCTAAGATGCCGTAGGAGTGTGTTTACAGGTGACCGCTGCAAGCGGTCTCAGGTGGACACCGATGCGAAGTCGTCGATGTACCTTATGCACGCGCACTGGTATGGGGCAGCAGTGCTGAGGGACGTGTTCGGTGACGATGGCATGGGGTGGCCTGCTGATCCACACCTACTCCGCTGCGTTCCACTGGTTCTCTGCCAAGATGACCCCTGTAGTCACCAACCCGCTGGCTGTAGCGACTGGGGTCGTCGTTGTGGTGCCGGAGCGTGTCCGCGGCCTCGCCATCACGCGCTCGCCAAGCTTCCTTGGCCTCTTCTCCTCCTCGCCGTCTACGCTACTGTCCGACTCTGACTTCGAGTACAACATCGTCATTATCATCGTCGACAACGGCATCTCCGTCGTCCACCATAGCTTCCACGACCGCGGGCTGGGAGCAGTCTCGCCCCGTTGTCGCAGGCTCTGCGCATATGCAAGCTTAAGATATTTCTTCCTCCCTCTTTCTTTGATATCATGGTACATCTTCCAACCCATCTTGTCGAAGAAGCTTGCTTGGGCGGACCTGTTTCTTACAGATAGATGTATCCAATTGAGAGGTACCTTGATACAATTAAGAGGTATGTACGTAACAGAGCTCACCCGAAGGGTTCTATAGCCGAGGGATATATTATGGAAGAGTTTATAACTTTTTGTAGTCAGTTTTTAGATAACCTCAGCACCAAGGTTAATAGGCCAAAACGTTATCATGAGGCTGCAAGTAGGAATGGACCTTCTCTCGAGTCTAATATATTTATAGAAGTTGATAATTCTAAAAAAGGTTTAAATGGGGCCAACTTACTATGGTGGAACTACATAACATCAGACATTATATTATTTTTAATATTGAAGAGGCCGCTCCATAGATCAAGTACATATAACTCAGATGTTGTATATGGCTAATTTAATTTTGTACCCTTTTCAGTGAGCATATTGAATAATTGAAAAAGATTCATTCTCGTAATGCTAAAAAATGCCATAGAGATGAGTTTGTTTGTTGGTTTCAGAAACGAGTAAGTACATGCAAGTTTTTACTTTGATGAAATATTAAACAAATATGTGTTTTGAAGTTGGTTTATTAGAGACCCCTTTTATACTAATGTGTAAATATTACGACATTACACAAAGAAGGCAAAGTAACCGATTATGTGTATGCATTATCTAGAGGACTTGATCGTTGGGCACGTTTTTTTAGTTGATCATTCATAAATGGCTTCTTCTTTCAAACTGCAGAGGTTGAAAAAGATTTACGGACGCAAAACAATGGTGTTGTTGTTCAGGATGGTGATCATGATTGGTTTGGAGTGATCAAGAAAATGATTTTTGTTGATTTTGAAAAAAAAAATCAAGAGGTTTTGTTATTTGAATGTGACTGATTTGATCGGCCTTTTTCCGAAAAGAGCCAAAGCAGAGGCTACAAAAAGGATCAATACGGAATGATAGATGTTGAAACTACTCTTTTTGAATTTAAGTATGAGCCTTACATTCTAGCCACCCAAGCAGAACAAGTTTTTTACTTTCAAAGTATGAAGCAACCTAAATGGGCTACAGTTGTTAAAACGAAGCCACGAAACCTTTTTTTCCATGCCCCCTCGAGACAGTGAAAATAATGTCACTGAGGCGATGGAGGCTGAGACATTTGATGATCAACTTACTTATATCAATATGCCGCACATAAACGTGGATATGACCGCATGGGATAGGAATGACACTGAAGGAGCAACCGGTGATGCTTCCGCTCTTCAAATGAGAATATGTGATCAGTTTGAGGCAGATGGAGTTCTATCAGAAAATGAAGATGACGACAGCGACAACGACGATGATACATATATCAATGATGGTCATGTAGCTCCATTGGGGGTGGACAACAGCGAAGATGATGATTTTTTTATATAAGTACTATGTGAGCTAGCTCTGAACTATTTGATTTTTTTTTTGAAATGATAGAAGCTGCTCTTCTATTTTAGTAGCAAGCTTAGAAGCAAGCCTATATTGAATAATCTCACCTCTTTAAAATATACCCAGAATTTGAAATGACGCTCCTGCATAAATTCCTAATTCAACGAACTAGTGATTTCTGGCAACAGATCCTAATGCAACGATTGTGTTCCGTGGCGATAGATAACAGTTGAACACATAAAATTATTCATCACATAGATGAACAAAGATAACACATTCATTCATTAACAAATATATTACAAAATATAAGAAAAAAGTACAAGACATAAGAAAATAAAAACAACATCAACTAAAAAAACAAAATAAAACATAAATACTACTCCTCCTTCCACTCCTCCTCCTCCGGCTGCTCCGTTGGTTGCTCCGGCTGCTCTGTCGGTTGCTCCGGCTAGTGCGGATCTGGCTGTGTAACCTCGTGATCGAGGTTCCTCGCCATCACCGCCACCAGGATACTACGACCCTCGATGCCGAGCACCTCAGTCATTGTCTCAAGCAGCCTATGGAACCGGTCAAACAACCTGTCAAATAGCATCTCGAGCAGCTCGTTGTTGAGCCTCTCGGGGGAGCGGCATAACTGTTTCTTGCGGGGTGGCTCCCTCGGCGGGCTTGGTGGTGGAATGTTGGCCATTGTAGGTTGTCTGTGTTGAGAAGACAAACGAAGAGAAGAGGAGAGACTGATGACACCTTATATTAAGGTCTGTGCGGAGAAGCAAAATAGAGACGCTCTTAGCAGTGAAGTGTGTTTCTTATATGAAAAGCGCGTCTTCCCCGCATCTCCTTTAACTTCGTGATTTTTTCTATTTTAGTTTGGTTCACTATTGATATTACATTCACTTGATAACTCAATCATTCACTAGTCCGAAAAATAATCAAATCCTTCATTATTATTCCTGAGGAACACGATGAACACACCGCACATTCATTCGTTCACACAGTGGCCAACGTTTTGTAATATATTCATTCACAGAGTTGAATAGACAAGATAATATTCATTCACATAGATGAACAAAGATAAATTTCATTCATTAACACAATATATTACAAACACAAGAAGACACGAACTAAGATAATCGTGGCAACAAGTCCTAATGCAACGATTGTGTTCGGTGGCGATAGATCCTAACGCGAGGAACTAGTGAATCATGGCAAAAGTTCCTAACGCAACAATTGTGTTTCGTGGCGATAGATCCTAAGGCCACAAACTAGTACAACCGTGGCAACATATCCTAATGCAACGATTGTGTTCTGTGGTGATAGATCCTAATGCCACGAACTATTGAATCGTGATCTATGTTCCTAATGCAACGAATGTGTACCGTGGCGACATATCCTAAGGCCACGAACTAGTACCATCGTGGCGACAGATCCTAATGCAATGATTGTGTTCCGTGGTGATAGATCCTAACGCCATGAACTGGTGAATCGTGGCAAAAGTTTCTAATGCAACAATTGTGTTGCGTGGTGATAGATCCTAACGCCACGAACTAGTGAATTGTGGCAAAAGTTCCTAATGCAACAATTGTGTTCCATGGCGATAGATCTTAACGCCACAAACCGATGAATCGTGGCAAAAGTTCCTAATGCAACGACTGTGTTTCGTGGCGATAGATTCTAACGCCACGACCTGGTGAATCGTGGCAAAAGTTCCTAATGAAACGATTACATTCTACAATGATAGATCCTAATGCCACGAACAAGTAAGTCATGGCGAAAGTTCCTAATGCAACGATTGTGTTCCGTGGCGATAGATCCTAAGGCCACAAAATGGTGAATCGTGGCAAAAGTTCCTAATCCAACGATTGTGTTTCGTGGTGATAGATCCTAACGCAACGAACTACTAAGTCATGGCAAAAGTTCCTACTGCAACGATTGTGTTCCATGGCAATAGATACTAACGCCACGAACTGGTGAATCATGGAAAAAGTTCCTAATGCAGCGATTGTGTTTCGTGGCAATAGATCCTAACGCCACAAACTGGTGAATCATGGCAAAAGTTCCTAATGCAACGATTGTGTTCCGTGGCGATATATCCTAATGTCGTGAACTTGTGAATCGTGGCAACAGATCCTAATGCAACGATTGTGTTCTGTAGTAATAGATCCTAACGCCACGAACTAGTGAATCGTGGCAACAGATCCTAATGCAACGATTGTGTTCCATGGCAATAGATCCTAATGCCACGAACTAGGGAATTGTGGCAACAGATCCTAATGCAACGATTTTGTTTTGTGGCGATAGATCCTAATGCTAAAAACTAGTGAATTGTGGCAAAAGACCAAGCTTACTGCAACGATTTAGTATTCGTTGCAGTAGAATCATTGCAACAGGGCGAAATCCTTGTAGTGCCTCCTCTTGGCGTTCCATGACATACAATCTCTTGCGGGGGTAGCGTTTCTCTTCCAGGGCATCGACATAGCGATTTCCCATATTCACAAGCATCCTCTAAGACCTATCGATGGTATGAGAGTCGGACTGAGCTCCTTCTTTTGATCCCATGATTTCCCTTGTTCCACTCTTGCGACGCGAGTGTCGCAAATCTAGTACCTCCAAGCTAATAACGATAGGAGTAACACATCCTGGTGAGTGCTTCCCAAGCAACGGCATCAATAGCTTGCTCCCTGGTGGATCTCCATGTGTGCGCGAAGTGTCAGGTGATCACAACGTCCTTAGCGAGAATTGTAACTTGAGCCTTCCATTCATCCCATAGCGAGGAATCCTCTTAACATAATACTCGGATTGCATATTGCATTGGTAAAGGAATTCCTTCAATTCCTTAGCTACAAATCCTCCATTGGTCCCATCGAAACGAAATTCTTGAGCAAAACAAAAAGCTGGAGCCTTATCCTCCTTCCTAGTTTAAATAGGCATGGGTGCATCTTCCTGTTCTGCAGGTACATACTTTTCAGCTGTGGGTTCATCCTCTCGGTTGTCTCCTTGCGCCTCATCCTCATGGGGATCCTCATCCTCATGTGCTTCATCTTCATCTTTCTTATGTGATTCATCTTCATCTTTAGCATCACTATAAACCTCCACCTCTTCGGGATCTTCCTCCGTTGCGTCGGAGTGCTCATGCTCAACTTCTTTTGCTCGGGAGCTCACTTCCTCCTCTTCTTGGACTGGTTCTCTCGATGGTTCCTTGTAAGGCATTAGCCTGCTTCCAAGAGGCGGCGTATGGGCTTTCTTGCACCCCGTCATTTTTAGTGTAAATGCAATTATGAAAATGCAGCAGTCATAAAAAAGGTAAGGGGATGTGCAATAGCTCAAAAAGATGGAAAAGAGGTAAAAATGTGCAGCAGCAGCAAACCATACACTTTTTTATCAAAATGTAACTAGTAGAGAGCAAAATAGTGCAGAAACAAGAAATTTTGAAAGAAAAGAAGTCCAACGTGGTTTGAGGTGTCCATTCTATCTAAGCTTGTGTCCTACGGTCAATCCTGGCTTTGATACCAATTTGTGACACTGTGGTTCCGAGAATGAACCAAGTGCGCATATGTGCGTCCAGGATGTTTATCACACATACACGAGTGCATCACAAATGATATTCAGATAATAACCATGTTTCGAATAATAAATAGTACCTTATTACAATATCCAAATAATCTCGTATGCAAGTTCTAATAATACTGCAGTGGAAAAACTAAGCGCTAGTAGACTCCATCTCCACAAGAAATTTGACGGACACACACTCCTAGTACTCCTCATAATCCTCTGGATACTCCAAATTATCGCATGTTACTGAATTAATGTTGGAATAGCAAGAGTGAATATATGTCATACTCAGCAAGCGTGGGAAAGTATGACATGTAGCTTAAACAAGTTCAACAATAATGGTTTATTGCGGAAATGTACATTTCATTTATAAAAGTAAGAATATGCGACTTTTGATTACCACGTGAGGTCAAATCCTATCGTAACATAAGTAACCAACAATACAATACCCAATTCTATCAATTACCATTCACCAACCAGAAATGACCATTCAACATAAATAACCATATCCATCCATACTCAAGTAACCATAACCAATTCCACAACCCGATATTCCATTTCATGTCATATTCAATACTCAAGTCCATAACTCTGATCATGTGAGAGTCCAAGTCACTCGTAACCGGGAGCACGGCTATCAAGATAGTTTTACACTCTGCATAGGTGGCACCACTTTACCACAAGTTCATGATTTCATCGCCTTTCGACGATAAGAACCTCCATTATGTTGTCTCACACTTCCATAGGTGTGTGGCCAAGAGATCACAAAATAGCCTTTACAAAGTGACTAGCAGCATGTTGCAGACCCACCAAGGATCAACCGGAGGTGATGTCTCCAACTGAGCACATCCATCGAAGGCCCCCCTCCTATGCCGTTTGGATCTCAAGGCAGTCTCATCATTATTGCAAACCCAACTGACTCCCATTTCCCGAGCCTTCCATATGATCCAAACGATGCCACCAATACCCTAATTAGCTAAGTCGCACCCGTACTTGGCCCTGTGGTGGCACTTTAATCCATGGTGGTCACTCCACGAACTGTTCCTTAGATATAAAGCATGCAAAACCACCAAATCATCTAACGCATTCCACATAACCCGCTTGCTTAGATCCCTAGGTTAAATGTTGCTAAAGGGTAATTATCATCAATTCACATAGTTCATATGTCCATTAGTTAATAAATAAGTAATTTGGTTACTCCCAATCCTTGTTAAGTAAAGCGGAGCAAAAGTGTAAAATACCCTTCCTGACTTTCTACATTACCTCCTGAGCGATAAGGATGGGCATACAAGTCTAGTAAACACCTACCATAGGTTTTCCCATCAATTTGACACAAGCATGCAAATTCAAAATAAAACATTTCAAAAACATGATCAAAATGTTCAGTGGAACTTGCCTTGCTATGGTGGCTGGTTTGGATCGAGAGCTTCAAAGTTTTAGTGTTGAAGGTCCTCGTAAGCACCTTCTAGATCATTTCCTTCTATCCTGCGCGACAAACATGCAAAACAATCATTACAATAAAAAAATGCTCATATAGTACTCAATATGCCATGATATGCATGAATGATGCACTTATGAGGTAGTATACGTTATTAAGTTACTACTATTGCTTACTAATTGGTTACAATTAAGTTTTATATGTTTGAGCAAGTTTCGAGTCATTTCTAGGAAAATTGAGGAAGTTTCAGGATTTTCAGGAATTTAGAAACTGGACTAGTCCGCACAAGGGTCGTACATGTCCGCTCTGGACCGGACTAGTCCACTCTAGACCGGACAAATCTGCTATGGTCCAGGGTTTTGCGAACTTCCCAACTACGGCATGGTTTGAATCAAGTGTGGGGTCAAAATTGACGTGGAAAGTTGGATCTAGGGTAGTTACCGTGAATGTAATGGTCCAACGATCGAAGATTGGGAGTAACACATGAAACTTGACGTCTAGACCCATAAAGGACAAATCAGTGGCAAGATGTAGAAGAAGAATGTGGACATCGAAGAGTTGATGAAGAAGAACACGATCAGTGGCTTGATCCTTCTTTTTTCCTTCTTCTTGTTCCTCCTCCTCCACTTCCTTGTGGCGAGAGCTTCCTCTCTCAAGAATGGCGGCTCAGGTGAGACGGCGGGACAGTGGGGTTTTCTCACGTGAGGAGGGGTGAGAGGAGGGATTTGGTTTGTTTATATAGGGGGAGAAGTTGTGGGGTTAGGATGAAATCCTAGGAGGAGTTGGTGGGGGCGGGTAGGGCCTTGGTGGGGTCCCACTTGGGCTCCTTGGGGGTGGGACATGACGTTCTAGGGCCCAAATATGTCAATCACCTAATAACCCATCGTGGAGGAAAATAGGAATCCGAGTCAGAACCCTAGGAACCGGACTAGTCCGTATGAAGGCTGGACAAGTCTGTTTTCGGTTCTGATGTCACAGCGGACTAGTCTATTGTTAAGCGAACAAGCCCGCTATGGCAATGCAATTATCTAGACAAGTCCGGGGCTTTACAGTTTCAGAATCGTACTAGTTCCTAAAAATTAATAGACAAGTACATATGAGATCGGTAGCAAAACCGGACTAGTTTGTACAAAGTAGCGGACAAGTTCGTTGCTCTAAAGGAACCGAACCAAGCAAGAGCAAATAGGTACACCAGACTAGTCCGGGGCGACGGCTGGACAAGTCCGTACCTAAGGCTGATTTTAATTGTTCTTTTACCTCCAATTAATTTAATCTTGTTCCTTTTTGTGTTGCATTATGTTAACCATGTATGGAAATGAATGCATTGCATGATGAATGAGTAATGAGGATGTTATATTGCACCTCTTAGAGAAGCGCCACATGTACTAGCAGAGGGTTTCGTTCGACCTTCACTGGCATCCATCGAGCTCTTGTGGCTTTCCATGATGCTCGTAGATCCCTCAGAAGTTGCGATTGCTGAAGGTGGTCTTGAGCATGGCCTTGCTCTATACGGAGCTTGGACTTTGGTCCTCGTTGTCATTGTAGTGGGTTCCTATGGGGATGGCATCGCGAGAGCTCGGAATGGGATTGCGCGTCCCCCTCCCAAGTAGTCTTCCGGGCGCCAAGGGGTAGGCAAACCTTGATAGACATGGTTAGCTCGATGATGAGCCAAATTGTCTTTCCACTGTTCTTGGGGTTATGCTATTGAAACTGCTGCATTTAGACTGAATAGGGTTCCAACTAAGTCTGTTGCGGAGACACCATATGAGATGAGGATAGGGAAACACCCCGTATCATATTTCCTCATAGATTTGGATGTGTCACTTATGTCAAATGTTTGACATCAGACAAACTCACTTCCCATCAGACAAATGCTTCTTTCTGGGATATCCAAGGTACAACAAAGAATATTATTTTTATAATAAAGCGGAGGGTAAAGTGTTTACCGCTCGCCATGGTGTCTTCTTAGAGAAAGAGTTTCTCTCAAAGATACTAGTGGGAGCAAGGTGCATCTTGAGAAAATTCAATAAATACCTTAAAATGTTTGAACACTCACTGATCCTATGCAGAATGTACAAGATGGTGTGCAACCAATTGAAGAAACACCAGGCCCACGAAGGTCTACGAGGACACGTCGTGCAACTCAAAGTTAACGCTTCTAACCAAGAAGCAGCATGATATGGTATTGTTGGACAATAATGAGCCTGTGACCTATACTGAAGCAATGAATGAACCCGACTCTGAGAAGTGGCTTGGAGCGACGGGATCTGAAATTGAACCCATGGATGAGAATCAAGTTTGGAACTTGGTTGATCCAATCAACGATGTGAGACCTTTCAATTTTAAATGGATTTTCAAGAAAAAAACTGAAATGGATGGAAAATTCACATCTATAAAGCGCGATTGGTGGCGAAAGGTTTCAAACAAATTCAAGGTGTTGATTATGATCAAACATTTTCTCCCGTTCAATGCTGAAGTTTGTTCGAATTCTCCTAGCAATTGCTGCATATTTTGATTATGAAATATAGCAGATGGATTTCAAAATAATCTTTCTTAATGTGTACATGACACAACCTGAGGGTTTTGTCGATCCTAAAAATGCTAGAAAAAATATGCAAGCTTCAAAAGTCCACCTATGGGTTAAAGCAAGCATCTCAGAGTTGGAATCTATGTTTTGATGAAGTGGTCAAAGGGTTTGGTTTCATCAAGAACATAGAAGAACCTTGTATTTACGAGAAGTTTAATTGGAGCACACTTTTTTTTAGGATCGAAGAGCACGTGAAAAGCAACCATAGGGGAGGTGAATTGAAGATTAATACTTTTCAGCGGGAGCGAAGAAAACCCCTCACTAGAAAATCAGTCTGATAAAGAGACTTTGTGTTCAACTGTTTTCAACGTGTTGTATCATACCAAAACTAGTATAGATTGTAGATAATCTAGTCACAAAGACAAGGCCATAAGAATCACGAAAAAGCATCGAGTAAAACTCAAGTTATGACCAAAATACTAAGCAATAGTCAATCTGTTCTACCTGGGTTAAAAACAGATGTGCTATGCTGTAAAGAAACTCGTGTGGATCAAAAAACACAAATCCAATGATCTTGAAATTTTCGCAGATGATAGAATATTGAGTTGTAAAGACAACAAAAAAAGAATCACGTTAATTGGACTTGTAAAACACAAGTTGCGATCAAAACACCGAGGCAACATTGGGCTGTGAAGAAACTCGACGAGAAAGACTTGACGAAAACAAGTCGGACAAACAAGGCACAAAATATCCTCTAAACTAGGAATTTTATTCACCAAAAACACAATAGGAACAGCCACAAGTCATCTCCCACGAGACCTGACTTCCCTTGCTTATAAAACCAGCCCTTAGGTCAATCCAATCAACGCTAGGACTTCTCCTACTCAGTTTCAACCGATGCTTTCTATAACTGCCCAAGACTCTTCCATACACAGATAGAAGCAATCCTAGGACTTCCAACCACCTTAGGAACGTCCTACCCATTCCTAAAACAACTCAACTTCGTTCCTACCATGAAATCTAACATAACCAACTCGAAACATTCCATAAACGAACCACAAGCACCTCAACCACAGCCTGAGGCATAATCCAATCGATTGGACCATTTCGGGCAATTCTTCACGTCCATAACTCTTCATCACTCCTTGGAACCATATTTCCACATCCATGCACCCCTTGCTCACGTGTAAACACCTTCCGACAATGTCCACAATACCTCCTTATGCATTGTTCTTGACCAAAACATTTTGCGTGACCTCCCGATCAACTCAACCACAATTCATCCCGAACTTGGTCGTTGAGCCTCATCTTCTTCCTAAGACTAGCTCAATGGATCTCTGTCACCAGCCAAAACATGACTTCAAGCAACACCTGCACATGAACAAACCACCAATTCCTCCGAGTACAAGTCCTCGACTTGACTCACATTGGTCCGAAAACCACAACACCTTATATGAGCACTTCACATAAGCATGTTGCAAATATAGCAAGATAATATCTATCATGACCAGCCAAAACGCATCAAAAACTTAGTCAATGAATACTAAGCAAATTTCCCATAAGTGTAAAGCAAGTTTGAAACATTACGAGTTAAAAACATAGCATCCTCATGATTATTTCAGCACGTAGAAAGTTCAGACAATCCAAACAGCTACTCTGCATTATAAAATGAAAAGTCCAGACACTCCGAAGCATTGTCGCATGCAGCTCATGTGCTGCAAAGTTCGGACAATCCAAACATAAACACGTGAAGCTCACGTGTACGACTAATTCTTCTAAGTTCGGACAATCTGAAGTGAGTGTCTCAGGTACACTCAAAACTTTACATGTAAACCTTCACTTTTTAAAAAAATTTGCCAACTTATTCAGCACCGTATTGGGCCATTGGGCCTTGTATCAAGTTTACATCTCTTATCTTCATGTCTTAGGGTTAGGTCACGACTCCAACACCCCTTGGACATCATACCACCTATATATACTCCATGGTGGCTACCATAAACAATTGGATTTTGCTTAGATCAATAATATCGCCATTCTACGTTTTGTGAAACCCCAACTTCGCGATCTCAGATCGTGTCTTCTACGTTCTTGCTTGTGTTCTCGGTTGCACTTGCAGAGATTAGCCTTCATGGCAAGATCAATCATGTGAAGCACGGTTGATAACCAATGGAGCCGTGGTGTAGTGATTGTAGGGGTTGTTCGTGTTCTACATGAGAGCCTCGGATCATCAACGTCGAGATCTCCATATCAATCGACTTATCCATTACCTATCGGAAGATCGAGACTCATCATACTCATCAATTGGTATCAAATTTCCAGGTTGCCCATTAGGTAATTCATTTATCCATTCGATTAGACTGTTTTTCATACCTAGAGTCCACAAAAAAGCCACAAAAATAGTTTAGTAGATCTGTTCATTACTTTGTCCAAACCACATTGAGCCTTTTGCAACTTTTGTTTTCAGTTTGGTTTTGTTGAGTTTATGTCCGTGATTGAGTCATATTGCTGCTTTAGAAAGTGTTTTTGGTCTTAATTTCAGTTTTGCATTGTTTTGATTCAACCTTTTGAATCACGTCGTCACATCCAGATTAGATTCATCTCTGTCCAGTTAACCAATGGCCCAATACGGTGGCACAACACCTTGACAGATTCTGAACCCGATTTTGTTTCAACGATTTATGTCAACTCCTTAGGTTTTTTGACACGGGACCAACGACATTGGAAAGTTTATGCTCTCCCCTTTCCATGCATATGTAGAACGTCTAAAACGGATATCGTATGCGTCATGAGCGTCCGTTTTAGTGTGAATTGCTCCTGGACTTCGAGTTGGACACGATTTTGAGTTGGGCTCGGTTTCCATCTTCTTTGAACGTATTCTCTGGTCCTCCAAGTCCCTTATACTTCTTCCAAGTACTCCATGAACCTCTCCATGGATCCTAATCACAATTAAATCATTAGATAGCAATCTATTCTCAAAAACATATAAGGAAACATATAAGAATGAGCTCACCTCTGAAAATAATTGTTGTGTGTGAACTCTATTGATTGCATCTTGTATTTTCAATGGAGTGTTGTTTGTATCCATAGAAGTGATGTCCTCATCATCCTCCCCATCTTGAATTGGAGTCGTCCTCAACTCAAGTTCATCTTCTCTCAGGTGTTGGTCCAAATGTGCAACACTATCAAATCTTCTTGTATGTCTGAAAGGAGGAGGCCAAGGTGGTGGATGACATAGTGCACCATCTTCATATTCTTCATCAAATACGCATGCACATTCACTAAATCCAGGATCCCAAACAAATAAACATCGTGTCGTGCTTGTATGTGCAACGACAATGTGCTTGATCTCATCATTCTCCCCTTCTTTATGACAAGCCGTCCTCGGCTTGGTCGTATGTCCAGCAAAGAGGCTTGCTTTGGAGGTAGAATAAGCGTTGTCCATATTGCACAACCGCAATGAACAATGCTCCTCTATTATATGTTGTCCCTGCTGCAAGAAAAAATACTAGAAAATTTTGACAAAGAATTATTAGTGTTAGTGCATCCATTCATTTTACTATGTTGTTGTAGCACAAAATGGGATTTCTCATTTGAGCACATGTAAACTTTATGCACCATAAATTCACCACTATCTTCATAGTTGCCTATAACATGAAAAATATTTCTACTTAAGAAAGGCAAATAATGGTTGGGAAAATATTCTCCTCTCTACAATACCTAGATCACAAAGAGTATAAAATTCAATATATCCCAAGATATTTAGAGAAGACAACAATTTCAGTTCATTATTTTCACAAGTAATGGGAATCAATCGCTTAATTTCAGAACATGTGGGTGATAACGTATCAAGCTCATTCACTTGTTCTAGCATAGGTACTATAAAATTGTCAACACCAAATTTCTCTTTATCGCAAAGACTAGTAGGAAAATTAACTTGTGACAATGGTAAATCTATAAAAGCTTTCATAAGTTGGTGCTCTACAACAGTGTGATTGGTCGAAAAATTTAGCACATCTAAAAACTTCTCACCTTCTGTATTTGTAGAATGTTGTGCCTTAACTTTATCCTTATTTTCAGCAGTGATTTCGAGTACATTATGAGTTGATCCATCTAAAATTTCACAAGTGTTGTCGAAAACCTCATTCTCTTTTGCATCATCTACATTATTTTCTATATTGTCCAGCAAAATGTTAGACACAAAAGGAGGTACAACAAGAAATTTCCCCTCAAATTGATGCACTTCATCTTTGCAATTAGATACAGTAGCAAAAGTTTCTCGCATAAGAATTTTCATATCTTTCCATGTTTGAGGTTTTTCTGAATCACTTAAGTTGTCCCACCAAGTTAATGCGCAATCAACTAGTGCACTAGCAATATTCCTAATCTTTATCTTTTCACACATATGACATTGTCCAAAAATTGTATCCATCTCTGTTTCCCAAGTAATATATTCATCATAACCAAAATCATCATAAGAAGGAAGAGATAGAAGAATGTAATTACTTCTTGTAGAATAGTTGTAAAGGTGGTTTGAATGTCATGTGCAGCCTCGACTGGTGTTTGTTTCTTGGTGAGCAGCCCTATCATTGTCTTCATCTTGTCAAGTAACTCAACATGTAGAGCACATTCACCATTCTCTCTTTTACCTAACATTGTTAGTAGGAAATAGAAGACAACAAAAATATGTTATCCCTAACAACTACATATGAAAATGGCAAGGTGAAAGTGGAATCACACAATCTCAAGCGTCTGACCACACTCTTACGAGTGTTCTTACCGACACTGCAGGTGGCAAACGGTGGCCAGTGTAAAGAACCAATCGAGAGTGGGGTGATTGCAAAGGTCTACGAATTCAACTCAAGAGAAAAGTGTAGCTTGGATGACACTTTATATGTAGCAAGTATTAGCAACAATGAAATCAGATAGTAAAGTTGAATATGTGTTCAAAGTACTTGTCAAAGTTGCAGGTCTAAATGTGTTCCTAGTAGTTCAAGCAAGCAAGACATGAGACAAAACTAGATGACACAAAGGATGCAAGCACTTCTGTTTTTTTTATCCTCTTTTTTTGTGCGGCTTTTGTATCTTTTTTTGCACTTGCCTTTTTTTGTCTTCCTTTCCTCAGAATGTGCTGCAAAAGAAGAACACAATAGAAAGCAGTCAAAGATATCTCGTGTGTCTGTCGCATATTTTCGGCTCAATCTTCTAAGGACAAATAGGCATACTTAGAGGGTCCAAATAGAAAACCTTACAACAGAAAGATCGTAGATATATCTCTCCTATTTAATTTCAATATATGGAAGACATATTTTGGACAAGAATAATAGGAGATATTTCCCCCGGAACACAGACTGTTCAGAAATTCTAGGTCGAGAACAAATTCAGATCTAATGCACTATTGACCATGATAACTCCGTTTCCTGGGAAACCTATGAATACGAAAGTTGTAGAGAGCTTCTTAACCTTTCCATAAAGTACAAGAACTCCAAAATCCGAGTTTGTATGAGCGAGATATGATGATCAAGTTGTACATATCCTTAGGCACTTTGTTGGGTTGTGGAAGGGCATCTTTGAACAAATCGATGAGCATGTTGTAACAATTGTTAAAAAAGAATAACTTAGACTTAATTGCCATAAGTCTAGTCACAAAATTTAGGATTGACATTTTAGTGTGTCCATGTTGTGCCTCTTCTGAATCTTTGAGACGTTTGAAGAACTCTTTAACCTCTGCTGTTTGAGGATCTTCTATAAGCTCTGGTCGTATAGCTTCCAGCATCTCATCCATCATATCAACCTCTGTGGCATCATAATTGTCCGCTTCCACTTCTTGTACAGTTTGAGAAGCTGTCTCGTCGTGGAAGTTCCACAACTCATAATGTGACACGTAACCGTTTCGACACAAGTGCATTGTAAGTTCCACTTTGTCCAAAAACGTTCCTTTTTGGCATTTCGTACATGGGCACTGCGCCTTATCGCTATTTGACAACGAAAAAGCTCGTTCCACAAAAGATTCTGTCTTGGCGTACCACTCATCTGAGTGACCACCAGTTCTGCTCTTCCAATCATTGTACATCCAACTATGATCTTCGCCCATGTTTGACTCTGCAATTAATAGCCGAACAAATTACCGTTATTTTCTCATTAATTTATGCATTGTAGAGGAAATAATGAGAGAGACAGTAAACTGGGTCTGTGCCAGTTTGAAGCTCGACACGGGCCATGCTCGGGCTTGACCTCATACCCCACTCGGCCGCCCTCGACTTCCTCGCCTCGTATTGAATCTATGAGGATGCGAGGCGAGCCCAACGAGCGACGACTCCTATACTCTCATCCAGCGGAGGCGAGGCGAGGACCCCGGCGAGACGACGAAACTGTTGGCGAAGAAGCTGTGGAGAAGGCCACGACTACAATGGTCTACACGGCATGATCACACTTATTACATGTCGTGCCCATCTAGGTTTGTCACTTAACCCTAACGATTCATCAATGTTTGATTATCATCATTCTCAGAAATCACAAAATTTTGGCAGCATAACGCCGCATATTTAACACTACACCCCCCATCCGGTGCAGTTCTTAGAGTACAAAGGGGGCAACTGGTTAGCTCAGAAACATGTTGCCTTACGGATCTTGCGAGTCAAGGACAAATACTTGCAACATACATTTTTGGAGTTTTTATGGACTTATACGTACTCACAAACACGCCGATGTGAACGTACGGGGGTCCTTGCGGCGAAGAGATACCTAGCTACAGACTTTTAGGGTTAGTAATGGGCCGCCCGACCCATATACACTTAACCCTGACGATTCACCTCATGTCACCAGTCATGGGTCACGATCATGACCTACACTGCCTATATACGCTAGGGTTGGGCCCGATGGGCCGTATATACGCTACATATATACCACGGCTCGGCCAAGCTTCGGGCCGGCACGACACGCTCGGCCGGTCGTGCCAGCCCGGCCCGACACGGCAAATTTGTGGGTTGCGCTGGGAATAATGTTTTCATGCACGAGACCGGCCGGGCTCGGGCCGGGCCGGCCCGACACAACCCGTTGGCCATCTATAGCCACGACATAACCTAAGTGCCCCAACAGCCGGCCGCCCCCGACGCCGCCCTCGACATAAACCAATTAAGCATAATCTACACTACACTAATTAAGCATAATCTACACTAAGCAAATTAAGCACAATTAAGCAACTTAACCACTTAAGCATAATTAAATAAACATAATCTAAAGTAAGCAAATTAACTAATTAAGCATAATTAAATAAACAATTAAGCAATTTAAGCTAAATTTAAACAATTCAATTCAATTTCAAAATTGAACAATTCAATTCAAATCAAATTTAAACAATAAAATTCAATTAAATTCAAAATTCAATAGAGGGGAGGGGGTCTGTGGAGGGGGTGTGGGGTGGGGGGGTGGGGGTGGGGGGTCTGTGGAGGGGTAGGGGTGGGGGGGTCTGTGGAGGTGAGGGGGAGGTGGGGTGGCCGTCGACCAGGGAGGATAGGGGGAGGGGGCCAGAGAGGGGAGGTGGAGGGGGAGGGGGCCGGAGAGGGGAGGTGGAGGGGGAGGGGGTGGGGGGGCCGGGCAGGGGAGGGGGATGGGGGGCAGCGCTCGACCGTGGAGGGGAGGGGGAGGGGAGGTGGAGGGGAGGGGGAGGGGGAGGGACGGCTGGATGGCGGCGGTCGGGGAGTGAGGGCGGGGCGGCGCTAGGGGGGGGGCGGGCAGGCGGTCGGGGAGGGGAGGGGAGGGAAGGATACCTCGCGGCGGCAGCGTCGGACGGCGGCAGCGCGGCGGGGAGCGGCGGCGTCGGGTGCAGGCGGCGGGGAGAAGAGAGAAAGCGACGCGCAGCGGGTAAGCAAGAAAAGAGAAGGCGCGCGCTGGGTAGGTTAAAATACGTAACTTACGTCATTTAAATAATAAACTTACGTCGGCCTATATAACTTACGACGGCCATCCTCCAGCCGACGTAAGTTAAGGCTTATTTACGTCGGCCATTTTATTCACGTCGGCTTGTTGTCCAGGCCGACGTAAGTGTAAATTTACTACTGTCGGTCTACTTACTTTAGTCGGCCGCCGACGTAAGTTAACTTACTTACGTCGATTTTCTCTAGCCGACGTAAGTTAGTTTATTTACGTCGGCCAGCCGACATAAATTTAATGGGCTGACGTAAGTATCAGCGTTTCCTGTAGTGAACCCTAATTAACTTGGTCATGATGTATAGAGACAATGGTCTCAATGAAATTTGTAGTATTTTATTTCTACACAAAGATCAATGAAATAGTTTTGTTGAACGTAACAGATGCTTAGGATCTAAACTAGCCACTAATTAATTCTTAGTATGATCCTGGATATACTTCTTTGCAACACACAACTGATGTCAATTTGTTTGGCTACACATTTGACTTGTTGCCTTAGAAGTACGAATATCTTATGTGGTTTATGTTGTCTACCACTTCTTAGTCCGGGTTTTCTTATTTTAGATCAGCGGCCTCATCACTAAGTAGGTGTGTATCGATCACGATGCAAACACCTTTGGTTTGGAGCCTTTTCCAAAATAAAGCTTCATCTGTGAGTGTTATTTACTGATGTGGAATTTACTAAAAATCTCGTGGGAACTTAGTTTTACTAATCCATGGTTCTTATAATAATATTAAACTTATCATGAGGTCTGAGTTTCTTGCAAAACTGCAGGTTCATACTAATCTTCATTCCAATGATGATCTGAGTTGAACTTATTAACGCTAAAAATAGTTTGGTAGACTATAAGGTTTGTCAATGAGCAACTCAGAGCTTTCGACAATAGAAAGCTTTGGAACCGATTTTATTCGATCGATCTCTTCGTGGTTCCCGTACTAATTAATCTTCACTTATCTGAGCAAACGAGTTTATTTGCATACATACCATACTACTAGAGTTTGCTATCATGTATGCCTAATAATCTCAATACACCTTAATGTCGAAATTAGAGGACAACTTTTACTATTATCTGATAGTAGATTGACTTTATACTCGTCAGCAAAACGTCATCTACATAGTGCGAGAGAAGTTAATTTCTCGTTCTAAACTTAGCGAAAACTGAATTTTTCCTCATAATACTTAGTGTAACAGAAAATCATTAATTTACTTATGGAACTTGAGGTATCTTGTATCTCGTATATTCCTTTTTCTTAAATGAAGTTCTTGTACAGATCACAATTAAGAATCGTCATTATTATATCAATCTGCTATAATACTAAGTCATAATACACTTCCAATGTTGTATTGATTCTGAACAAATTATTAGTTGAGATAGTTGAGAACGAATTAACGTCTTGTTAATGAAATTATTAACCATAAGTATGTCATTATTATTTCTAACTTTTCCTTTTTGGAGTCACGTGTTAGTGTAGACCCTTAATAGCCTACTGAATTAGCTCCACTAGGAAGGTTGACTGAGTTACATACTTTATTGACTTACTTATTGAAGTTGCCTAGAGGGGGTAAATAGGCATATAACCTGAAATTTAACTCAATAAAAGCTGATCAAATTACAGAATGCGGACTAGTCCGGGCAGGGGCAGACTAGTCCAGTCAGCATGATAAACTTGACCAAAGGTGAGATTTTGATGCGATACAACAGACTTAACTTGATGAAACGTAAAGTGTATGAACCAAGCAATCTAGTATATGGTGTGGACAAAGTAAAAGCAACTAGATCGAGGCAGACCAGGCAACACACGTCTCGCAACACTAGTCCAGCATCCCTCGTTTGGGTAGCTCTGGTGCTACCATGTGTCCTGCAGTGCCGGACCTACCTCCCTTCACAGAGAAGCTTCGGTGCCGCCATGTATCCAGTAGCTCCGGACCTTACCCCCTGTAGTGGGAAGCTCCGGTGTTGCCACGTGTGAAGTAACTCCGGACCTGCCTCCCCGGACAAGGAAACTCCGGAGCTGCCACATGTCTAACACCCAGACCTAAGTCTGCAACGGGAAGACCACGGGATCTCCAATAGCACAAACATTCAAGAGGCTATTAAACAGCCGTTACAAAACCTGGTTAATGCCTCATTAATTTAGTATTAATGATGCATGATCAGGGGACTGTCAAGATCGGTAACGCTGCTATTAAGGCGCGTTATCACATTATTAATCACCCATAATACTAGTAGATTGTGTATAGGGAGATTAATACTACCGGGGCCACCTTTCGGGCCAGACATATACTGTAACGGCCAATCTTAGCATATAAAAGGGTTGCGCCACACGGTAGAGGACAAGCTCAAGCAAGCCATCTCACATGCACACATACATACTCATATAACCGACAACCACCCCGTGGAGTAGAGTATTACGCTCAGGCAGCCCGAACCACGTAAAAACCCCCGTGTCACCATCTTGTTCTTGATCTTACGCGCGCCCCAACCGAATACGAACCTCTACAGACTACGCTTTAGTAGTACTGGATAAGTGTCGTTGCTACATTTTGACAGCGGTCATGCCTCCGACAGCATCCATGGTCCATGAGTACGAAGAGGAAGAGAACCCAACAGGTGATGCACCCAGATGGACTCAACCTCCATCGTATGAGACCTAAGGTCCGTCTTGGCATGGATGGCCAGGTGCCGCATGGGAGCCACCCCTATCCACTTCATGCTCTAGCAGCTTTCCTCCAACGTCCATGAGAAGATATCGTTCCTCTTCGGCTAGAAGTCATCATATCTAGCCAAGAAATGAAGGATCTCACTAGATGTATGGAAGAGCTTGAAGAAAGGGTGACATCTACAACACTCTCCAAGGGCATATTTAAGGTACCCAAGACTGGCAACAACACATGGATGCTCAATTCACCAACTTCAACTCCACAGTACAACAACAACATGCCGATCTCGCAACATACTTCCATCATCAAGGGTTCAACCCTCATTAAGGAGGTGAGTGAATAACAAGCTTGGGGAGGACCCTCGCTTGAGGTAAATTGTATCAACCCCTTGCATATTTATTTTCCATTCACCCATCATCCACCTTGCATATAAAAATAATAATAAATAGGATAGAATTGTTTTCAAATAAAATAGATGATGTGTAGTAAGAATGACTTTTAATTCACATAGATGAAATGATGAATAGTTGCTCTGTTTTAATTTTTCTAAGTCCCTAGTTTACAACTTACTACTCTCCACATATTGCTCTCATTGGCTAAAATTACTTTTGCCTTGATTTGGAAATTGTGGGTAGCAAAAGCTTAATCCATTCTAAGTTGTTGTGAGATATGATATAGTGATAGGGCTGCTATTCCTAGTTTGAAAGTGAAACTTGGATTTCCGGAGAAAATTCTAAAAATATTTAAGTTGCTCTCATTTGATTGAAAATACCTACCAAAGCCATATAATATATCATATTGATAAAACTTTTACATATGATATTTGTCTTCCCATTCAGCTTTGTCAAACTAGTATAGACCTATGTGAGATTTTATTCATTACTTTTAGAATTCAAGACTTCACTTGCACATGCTATACTTCTACACTAGAAGTAAGCAAAATTCCATCATACCACCATTCCATAATAACAAGAGAAACTCCATATCATTCATGCTTAGTACTCTCTAAAAATTTCTTGCATAAAAGGAGTAGAAGACATGGCTACAAGAGAAGAAAATACATGCTTACATCATAAGCATGAGAAAAAAAATAGAGAAGAAGAGAAAAGTATCCATGTTTCATCCCTACAAAATAAGAGAGTCTACTAGAAAATGAGTCATACCAAATATCCACATCCACTCCATTCCATCACACCTGCACAAGTCTTGAATCAAATTGTTTTGAATTGATTTCTCCTAAAGCTTGCTCTTTTGATTTAGCAATATCATGTGTTGCAAATATGCCTACTACATTCCCTACAAAGCTCCATATACATGCCTTCTGTAGAGGTAGGAAGAATTTAGGCAAAATGCCTGGTGAGGACATATTTCCACTACACATAAATGAGAGACTGAGAGAATAAAATTGAGATGCTTAAAATCTAAATTGAACTCTCCATAATTTGAGTGGAACTTGATTTCTAGGGTATGTGTGCTCCATTTGCTGTTCTATCTTTCAACCACCCACGAATAGGAGAAGGCATAAGCCCCATAATGACTTGAGATAGGTGAAGTACCATGCCAATTTTGGCAATACTAGGTAGAGTATTTTGTTGTGCACATGGTACTTTTGAAAACTAGAACATAGTAGCAACTCCTGATCATCAACCTAAAGTCTTGACTTTGCTCGGGATGAGCAAAGGATAAGCTTGGGAGAGTTTGTTGATGGCTGTTATATACCAATTTCACTCGTCAACATAACTCAATTATGTGAAGGAAATATCATTTCTTGCACACATCAACTTTCTATTTAACATATTTCCACTTGTCCTTGGAGAAATAGTGCATGCAGGTATTTTATGCAAAATTGAAGTGAAACAAGGGGATGGATCCTATAAAATATCATTCCAGCCAATCGAGCACTGACATGTGGCACCACATGGATCAAATGGCCCACAAACAGAAGTATCTGAGGCCATCCAACGGTGTACACCCTATATCAGTCAATAGGACCCACCTGGAAGCCTCCTAGAGAAAGCACAAGCTATTTGGAGCCAGGACCAGGTCGGCCAACCTGGTGGTTCGACCGACCCCTTCCTGGCGCCGAACCCAGTCAACTTCCACGTGTTGGCTCCTCCCGGCTTGAAGAAGTCAGTGGTGACTAATTTGCGCGCTTTTGGTGGTGGGAACCGACCCTTCTCCAAGCTATAATAGGACCCCTCACTCCTCACTTCAACACACACCACTTGAGTATTCATTCCTTTGTATCCACTACTCTCCATAGGTTTAGAGGAGTATAGGTTGTAGAGAGGAGAGCCTCTAGTCCATAGTCCAAGTAGGAGAGGAGTAGAAGGAGTCTCTTCATGATTCCTATTTTGGAAAGGTATGGCTCTTATATTCCTATTTGTATTTGTGACTTTATTCTTAATAAAGATGATATATTTAATCTTCTATTGTTCATATACTTGGATGAAGTGTTTCTTGTTTGATTGTGGATTCCATGTATGTGGTAGGAGTAGTATTTATGATTATGCTATCCAATTCTCACCATATCATCATAAACACTACAAACCCCCACTATAGTCTAATTAGCTATTAGATGATTATGTTAATATGAATCAATAATGCTATGAATTAACATTGGTTCAATGATGATCTAGTTCATTGCCTTAGGATGTCTTGTGCCTAGGCTCTTAAGGTAATTACTTAATATGATAGCATGGTGCTAAGATAGATAAGTAGCGTTGAATGTCTCGAAGGCCCATGGATTGAAGAGGTAGGCAGTAGGTGGTGACAGCCCTATCTGTCCTTTGTAATCCTCCACGTTCGGTTATGCCACATGCTCTTGGTAGGAGTCGTCCTAGTATTGCTAGGGGTAAACCCGTGCCCGATGTGTTATTCCACTTAGCATGAGAATTCATAATTGATATAATCATTAGTAAATAACTGAGGCTATGTATATGTACATTAAAAGCATAGTAGGAGTCTCTACCTAACTGTTAGCCTAGTCCCTCTTTACCTCATCTACCCCCGTAGGATAGAATGCTCTTGTGTGTGTCACACTACTCCAAATATCATTTATCCATCCTTGCTAGAACCCTACCTAGACCAACCTAGCCTCTCCATTTGATGATTGCTTTACTTCTATCTAGCCTTCCTTTGGGATAATATAAATGACACCCTTTGGGAATACTCTTAGAGGGGAAATGCTACATCGATACATTCCGTGCACTTGTGGATTTACATGTGTAATCAAAAATCTATTGACAAGCATTTCTGACACCCATGCTACGAATGATTTGTTAGTAGTGCGTAGGAACCGTCAACACCCCTCTATTCCACATTCAAATGATATCAGAGCCGGACTCTCCATTAAGATACTAACAGATAACCGCTCAGAGAGACAAATTGCTGATGACAAGCAAAATGAAGTTCCAAAAATGCCAATCTAGGAAGATGCTCATGAAGCTAAAGTGTTCGATGTGCTCAAGGATTACGAGCGCGATGATGAAAAAGTTCGTCAGCTCAAGTCACTTGTAAGGAAGAAGCTCTTGAGCCAAGAGGGCAAGAAGAAAGACGAGAAGCCAAAAGAAGGTAGTCATCAAGACTACTCTCAGTATCCTTTTAATTATGATCGTCCCAATGCTAGTAACCATTATCTTTCTGTACCTTTAGGAAAACCCCCTCACTTCGATGGAAGTGATTGTACTATGTGGAAATACAACATGAAAATGCATCTTACCTCAGTTAATCCAAGTCTTTGGCATATATTGTGCGTAGGTCTAGATATCCCGGACAATGATCAAGAACCCACCTCAAAGAAAGAACAAGAAATTCATTGCAATGCGCAAGGAGTTGCAGTGATCACCTTATCCTTGAGCCGAGAGGACTTGTGACACCCGGTTCCGAAAATGAACCAAGTGAACTCATATGTGTGCCCAGGACAGTCAACACACATACACGAGTGCAATCACAAAAGAGTATACAGAAAATTACCACAGCGCAAGATTAATTAACCAAATTTTATTACACAAACCATATTATCCTCAAATACAGATTCTAATGGATGTTAATGACAAGTTTGAACTAATGCAGCGGAAATAAACTAAATAAGCAAACTAAACAGCTAGGCAGCATAAGCGATAGCGTATAGCGCAGCTCCATGCAACACCACAGACAAGCTGGCGGTAGACACGGCCTAGAACTCTGCATTATCGCCATTAAACTCCCAATCCTGACGTGCAACTGTTGGGGGATTGCAAGAGTGAGTACATGTCATACTCAGCAAGTGTGGAAAGTATGACATGTGGCTGATTCAAATGACAAATATAATAATGGTTGAGTGCTGAAAAGTACATTAAAACATTTGAAAAGCAATATATTACATGTATATGACATAAACCCATGATAAACCATATAGTCATCATAATACCAGTCCATATTCCATATCCATCATCATATACCAATATCCATATTCAATACAAGAATTCAATTCATAACCATCCATAACCATAATACCAACCATAACCATTCCAAAATCCCAATTTTCTTCTAATCATGTGAGGGTCCAGGTTGCTCATAACCGGGAGCACGACTATCATGATAGTTTTAGACACACTCTGCAGAGGTTGTACCGCTTTACCCACGTGTTTGTGATTTTATCACCTTTTGATGACTAGAGAGTCTCAATTATGCCGTCTCACACTTCCGTACGTGTGTGGCCAAGAGATCACAAAATAGCCTTTACAAAGGGATTACTAGCCTATTTAGACCCCACTGAGGTTTCACCGGTGGTGATGTCTCGAACTGAGCACATCTTCAGCCAAGGGCACCCTCTTCAGCCATTCGGATCCCAGGGTAGTCCCACCAATCATCAACAAACCGAATCTGACTACCCCTTCCGCGAGCATCCTTAATGGTCCAAATTGCACTGGCAAAACCCTAATTAATCAGCTATGCCGCACCCATACTTGGCCTCGTGGTGGCATTTTAAATCCTGTATGGTCGCTCCACGAACCGGTCATCAGATCTAAAGCAAGCAAAGCACCATACATCCAACCCATCCATATACCAGGCTTGCTTAGATTACCCATTACCATTATCAGATTTGACCTGTTCATGTCAACCACAATCTCATTAATGCATAATTAAATTAAATAGTGTAGTTGTTCTTCCATCCCAATTAATTAAGAAAAGCAAAAAGGTAAAAATCCCATCCCGACTCTCTACCATATATTCCAGGTGACAAGGGTGGTTAACAAAGCTAGTAAACTTCCTATCATAGGGTTTCCCATCAAATTGACGCAAGAAGGCAGTTTGCAAACAAAACATTTATTTTAAAACAGGATAAATATGCTTCAAGGACACTTGCCTTGCTCTTGGGATTGATTTGGATCAAAGACTTCAAACTCTTGGTGCTGTAGAGCCTCCGCGGCACTCTCTAGCGCAAATCTGTCTAATCCGTACAATAAACAAACAAACAAGAAACACAATCAAAGAGTGCACAAATATTACTCAAGATGACACGATATGCATGATTCATGCAAATGCAAGGTGGAACTTGTTAATATATTGCTTTTAAATGATCACTATATAGTTCTAATAGCTTTTAACAAGTTTATACAGGTTTGGATTTGATTAGATCAAATTTCAGAATTAATTCGACACAATTTAACCAGGAAAATCGGACTAGTCCGCTAGGGACCAGACAAGTCCGCACTTTGCGAGATCAACAGATTAGGGTTTTCTAGATCGACGTGAATTTGGAGATTAAGGGTCGAATTCACATAAGGAAAAGAGAATAGAAGGTATACCAGGTGTTTAGAACTCCAATGAATCTATAAATATTGAGGTAGCACTTGGATCTTGATGATCTAGGGTTGGTGATGAACTTGGAGATGAACTGGTGATGAAGAACGAAACTTGATGGAGATCTTGATCCTCTTTCATTTCCTCCTCTTCTTCTTCTTGCTTGGGATCTCCTCCTACCTCCTTGATGGTGGCTCTCCACGAACTAGGGTTTGGGTGGGGTGGAAAAGTGGCAAATAGATGTCAAGCCAAGGGGTGGGGCTGTTTATATAGAGGTGGAGGCTAGGATTAGATGGATTTCGAGTTTGAGATGAGTAGGGGCCGGTTTAAAGACCCACATGGGCTCTAAAAGAGTTAGGCACGACGTCCCTAGGCCCACTTAATGTGAAACCCAAGAAACAAGTCGTAAAACAAAAGATCAACTCGGAGTCGCGAAATATCAGACAAGCCTGACAAGGACCAGACTAGTCCGAAGTTAGTCAGAAAGAAATCGGACAAGTCTGGCCAAAAATCAGACAAGTCCGACTTTAGTCAGAGAGGAAAACAGACAAGTCCGCTGGAACATAGGACTAGTCCGGACAAGTCTAGGGACTTAGCAAATTTTCAAGGATTCTTGGAACACTGGACTAGTTCGCATAAAATCGGACAAGTCCGAAAGTGTCCGGAGGCAAAATCGGACTAGTCTGCAGCAATACGGACAAGTCTGATCGAGGTCAGAGAGAAATCGGACTAGTCCTCAACAAAATTGCACTAGTCCGCACTTTTCAGCATTTTAAGTGTTGTTTTGTTCCAAATCAATTTTAAATTTGTTCCTCTTTATGTGGATTAATGTTAAACATGTATATGAATGTATGTAGGGCATGATGCATGAAAATGAGGGTGTTACAGGAGTTCACCAAGGTGAATGGATTGGAAAGTGCCAAGGACATATGGGACACCCTCAAGACCGCGCACGAAGGAAATCGCTCCGTCCGCGAAGCAAAGATTGAGATGCTTGAGGGAGAATTGGGGAGGTTTGCCATCGAGGATGGCGAAACTCCTCAAGAAATGTACAACCAAATGAAGACACTTATCACAAGATCCGTGCCTATGGAAGAAAGAAGTGACGAATCATGAGGTTGTCAAGAGGATCATAAGGGCATTCATGCCCCACAATGTGACTTGGTGCTCAATGATAGGAGAAAGCACGGGGTTCCACAAAATGACCCCCGATGAGGTTATTGGAAAAATTATAAGCCATGAGATGATGGAAAAAGAAGCTCAATATGTGAAATATCTTGCGGAGCTCACCTCGTCCAAGAAAAAGGAGGTTCCCTCAAGGCGACATGCAAGTCCAAGCGAAAAGAAGCTCGTGAGACACATGGAGAAGAAGATAGTGATGATGTTAGAACAGACATGGATGACGAAGAGATGGTGCTCTTCATCAAAAAGTTCAACCGCATTAAGAGAAGAAGAAAAGATCATAACTCAAGTGAAGGCAAGAATAAAGACATGGGAAATCCAAAGTTGGGCATACTTGCTACAATTGTGGCGAATGTGCTCACTTCATGGTCGATTACCAATATGAAGATAGTAAGAAGAAGAAGAAAGATCAAAGCCACAAGATAAGAAAATGTTCAAGAAGAAGCAAGCACACAAAGCACACATCGGCAAGGAGTGGGACTCAAACGACGAGTCCTCCTCTGTAGATGAAGAAGAGATGGCAACAATTGCCATCAAGAAGCCTAAATGAAGTCCACACTCTTTCCAAATTTGGGAGGGTGCAAGGATCCCAACCATACTTGCCTCATGGCCAAGGAGGGCAAGAAAAAGGTCAAATCTAAACCCTCCTCTTTATATTCCTCTATTGATGATTTTGATAGTGCTAGTGAGAAAGAGTATATGCTAAAAGGTTTAAGTAAAACCGCTCTAAGAAAAATGAAATAATTGTTTGATGAGATTTTTGAGAAGGGGAGGTTTATAAACCAACAAGAAGATATGCTCATCCTTTAGAAGGAGAGATATTTTGAGGTTGAAAAGGCTCTCGAGCTCGAGAAGGAAAAGAGAAAAGCACTTGAGCATGAGCTAGCTTTAAGCAAATAAACTTGCCCAAACCTTAATGATTTAAACATTGTACTTAAAGATGAACTTAAAGTACAAGTTGAATCGCTCAAGCAAAGTGCCCCCTCCTCCTCTGAGAGCTCACCTTCCTCAAAAGTCGAGTCCATTCCACTCAAAACATGTAACTGTGCTAATTTTGTTCTCGACTTGAAAAATGAGCCTAAGGTGGCACAAAGTGAACATTCACCTAATGGTAGCATTTTTACAAGGAGAAAATGAAGTATGCACGAATAGAATACTCAGTTACTAGAGCTCCTAATGTCAAGGATGGCCTTGGATATTCTCAAGGTGAAAAGCAAAATGCTAGAAACCACAAGAAGAACAAGGAATTGATTGCTTTTGTCAAGGAAGGATAAAATCAAGTTGAGAACACCAAACATGTTCCTTCCTTACATGAAAAAGCTAAAAATGGACCAAACATCATGTTTCATGATTTAATGCCGCATATGTTCTTATGGATAACAAATTTGGTCACATTTATGCTAAGTATGTGTTGACAATTCTTAGGTTAAAAATAAAATCCGCAAGCGCACAGAAACTATCGATGTAGCATTTCCCCTCAAAAGAGTATTACAAGAGTGTCATATATTCTTCCGAAGGAAGGATAGGTGGAAGCATAGCAATCGGGGATAGATTGGTCTAGGTAGGGTTCTAGTTAGGATGGGCAATAGATAGGTGAGGTAGTGTGACACACACAAGAGCATTCTATCCTAAGGGGGGTAAATGGGTCAAGAGGGATTAGGCTAAAAGTTAGGTAGATACTCCTACTATGCTTCTAGTATACATATACGTAGTCTAAATTAGATACTAATGAGAATGGTAAATTCTCATGCTAAGTTGTTCAACACATCGGGCACGGGTTTACCCCTAGCAATACTAGGACGGCTCCCGCAAAGAGCTTGTGGCATAGCCAAATGTGGGGGATTACAAGGACGGATAGGATTGTCACCACCTAGTGCCTACCTCTTCAATCTGTGGGTCTACGAGACATCCAATGTTACCTAACTATCCTAGCACCACGCTATCATATTAAGTAAATACCTTAAGAGTCATGACACAAGCCATCTTAAGGCAATGACTAACCTAAACTTCGTTGAACCAATGTTGAGGTAGCATAAGTTATTCATATCAACATGATCATGATCATATCATAACAAATAAGACTGTAGTGGGGGTTTGTAGTGTTTATGATGATAGAATAACATTGTTATGGCATAATAATAAAGACTACTCCTACCACATACATGGAATCCACAATCAGACAAGAAAAGCATCATCTAAGTATATGAATAAAAGAAGACCAAGGATAATATATTTATTAAGAATAAAGTGACAAATACAAATAGGAATATGAGAGTGATACCTTTCCCAATTGGGAAGAGACTCCTTCTACTCCTTTCCTACTTGGACTATGGATTAGTGGTTCTCCTCTCTACATACTAACTCCTCTAAACCTATGGAGAGTAGTGGATACAATAGAATGAATACTCAAGTTGTGTGTGTGTGTGTGTGTGTGTGTGTGTGTGTGTGTGTGAAGTGAGGGTAGGGGTCCTATTTATAGTTGGAGAAGGGTTGGTTCCCGCCACCAAAAGCACGGGATCAGTCTTCATCGTGATCAGGGCACCACAGGGAGTCAACACGTGGAAGCTAACCGAGTTTGGCACCAGAAAGGGGTCGGTCGAACCCCCTAGTCGGCCGAACAGAAAGTTGGACCAATTCAAGTGTGCTTCCTCGGGGTGATTTCCAAGTGGGTCCCATTGACTGATATGGGTGATACACTGTTGGATGGTCGCAGATACTCCTGTTTGTGGGCCATTTGATCAATGTGATGTCACATGTCGACGCTTGATTGGCTAGGATCATATTTTATAGGATTGCTCCCCCTCTTTTACCTCATTTTCTGCAATAAATGTATGCATGCACTATTTCTTCAAGGACAAGTGGAAATAGGTTAAATAAAAAGGTGATGTGTGCAAGAAATGGTATTTCCTTCACATAATTAAGTTATATTTACGGGTGGAATTGGTATATAACAGCTGTTAACAGTATGTTGGGCCACTCCACAACAGTTTGACATCTTGTTTGTGGGTGCCCATGTGCCTTATAACTAACATCAAAGGACCCAAGCAAGCTTGGGTACCTAGAACCAAGGCATAATTCTGTTTTGCAGGTATACTCCTCCAGTGGATTCAAATAGATGCTTGATAGACACCAACCACATGATCGAGAGAGTAAAATATTCATGGAGTATAATGAAAATCTGAGTGAACTAACTTCATCACCACCCAGGCCATCAACACGAGAACAAGTACAAGACTTGCAAGGTCAACCGCTACAAGATCAAGATGATCAAGATCAAAATAGACACAATGATCAAGGCGGAGATGAAGAAGATGAGGAAAATGACAAAATTGACATAGGAAAGCCAAGCCCATCAAATTTTCAATGAGAATCAACAAATGTGCATCTCAACCTCAATGAAGATGGTCCAAGTGTGGACCAAAAGGTATACCATTCTATGATAAGTTTTTTACTTCACTTATGTGCATCTAGGCCTTATATTATGTAGAGTGTTTGTATGTGTGCACGGTTTCAAGCTGCTCCAAAAGAGTGTCATTTAATTGCAGTAAAAATAATCTTAAGATACCTAGTACTCACATTTAACCTAGGTCTTTGGTATCCAAAAGGCTCCAAATGCAATCTAATAGGTTATTCAGATGTTGATTATGCAGACTGTAAAGTAGATAGAAAAAGCACATCTGGAACCTACCAATTTTTAGATAGATCCTTAGTTTTATGGTCTCAAAGGAACAAAACTCCATTGCCCTTTCCACAGCCAAAGCGGAGTATGTCACAGCCGGTAGTTATTGTGCGCAACTCCTATGGATGCGACAAACTCGAAGGGATTACGATTACAATTTGAACCGTATTCACTCCTATGTGATAATGAGAGTGCCATAAAAATTGCACACAATCCTGTAGAGCATTCCAGAACTAAACATATCGATATTTGCCATCACTTCCTAAGAGATCACTCAATGAAAGGAGACATAGTAATTTCACATGTTAGAACCGAGAAACAACTAGCTGATATATTCACCAAGCCTTTAGATAAAAAACGCTTTTGTGACCTAAGAAATTAACTAAATATCCTCAACGCTCAAAATGTGGCTTGAAAAGTTGCATACCTGTTTGGTTCTTCAAAATTTACTTGTTTTGCAAAAATTTGTTTCTTCTCTCAATTTGCTCTCGAAAAGTATTTTAATTATTGAATCTTGGTGAGTTATTGCCATTGCTTGGTTGTTGATTGCTTACTAGCCATACTCATCAAGACTATTTGTGAAAAGGTGTCCTAAAGATCAATATTAGTTGAGATCAACATTATTTATTGATTTCCATCTCAATCTGTCTTGTTGACCCCAGACTAGTCTGTGGTCAACACCGGACTAGTCCGCTCTTGCAGACCAGTCTGGCCCTGGTCGGGTATATTGGACTAGTCCGTTATTATTGGGATTAAAACTATCCAACTGCATATTTCTCTCGCCTTCTTTCTCAAACTCCCCTCACTTTCTCTCTCTTCACATGTGAGCTCTCAAGGTGATCCCTCGATTCCTCCACCAAATCGTTGATTTTCTCGTGGGAATCAATCTCCATCGAAGGGAGACCTCCAACCCCGGACTAATCCGAACCAAAGACTCCGCATCCCCCTCCAATTCTTCAGATTTGGTAATCTTCTATCAAAACCCTAGTTCTTAACTTTCCCAAGATTTTGTTCAAGATTCTTGGTCCCTAGGGTTTACATAACTCCTTGGTGTATTCCTATTGTCTCCTCATTGTATTCCACCAATATCGTCTATATTTGTCTTGATTTCGGAGTTAGGGTTCATATAGTCAAACCGGACTAGTCCGGTCCTGGTTGCGGAGATGTTCGGTACATCGAACAATTTTGCACTCCAAAACCGGATAAGTCCGAACTTTGAGAGTGTGGGCTACTTACTTCTAGTCTCGACAAGTTCTTCAATCCATCCTCACTATTCTACCTTGGATCTCTTGTGTCAGGATCATGTCGACCTCATCAGACGAAGGCATATTTGATTATGAGGCTAAGCGCGATAGGAAGAGGTTGGCTCGATCTCAAAAAAGGGGAAGCAAGAAATGAGATGATCGCGATGCCTCAGGTCCTCCGCCCGCTGACTCACTGTAACACCCTCATTTTCATGCATCATGCATCGCATACATTCTGATATATGTTTAACATTGAGCAACATAAAAAGGAATAAGTTTAAAATGAATTAGAAACAAAACCGCACTTGAGAATTCTGGGAAGTGCGGACTAGTCTGATTTTCCTGCGGACTAGTCCGATTTCTCTCCGACTTCAAACGGACTTTTCCGTTTTGCTGGGGACTAGTCTGTTTTTCCCTTTGGACACTTTTGTACTTGTACGGTCCTGTGCGGACTAGTCCATTGTTCCAATTCCTTAAAAATTTGCTAAGTCCTCGGACTTGTCCGAACTAGTCTGGTGTTCCAGCGGACTTCTCTGTTTTTCCCTCTGAATAAAGTCGAGCTTGTCCGATTTTTAGTCAGAACTGTCTGTTTTTCCCCTCTGGATAAGTTCGGATTTGTCCGATGTCCAGTCTGAACTTGTCTGATATCTCTCTGACCAACTTCGGACTAGTCCGGCCCTTTTCGGATTTGTCCGATAAATCGCGACTCCGATTTGATCTTTTGTTTCCCAACTTGTTTCTTGGGTTTTACATTAAGTGGGCCTAGGGACGTCGTTCCTAACTCTTTTAGAGCCCATGTGGGACTCCAAACTGACCCCTACTCATCTCAAACTCGAAATCCATCTAACCCTAGCCCTCCACCTCTATATAAACAACCCCACCCCTTGGCTTGACATCTATTTGCCACTTTTCCAACCTCACCCAAACCCTAGCTCATGAATAGCCGCCGCCAAGGAGGGAGAAGTATATCTAGAGCAAGAAGAAGAGGAGGAGGAAACGAAGGAGGATCAAGATATCCATCAACTTCGCGTTCTTCGTCAACAATCCACCATCAAGTTCTTCATCAACCCTAGATAGTCAAGATCCAAGTGTTGTCTCAAAGATCCTTGATTCATTGGAGTTCTAAACACCTGGTATACCTTCTATTCTCTTTTTCTTACGTGATTTCGACTCCAAATCTCCAAATTCACGTCAATCTAGAAAACCCTAGTTCGCCAGTTCTGCGAAGTGCGGACTTGTTCGGTCCCCAGCGGACTAGTCTGATCTTCCTGGTTAAATTGTGTTGAATTAAATCTAAAATTTGATCGAATCAAGACCTAACTTGTATAAACTTGTTAAAAGCTATTAGAACCAGTTAGTAAACATTAAAAGCAACTCATTAACAAGTTCCACCTTGCATTTGCATTAATTATGCATGTCATGTGTGAGACCTATGTGTGTTGAATACATTGGCTTTGACATTAAAAGTTTTGAAAACTGCCATAACATCTTTTTAGCAAGGTCCGACTCTAGCTCCGAGCTTCTGCAAGGTCGACAATAGGTCTGACTTTCTTTGTCTAGGTCCGACATGTTTTTGGGTAGCTCCAGTGAGCTTTGTCTTTAGCTCCGGCATGTCTTTGATAGCTCCGGCATGTCTTTGTTAAGCTTCGACATGTTTCTCTAGCTCTGGCTTTTGGGTTGACTAGGTCCGACTAGCTTTGGTAAGCTCCGGCGCTAGGTTGTACTAGTTTTGGTTAGCTCCGGCGCTAGGTTGTACTAGCTTTGGTAAGCTCCGGCTCAAGCTCCGGTTAGCTTTGGCAAGGTTCGGAGCTTGATCGTAATGTTTTAAATTTTCATGTAAAATGTTTTGAACTTGCTTTACACTTATGGAAAGGTTGCTTAGTATTCTTTTACTAAGTTTTTGGTGCGTTTTGGTTGATATGGATGATATCGTTTTGATATTCTTTGCAACATGGTTATGTGAGGTGCTCACGTAAGGTGTTGTGTTTGGAACTAACTTGAGTCAAGTCGCGGGCTTGGGTTCGTACGGATTGGTTGTTTGTTCATGTGCAGGTGTTGCTTGAGTTCAAGTCATAGCTGGTGATAGGATCCTTTGGACAAGTCTCAGGGAGGATATGAGGTTCCAACAACCAAATTCAGGAGGAATTGTGGTTAAGCGGGTCAGGAGGTCGCGCAGGATGATTGAATCAAGGGAAGTGCATATGAAGGTTACTGGATGTCGAAGGAAGGTGTTTGCACGTATGCATGCGGTGCATGACGTGGAAACATGGTTCTGAAGATGGTTTATGGATGGGAAGATCTGGTTGGGAGGATAGGATCGTATCGGTTGATGACTTTGGCTGCGGCGGAGTCGGTTATGGCTCAATATGGAAAGTATCGAGCTGGTTATGATAGGATTTTGTGTGTGTCACAAATTTGGTTTGTTTTAGGAATCTGGGATACATTCCTAAGGTGTTTGGAAGTCTTAAGATTGCTTCTATCTACGTATAGAAGAGTCCTAAACAGTTATGGAAAGTTTTGATTCGTGAACGGAGTAGGATTAGGGTCCTGATATTAGTTGAGTTGGCTTTCGAGCTGGTTATATAAGAAAGGGAGGCCAGAGCTCGTGGTGCACGACTTTGGGGCTGTTCCTCTTGTGTTCTATTGAATAAATTTCATAGTTTGAAGGAACTTTTGTGCCTTGTTTGTCCGACTTGTTACAGACAAGTTTTACTCGACGAGTTTCTAGACAACACTACCTTTTGTTGGTGGTTTTATCATAACTCGAGTTTTACAGATCCAATTGACGTGATTCTTGTTGGGTTGTCTTCACAACTTGATTATCTATTATCTTTCAAAATTTCACGGTCATTAGATTTGTGTTTTCTGATCTACACGAGTTTCTTTGCAGCATTCCAGAACTGTTTTTCTCGGGTAGGACAGATTGACCTTTGCTCGATCTTTCAATCGTAACTTGAGTTTCTCTCGCCGGATTTGAGTGATTCTTGTTGTGTTGTCTTCGTTACTTGATTATCTCTGATATATATCACTTTTGACATGGTGAAACACATTTAGATTAGTCTCACACACGATATCTTTAACAGATCGTTTTTCTTTCAAAGGGGTTGGGATTTAATTGTTTCTGCTGTGTAAGATTTTTAAATCTACCATTCACCCCCCCTCTGGTAGCTTTTCACATGCTCTTCGATCCTACAATTGATATCAGAGCTACGGTGCTCCAATCATTGTGATTTGCACGTGTTTTGACTAATCATCATGGAGAAATACTCCGCCAAACCTTGTGTGTTTGCTGGTATTGATTTTCAGGTTTGGAATGCACTCATGGAGGCTTTCATCCAGGCGCAAGGATTCGCAATATGGGAGAAGGTTTACAACCCTTACGAAGTGCCACCTAATGATCAGGTTACGGCTACAGACCTACGGGACGTCGACAACAACAACAAAGCCCGAAACTTGATCATCCAAGGACTCACTCAGAGCGAATTCGACCGCGTTGCACATCTCCGATCAGCATACGATGTATGGAGAGCACTTTGTGACTATCACGAAGGATCCAACAAGATCAAGGAGGTAAGGCAAGACATGTTCAAGAAAGAATACATGCGCTTCGAGATACAACCCGGTGAGTCGATTGATGATCTCTTTGCTCGCTTTAACAAAATTCTCAGTAACTTGCGTAGTGTCAACGTTAATTTTTTTGATGCTGAAAATGCTAGGCAACTTCTTAGTGCATTAGACATGTCAATCTGGGAGATGAAAGCTACATCTATTCGTGAATCTACTGTCATGAGTACACTTACTTTAGATGTGCTTTACTCTAAACTCAAAACTCATGAAATTGACATCTTATCACGTAAGAACCCAAATAAGTCTATTGCATTTGTCTCACAACATGATATGCCTAGCTCAGGACAATCATCATCTTGCAATACTCTTGCTTTGTTGTCCTCACTAACCCTGGAGCAGATCGAGGAATTTCCACAGGAGGAGCTAGCACTCCTCTCTACTAGGTTCTTAAAAGCATTGCAAAATGTGAGAACTAGAAGGAGAGGAAGCTCCGGACCTCAACAATGCTTCGAATGTGGTAAGACAGGACACTTTCGTACAGAATGCCCTAACCTTTCAGGTTATACTTCCCGAGAAGAAAAACAATCAAGGACGAAGCACTCCTCAACAAATGATAAGAAGAAGAAGAAGGGCTTTATAGGTCGCCAACTGGTGAACAGTTTTATCTCCGCACTCCAGGAACTTGGCTCAAGCGACGTGGACATTGGAAGTGACGAAGATGAAGATGATTTGGCCAACTTATGCTTCATGGCGGGCAAAACAAGATCAAGATCAAGTCAGGAGGATGCAGAACACAACAGCGATGACGATGAGGTATGTTCTACCTGTAATGAAATGTGTGATGCAATTTCTCGTGCAACTATTATTGTTAAGAAAAAGGACAAAATGCTTAGGGATAACGGTGCTAAAATTGAATCACTAGAATCTGAAATCAACCATTTGAAAACCTTGATTCCTAGTGATGATTCTTCTCCCTCGTGTGATTTAATCTATGAACAATTGTCCACATTAAGAACTGCACATTCCTCTACTCTTTATAAACTTGAACTTGAAATTGAAAAGAACAAAAACCTTGCTTCACTTGACATTGGAATCTTAAAAGATGCTTCTTGTTCTACAATTGATTTGCATTGTTCTAGTTGTGATGATATTGAAAAGAAACTAAAAGATGCTATGAATGAAATTTCAATATTGAATAATGCTTTACATTCTCATGAATTTAAATATTGTTCCAATTGCAAATTAAAAGGAAAAACTTCATGTAAAAATTGCCTTGATCTATCCAATAAACTTGATAACATGCATAGGACATTAGATCAGTTTTGTAATGGCAATAAGAACCTAAACTTGCTGCTGAATTCTTCCAAGTCTTGCAATGATAAAACTGGTTTAGGTTTTGATTCTCATGCTCATGCTATGGTACATCCACCTAAAATTGTAAAGTCATTAGGAAGTGGTTTGATTCAAGTAGTTCCTAAACAAAAAGAAGTGGTTTTCAAATCTGCAGGAGTGTTGTTTCATTCGGTTTCAAATAAAAATATTGCTTGTTCATCTAGACATGAACACAAAGTTAAATTTCATTGTACCTACTGTGATAGAGATGGTCATGTCATTGATTGTTGTTATAGACTAGCTAAACAACAGAACATAGAAAGAATGATTGCTAGATCTTATAACTTTCATGCAAAATTTGCTGCACATATTAAACCGAATGCTAGAAACATGCAACCTGCTGTTATGAGTCAAAAACATTCAAAGTTTACCTCCGGACCTTCTATTTTTGCCTCCGGAGCTACTAATTTTTGTGCTACACAAGTAACACCTTATAGATCAGTAGTTAAGAATAAAAAACCTCAAACTTTGACTCATAAACCTGCTGTTTTATCTCAGCTCTCGCGTGTTTTTCCTGTTGCACGTCGTGTGACTCAGTACTGGATACCTAAATGCCTTTTTACTAGCCCCAGTATTAAGTCATCGACGTATTGTGCTTCTATGTAGGTTACATGCTTGAGGAATGAGAACATTTGGAATATGGATTCAGGTTGCTCACGCCACATGACCGGTAACAAAGAATGGTTCTCCTCCCTCTCTTTTTTGTCACGTGTAGAGAATGTTACTTTTGCTGATAATTCTTCAACTCCTATAATTGCTAAGGGTTCGGTTAGAGTAAATGATCACTACACTTTGAAGGATGTGGCACTTGTCAAAAATTTGAAATACAACTTGCTTTCTGTTTCACAATTGATAGATGAAAATCTGGAAATTATTTTCAATAAAAACTGCTGCAAAGTTGTAGGTTCAAATAGTGAGCTTATTTTTAAGATGTCTCGGTTTGGAAGAGTTTTTAAAGCTGATTTTGATATGTCTTCCTCTAAGCATAGGTGTCTATTTTCTAATGATTCAAAAGACTTGTATTTTTGGCATCGTAGACTTGGTCACGTAGGCTTTGATCACCTAACGCGTGTTAGTGCTCTTGACCGCATATGTGGGCTGCCTAAGCTTAAAGGGGACAAAGAAATTGTGTGCTCTTCTTGTAGACATGCTAAGATGGTTGCAGGTTCACATACTCCTCTCACAATGATCATGACAACTGAACCGGGTCAACTTTTACACCTTGACAGCGTAGGACCTTCACGTGTTCTATCCTTCGGAGGTAAATGGTATGTTCTTGTTATTGTTGATGATTATTCCAGATACTCTTGGGTTTACTTTCTGGCGTCTAAGAATGAAGCTGTTGGTCACTTTAGAACTTTATTTCTTAGATTATCAATTGATCACCCAGGATCTTTAAAAGTAATTAGAAGTGATAACGGAACTAAATTTAAAAATCAATCTTTTGATCACTTTTGTGCTGAAAATGAAATAGATCATCAATTTTCTTCACCATATGTACCTCAACAAAACGGTGTCGTAGAAAGAAAGAACAGAACCTTAGTTGAGATGGCTAGGACTATGCTTGATGAATATCAAACTCCTAGGAAATTTTGGGCTGATGCGATTGCAACCGCTTGTTATGTCTCAAATCGTGTTTTCTTGCGCGCTAAGCTAGGTAAAACCCCATATGAGCTCCAGTTTGGACATAGGCCTAGTGTTATGCACTTTCCGGTCTTTGGTTGCAAATGCTTTGTTAAGAAACATGGTAATCTTGATAAGTTTGAACCAAGATCCATTGATGGCATGTTTCTTAGTTATCCATCTCATACTAGAGGCTACCGTCTGCTTTTACTTGACACTAACAAAATTGTTGAGACTTGTGAAGTGTCATTTGATGAAGCTAGCCCAGGTACTAGCTCAAACATTGCAGGTCCACATTCATATCCGCAGGGGGAGAGCATTTTCATTGAAGATGAGGAAGAGGTGAAGCTGCTGCCGAAAAATTTAGCAGCTAATGACATTGTTCGAGCTCCTGATTTTGATTCACAACCAGCACCGATGACCACCATTGCTGGTCCAGATCCTCCTCAAGTCACAAGCTTATCGATTTGTGATGAACATGAAGAAGAAGAAGCTTGTGAAGTGTCCACTCCCCTCCGGGTTCTCAAAATTCATCCTCCACAACAGATTATCAGAAGCTTGCGCGAACGAGTTACACGGTCCAGGTTTTGTGATCCAAACTCTCATGCTCATTCTTCTTTTTTTGCTTCTTTTGAACCCAAAGATATATCACACGCACTCACTAATGAATCTTGGATTATTGCCATGCAAGAAGAGTTAGAAAATTTTGAAAGAAATGATGTTTGGAAACTTGTACCTCCTCAAGGTCACACTTTAATTGGAACTAAGTGTTTAAAAATAAACAAAGTGAGGATGGGGTTGTGGTTAGGAACAAGGCTAGGTTAGTTGCTCAAGGTTTTACTCAAGTTGAAGGTCTAGATTTTGATGAAACTTTTGCTCTTGTTGCTAGATTAGAAGCCATAAGAATTTTGTTAGCTTTTGCTGCATCTAAAAGTTTTAAGCTATATCAAATGGATGTTAAAAGAGCTTTTCTCAATGGATACATAGATGAGGAGGTTTATGTCAAACAACCACCGGGCTTTGAAAATTCAGATTTTCCTAATCATGTTTACAAACTGTCCAAAGCCTTTTACGGTCTCAAACAAGCCCCTAGAGCATGGTATGATAGGTTAAAAACATTCTTACTTGAAAAGGGGTTTACCATGGGCAAGTTTAATAAAACTCTTTTTGTGCCTAAGCATGACAATGACTCATTATGCGTTCAAGTGTATGTGGACGATATTATCTTTGGTTGTGCTTCTCATGATCTTGTGTCCAAGTTTTCAGCTATGATGGGTTCAGAATTTGAGATGAGTATGATGGGAGAACACACATACTTTTTGGGGCTGCAAATCAAGCAAACCAAGGAGGGTACCTTTGTGCATCAAATGAAGTATACAAAAGACCTCCTAAGGTGCTTCAACATGGACAAAAGCAATCCTCTTCGGACACCAATGGGAACAGCAACAACACTTGAACTTGATGAAGATGGTGAACCCGTGGACCAAAAAGAATATAGAAGCATAATCGGATCACTTTTGTACCTCACGGCATCAAGACCGGACAAACAATTCAGCGTATGTCTTTGTGCACGGTTTCAAGCCTCCCCATGTGCTTCACATCGTCAGGCCGTCAAAAGGATTCTCAGGTACTTACATGGAACTCAATAATTTGGCATTTTTCTTCCTTCTTCCTCAACCGTTACTTTGAAAGCTTTTTCCGATGCTGATTTTGGAGGTTGTAGGATTGATAGGAAAATTACTTCCGGTGCTTGTCATTTCCATGGTAATTCACTTGTTGCTTGGTCCTCTAGAAAATAAAATTCTGTTGCACAATCCACAGCCGAATCTGAATATGTAGCTACTGCTAGCGCTTGATCACAAATTCTTTGGATTGTTCAAACACTTAAGGACTATGGGGTTGATCTAGATAGTGTTCCACTGTTTTGCAATAACACTAGTGCCATTTGAATTGCTAAAAACCCTGTGCAACATTCTAGAACTAAGCATATTGATATTAGGTATGACTTTCTCCGTGATAATGTTGAAAAAGGAAACATTGTGCTTCACCATGTAGATACCGAACAACAATTGGCTGACATTTTTACAAAACCTTTGGATTTCACTCGTTTTTGTTTCATTCGTAGTGAAATAGGGGTTATGCATCCTCATGGCTTACATTGAGGGGGAGTTTTGAAACTTGGGAAGTCTATGTGTGAATCTGAAATTAAAATAATATGAGCATAGTATTTCATACATATATGACTTTGTGATTCCTTTTACATGCTGAAAGTTCTTACTACATTACTCATGTTATACATTTTGTAGTTTTTGCTATGTCTAGTAATTGGAATAATTACTTACACTAAATCTGGTCATGGTCGAACTTTCTTGCTCTTTTGAACTTGTTGCATGCTCACAAGTGCTTTTAATCATAAAGAATTAATCAAGAAATCAACTCACATGTTGAGTTTTTGTGAACAAATATAAGTTGAGAAAAGATCAAGAGAATATGCATGCATCACACTTCTTCTTTTGAGATGGCTTATCATTGCACTTAGATATGAACTTGGAAGAAGTTGTGTATGACTAAAACTATGTCCTTAAGCTTCTGATTGTCAAATGACATAGCCTTGGCTTGGTTGGTTAGAATAAGGCAGATGCGCATATAATCTCTTGCAAATATCATATGATCTAAATTTGTGCCTTGAAAAATAATAAAATGCAGCAACAAGTGTCATACTTTCAAGTATTGAAATAGTTAAGTTTGTGAGATCATGACTTGCTTAAATTGAAAATTACATTTGATTTCTAGCGTGGCTTACACTACTTTATGTATCTCATTGTTGTGATAGTGTAAGTTACTTGATAGTATGACTTGAATGAGCCTTGTTTTATATGTATATGTTATAATATGCTCATAACAATTAAAATTTCTCTTTTGAACCTTGCTGAATACATTGTCAAAGGGAGAGAGATAATATGGTGAATTATGCAAGGGAGAGAAATATGTATGGGGGGGAGAGAAATTTATTTCTATCTCATTTGTTTTTCAAAAAAGGGGGAAAATTGTTCTCAAAACTTTTCACGCCAATGTTCGGAATTTAAATGGTGTTTCCAATGCATTCATCAAGGGGGAGATTGTGAGACCTATGTGTGCTGAATACATTGGTTTTGACATTAAAAGTTTTGAATGCTGCCATAACATCTTTTTAGCAACGTCCGACTCTAGCTCCGAGCTTCTGCAAGGTCCGACAATAGGTCTGACTTTCCTTGTCTAGGTCCGATATGTTTTTGGGTAGCTCCAGTGAGCTTTGTCTTTAGCTCCGGCATGTCTTTGTTAAGCTTTGACATGTTTCTCTAGCTCCGGCTTTTGGGTTGACTAGGTCCGACTAGCTTTGGTAAGCTCCGGTGCTAGGTTATACTAGTTTTGGTTTGCTCCGGCACTAGGTTGTACTAGCTTTGGTAAGCTCCGGCTCAAGCTCCGGTTAGCTTTGGCAAGGTTTGGAGCTTGATCGTAATGTTCCAAATTTTTACGTGAAATGTTTCGAACTTGCTTTAAACTTACGGAAACGTTGCTTAGTATTCTTTTACTAAGTTTTTGGTGCGTTTTGGTTGATATGGATGATATCGTTTTGATATGCTTTGCAACATGGTTATGTGAGGTGCTCACGTAAGGTGTTGTGTTTGGAACTGACTTGAGTCAAGTCGCAGACTTGGGCTCATACGGATTGGTTGTTTGTTCATGTGCAGCTGTTGCTTGAGTTCAAGTCATGGCTGGTGACAGGATCCTTTGGACTAGTCTCAGGGAGGAGATGAGGTTCCAACAACCAAATTCAGGAGGAATTTGGTTGAGCGCGTCAGGAGGTCGCGCGGGATGATTGAATCAAGGGCAGTGCATGTGAAGGTTACTGGACTTCGAAGGAAGGTGTTTGCACATATGAATGCGGTTCATGACGTGGCAACATGATTACGAAGATGTTTTATGGATGGGAAGATCTGGTTGGAAGGAACGGATCGTATCGGTTGATGACTTTGGCTGCGGCGGAGTCGGTTATGGCTCGGTATGGAAAGAGCTGGTATGATAGGATTTCGTGTGGGTCACGAATTTGGGTTGTTTTAGGAATGTGGGATACGTTCCTAAGGTGTTTTGAAGTCTTAAGATTGCTTCTATCTGCGTATAGAAGAGTCCTAAGTAGTTATGGAAAGTTTCGATTCGTGAACGGAGTAGGATTAGGGTCCTGATTTTAGTTGAGTTGGCTTTCGAGCTTGTTATATAAGCAAGGGAGGCCAGAGCTCGTGGTGCATGACTTTGGGGCTGTTCCTATTGTGTTCTATTGAATAAATTTCATAGTTTGAAGGAACTTTTGTGCCTTGTTTGTCCATCTTGTTCCAGACAAGTTTTACTCGTCGAGTTTCTGGACAGCACTACCTTTCGTCGGTGGTTTTATCATAACTCGAGTTTTACAGATACAATTGATGTGATTCTTTTTGGGTTGTCTTCACAACTTCATTATCTATTATATGTCAAAATTTTAATGTCATTAGATTTGTGGTTTCTGATCTACACGAGTTTCTTTGCAGCGTTCCAGAACTGTTTTACTCGGGTAGGACAGATTGACCTTTGCTCGATCTTTCAATCATAACTTGAGTTTCTCTCGCCGGATTTGAGTGATTCTTGTTGTGTTGTCTTCGTGACTTGATTATATCTGATATATATCACTTTTGACATGGTGAAACATGTTTAGATTAGTCTCACACACGATTTCTTTAACAGATCGTTTTTCTTCCGAAGGGGTTGGGATTTAATTGTTTCTGCTGTGTAAGATTTTTAAATCTACCATTCACCCCCCGCCCTCTGGTAGCTTTTCACGTGCTCTTCGATCCTACATAATGTTATATTGAGTAATATTTTTGCACTCTATGATTGTTTTTCCTGTCTTGTATGTTGTTGTGCGGATTAGACGGATTTGCGCTAGAGAGTGCCGCGGAGGATCTCCAGCACCAAGAGTTTGAAGGCTTTGACCCGAACCAATCCCAAGAGCAAGGAAAGTGTCCTTGAAGCATATTGATCCTGTTTTAAATTAAATGTTTTGTTTGCAAACTACATGCTTGTGTCAATTTGATGGGAATCCAATGACAGAAAGTTTACTAGCTTTGTTTAACCACCCTTGTCACCTGGAATTTATGGTAGAGAGTCGGGATCGGTTTTTACCCTTTTTGCTTCGCTTAATTAATTGGGTTGGGAAAACAACTATACCGCTTAACTTAATTATGCATTTATGAGATTATGATTAACATGAACTGGTTAATATGATGTGGTGATGGGTGATCTAAGCAAGCATGGTATGTGGATGGGTTGGATGTTATGGTGGTTTCGCTTGCTTTATATCTAAGGACCACTTCGTGGAGCGACCATCCAGGATTTATAGTACCACCACGAGGCCAAGTATGGGTGTGACATAGTTGATTAATTAGGGCTTTGCTAGTGCTGTTTGGACCATTAAGGATGCTCAGTGAAGTGGTAGTCGGATTGGGTCTATTGATGATTGGTGGGACTATCCTTGGATCCGAATGGCTCAAGAGAGGGCCCTTGGTTGAAGATGTGCTCAGTTGGAGGCATTGCCACCGGTGAAACCTCAGTGGGGTCTAAATAGGCTAGTAATCCCTTTGTAAAAGCTATCGTGTGATCTCTTGGCCACACACCTAAGGAAGTGTGAGACGGCATAATTGAGATTCTATAGTCATCGAAAGGTGATGAAATCACAAACACATGGGTAAAGCGGTACAAACTCTGCAGAGTGTGTCTAAAACTATCATGATAGCCATGCTCCCGGTTATGAGCATCCTGGACCCTCACATGATTAGAGGAAACCTGGTATTGGGATGGTTTCTGGGATGGTTATGGTTTGGTTATGATTATGGTTGATAACATGGTTATGGTTATGGATGGTGTCGGCATCCAGCGTACCGGATACCCCTTGGAACTGCAAAGAGTGCAAAGGAACTCCAACTACCTGAGTTGAAGACCCCCGAAGGTCCCACATGTCACTCGGAACCGGACCTGCCTCCCTCGTATGGTTAGTTCCAATGCCGCCACATGTACCATAAAACCGGAGCTACATTCCAGACATGGGAAAGCTCCGGACTAGATACCTATGCAAAACCTCCGGACCTAACCCCCGATAGAGGGAAGCTCCGGTACCGACACGTGTACAACAGCACCGGACCTACTCGTCCAAGACGGTAAGCTCCAGAGCTTCCACCTTCAATGGCTCGGACCTTCAAGGAACATTAAAGGCTTCAAGACCTGATTATGTGTCATTAATGCTATCTTAATGACACACGATCAGGTGACCCTTAATACCAGTAACACCACCATTAAGGGGCATTACCACGCTATTAAGAGGAATTGAGCACATTTAACTATGTATTAGGCATCAGTAACCGCCAGGGCCACATGTCGGGTCAGGCTAATGATGTAATGGCCAGCCCATGTACTATAAAAGGACTGGTCGAGCAATACACAGGGGGAGACTTCCAGACCGGCGAGGGGATCTAGAAGTTGACTCAGGCGCTGGAGACTTTTTTTTTGGCCTCTCACTGGCTCACGCTCTCATACACTCAATACAACAACAACACACACCCATGGAGTAGGCTATTATGCTCAGGCGGCCCGAACCATGTAAATACTTATGTCAAATCACCATCTTGCTCTAAATCTCTACGCACCCCAACCGAACTAAGAAACTCTGCGGTCTGCCAACGGTAGTACCGGGAGAATTGCCGGAATCAGACCTCGACAGTTGGCGCGCAAGGTAGGGGTGCTTGAGATTCAAAGATGGTGAATTCTGTTGCTGCATCGTCCAACGGTTACCACACTGAGCAACCTGCTGGAGGCAATCCCTCCAACATGTTGCAGCCAGCAGGTGCTGTAGCTCTAGCAGGAATCATGCCACCGCCGCCACCATCCGCTCTGGCGAGTCAAGCTGGACAGCGAGATGGGGCATCCACGTCGATCACTGCATCGGCAAACAACAACCCTGAACATGCGCTTAATGTTGCGCGTGCTCTTCTCCAACGTCTACCACCTCCAGGGGCACCCCAGGGTGCGATGGAGCAGTGGAGAGCTGATGTGGATCATCTGGTGGCAGTAGCAGCCGATCAGATCAGTAATCAAGGTCCTCCCCCCTCGGGGCGGGCCCCATCGCAGCGTCGAACCTTCTCAGGTAGACTCGGTCTGCAAGCTTCGCAGCACGGGAGGCGTGTTGCATCTCAACAGGCGACGTCGCTGCCTTCCGGGGCGCGACGTACTCACACGGTAACAAGGCTTTCGACTCATGACCTCCGGGTTGAGCTCGATCGTCGTTACAGACAACAGGACGGCCGCGTCCACATCGAGCATGCTCACGAGAGGCGAGAGGCTGGGGACAGTCCCGCTCCTGAGGGAGTAGGAGGAGTTTGTTCTGCCTTGGCCATGCAACTACGCATGGTCAAATGACCGCAGAAGTTCCGACCTCATTTGCTGGAGAAATTTGACGGGACTGTTAACCCTGCTGAATTTCTCCAAATCTACTCCACCGCTATCCTTGCAGCTGGGGGAAATGAGGGCGTGATGGCCAATTATTTCCCTGTGGCTTTGACTGGGACCGCCAGGTCTTGTTTCATGAGCCTTCCGCCTGACTCCATCAACAGTTGGGGGAGTTGTGCTAACAGTTCACCGCCAATTTCGGGAGCTCATACACCCGACCAGGCACGGAACTGGATCTTTTTGTTGTCAAGCAAAAAGGGGGAGAGTCCTTGCGATCTTTCATCCAGAGGTTCTCCCAGGTACAAAATACCATTCCTTCTATCTCAAGCGCTTCTGTTATTGTAGCATTCAGACAGGGCGTTCGAGATAAGAAAATGCTGGAGAAGTTGGCGACCAAGGAAGTCACCAGCGTTACAGAACTCTTCAGCTTGGCAGACAAGTGTGCCAAGGTTGCGGAGGGCCATGAAATGCACTCCCAACCACCTCTGGAGGCCAACAAAAAGTACTCCAAGGGTGAATCCACTACCTCCGGGAGTGGCAAGAAAAAGAAAACGTCCAACATCAAGAAGAAGCCGTTGGCCGGCACACCTACTGCCGCTGCTGCAGCAGCTCCGGGTGGCTGGGGGCCACGACCCGAGAAACGACCTCAACGTCGTCTGAAGACGGTGACAGCTCCAAGATGTGGTGTCCCATACACAAGACGAACAGTTACAACCTGGAAGACTGCCGAGAGGTCCAGAACCTTGCCGAGCGCTACAACAAGCGTCGGGAAGAAGCTCCTTTCCGTCAAAGGGAAGGAAAACAAAAAGTCGACAAAGCTCCGGCTGAAGAGGAGTTAGGATTTCAGGATCCCAAAAAGGTCTTGAAGGTTATTTACACCTCCGTTGACGACGACTCCGACATATTTGACAACGAGCGTCGGAAGACCATGAACACCATCTTTGGTGGTTCATGGGACACCACTTCTCGTCGTGTCCTCAAGATAATGCGGCGGGACATGGCCTCTGTAGCTTCCACCGCCAGGGCGGAGCCTCATCGGAAGTGGATGGATACTGCCATCACCTTCGATGCTTCGGACTGCCCTCAAAACATGATCAGAGCTGGCCAACTTCAATTGATGGTATCTACGACCATCAATAACATCAAGCTCCACCATTTAATGGTGGACAGAGGTTCGGGGATGAACCTCATAAGCTTTGAAGCCTTCGTCAAGCTTTAACTCTGACCTTCAGATCTTCGACCCTCCTGACCTTTCTCAGGAGTAGGTCTGGGGGCCATAACTCCACTCAGTTCCATTACTCTCCCAGTGACCTTCGAAACTCAAGAGCATTACAGGACTGAGAAGTTGGTCTTCGACGTAGCACAGATCAACTTACCATTCAACGCCATCTTGGGCAGGCCAGCTTTGTACAAATTCATGGCTGCTGCTCATTATGCCTACTTGGTGTTGAAGATGCCAACACCCTCAGGCATTCTCCAGATCTGCGGAGACCGCACCGCTGGAGTTACTGCTCTGGAAGAACTCCACGCGCTTGCTACAGCGCTGGAGGAAGAATACGGAAAGGAGCAAGCTCCAAAACCCCGGAGCATTCGTCATCGAGGCTCAACTTATGCACCTCGTGTGCAACCAAGCGGCGACACCGACATTCCCGTCAAAGTCGTCCAAATTGGTTCCGACGCTGCTCAGACCACCCGTATATCGGGAGGTCTGAATGACAAATAGGAACTCGCACTCATCACTTTCCTCCGAGCTAATGTCGACGTGTTTTCCTGGCAACCATCACAAATGCCTGGGATCCCTAGGCAGGTGATTGAGCACAATCTGAAGATTTATCCCGACGCTCGTCCAGTACATCAGAAGCCTCGGAAGCAATCAGTAGAGCGACAGAACATCATACGTCAAGAAGTGAAGAATTTGCTCGAAGCTGGATTCATCCGGTAAGTCTTCCACCCAAAATGGCTCGCAAACCGAGTCATTGTACCTAAGGCTGGCGGGAAGCTTAGGATGTGTATCGACTACACAACACTGAATAAGGCATGCCCAAAGGATCCATTTCCACTACCTAGAATAGATCAGATAGTGGATTCCATCTCCGGGTGAGAATTACTATGTTTCCTAGACACATATTCTGGGTACCATCAAATCAGAATGTCTAGGGAAGATGAAGAGCATACCGCCTTCATCACAGTAGATGGGTTATATTGTTACACTGCCATGCCATTCGGTCTCAAAAATGCTGCTTCAACGTTTGTGTGAGCTATGTACAAAACTTTTGGAGAGCTTATTAGAGATCTAGTGGAAGTGTATGTCGATGACATCATCGTCAAGATCAAGATCAAGGAGTCATTTCTTGACACCTTGCAAGCTGTCTTCGACAAGTTGCGCATCACACGCACAAAGTTGAACCCAGACAAGTGTGTCTTTGGGGTTAGCTCCGAAAAGCTTCTTGGATTCTTGGTGAACCTCCGAGGAATAGAGGTGAACCTGGCGAAGATTAAAGCTATTGAAGACATGCGACCACCAGCTCGCATCAAGGATGTCCAGAAGCTCACTGGATGTCTAGCTGCCCTCAGTCAGTTCATCTCAAGACTGGCGGAATGGGCGCTACCCTTCTTCAAATTGTTGAGGAAGTATGGACCATTCCAATGGTCTGAAGAAGCAGAAAAGGCTTTCCAAGAGCTAAAGAAGCTCCTCACAACTCTACCAACTTTGGTAGCTCCGAATCCTGGTGAGCCACTTCTGCTTTACATTTCAGCAACTGACGAAGTTGTCAGCATGGTCCTATTTGCGGAAGACCAGAACCTTCCCCAGTTCAGGAATGCAGACCCCTCCGGGAAGGTCCAGAATTACCTGAAGGGGAGTCTGGGTCCCAGCCCCCAGACCCGGATCCTCAAGGTGAGATGCCAGAGGATCGACCTCCTTCAAATGAAGGAGTTACTGTTGCTGAACAAGAAGATCCGGACCCTTCTAGGGAGGTCCGGGTCACTTCAGAAGAAGCTCCGAGTTCCTCTAGTGAGAACCCTGAGGTCCCCGAAGAAGCTTCGGACCCCTCCGGGAGGGTCTGGGTTGGTGAGGAGGAAGCTCCGGGCCCCTCCGGGAGGGTCCGGACAGTCCAGCGCCCATTATACTTCATCAGTGAAGTACTCCATGATGCCAAGACTTGGTACGTAGAGGTGCATAAGCTGCTTTACGCAGTTCTTATCGCCTCTAGGAAGCTTCATCACTACTTCCAAGCTCACAAGATTTCAGTGGTAACCTCTTATCCACTGCGTGCAATCTTGCATAACCCCAACTCTACTAGGAACATTGCAAAGTGGGCAGCGGAATTGGCCGAGTTTGATCTTGGATTCGTCCCAAGACAAGCGATCAAGAGTCAAGCATTGGAAGACTTTGTGGAGGAATGGACCCCCTCTCCATCAAATCCTGGGGGCCCCGGTGAGCAGAAACCAGAACCCAAGGCTCCGGTCTTCACTGAGCCTCACTGGACTCTCTACTTCGATGGCTCCGTGCAGAAGCAGGGGGCCGAAGCTGGAATCCTTCTCCTCGCTCCGATCGGGGAGAAGGTCAAATACATGGTTCGCCTTAACTTCAAGGCGACCAACAACATGGCGGAGTATGAAGCATTAATCTATGGGCTAAAGGTGGCACTATCATATGGTGTCAAGCAGCTGTTGGTAAAGGGTGATTCGCATCTCGTTATAAAACAAGTCAAAGGTGAATGCTGCTGCAACAACCCTCAACTAGCTGCATATCTACTTGAAGTCCAGAAACTTCAGAAGGATTTCGAAGTCCTGGATCTTTGCCATGTCCAGCATCTCAACAACGCTGAAGCTGACGAACTCTCGACGAAGGCTTCAACCAGAGCTCCAGTTATCGATGGAGCCTTTGTCCGGAGATTGTCAAGACCAACAGCTCAGCCTACCGAACTGAGCGAAGGGGGCGAGACCAGCACCTCGAAGCTGGCGGTCCCGATGGCCCTGTTACCATGGTGTCCATCAAGGGTTGTAGGTGCTGTAGGAAGCTCCAAGCAACCCAGTGCGCAAGACTCAGAAGCTCAAGTTAGCTTTGATGCATGAATCTCGGAGATCCAGAGCTACTTGAAAGACAACATCCTTCCTAAAGACAATGTATCTGCTAACCGGATAGTCAGGTTGGCTAAAAGATACACACTGGTAGAAGGGGATCTCTACCGGCGTGGTGCCAACGGCGTCCTAATGCGGTGCATTACAAGGGAAGAAGGCTGCGAGCTCCTCGCGGAAATCCATGGAGGCGAGTGTGGGAACCACGCGTCTTCCCACACATTGGTCGGTAAAGCCTTCCGGCATGGTTTTTACTGGCCTACAGCACTCCAGGATGCAACTGAGCTAGTGAAGATATGTGAAGCATGCCAGTTTCATGCGAAACAAATTCACACACCAGCTCAACCTCTACAAATGATACATCTGACATGGACATTTGCCGTGTGGGGTATGGATATATTGGGACCTTTCCCAAGAGCCGTCGGAGGTTACAAGTTCCTGTATGTCACCATCGACAAGTTCACCAAGTGGCCGGAAGCAACTCCTGTTGTGACAATAAACAAGCAATCAGCTATCAATTTCTTGCAGTCCATGGTATGCAGATTTGGAGTCCCAAAAAAGATCATAACTGACAATGGGACCCAATTCACAAGTTTTGTATTCCAAGGATATATCGAAGACCTCGGCATTCAAGTCAGCTACGATCTGTAGCTCACCCGGCAAGCAATGGCCAAGCTGAGAGAGCAAATGCAAAAATCCTAAAAGGACTCAAGACGCGCACATATGAGCGCCTGAAAAAACATGGAGCCAACTGGATTGAAGAGCTTCTGCCTACCTTGAGGGCAAACAGGACGACTCCAAACCGGTCAACTGGAGAGACACCCTTCTTCCTGGTTTACGGAGCTGAAGCAGTCCCTCCTCCAGAAATCACCTTGGGGTCGCTTCGGGTCTGAACCTTTGACGAAGCCACGCAGGACCAGCTCCGACATGAAGACCTTGACCTCGTTGAAGAGGGAAGGTGTTGAGCAGCTGTTCAAAATGCACGATACCGCCAAGCGCTCCGGTGCTATCACCAATGGCATGTGCATAACTGACAGCTCAAGGAAGGCGATCTGGCACTACAAAGAATACAAACTCGAGAAGGGTTAAACAAACTTTCCCCCAGCTGGGAAGAACCCTTTCGAGTGATCAAAGTATCTCGTCCCGGGTGCGTTCGCTTAGCAACCGAGGATGGGACACCGCTCCCTAATCCTTGGAACATTGAGACCCTCCGTAAGTTCTACACTTAATATCACGAAGGTGAGTCTGTAATTATGTATAATGTATGTTATAGCGTCATTGTACAGAGTTGGGTAGATCCTCTAGGAGGACAATCGGACCTTTCCAGGAAGGTCCGCAAAGTTCAAGCAACACTTGACACAGTCTCAGAACTAAAATTGTAGCTAGCTACCCTGGGTCGAACAAGAAATGCAACACACTTAGCCTGGTTCTGTACCCTAAGGGTGTACTTGTCTCCCATGTACCCTGGACCTATAATGAAAGACATCATTATGTGAAAACAGATCCCATGTGCATTTATTTTGTACATGCTCATTCTTTTTTATTTTTCTCTTTCTTGTTTATAACAAAGTTGTGCAATTCTCAAGAAACTTTAGCTCGAACAATTCATATATAATTCAAGTTGCATTTTTAATTCTTTCGGGTCTTAACATTGTTGAATGGCCTACTCGCCTGAACGCCAAGCCATTATAGGTATGGAGTGTGCTATCGACTTAGCCCGGTCCTGCACCTTAAGTACGCCACTCTACCTGCACACCGGCAGGCCTGAGTAAGGTGAGTCCAGAAAACGATCGGACCTGGAGAAAATAAACAAATACACTTGATTGTATATAGAATCTCGGTCGACTTAAAAATTTCTTTCGGGAATAGTATGCCGCAAACGAGTTATAGATAAGAAATGGATTTTACTGTTTTTCTTGACTTCAGTGTGCAGGAAAAATAAAAAAATCTCATGATGATGGTGGATGATGCCAGAGCTATCAAAGCTTCGACATCCCCTAAGGTGGCCCGTTGTCAATGTTTTAAACATTGATAGTAGGTGTCGCCAAAGCTACCAAGTTCTGACAAATCCAAGGGGCCAACCATCAACGGAAAGAAAATATGGTAGAAGGACACCCCAATGGGGTCTGCTGTCGATGCTCTGCGTGTTGACGATGGTCGCTGCTGGAGCTACTAAGCTCCAACAACATCAGGGGGCCCCTGCTGTCGACGACTTCGGACCTATACTCTACAAGTTCGAAGCACTCAAGTCTTCAACAAAATGCTACATCCTTTTGGTACATGTTCGCAATCAAATTATGTACATCTACAAAGGGGCCAAGTGAGACAAAGGTTGAAGACAAAAATGAAATTCATAAATATCTTGGATTTCATTCATCTGAGGAGAGGAGATTACAAAATTGGAGAAAAGAAGAGAAGATATTAGTGGGAGCTACAAGGAGAAAGTCCTAAATTCTACGGAAGAACGAGGCGACCTTCTAGGCAACCTCCGACATGCTGGTCTTGGCGGCGTCTCCCTCTCTGTCGATGGAACCCTCAACCACCGGATCTAGTGGGAAATGAGGATCCCAGCTTGTGTAGCACGTCAGCATGTATTCTACAACATCCTGCGCAAGGGACTTTCCTTCAGTTTCCAATTGAAACACGATGACATCTCCCATCTTATTGATTTTGTTGCCAGCCGAGCTCAGCGCCTTCAACGCATGGTCCAACTCCGGCTCCGGATCGTCCGGACGCACGGGACTAAAGCCCAGCGGTGTCAGCATGTCAATGGCTTTGCCCAAGAAGTCCCATACTTGTTGGGACTACGCAGCCCTTGAGCCTCGAATCTCTTCCAAGGACCTCTTGGCCGCCGCAAGCTCTGAACCCTCCCGGGCAAGGCGCTCGACCTCTTTGGCGTGCTGCTGAATCCTTTCAGCAACTTGCTTTTCAAGGTTGGCAAGCTCCTTCTTCCGGACCTGGATCTTGTTCCGGCAGTCAACCAGGTCTTTCTCCTGGCCTCGCACCTTCTTCTCCCTGGCAGCGACTTCGTCCTCCCTTTTGGTAAGGTTCTGTCCCCACTGCCAGGCCTTCTCCTCCTCGCTCTTGCAGAGCTCCTCCAGCTTCTTGGTGCGCTCTACAAGGCTCTTTTCACCCAGAGCCAGCCTTTGGGCGAGCTCCTCCTCCCTCTTCACGAGGTCATCCCTTAGCTCCAGGAGTTTTTGCTCTTCATCTTCGAGCTTTTTCTCTCGCTCCTCAAGAGCCTCCCGGCGCTTGACGAGGCTTTTGTGGATGGTACTGAGCTTCTCCTGGCGATCATTCGCTACTTCATTAGCAGCCACGGCTTGTTCGTGTATAGCCCGGGACTGATTGTCGAGGGATCGCACCATGCTTTTCCTCTCGTCCAGCAGCTGGCCCCAGTACTGCATACGGGCCTTCTCCCTCTTGACCCACTCCTTGTCGTCAGCCAGCCTTGCTTGCGCCAGCTTGGTCTCGAATTGGAGCCGGTTGCACCACCTCCTAAGGGTTTGGCGCTCCTCCTCGAGGGCCTTGCTGTCGTGTTAAAAGGCAAGTTGGACCTGGCGAAGGCTGGAGTAGGCGTTGTCGATGGATAACGATAGGGGGATCGGCTCTGGACCTACCGGGGTCCTCTCCACTGACTCCAGTTGGTTCTCCATAACAAAAATTGGGTCCCACTATACAAGAGTGGTCCCCTGAGCTTCCGCGGCTCTAGGGCCACCCTCCGAGAGCCTCAGTCGTCGCCGAGGAAGGTCCGGCAACGGGAGCTTCTACCTTCGGAGTTAGCTCTGAAGGTCCCGCCGCCAGGTCATTAGCAACTGGTCCCTTAGGCAGAGGACCGGTCGCTTTGTCTTGACACCCTGGCTCAGGCGCGGGTACCTCCAAAACTACCACCTTCGGGGTAGACATTGAAGATTCGGCTGGAGCTGAGGCCAGTTCCGGCTCCAGCGTTGGTGCCTCCTCCACCGCCAGTCAGGCACTGGTGCTTCGACCTCCACTGGTTCGGGTTCCAACACCTCCACGACAATCGGCTCAGACGTTGGAACTTCATGAACCACCGGCTCTACCGCCGGGGCTTCAATTAACATCTGACCCTAAGGCTAGAACTGCAGCTACCTGCGGGTCTGAGGCTAAAGCATCCATCATCGCAGCATCCAAAACCGTAGCTTCAACCTCTGGAGCTGGTGCTGCTGGTACATCTTCATTCCCGTGGTCCGGCGCTACCATGGGAGCTTCGGGAGATGAGTCGAGGTCCAGAACCTCGACAACTGGCGCCGGAGCTGCCGAGATGCCGTCCACCACCTGGGGCGGTACTGGAATTGGAGACGGAGCCTACGCCTGTATAGCATCAGCTGCTGTCACAGGAACCGGAGCTTCAGCCCCTTTTTCGGATACCCCGTGGATGATGGAAAAAGAATCTCAAAATATGATTACAACAAAAATAACCAACTGAGGTAAACAAGCAAATTTACCTTGGAATACTTCCGCTCCAGCTAACGCGGAACCTCTTCGCCGGGCGCTCAGAACCCGACCCAGTCGCAACTGGGGTAGTAACTCTAGAAGGCTCTTTGTAGCTTGCTACCGCCGTTAGCGGTGTCTTGGTTGGGGCCCCGGCGCTGGAGCCCTTAGTTGGCCCCAACACTGGAGTCACTTGGGCGGAGCTGACATTTCGGGGAGACGCCGATGTAGGAGTTGGCGTCATCGTCGAAGACCTTCCCCGCTAGGGAGAATGAGCTGTTGTGGAAGGAGCAGGTCTGACGGGCCTCCCATCAGAGTGCCTCAACTTCCTCTTTCGGCCGGAGGGCTCAGCCAACTCTTTGCCCTTGCCAATGACTTCAACTCTCTGTCTCGAGGCGGGAGTAGGGCCACCCTCGGAAGCTTCGTGGATCACCAATCTGGTGGACGTACGCCTCTCTACCTCACTGAGGTTGTCAAGCACCGACATCTTCCTCCGGAGCTCCATGTTGAACTATGCCTGCATGTTCAAAGGGAGGAAAGCCGCCAGGAAAGTTAAGTCGTCGCCCTCAACATTGATGCCACGCTGGAACTTCATGAGATGAAGCTCCAAAGCAGAACCTTCCAAATTGGACTTCAAACCGGTTCCAATCTGGTCATCGTCCATCACACTGTTGAGGGCCCAAGCGAGCTTCTCCCTCTTCTTCAGCGGAGCCCACTTGTTGACCAAGAAGTTACAGAAGACCATCTGGGGGGTCACCCCTCCTTCCACACATTGGCATATCCTGGTCAAGGTAGGGTTGAAGGCCTCTAACAGCACTGGAACCTCCCTCCAGGCGTCAGTGTTAACATTGGGAAGACCTTCAGGCAGCTCCAGCTTCTCGTGCTCCTCTGCCGTGACGACAATCCAATCCTTCTTCCAGTCATCCCACTTGCCGGAAGGGAACGACCTCAAGTACTTGTAGGGCATTTCTTGCACTTCACAAAATAGTAGAAGCCAAGATACTCGTTACTCTTGCCGGTGGTGTGGATGGTGAAGAAGGTACGAAAAAGCTCGACGCGGGAGGGAATACTCACCCACATCTCGCAGAAGTGGACAAATGTTGACACAAGAAGAATGGAGTGGGGGCCAAGGTGGTACAACTACAGACCATAGAAGTCTAACAGCATCAAGAGGAAAGTTGAGAAAGGTTGGATCAGTCCCACCATGGCGTACACAGAAAAGTACACCATGTCACTGCCGCACTTCTTCTTGAACGGGAGCTCGTTGGCGCAGAACAGGTGGTTGAAGGAGTCGCTGGACCACCCCATGTAGGTTCGAACCTTCTTCAAATCGTCATCGGTCGTAAGACAGCTCTTGCGGAGACCCAACTCCATCGCAGCATGGTGGGGTGAGAGAGAAAAAGCAAGTGAAAGTTTGGAGCATTCGAGCGCAAGTTCAAATGAAGGCGTAAGGAATCCCCAAACCACGCGTGCTTTCCCTCTTAAGTAAGCCCCCATAACGGTTGGATGGAAACAGCAAAAAGGCCAGAGATACATTTCAAAATTACTCTCTGCCAATGACATGGGGGCCCAGGGCCACCCAGACGATCAAGTCGAGGTCCATACCCTAGGCAAACAGTTGTCATGATGAGAGGCGAGAAACCCGAGGGCGGCAGCCTGACAGGGCACGCAGAACCGATACGTTTTTCGTATTGGGAACCAGCGACCTTCAATTGTGTGAGATCCGCACGTGCAGATCTCACCTGCCATGTCCTGAAGATGCCACACGGCAATGGTTTAACTACGAACCACCACCTCAATAGCACATCCAAAAACCCTTGAAGACACGACGCAGAAATCGAAAGATGGACCCACCTCCGGCAGAATGACTTAACCCAAAAAGTCTCTCCCAGAGGTGGGCCCAGGGCCACTGTCGGTACCCAGCATATCGGATACCCCTTGGAAGTGCAAATAGTGCAGAGGAACTCCACCTACCTGAGTTGAAGACCCCCGAAGGCCCCACGTGTCACTCGGAACCGGACCTGCCTCCCTCGTATGGTTAGTTCCAATGCCGCCACGTGTACCATAAAACCGGAGCTACATTCCACACATGGGAAAGCTCCGGACTAGATACATGTGCGGCACCTCCGGGCCTAACCCCCAACAGAGGGAAGCTCCGGTACCGACACATGTACAACAGCACCGGACCTACTCGTCCAAGACGGTAAGCTCCAAAGCTTCCACCTCCAACGGCTCGGACCTTCAAGGAACATTAAAGGCTTCAAGACTTGATTATGTGTCATTAATGATATCTTAATGACACACAAATCAGATGACCCTTAATACCAGTAACACCACCATTAAGGGGCATTACCATGCTATTAAAGGGAATTAAGCACATTTAACTATGTATTAGGCATCAGTAACCGCTAGGGCCACATGTCGGGTCAAGCAAATGATGTAATGGCCAGCCCTTGTCCTATAAAAGGACTGGTCGAGCGATACACAAGGGGAGACTTCCAGACCGGCGAGGGGCTCTAGACGTTGACTCAGGCACTGGAGACTTTGTTTTGGCCTCTCACTGGCTCACACTCTCATACACTCAATACAACAACACACACCCGTGGAGTAGGGTATTATGCTCAGGCGGCCCGAACCATGTAAATACTCGTGTCAAATTGCCATCTTACTCTGAATCTCCGCGCACCTCAACCGAACTAAGAAACTCCACGGGCTACCAACGGTAGTACCGGGAGAATTGCCGAAATCAGAATCCGACAGATGGTATTATGGATTAAATTCTGGTACTGGATATTATTAATGGAAATGGTGAAATTTTGTATATGGTGATGGATACTGAAATATGGACTGGTATTATGATAACTACATGGTTTATGATGGGTTTACTTCACATACGTAATATATGTTGCTTTTCAAAAGTTTTAATGTACTTTTCAGCACATATCCATTATTATATTCGTCATTTGAATCAGTTGTATGTCATACATTCCATACTTGTTGAGTACCACATGTACTACTCTTGCAATTCCCCCACCAACAGTTGCAGGTCAGGATTTTGAGCTTAACGATGATAATGCGGAGTTCTAGGACGTGTCTGCCGTCAGCTTGCATGTGGAGTGTTGGAGTTGCACTATCCCTTTGCTTAGTTTGCTTAGTTTAGTTTATTCTGCTGCATTAGTTCAAACTTGTCATTAATATTCATTAGTGCTTGTACTCGAGGATAATCTGGTTTGTGTAATAAAAGTACTAAATTAATCTTATTCGGTGGTAATTTTCTGCATATCCTTATGTGAATGCACTCGTTTATGTGTGTTGAATGTCATGGGCACACATATGCGTTCACTTGGTTCATTCCGCTGCATTATTCTGCTTCATTTGAACTTGCGCTCGAATCCTCCAAACTTTAGCTTGCTTTTTCTCTCTAGACCCACCGTGCTGCGATGGAGTTGGGTATCCGCAAGAGCCGTCTCACGACCGATGATGATTTGAAGAAGGTCTGGACCTACATGGGGTGGTACGGTGACTCCTTCAACCACATGGTCCGCACTGGCGAGCTCCCGTTCAAGAAGAAGCATAGCGGTGACATGGTGTACTTTTCTGTGTACGCCATGGTGGGATTGATCCCACCTTTCTCTGTAGGATCGAAGAGCACGTGAAAAACTACCATAAGGGGGGTGAATGGTAGATTTAAAAATCTTACGCAGCGGAAACAATTAAAACCCCAAACCCTTTAGGCAGAAAAACGATTTGTTAAAGAAATCGTTTATGAGACTAATCTGAACGTGTTTCACCATGACAAAAGCGATAGATATCAGAGAGAATCAAGTCACGAAGACAACACAAAAAGAATTACTCAAATCCGTCGAGAAAAGTTCAAGTTATGATCGAAAGATCAGACTATGGTCAATCTGACCTACCCAAGAAAAACAGTTTCTGGAATGCTGCAAAGAAACTCGTGTAGCTCAGAAACTACAAATCCAATGACCATTAAATTTTGACAGATGATAGACAATCAAGTTGTGAAGACAACCCAAAAATAATCACGTCAATTGTATCTGTAAAACTCGAGTTATGATAAAACCACCGACGAAAGGTAGTGCTGTCCAGAAACTCGACGAGTAAAACTTGTCTGGAACAAGTCGGACGAACAAGGCACAAAAGTTCCTTCAAACCACGAATTTTATTCAATAGAACACAAGAGGAACAGCCCCAAAGTCGTCTCTATCGAGCTTTGGCCTTCCCTTTCTTATATAACCAGCCCTTAGGCCATCCCAATCTCAACTAGGACTCCAATCCTAATCCGATCACAATCGGAACTTTCCATAACTGCTCAAGATTCTTCTAAACGCAGATAGAAGCAATCTTAAGACTTCCAAACACCTTAGGAACATATCCCACATTCCTAAACAACTCAAATAAGTGACCCACACGAAATCCTAACATAACCTACTCGATATTTCCATATCGAGCCATAACCGACTCAGCTAGCAGCCAAAGTCTTCAACCGATACGATCCGATCCTTCCGATCAGATCTTCCTTCCATAATCCATCTCTAGAAGCATATTGCCACGTCATGCACCTCATGCACACGTGCGAACACCTTCCTTTGACCTTCATATGCACTGCCCTTGATTCAATCATCCTGCGCGACCTCCTGACCTGCTCAACCACAGTTCCTCCCGAACTTGGTTGTTGGAACCTCATCTCCTCCCTGAGACTAGTCCAATGGATCCCGTCACCAGCCATGACTTGAACTCAAGCAACACCTGCACATGAACAAACAAACAATCCATACGAGCCCAAGTCCTCGACTTGACTCAAGTTAGTTCCGAACACAACACCTTATGTGAGCACCTCACATAAGCATGTTGCAAAACCACAGTAGAAACGATATCAACCATATCATCCAAAACGCACCAAAAACTTAACAAATGAATACTAAGCAATCTTTCCAACAATGTAAAGCAAGTACGAAACATTGCAAATGAAAAGCAGAAGCACTGCGGTCAAGTTCCGGATCTTGCCAGAGCAACCCGGAGCTTGAGCCGGAGCTAACAAAAGCTAGTAGATCCTAGCACCGGATCTTACCAAAAACTAGTCAAAACTAGTCAACCCAAAACCGGAGCTAGACAAAGTACATCGGAGCTTAGCAAAAACATGTCGGAGCTATCAAAGACATGTCGGAGCTAACAAAAACATGTCGAAGCTAACAAAGACATGCCGGAGCTAAAGATAAAGCTCACCGGAGCTAACCAAAGCTAGTCGGATCTTACCAAGAAGCCGGACCTAGCATCTAACGTAGCCGGAGCTACCCAAAACAAGCCGGACCTACCGTCGGACCTTGCTGTAGCTCGGAGCTAGTGTCGGACCTTGATAAAAGGGTGTTTTGGTGATATTTAAAACTTTTATCATCAAAGCCAAGTGTATTCACTACAAGCCAATGTATTCAGCACATATAGGTCTTACATTCTCAACTTTCCTCTTGATGCTGTTAGACTTCTATGGTCTGCAGTTGTACCACCATTTTCCCCACCCCATTCTTCTTGTGTCAACATTCGTCCACTTCTGCGAGATGTGGGTGGGTATTCCCCCCTGCGTCGAGCTTTTCTGTACCTTCTTCACCATCGACACCACCGGCAAGAGTAACGAGTATCTTGGCTTCTACTATTTTGTGAAGCACGAGAAATGCCCCTACAAATACTTGAGGTCGTTCCCTTTCGGCAAGTGGCACGACTGGAAGAAGGATTGGATTATCGTCACAGTAGAGGGGCACGAGAAGCTGGAGCTGCCTGAAGATCTTCCCAACGTTGACACTGACGCCTGGAGTGAGGTTCCGGTGCTGTCAGAGGCCTTCAACCCTGCCTTGACCAGGATCCGTCAATGTGTGGAAGGAGGGGTGACCCCCCAGATGGTCTTCTGCAACCTCCTGGTCAACAGGTGGGCTCCGCTGAAGAAGAGGGAGAAGCTCGCCTAGGTCCTCAACAGCGTTATGGATGAGGACCAGATTGAAACAGGTTTGAAGTCCAATTCGGAAGGCACTACTTTGGAGCTTCATCTCAAGAAGTTCCAGCATGGCATCGACGTCGAGGGCGACGACTTAACTTCGTTGACGGCTTTCCTCCATTTGAACATGGAGGTGGAGTTTAGCAGGGAGCTCCGGAGGAAAATGCTTGTGCTTGACGACCTCGGCGAGGTAGAGAGGCGTCCGACCACTAGATTAGTGATTCCCGGAGCTTTCGATGGTGGCACTGCTCCCGCCCTGAAACCAAGAGCTGAAGTCATTGGCAAGGGCAAAGAGTTGTCGGAGCCCTCCAGTCGAAAGAGGAAGTTGAAGCATTCTGACGGGAGGCCCGTTAGACCTGCTCCTTCCACAAAAGCTCCTTCTCCCCGGCAGGGGAGGTCTTCAACGGCGACGCCAACTCCAGCATTGGCGTCTCCCTAGAATGTCAGCTCCGCCGAGGTGACTCCGGCGCCAGAGCCAGCTAAGGGCTCTAGGTCTGAGGGTCCTTCTCAGTCGAGGAAGGCCCCAACCAAGACGTCGTTGACGGTGGCAGTAAGCTCCGAAGAGCCTTCCGGAGCTACTACCCCAGTTGCAACTGGGTCGGGCTCTGAGCGTTCGGCGAAGAGGTTCCGCGCTAGCTAGAGCTAAAGGCTCCAAAGGTAAATTTGCTTTTTTTACCTCAGTTGATTGTTTTTGTTGTAACCATATTTTGAGTTTCTTTATCCTTCATCCAGTGCCTCCCCAGTTGGTGGCTTAGGTCGCGGCAGCTCCGGCGCCAGCTGTTCTGGTTCTAGACCTCGACTCATCTCCCGAAGCTCCCGTGGTAGCGCCAAACCACGGGAATGAAGACGTACTAGCGGCACCAGCTCCGGAGGCTGAAGCTTCAGTTTTGGATGCTGCGATGGTGGATGCTCCAGCCTCAGAGCTGGAGGTAGTTGAAGTTCCGGCCTTAGAGACGGATGTTATTGAAGCCCCGGCAGCGGAGCTGGTGGTTCATTAAGTTCCGGTGCCTGAGTCGGTTGTCACGGAGGTGCCGATACCCGAACCGGTGGAGGTCGAAGCACCGGCGATTGAACCGGCAGTTGAGGAGGCACCAGCACTGGAGCAGGAGGTGGCCTCTGCTCCGGCTGAGTCTTCAATGCCTACCCCGGAGGTGGTAGTTCCGGAGGTACCCGTGCTCGAGTCAGGGTGTCAAGACAAAGCGGCCAGTCCTCTGCCAGAGGGACCAGTTGCTGATGACCTAGCGGTGGGACCTTAGGAGCCGACTCTAGAGGTAGAAGCTGCCATTGTCGAACCTTCCTCGGCGACGATTGAGGCACTCCCGGAGGGCGGCCCTAGTGCCACAGAAGCTGAGGGGACCAACCTTGTAGAGTGGGACCCAATTTTTGTTATGGAGAACCCGCTGGAGTCAGCGGAGAGGACCCCGGCAGGTCCAGAGCCGATCCCCATGTTGTTATCCATCGACAACGCCTGCTCCAACCTTCGTCAGGTCCAGCTTGCCTTTTATCATGACAGCAAGGCCCATGAGGAGGAGCGCCAAACCCTTAGGAGGTGGCGCAACCGGATCCAATTCAAGACCAAGCTAGCGCAAACAAGGCTGGTCGACGACAAGGAGTGGGTCAAGAGGGAGAAGGCCCGGATGGAGTACTGGGGCCAGCTGCTAGATGAGAGGGAAAGCATGGTGCGATCCCTCGACAATTAGTCCTGGGCTATACACGAACAAGCTGTGGCTGCTAATGAAGCAGCAAATGATCGCGAGGAGAAGCTCAGTACCATCCACGAAAGCCTCGTCAAGTGTCGGGAGGCTCTTGAGGAGCGAGAGAAAAAGCTCGAAGATGAAGAGCAAAAACTCCTGGAGCTGAGGGACGACCTCGTGAAGCGGGAGGAGGAGCTCGCCCAAAGGCTGGCTCTGGGTGATAAGAGCCTTGCAGAGCGCACCCGAAAGCTGGAGGAGCACTGCAAGAATGAGGAGGAGAAGGCCTGGCAGCGGGGACAAGACCTTACTAAAAGGGAGGCCGAAGTCACTGCTAGGGAGAAGAAGGTGCAGGGCTAGGAGAAAGACCTGGTTGACCGCCAAAACAAGATCCACGTCCAGGAAGAGGAGCTTGCCAACCTCGAAAGGCAAGTTGCTGAAAGGATTCAGCAGCACGCCAAAGAGGTCGAGCGCCTTGCCCGGGAGGGTTCAGAGCTTGCGGCAACCAAGAGGTCCTTGGAAGAGATTGGAGGCTCAAGGGTTGTGGAGTCCCAACAAGTATGGGACTTCTTGAGCAAATCTAATGACGCACTGACGCCGCTGGGCTTTAGTCCTGTGCGTCCAGACGATCCGGAGCCGGAGCTGGACCATGCGTTGAAGGCGTTGAGCTCGGCTGGCAACAAACTTAACAAGATGGGTGATGTCATCACGGATCAGTTGGAAACTGAAGGAAAATCCCTTGCGCAGAACGTCGTAGAATACATGTTGACGTGCTACACAAGCTCATTTCCTACTAGATCCGATGCTTGAGGGTCCCATCGACAGAGAGGGAGATGCCGCCAAGACCAGCGTGTCGGAGGTTGCCCAGAAGGTTGCCTCGTTCTTCCGTAGAATTTAGGACTTTCTCTTTGTAGCTCCCATTTGTATCTTCTATTCTTTTCCTCAATTTTGTAATCTCTTGTCTTCAGATGAATGAAATCCAAGAAATTTATGAATTTCATTTTTTGTCTTCAACCTTTGTCTCACTTGGCCCCCTGGTAGATGTACACAATTTGATTGCGAACAAGTACCAAAAGGATGTAGCATTTTATTGAAGACTTGAGTGCTTCAAACTTGTAGAGTATAGGTCCGAAGTCATCGACAGCAGGAGCCCCTTGAGGTTGTCAGAGCTTAGTAGCCCCAACAGCAACCATTGTCAACACGTAGAGCGTCGACAGTTGGCCCTCTGGGGTTGTCAGAGCTTAGTAGCTCCGGCAGCGGCCACTATCAACACGTAGATCATCGGCAGCAGACCCCATTGGGGTGTCCTTCTACCATCCTTTCTTCACGTTGACGGTTGGCTCCCTGGATTTTTTGGAACTTGATAGCTCCGGCGACGCCTACTATCAATGTTTAAAACATCGACAGCGTGCCACCTTAGGGGATGTCGAAGCTTTGATAGCTCCGACATCATCCACCATCATCATGAGATTTTTATTTTTCCTACACACTGAAGTCAAGAAAAACAGTAAAATCCATTTCTTATCTATAAATCGTTTGCAGCTTACTATTCCCAAAAGAAATTTTTAGGTCGACCGCAATTCTATATACAATAAAGTGTATTTCCTTATTTTCTCCAGGTCCGATCATTTTCTGGACTCACCTTACTCAGGCCTGCCAGGGTGTAGGTAGAGTGGTGTACTTAGGGTGCAGGACCAGGCTAAGTCGATAGCACACTCCGGACCTAGATTGGCTTGGCGTTCAGGCGAGTAGGCCATTCAACAATGTTAAGACCCGAAAGAATTAACAATGCAACTTGAATTATACATGAATTGTTCGAGCTAAAGTTTCTTGAGAATTGCACAACTTTGTTATAGACAAGAAAGAGAAAAAAAAAGAATGAGCATGTACAAAATAAATGCACGTGGAGTCTGTTTTCACATAATGATGTCTTTCATTATAGGTCCGGGGTACAGGGGAGACAAGTACACTCTTAGGGTACGGAACGAGGCTAAGTGTGTTGCATTTCTTGTTCGACCCAGGGTAGCTAGCTACACTTTTAGTTCTAAGACTGTGTCAAGTGTTGCTTGAACTTTGCGGACCTTCCTGGAAAGGTACAGTTGTCCTCCCGGAGGAGCCACCCGACTTTGTACAATGACGCTATAACATACATCATATGTAATTACAGACTCACCTCCATTATATTAAGCGTAGAACTTACAGAGGAGCTCAATGTTCCAAGGATTAGGGAGCGGTGTCCCATCCTCGGTTGCCAAGCGAACGCATCCGGGACGAGATACTTTGATCACTTGAAAAGGTCCTTCCCAGCTGGGGGAAATTTTTTTTAACCCTTCTTGAGTTTGTATTCTCCGTAGCACCAGATCACCTTCCTCGAGCTGTTGGTTATGCACATGCCTTTGGTGATAGCGCCGGAGCGCTTGGCGGTATCATGCATTTCGAACAGCTGCTCAGCACCTTCCCTCTTTAACGAGGTCAAGGTCTTCACGCCGGAGCTGGTCCTGCGTGGCTTCGTCAAAGGTCCGAACCCGGAGCGACCCCAAGGTGATTTCTAGCGGAAGGACTGCTTCAGCTCCATACACCAGGAAGAAGGGTGTCTCTCCAGTTGACCGGTTTGGAGTTGTCCTGTTTGCCCACAAGGTGGGTGAAAGCTCTTCAATCTAGTTGGCTCCATGTTTTTTCAGGCGCTCATATGTGCGCGTCTTGAGTCCTTTTAGGATTTTTGCATTTGCTCTCTCATCTTGGTCATTGCTTGTCGGGTGAGCTACAGAAGCGTAGCCGACTTGATTGCTGAGGTCTTCGCAATATCCTCGGAATGCAGAGCTTGTGAATTGGGTCCTGTTATAAGCTATGATCTTGTTTGGGACTCCAAATCTGCATACTATGGACTGCAAGAAATTGATAGCTGATTGCTTGTTTATTGTCACAACTGGAGATGCTTTCAGCCACTTAGTGAACTTGTCGATGGCGACATACAGGAACTTGTAACCTCCGACCGCTTTTGGGGAAGGTCCCAAGATATCCATACCCCACACAGCGAATGGCCATGTCGGAGGTATCATTTGTAGAGGTTGAGTTGGTGTTTGAATTTCCTTTGCATGGAACTGGCATGCTTAACATTTCTTCACTAGCTCGGTTGCATCCTAGAGTGTTGTAGGCTAGTAAAAACCATGCCAGGAGGCTTTACCGACCAACATGCGGGAAGACGCGTGGTTCCCACACTCGCCTCCGTGGTTTTCTGCGAGGAGCTCGCGGCCTTCTTCCCTTGTAATGCACCACATTAGGACGTTGTTGGCACCACGCCGGTAGAGATCCCTTTCTACCAGTGTGTATCTTTTAGCCAATGTGACTATCTGGTCAGCAGATACATTGTCTTCAGGAAGGATGTAGTCTTTCAAGTAGCTCCGGATCTCTGGGATCCATGCATCGGAGCTAACTTGAGCTTCTGAGTCTTGCGTGTTGTGTTGCTTTGAGCTTACTGCAGCACCTACGACCCTTGATGGACACCGTGGCAACAGGGCCATCGGGACCGCCAGCTTCGAGGTGTTGGTCTCGCCCCATTTGCTCAGTTCGGCAGGCTGAGCTGTTGGTCTTGACAATCTCCAGACGGAGGTTCCGTCAGGAACTGGAGCTCCGGTTAAAGCTTTCATCGAGAGTTCGTCAGCTTCAGCGTTGTTGAGACACTGGACATGGCAAAGATGCAGGACTTCGAAATCCTTCTGAAGCTTCTGGACTTCAAGTAGATATGCAGCTAGTTGAGGGTTGTTGCAGCAGCATTCACCTTTGACTTGTTTTATAAAGAGCTGCGAATCACCCTTTACCAACAGCTGCTTGACACCATATGATAGTGCCACCTTGAGCCCATAGATTAATGCTTCATACTCTGCCATGTTGTTGGTCGCCTTGAAGTCAAGGCGAACCATGTATTTGACCTTCTCCCCGGTCGGAGCGAGAAGAAGGATTCCAGCTCCAGCCCCCTGCTTCTGCATGGAGTGGTAGAAGTAGAGAGTCGAGTGAGGCTCAGTGAAGACCGGAGTCTTGGGTTCTGGTTTCTGCTCACTGGGGCCCCCAGGATTTGATGGAGATGGGGTCCATTCCACCACAAAGTCTGCCAATGCTTGACTCTTGATCGCTTTTCTTGGGACAAATTCAACATCGAACTCGGCCAATTCCGCTGCCCACTTTGCAATGTTTCCAGTAGAGTTGGGGTTATGCAAGATTGCACACAGTGGATAAGAGGTTACCACTGAAATCTTGTAAGCTTGGAAGTAGTGACAAAGCTTCCTAGAGGCGATAAGAACTGCGTAGAGCAGCTTATGCACCTCTAGGTACCGAGTCTTGGCATCATGAAGTTCCTCGCTGATGAAGTACACTGGGTGCTGGACTGTCCGGACCCTCCCGGAGGGGCCCAAAGCTTCCTCCTCACCAACCTGGACCCTCCCGGAGGGGTCCGGAGCTTCTTCGGGGACCTCCGGGTTCTTACTGGAGGAACGCGGAGCTTCTTCTAAAGTGAACCGGACTCTCCCGGAAGGATCTAGATCTTCTTGTTCAGCAACAATAACTCATTCATTTGAAGGAGGTTGATCCTCTGGTGTCTCACCTCGAGGATCCGGGTCTGAGGGCTGGGACCCAGACTCGCCATCAGGTAGTTCCGAACCTTCCTAGAGGGGTCTAGATTCCTGAACTGGGGATGGCTCTGGTCTTTCTGGATTCGGAGCTACCAAAGTTGGTAGAATGGTGAGGAGTTGCTTCAGCTCTTGCAATGCCTTTTCTGCTTCTTCAGACCATTGAAATGGTCTGAACTTCCTAAATAATTAAAAGAAGGGTAGCGCCCGTTCCGCCAGTCTTGAGATGAACTGACTGAGGGCAGCTCGACATCCAGTCAGCTTCTGGACATCCTTGATGCAAGCTGGTGGGTGCATGTCTTCAATAGCTTTAATCTTCGCCGGGTTCGCCTCTATTCCTCGGTGGTTTACCAAGAATCCAAGAAGCTTTCCGGAGCTAACCCCAAAGACACACTTGTGTGGGTTCAGCTTTGTGTGTGTGATGCGCAACTTGTCAAAGATAGCTGGCAAGGTGTCAAGAAATGACTCCTTGTTCTTGATCTTGACGACGATGTCATCGACGTACACTTCTGCTACATCTCTAACAAGCTCTCCAAAAGTTTTGTACATAGCTCGCACAAACGTTGAAGCAGCGTTTTTGAGACCAAATGGCATGGCAGTGTAACAGTATAACCCATCTAGTGTGATGAAGGCAGTATGCTCCTCATCTTCCCTAGACATTCTGATTTGATGATACCCAGAATATGCATCTAGGAAACACAGTAAAACACACCCGAAGGTGGAATACACTATTTGATCTATTCTAGGTAGTGGAAATGGATCCTTTGGGCATGCCTTATTCAGTGTTGTGTAGTCGATACACATCCAAAACTTCCCGCCGCCTTAGGTACAATGACTTGGTTTGCCAGCCATTTTGGGTGGAAGACTTCCCGGATGAATCTAGCTTCATGCAACTTCTTCACCTCTTGACGTATGAAGTTTTGTCGCTCTACGATTGCTTCCGAGGCTTCTGATGTACAGGTCTAGCGTCGGGATAAATCTTCAGATTATGCTCAATAACCTCCCTAGGGATCCCAGGCATTTGTGATGGTTGCCAGGCAAACACGTCGACATTAGCCCGGAGGAATGTGATGAGCGCGAGTTCCTATTTGTTGTTCAGACCTCCCGATATACAAGTGGTATGAGCAGCGTTGGTACCAATTTGGACGACTTTGACGGGAATGTCAGTGTCGCCGCTTGGTTGCACACGAGGTGCGGAAGTTGAGCCTCGATGACGAATGCTTGGGGGCTTCAGAGCTTGCTCCTTTCCAGATTCTTCCTCCTGCACTGTAGCAAGCGCGTGGAGTTCTTCTAGAGCAGTAACTCCGGCGGTACGATCTCCGCGGATCCAGAGAACGCCTGAGGGTTTTAGAATCTTCAACACCAAGTAGCCATAATGAGCAGTAGCCATGAATTTGTACAAAGCTGGCCTGCCCAAGATGGCGTTGAATGGTAAGTTGATCTGAGCCACGTCGAAGACCAACTTCTCAGCCCTGTAATTCTCCCAAGTTCCGAAGGTCACCGGGAGGGTAATGGCACCGAGTGGAGTTATGGCCCCCGGACCTACTCCTAAGAAAGGTCGGGAGGGGCGCAGATCCGAAGGTCAGAGCTGAAGCTTGACGAAGGCTTTGAAGCTTATGAGGTTCAGCCCCAAACCTCCGTCCAGCATTACATGGTGGAGCTGGATGTTATTGATGGTCGGAGATACCATCAGCGGAAGTTGACCAGCTCCGATCATGTTCTGAGGATAGTCCGAAGCATCGAAGGTGATGGCAGTGTCCATCCACTTCCGATGAGGTTCCGCCGTGGCGGTGGGAGCTACCAAGGCCATGTCCCACCGCATTGTCTTGAGGACACGGTGGGAAGTGATGTCCCACGAACCACCAAAAATGGTGTTCATGGTTTTCCGACGCTCGTTTTTGGAGACGTCGGAGTCGTCGTCAACAGAGGTGTAAACAGCCTTTAAGACCTTTTTGGGGTCCTGAAAGCCTAACTCCTCTTCAGCCGGAGCTTCGTCGACTTTTTGTTTTCCTTCCCTTTGATGGAAAGGAGTTTTTTCTCGGCGCTTGTTGTAGCGCTCGGCAAGGTTCCGGACCTCTCAGCAGTTTTCCAGGTTGTGATTGTCCGTCTTGTGTATGGGACACCACATCTTGGAGCTACCACCGTCTTCAGACGACGGCCGCGGTCGTTTCTCGGGGCGTGGCCCCCGGCCACCCGGAGCTGCTGCAGCAGCGGCAGAAGGTGTGCCGGCCGACGGCTTCTTCTTGTCGTTGGACTTTTTCTTCTTCTTGCCACACCCGAAGGTGGTGGCTTCACCCCTGGAGGACTTTTTGTTGGCCTCCGGAAGTGGTTGGGAGTGCATTTCACGGCCCTCAGCAGCCTTGGCACACTTGTCTGCCAAGCTGAAGAGTTCTGTGACGCTGGTGACTTCCTTGGTCGCCAGCTTCTCTAGCATTTTCTTATCTCGAATGCCCTGCCTGAATACTACAGTAACAGAAGCGCTTGAGATAGAAGGAATGGTATTTCGTACCTGGGAGAACCTCTGGATGAAAGATCGCAAGGACTCTCCCCCTTTTTGCTTGACAGCAAAAAGATCCAGTTCCGTGCCTGGTCGGCTGTATGAGCTCCCAAAATTGGCGGTGAACTGTTGGCACAACTCCACCCAACTGTTGATGGAGTCAAGCGGAAGTCTCATGAACCAAGACCTGGCGATCCCAGTTAAAGCCACTTGGAAATAATTGGCCATCAAGGCCTCATTTCCACCAACCGCAAGAATAGCGGTGGAGTAGATTTGGAGAAATTCAGCGGGGTTAACAGTCCCGTCAAATTTCTCCAGCACATGAGGTCGGAACTTCTGCGGCCATCTGACCATGCGTACGTGCATGGCCAAGGCAGAACAACCTCCTCTTACTCCCTCAGGAACAGGACTGTCCCGAGCCTCTCGCGAGCACGCTCGATGTAGACACGGTCGTCCTGTTGTCGGTAACGATGATCGAGCTCAGCCCGGAGGTCATGAGTCGAAAGCCTTGTTACCGTGTGAGTATGTCGCGCCCCAGAAGGCAGCGACGTCGCCTATTGAGACGCAGCACGCCTCTCGTGCTGCAAAGCTTGCGGACCGAGTCTACCCGACAAGGTACGATGCTGCAATGGGGCCCGCCCCAAGGGGGGAGGACCTTGATTGCTGATGCGATCGGCTACTGCTGCAACCAGATGATCCACATCAGCTCTCCACTGTTCCATCGCACCCTGGGGTGCCCCTGGAGGGGGTGGACGTTGGAGAAGACCACGCGCAGCATTAAGCGCATGTTCAGGGTTGTTGTTCATTGATGCAGTGATCGAAGCGGATGCCCCATCTCGCTATCCAGCTTGATTCGCCGGAGCAGATGGTGGCGGCGGTGGCATGATTCCCGCTGGAGCTACAGCACCTGCTGGTTGTTGCATGTTGGAGGGATTGCCTCCAGCGGGTTGCTCAGCGTGGTAACCGTTGTACGATCCAGCAGCACAATTCACCATCTTTGAATCTCAGGCGCCCCTACCTGGCACGCCATTGTCAGAGTCTGACTCCGGCAATTCTCCCGGTACTGCCGTTGGCAGCCCGCGGAGTTTCTTAGTTCGGTTGGGGCGCGCGAGGATTTAGAACAAGATGACGATTTGACACGAGGATTTATGTGGTTTGGGCCGCCTGAGCGTAATACCCTACTCCACAGGTGTGTGTTGTTATTGAATTGAGCGTCTGAGCGCTTGAGTGTGAGAGAGGCCAAAAAAAAATTCTTCAGCGCCTGAGTCAGCGTCTAGAGCCCCTAGCTGGTCTGGAAGCCTCCCCCTATGTATCGCTCGGCCAGTCATTTTGTAGTACAAGGGTTGGACGTTACATCATTAGCCTGACTCGACATGTGGCCCTGGCGGTTACTCATACCTAATACATAGTTAAATGTATTTAATTCCCCTTAATAGCGTGGTAATTCCCCTTAATGGTGGCGTTACTGGTATTATGAGTCATCTGATCGTGTGTCATTAAGATAGCATTAATAACACATAATCAGGTCTTGAAGTCTTTAATGTTCCTTGAAGGTTCGAGCCGTTGGAGGCCCACCAATCTGCCTATTGAGGTTGAAGGTCCGGCGGTTGGACGCGTGGAAGCTCCAGAGCATACCGTCTTGGACGAGTAGGTCTGGTGTTGTTGTACACGTGGAAGCTCTGGAGCTTACCGTCTTGGACGAGTAGGTCCGGTGCTGTTGTACATGTGTTGGTACCGGAGCTTCCCTCTATCGAAGGTTAGGTCCGGAGGTGCCACACAGGTATCTAGTCCGGAGCTTTCCCATGTGTGGAGTGTAGCTCCGGTTTTATGGTACACATGGCGGCATTGGAACTAACCATACGAGGGAGGCAGGTCCGGTTCCGAGTGACACGTGGGGCCTTCGGGGGTCTTCAACTCAGGTAGGTGGAGTTCTTTTGCACTCTTTGCAGTTCCAAGGGGTATCCGGTACGCTGAGTACCGACAGTTACTATGCTAACTTCCAGAAGCTTGTGGATAAAGCAATTGTTGTGGACAACAAGGTCTGCGAGATGGAGCAAGACAACAAGAGGAAGGCACCATATCAAGGACAGCAACAAGGAAGTAATGTGTGCCCTTGCTTTGCGCCTCCTAATGCACCATATTACAGCTCCTCTGCTCCTATACAACTCTTTGGTTATGCATCGCGCCCAACTCAGTTCGTGCAGCAGCGCCTTGTTATGCAAGCACCTAGGCCTCCAATGCCTTATGCACCTCGTGCCAACTTTCCTGGTGCCAATGTTCAAAATCAAGTTTGTCCAAATTCTGGTGGAGTTAAGAAGTGCTATACTTGTGAAGAAGCTGGACACTTTGCGCATCAATGGCCTAAGTTAGGCCTTGGTCAAGGAAGCAATGCGCCAAGGCAAAACCCAAGACCCAATAGAGGAGCGCCACAAGGGAACTATGGACAGCAGAATTTTGCTCGTGGCAACGTGAACCATGTCTCTACGGCGGATGCTCAACAAGCGGATGACGTGGTGATTGGTATGTTTCTTGCAAACTCCATCCAGGCGACTATGTTATTTGATTCTGGAGCATCGCATTCATTCATTGCATCAAAATATGTTGCCGAGTATAGTTTGCCTAACTCTCATATGAAGTTTACTCTATTTGTTAAGTCTCCTGGAGGAGAGATGAGGACAAATATAGTATGTCCAATGTAATCCTTAGAATAAGGGGGGTAGACTTCTTTGCCAACCTCATTGTCTTGGATTCCCAAGAATCGGGCATTATATTTGGTATGGACTGGTTGAGGAAGCACCATGGAGTTATTGAGTGTGCCACGAAGATGGTGAAGTTGACCAACGAGGAAGGGATCACCATAGACTTTGAAGCATCTCAACACGCAACGAAGAAATTGTAGTTGAATCATATGGACGGTACTGCAATTGAGGAGATTTCGGTGGTGTGTGAGTTCTTGGATGTTTTTCCGGATGAGTTGTCAGGTATGCCGTCTGATCGAGACATTGAGTGTGTTATTGATTTAATACCTGGAACTGCACCTATAGCTAAGAGGCCATATAGGATGCCTCCTAAGGAATTAGAGGAGCTCAAGAAGCAGATTCAAGAGTAACTAGAGAAGGGTTTTATTCGCCCAAGCTCTTCACCTTGGGGAGCGCCCATTTTATTTGTGGACAAGAAGGATGGATACCAAAGGATGTGTGTAGATTACCGAGCTCTCAACGAGGTAACCATCAATAACAAGTATACCATACCCCGTATAGAGGACTTGTTTGATCATATGAAGGGTGCTTATGTCTTCTCTAACATTGATTTGAGGTCAGGATACATTCAAATGAATATTAGACCATCGGACATACCCAAGACAGCTTTTAGGACTCGGTATGGATCATATGAGTACATTGTGATGTCCTTTGGATTGAGCAATGCACCTACTGAATGTGGCCTAGAGGGGGGGTGAATAGGCCTTTTGAATTTCCTGCACACTTAATAGAATCATCAAAACTTGGTTGGCTGGACTAGTCCGGTTGTGTGGGCGGACTAGTCCGGTGTGCAAAAATTATGTGTGTTGATCAGGTGTTAATTGGGAAAATAAATTTCTTTAGCAGCGGAATTGAGAACAACTGATATTTCTACTTGAGATTAATATAAGAATGCAGGTGTAACTTCTAATTGCCTTATGTTGAAGTTTAGCACTCAAATGATCTAATGAACAAAATTTAAAGTAAATGAGACACAAGACACACGAATTTTTCCCGAGGTTTGATCTCACCACGAGATCTACGTCCTCGTTGAGGAATCTCACAAAGAGCCAGGTCTCCAACCCTTTCCCTCCTCAAGTCACCATGAAGGCCGACTTGATTCCACTATCACGGGTAATCACCAAGTTTGTGGGGCAACCTCACACGTTGAGGGCTCCCACGAGAATTACAATGAAAAAGTGATCAAATACACTCAAAAGTATTACAGTGCAGAGTATGAGTGTAGAAAGATCAAACCCCAAGAGCTCACAATGAAAGAATGACGATCTCCCAATCCCGAATCCAAGTGTTCAATTGATTTCACTCTTTTTGAACTTTAGATGTGTGGGGAGATGTGTTTTGGGCTCTTGGGATGAAGCGGCGGCGCTAGGGTTTGCTCTTAGATCAATATTCTACGTGTGTGTTTATAGGAAAGTCGTTGACTCTCTATTTATAGGGTTTCCAAAAGCTAGCCGTTGAAAAACCCTAACACCGGACTAGTCCGGTGCAATTCCGGACTTGTCCGGTCCCAATGTGTTTTGAGGTCCAGAAAGTTTGCTGGACTAGTCCGGTCCAACCTCGGACTAGTCCGGTGCTGTGTGAAAGTGACTCCAGAAAGTTCATCGGACTAGTCCGCGGACTAGTCCAATCTCCACGAATGGGAGATTACAGAAAGTTCAACGGACTAGTCCGGTCCATGATCGGACTAGTCCGGTCCCTCAGTATGAGAGACTCCAGAAACATCAACGGACTAGTCCCGTGGATGCACGGACTAGTCCGGTCTCCTTGTGAGTGGGATTCCAGAAAGGTGAACGGACTAGTCCGGTCCATGATCGGACTAGTCCGGTGCTTTGTGAAAGTTAGGTTAATTTTAATCCCTTACCCTCGCGCAAAGTTGTGAGCTCTTGGAGTGTGTCTTTCATACACTCCCTATACATTCAAAATCTATTTTGGTCTTCCAAGCTTCATCAAAGTATTTCTCTTTGGACACCACTTCATTTTTCACCTTTTTATGTGCACCGAAATGTTTCACTTGTTTGTCCTGCAATCATCTCAATAGTTTCATTAGGATCTCATATGTTTGTCATCAATTAGCCAAAACTCACAAGGGATATCATAGATGCACTTACAATCTCCCCCTTTTTGGTGATTGATGACAACCATTTGAGATATCACAATTGAGAATAAAATCTTGATTTTCATAAGGTGTGCACATATGAGAATAATGATAAGTCCACAAAAAGCTTCTCACATATGCACACACCTTATGGTGGGGTGCCTAACAAGTGTGTGATCAACAAGGTGTGATGAAGTAAAGATAATCAACAATGAGTATAAAGATAATCATCCAAGCAACAATAAGCATCACACATAAGAGAAGAAATAGTGCATTACAAGGTTTTAAAATTAAGTACACATGTCCTTGATCACAAAAAACATAAAGACACCAACTACTCTCAAACTATTAGTCTTAATCTCTCCTAGTCTCAATCTCTCCCCCTTTGGCATCAAGGAACCAAAAAGGGAAAAATTGAGGGGACTCACTCATCGCCACTCTCTTCCTCTGTCTCGGTCCGGTCCTCATCTTCACCACCATCATCATCATTTGCCGGAGTAGACTCTTCCTTGGAGTCCTCGAAGGCGGGCGGGGATCCCACCGGCTCAATCTCCAGCTTGTCGCAGATAGCTTTGATGTTGGCATTGACATATTGTTGATGCTTCTTCTGCCTGACTTCAATCTTGCGGCAGCAGGCAAAGATAGAGGTGAGCATTTTGAGCACACCACCGGAGGGTTCATGAGCAGGTGCAGAGCTAGGAGGAGCAGCTGAGGATCTTGTTGCATTCACATCCCGAGCCTGTTTAGTTCTCCTCTCAGCTTCAGGGGAGGGAGGTGCATCAGGAGCCGAAGGTAGAGTGTACTCGGTGGGCTTTTGTGGTTTCATCCCCGTATGGTGAACATCCTTGACGAACTCAAGTCCAGTCACCTTCTCAATCATGTACATGATGTACGGGGCATACCCACAAGATCTGTTTCGAGTGATTGAGATGTTCACAATGTCATTGTAGATGTATGCAAAGACATTGAACGGTCTCCTCCCACCAATGACATTCATTAGGGTCCTCAAGGTTCCTTGAATAGTCCCCGCATCTCCATCTTTTGGGGCTATTGTCTTCCTCAAAATTCTGTTGAGGACCACATAGAAGGGCTTCAAATATTTGATAGTGGGAGCAACATACAGCATCCTTGTGCCATAGAGAAATGTGAGCTCATCCTTCTCCAGGGGTTGCAAATTGTGGATGACTAGATCATAATTCAAGGTATGCTCAAGGTGGAGAATCCTTGCAATCTCATCATAAGTGACACTATACTTGGAACCATGGGTCATCCAAGTAAGACTGTCTCCATCACCCCAAGCAAAGTAGAGGGTAGAGTAGAATTGGGAGATCACCTCATTGTTACAGTCATTTTCAAAGGAAAACAGTTCCTTCAGTCCGTGCCTCTCCAGGGACTCAACCACCTCACGGAAAGAAGGATACTTCTTTGACTGCATGTACCCAATGTTCACCCATTGACTCTTCACAACGGGATTCTTCATCTTCATGTACACATGCTCATAGTAGTCGGCATGGAAGTTGCTCCAAAATCTTGGGTTTGAGCATTATCGAGGTTGAGCATACACATTAACCTGCCTAAAGTTGTCGGCAAGCTCACCCCCTTTTCCAGTGAAATCCTTGCTTGAGCGTTGCCTGTTGCGGTGACTTGGGTTCTTCATTTTCAAGGGTCCAATGGGACCACTAGCAAGCCCTTTTCTCTTGTTGAGAGTCCTCTTTGGCCCTGAGGAGCACTCACCGGCCTTTCCTTGGGCCTTCTTCACAACTACCCTCCTTTTCTTGGGCAAGTTGTCGTCGGAGGGTGGAGAGTGCACATTTACATCATGCCTTTTCTTCATGTACCTCTCCTTGACTCTCTTCACCTTTTCGCGCTCAACTTCTTCATCAACGTGGAAGGAGTTGTCATCTGAGCTTGAAGACATCGTGCCTAACAAGAAGTTCATGATTTAGATGAGAATTAACTGAGAATGAAGGTGATGTGAGGATTCAAGTTTCAGACATCGGACTTGTCCGGTTTCAGAGTGCGGACTTGTCCGGTGTACAGGACTAGTCCGTACCTAGGAGCCGGACTAGTCCGGCCTGGCACAAGAACCCTAACAAAGCTAGAATTACAACTTCTATTTAAGGCTGCAAATGAGCATGAAGTTGAAAGGAATACATCTCTGAAGCTAATGTACTTCCTTGGAATCAAGAGAAATAGGCTAGAACTTGAAAAGTTGAGAGTTTGACTTTAGGAAGAAATTTACCGAGATTTGAGGATTCGCGTTGAAGGGGCACAAATCTGTCCAGATGAGTTTGGAGAGGAGTACCAACTCGACGAGGGGAGAATTTCCCACGGAGAAGGCTTGGATTTTGAGGGCTCAACTCGAAAATCACCTTTTGGGGGGCTAGGGTTTGAGAGGTGAGGGTTTAACTCAAGTGGAGGGAGATTTGAAACGGGCCAGCTGCTTACATAGGCAGCCGACCGGACTAGTCCGGGCAGAGGGCAGACTAGTCCGATGCCCCTGGAAAACCTAAGAAAGAGGGACTATCCGGACTAGTCCGGTGGCAAACCTGACTAGTCCGGTGTTACTGGACAAACTAAGTATTTGGAGACAACTAATAGTGATCCAAGGACAAGTTTTGCAAATAATCTTGGTGATTATGACCAGAAAGCAATCAACCCAAAAACATGGTCATAAATTCCAAGATTTCTTCTTTAAAAATAGTTTTCTTAGGAGAAAAAGGAGGTGAGGGGCAGTTTTAGCAATAAAATGTAACATTTGAAGTATCAACCAAATGTGCAACGTTTCAAGCCACATTTCGAGAGTCAAGAATGTTAAGTTCATTCCTAAGTTCACAAAACCGTTTCTCATCCAATGGTTTGGTAAAAATATCCGCAAGTTGTTTTTCAGTTCTAACATGTGAAATAGCAATGTCACCTTTTAATGAATGATCTCTAAGGAAATGATGACGGATATCTATGTGCTTAGTTCTTGAGTGCTCTACTGGGTTGTGTGCAATTTTTATAGCACTTTCATTGTCACATAGAAGTGGGATATGGTTAAGGTTATAGTCGTAGTCCCTAAGGGTTTGTCGCATCCAAAGTAATTGTGCGCAACAGCTACTGGCTGCAATATATTCTGCTTCTGCTGTGGAAAGGGCAATGGATTTTTGCTTTTCAGATGACCAAGATACCAGGGACCTACCAAGAAACTGACAAGTCCCTGACGTGCTCTTTCTATCGACTTTGCATCCTGCATAGTCGGCATCGGAATATCCTATCAAGTTAAATTTGGATCCTTTGGGATACCAAAGGCCCAAGTTGGGTGTGTGCACAAGGTACCTTAGGATTCTTTTTACAGCAACTAAATGACACTCTTTAGGTGCAGCTTGAAACCTTGCACACAAGCAAAAACTAAGCATAATATCTGGCCTAGATGCACATAAATAAAGTAAAGAGCCAATCATGGACCAATATACCTTTTGATCCACATTTGGACCGTCTTCATTGAGGTCGAGATGTCCATTAGTGGCCATGGGTGTCTTGATGGGTTTGGCTTTGTCCATATTGAATTTCTTGAGAATATCTTGTGTATATTTGGTTTGGCTTATAAATGTACCTTCTCTTAGTTGCTTCACTTCGAATCCCAAGAAGAACTTTAATTCGCCCATCATTGACATCTCGAACCTATCTGTCATAATTTTGCTAAACTCTTCACAGAAGGATTTGTTAGTTGATCCAAAGATAATATCATCAACGTAAATTTGACATACAAATCAATGATCATCACAATGTTTAGTGAAAAGTGTATAGTCAGCTTTACTAATTTTGAATCCATTCTGAATTAGAAAATCTCTAAGACACTCATACCAAGCTCTAGGAGCTTGTTTGAGGCCATAGAGAGCCTTACGCATTTTGTAGACATGGTTGGGATACTTCGGGTCTTCGAATCCTGGTGGCTGCTCCACATAAACTTCCTCCTTGATTGGGACGTTTAAGAAAGCGCTTTTGACGTCCATTTGATACAGCTTAAAATTATGGTGAGTAGCATATGCCAATAAAATACGAATGGACTCAAGTCTAGCTACAGGAGCGAAAGTTTCATCGAAGTCCAAACCTTTGACCTGAGAATAACCTTTGGCCACCAGTCTTGCCTTATTTCTTGTTACTACTCCATGTTCATCTTGCTTGTTCCGAAAGACCCATTTAGTTCCGACTATGTTCGCCTTTGGTCTCTCCACTAGCTCCCATACTTCATTTCTCTTGAAGTTGTTCAGCTCCTCTTGCATTGCAATCACCCAGTCTGGATCCCCTAAGGCTTCTTCTACCCTGTATGGTTCCAGAAAAGACACAAAAGAGTAGGATTCACAAAAATTTGCAACTCGAGATCTAGTAGTTACTCCCTTTGCAATATCTCCAATGATGTTGTTGACAGGTGGTCTCTTTGCACGCTCTGGTGCACTCTTGGGTGTGGAGCTTGTGTAGTTGCTTGTTCTTCATTATCTTCATGTACATTGTCTCCCCCTAGATCATTGCTTCCATGATGGTCCTGATCTTCTTGACCTTCCTCCTCTTGATCTTGTGCAAGGGCTCCCCCTTGATCATTGCCTCCGCGTTGAGGTTCAACTTGTGCATTTGAGTCGAATGTTTGCTCTTGTGGTAAGATATCGCCAAGTCCCATTTTCTTCAGTGCTTCATATGGAGCTTCCTCTTCATGTAGCACACACTTATCAACTTGCTCCACTTGTGAGCCGTTAGATTCATCGAACACTACATCACATGCTACTTCAACAAGGACGGGCACCTTGTTGAAGACACGATAGGCGTAGGCATTCGATTCATAACCGAGCAAGAATCCTTTATCGGACTTCGAAGCAAACTTCGAGGCCCTCTGTTTCTTGTTCAGAATAAAACATTTGCAACCAAAAACATTAAAATAAGAAACATTTGGCTTTTTACCGGTAAGGAGCTCATATGGAGTTTTCTTCAGTAGTCGATGGAGGTACAGTCGATTAGTGGCATGGCAAGCGGTGTTCACCGCTTCTGCCCAAAACTGATCTGACGTCTTGTATTCATCCAACATAGTTCTCGCCATTTCGATTAATGTTCTGCTCTTCCTTTCGGCCACTCCATTTTGTTGAGGGGAGTAGGGTGCTGAGAATTCATGCTTTCTCCCTTCTTCATCGAGAAACTCTTCAACTTGGAGATTCTTGAATTCTGTCCCGTTGTCACTTCTGATGTTCTTTATGGTTGATGAGAATTCGTTCTGAGCTCTTTTTAAGAACTTCTTGAGGATCCCCTGATTTTCTGATTTATCATACAAGAAAAATACCCAGGTAAATCTTGAAAAATCATCAACAATTACTAAACCATATTTGTTACCACCGACGCTGATGTACGAGACTGGACCAAAAAGATCCATGTGGAGAAGTTGCAGCGGTCTTGCGGTAGTGATCACATTCTTGGTGGGGTGTCGTGCTCCGACTTGTTTTCCTGCTTGACAAGCGCTGCACGGCCTGTCCTTTTCAAAAACCACATCCTTAAGACCACGGATGTGACCACCTTTTAGAAGTTTCTGCAGATTTCTCATCCCAACATGGGCTAGCCGTCTATGCCACAGCCATCTCATGTTGGTCTTAGCAACCAAGCAAGTGTTGAGTTCGGCTTTATCTTTGTTGAAGTCAACTAGATAAAGATTGCCCTTCAACATTCCCTTGAATGCAATCGAGCCATCGCTTCTTCTAAAAATAGTCACACCCTCATTAGTGAATAAGCAGTTGTAACCTTTGTCGCATAGTTGGGATATTGACAAAAGGTTATAATCTAGAGAATCTACGTGTAAAACATTTGATAAAGTATGTTGAGAGGATATTTCAATGTTACCGCTACCAAGGACCTTTCCTTGGCTGTTGTCTCCGAAGTATATGCCTTCACCTGGATCCTTGTTGTACTCGTACTCCACAAACATACCTCTCTCTCCGGTCATGTGATTTGTGCATCTGCTATCAAGTACCCATTTTGTTCCGCCGGAGGAGTAAGCCTACAAAAAAGAATTATTCCTTGGTTTTAGGTACCCAAGCTTGCTTGGGTCCTCTCAGGTTAGTCACAAGAGTCTTGGGCACCCACACACAAGTTTTCAAGTTCTTGTGGCGTGGCCCTGTATATTTGGCAATGACTCTTCCATTTTTGGCTTTCATAAGAACATAAGAAGCATTAAATGTATGAAACAATGTTTGTGGTTCAGATTCATGAGATTTTTCCTTGACAAAGACAATTCTATTCTTAGCATGATTAGAAGTAGGCATGTGTTTGTTCTTATCAAAACCAAGGCCATCTTTGACATTAGGAGGTCTAGTGACCATATATGCATTGCGTGCATATTTGATCTTCTCCTTATCAAAGATGCCGCTTGGAGGGGCATGCATATTACGAGAAGTTTATGTATTAGAAATAATATTCTTCTTACTAGAGCAAGTGCAAGTTCCGATTGTTGTCGAACTCATATCTTTGGAGGAAGAGCTCTTGGAGGAAGAAGAGTCACTTTGCTTGAGCGACTCAACCTGCACCTCAAGGATCTTGTTAACTTTTGACAAGTTATCAAGTTCTTCCTTGATTGCAATATGCGAGTCTTTTAGCTTTGAGTAAGTTTCCTTACTCAAGACTAGCTCAACTTCAAGCGACTTGTTCTTCTCTCTTTCGTCAAGCTCGAGAAGCTTTTCAACTTCTTGATATCTCTTCCTTTCACGGATGAGCATATCTTCTTGTCGATCAAGAAGTTCTTCCTTCTCAAAAATTTCCTTCGACAACATTTCCATTTTCTTTAGAGCAATTTTACTTAGTCCTCTAAACATTTCTTCATTATCGCTAGAGCTGTCAAAGTCATCAATAGAGGAATTTAGCGTAGGAGGAGTGAGCCGTACCTTTTTCTTGCCTTCCTTAGCCATAAGGCAAGTGTGGTTGTTCATGTCCCATCCTCCCATGTTTGGAAAGAGTGTGGCCTTCATAGTAGGTTTCTTGATTGCAATAGTGGCCATCTCTTCTTCATCATCGAAGGAGGACTCGTCATTTGAGTCCCACTCCTTGCCAATGTGAGCTTGATGGTTTTGTCTTCTTTTTCTGAAATTTTTCTTTTCTTGAGATCTTGTTTCCTTCTTCTTTTTGTTTTCTTCATAGGGGCAGTCCATCATGAAGTGACCATACTCTCCGCAGTTGTAGCAAGTGCGTCGAGCCTTGGATTTTCCTTTGTCCTTGCTTTTGCCTTCATTTGAGTTGTTGCCGTGTCTTCTTTTCATCATTCGCTTGAACTTCTTGATAAAGAGTACCATTTCCTCATCATCAAGATCGGTGCTCTCGTCACTTGTGTGCCCATCGTCTTGATCTTCACGAGCTTCTTTGAGTTTGGGTCGGCATGTAGCTTTGAGAGCGACCTCTTTCCTTTTGGAGGAAGTGAGTTTGGCCAAGTCTTTGACGTATTTTGCCTATTTCTCCATCATCTCATGATTTATGATCTTCCCCAACAACTCATCGGGGGTCAATTTGTGAAAATCGGGGCTTTCTCTAATCATTGAGCAAAGTGTGACATTTCTTGGCATGAAGGCTCTAATCATTCTCTTGACTACCTCGTGATCCGTCCATTTCTTACTTCCATAGGCACGTAACTTGTTGATGATTGCCTTCATCCGGTTGTACATGTCTTGAGGTGATTCGCCTTCTTCAATAGCGAATCTCCCCAACTCTCCTTCAAGCATTTTGATTTTTGCTTCACGAACTGATCTATTTCCTTCGTGAGCTGTCTTAAGTGTATCCCAGATTTCCTTTGCACTTTCTAAGCCATCAATCTTGGTGAATTCCTCTCTGCTTAATGATGATGTGATCACGGCGACGGCTTGTGCATTTATGTGAATCTCTTGTTCTTGTTCTGGGGTGAGTTCTTCATCCGTGTCCGGGATATCTATGCCAGTGCAAATGATGTGCCATAGACTAAGATTTAGGGATATTAGATGCATCTTCATGTTGTACTTCCACATTGTATAGTCGCTTCCATCAAACTGTGGAGGTTTTCCCATAGGAATGGAAAGATAATGGTTGTTTGAGTTGAGACGGTTGTAGTTGTAAGGCTGTCGGGAGTAGTCGTGATGACCGCTCCCCGTCGTCTTCTCTTCTTCCTTTCCTTTTTGTTCTAGCAGTTTCTTTCTCAGAAGTGCCTTCAATTGTCGCACTTCTTCATCATCGTGTGGGCTCTCTTTCAGCACATCAAAAGCTTTAGTTTCTTGTTCCTCCTCATTAATATTCATCTTCGAGATATCGTTGTTCTTCTCAGAGGCCATTGATCTCTCCGAGATGTGAGTCTCGTTGGTGGAGAACCTTGCTCTGATACCAATTGAATGTGGCCTAGAGGGGGGTAAATAGGCCTTTTGAATTTCCTGCACACTTAATAGAATCGTCAAAACTTGGTTGGCCGGACTAGTCCGGTTGTGTGGGCGGACTAGTCTGGTGTGCAAAAATTATGTGTGTTGATCAGGTGTTAATTGGGAAAATAAATTTCTTTAGCAGTGGAATTGAGAACAACTGATATTTCTACTTGAGATTAATATAAGAATGTGGGTGTAACTTCTAATTGCCTTATGTTGAAGTTTAGCACTCAAATGATCTAATGAACAAAATTTAAAGTAAATGAGACACAAGACACACGAATTTTTCCCGAGGTTTGATATCACCACGAGATCTACGTCCTCGTTGAGGAAGCTCACACAGAGCCGGGTCTCCAACCCTTTCCCTCCTCAAGTCACCACGAAGGCCGACTTGATTCCACTATCACGGGTAATCACCAAGTTTGTGGGGCAACCTCACACGTTGAGGGCTCCCACGAGAATTACAATGAAAAAGTGATCAAATACACTCAAAAGTATTACAGTGCAGAGTATGAGTGTAGAAAGATCAAACCCCAAGAGCTCGCAATGAAAGACTGATGATCTCCCAATCCCGAATCCAAGTGTTCAATTGATTTCACTCTTTTTGAACTTTAGATGTGTGGGGAGATGTGTTTTGGGCTCTTGGGATGAAGCGGCGGCGCTAGGGTTTGCTCTTAGATCAATATTCGACGTGTGTGTTTATAGGAAAGGCGTGGACTCTCTATTTATAGGGTTTCCAAAAGCTAGCCGTTGAAAAACCCTAACACCAGACTAGTCCGGTGCAAGTCCGGACTTGTCCGGTCCCAATGTGTTTTGAGGTCCAGAAAGTTTGCCGGACTAGTCCGGTCCAACCTCGGACTAGTCCGGTGCTGTGTGAAAGTGACTCCAGAAAGTTCATCGGACTAGTCCGCAGACTAGTCCAATCTCCACGAATGGGAGATTACAGAAAGTTCAACGGACTAGTCCAGTCCATGATCGGACTAGTCCGGTCCCTCAGTATGAGAGACTCCAGAAACATCAACGGACTAGTCCGGTGAATGCACGGACTAGTCCGGTCTCCTTGTGAGTGGGATTCCAGAAAGGTGAACGGACTAGTCCGGTCCATGATCGGACTAGTCCGGCGCTTTGTGAAAGTTAGGTTAATTTTAATCCCTTACGCTCGCGCAAAGTTGTGAGCTCTTGGAGTGTGTCTTTCATACACTCCCTATACATTCAAAATCTATTTTGGTCTTCCAAGCTTCATCAAAGTATTTCTCTTTGAACACCACTTCATTTTTCACCTTTTCGTGTGCACCGAAATGTTTCGCTTGTTTGTCCTGCAATCATCTCAGTAGTTTCATTAGGATCTCATATGTTTGTCATCAATTAGCCAAAACCCATAAGGGATATCCTAGATGCACTTACACCTACCTACTTTATATACCTCATGAATAAGGTCTTCATGGAGTACTTGGACAAGTTGTAGTGGTTTTCATTGATGACATTATGATCTACTCGACGGATGAGAAGGAACACGAGGAACACTTGAGGCTCACATTGCAGAAATTGAGGGAGCACCAATTATATGCCAAGTTCAAGAAGTGCCAGTTTTTGTTGGAAGAGGTGTCGTTTTTGGGTCATATCATCTCAGGAGGAGGAGTATCGGTTGACCCCAAAAAAGTGAGGGACGTGTTAAAGTGGGAGCCACTGCAGAATGTAAAGGAAATAAGGAGTTTCCTTGGGATGGCTGGATATTACCGAAGGTTCATCAAAGACTTTTCCAAGATAGCCAAGCCCATGACGGAGTTGCTAATGAAGGGAAAAGCATTTCAATGGACTCAAGCTTGTCAAGAAAGTTTAGAGGAGTTGAAGAAAAGGTTAACAACAGCTCCAGTTTTAGTTTTGCCGGACGTGAGCAAGAGTTTTGATATTTATTGTGATGCATCGAGACAAGGAATTGGATGTGTGCTCATGCAAGAATGTCAAGTGGTTGCATATGCATCGAGACAATTGAAGAAACATGAGCATAATTACCCAACACATGATTTGGAACTTGCAGCCGTAGTACACGCATTGAAGATTTGGAGACACTACATCCTTGGTCATAGGTGTGAAATTTATACAGATCATAAGAGTCTTACGTATATTTTCACACAAACGGACCTGAATTTGAGGCAACGAAGATGGTTGGAGCTCATCAAGGATTATGATTTGGGGATTAATTATCACCCGAGAAAAGCCAATGTAGTGCTCGATGCCTTGATTAGAAAGGGAGTAAGTCAACTCGCAGTTCAAGAGTTGCCACTTGATTTATGTAAGGAGTTTAAATGGTTGAATCTCGGATTTATGGGGATGATGGAGTTAAATCCGACTTTGGAACAAGAAATTTGAGAGGGTCAAACAAATGATGAGGAAATTCAGGAGATCAAGAAAAGGACCCAGGAGGGGAGAGAATTCAGATTTGATGAAGATGATCATGGTACTTTATGACTTGGAAAAAGGATTGTCGTGCCAAATGTGAAGCATATTCAGGAGACAATATTAATAGAGGCACATGACTCGCCATACTCAATTCACCCCGGTTGTACGACGATGTACAAGGACTTGCGGACTTGTTATTGGCGGGCTAGCATGAAAAAGGACATAGCCGAATACGTAGCCTTATGTGATGTGTGCCAACGAGTCAAGGCAGAACACCAAAGGCCATCTGGATTATTGCAACCATTAAAGATTCCGGAGTGGAAGTGGGAAGAGATCGGTATGGACTTTATAGTTGGATTGCCACGTACCCAGTCCGGTTATGACTCGATTTGGGTAATTATCAATCGTTTAACCAAGTCAGTCACTTTATTCCCGTCAATACCACTATTAATAGAGACAAGTTACTGGAACTGTATATGGGAAGAATAGTATGTTTACATGGAGTTCCAAAGAAGATAGTGTCGGATAGAGGTTCTCAATTTACCTCCAGATTTTGGCAGAAATTGTATGAAGCATTAGGAACAAGGTTAAATTTTAGTTCAGCATATCACCCACAAACGGATGGACAAACTGAGAGGACCAATCATATTTTGGAGGATATATTAAGAGCTTGTGCTTTAAAGCATGGAAAAAGTTGGGACAAGAGCTTAACATATGCATAATTTTCATACAACAATAGTTACCAAGCAAGTTTGAAAATGTCACCCTATGAAGCACTATATGGAAGGAAGTGTAGAACACATTTGTTCTGGAATGAGACAGGAGAAAATCAAGTATTTGGTCCGGATGTGTTGCTAGAAGCTGAAAACAAGTCCAGGTTATTCATGAAAATTTGAGGGCTGCCCAATCAAGACAAAAAGGCTATGTTGGCAATAGGAGAAGGAAACTAGCCTTTGAAGTGGGAGACTTCGTTTACCTCAAGGTGTCACCAATGAGAGGTCATAAGAGGTTTAACATAAGAGGCAAGCTAGCACCTCGATACACTGTGCCATTCAAGATTTTGGACAAAAGGGGAGAAGTAGCGTATAATTTGGAGATGTCAGCTCATATTTTCGATGTCCATGATGTGTCTCATGTTTCCTAGCTCAAGAAGTGCCTGAGAGTACTGGAAGAACAAGTGCCAATGAAAGAATTGGAACTAGAGGCGGATTTGACTTACGCCGAGAAACCAATCAAAGTCTTGGAAACCAAGGAGAGGGTCACAAGGAACAAGACTATCAGATGGTGCAAAGTTCAATGGAAGCATCATACGGAATCAGAGGCAACATGGGAGTTGGAGGATGATCTCAAGAAGTAATTTCCCTATCTTTTCTCTTCCGCGTCGAATCTCGAGGGCAAGATTCATTTTAAGGGGGGTAGATTTGTAACACCCTCATTTTCATGCATCATGCGTCGCATACATTCTGATATATGTTTAACATTGAGCAACATAAAAAGGAATTAGTTTAAAATGAATTAGAAACAAAACCGCACTTGAGAATTCTGGGAAGTGCGGACTAGTTCGATTTTCCTGTGGACTAGTCCGATTTCTCTTTGACTTCAAACAAACTTGTCCTTTTTGCTACGGACTAGTCTGTTTTTTCCTCTAGACACTTTTGGACTTGTCCGGTCTTGTGCGGACTAGTCCGGTGTTCCAATTCCTTGAAAATTTGCTAAGTCCCTGGACTTGTCCGGACTAGTCCGGTGTTCCAGCGGACTTGTCCGTTTTTCCCTCTGACTAAAGTAAGACTTGTCCATTTTTAGCCATACATGTCTATTTTTCCCCTCTATATAAGTTCGGACTTATCCGATATCTCTCTGACCAACTTCGGACTAGTCTGGCCCTTTTCGGACTCATCCGATAAATCACGACTCCGAGTTGATCTTTTGTTTCACGACTTGTTTCTTGGGTTTTACGTTAAGTGGGCCTAGGGACATTGTGCCTAACTCTTTTAGAGCCCATGTGGGACTCCAAACCGACCCCTACTCATCTTAAACTCAAAATCCATCTAACTCTAGCCCTCCACCTCTATATAAACAACCCCACCCCTTGGCTTAACATCTATTTGCCACTTTTCCAACCTCACCCAAACCCTAGCTCGTGAATAGCAGCCAACAAGGAGGGAGAAGGAGATCTAGAGCAAGAAGAATAGGAGGAGAAAACGAAGGAGGATCAAGATCTCCATCAACTTCGCGTTCTTCATCAACAATCCACCAAGTTCTTCATCAACCCTAGATCGTCAAGATCCAAGTGTTGCCTCCAAGATCCTTGATTCATTGGAGTTCTAAACACCTGGTATACCTTCAATTATCTTTTCCTTACGTGATTTCTGTAACACCCTCAATTTTCGCATCATGCATTGCATATATATTCATGCATTAAACATTAATAGAGGGAAAGAAATAAAAATATAAAACATGTATTAGAGAATAAATATAAAAATAATAATAATAATATATAAAAAGAAATATATATAAATAAATTATATATAATAATAAATATATATAAAATAAATAAAATGAATAAGATAAATAAAATATAAATAATAATATAATAATATATATAAAAAAGAAAAGAAAAGAAAAAAACAAATCAACCGCTGGCCAGGCCAAACGGCCCAGCCGGCCACGAAACAGGCCCCGACCGCGCCTGCCCCGCCGCCACGCAGCCGGCCGCGCAGCGCCCCGCTGGGCCCCGCTCCCACCCCGCACTCCCGCGCCTCGCTCTCGAGCTCCCCCCGCCCTCCCGCGCAGCGCGCGCTCCCGGGCGCGCGACCCTGGCCCCACCCCGCCGACCCGCGCGACCCGCGGTCCGGCACACGCGCCGAGCCCCGCGCCTGGGCCCCGCCAACCCCGCGCGATACGCGCCCCGCCCGATGCCGCGCAACCCGCTCGCGCCCCGGCCCCGCACCTGGCCCCACCCACGCGATACGTGCCCCGCGCCAAACCGCGCGACTCCCGCAGCACTCGCATCGTAACCGACTCGGCCTCTGGCCGATACCGCAATCCCGCCGGCTATAAAAAGCCCCGAGTCTCCGTAGGGTTTTTCCACGATCCCAGAAATGCCGCCGCCTAGCTCCAAAAACAGCCCTAGCCGCCGGTACAGAGAAGAAGGAGACTAGAAGGTTGCGCCGCAGGGAAGAAAAGGAAGAAAAAAGAGGGGAAGAAGAGGAGGAAAAAGAGGAGAGCGCCGCCGTCCGCCGGAGATCGTCGTCGCCATCGTGATGCCGTCGTCGTGTCGCCGGAGGACCTTGCGCATCTACTTCGTCTACGCATTGTCCCCATCCCGCGATCATCGAAGCCATCGCATCTACGGTAGGCCATGTTCCCGATGCGAATTTTAGCGATCATATTGAATCTAATAGATGTAAATTGATCGTAGTTGCGTCGTATTTTTATTTTCAGCAGCATTAATCCACCCTAAAACCCCCGTAAACTCATATGAACACGTATGAACTAGTTGCATCTAATTAATAAACAACCATAGTTAATTAATAATTGATCTTTGCATGCATGCATATCATCGCATGTTGATTAATGTGCGTGCATCATGTTGATTGTATATGTTTTCTTGTATGTGTGATTGCGAGTAGAGGGAAGTGCTCAAGAAGTTGTGTACGAGGATTTTCAGAAACAAGACTTCGAAGCGCTTGAGCAACCCTATCCGCCGGAGCAAGGCAAGTGTCCTTGAAGCATATTGATCCTGTTTTTAAAATAAATGTTTTGTTTGTAAAACTGCATGCTGTGTCAATTTGACGGGAATCCTATGGTAGGAAGTTTACTAGCTTTGTTTAACCACCCTTGTCACCTGGAATATATGGTAGAGAGTCGGGAAGGGCTTTTACCTTTTTGCTTCGCTTAATTAATTGGGATGGCAAACAACACTACACATTTAATTATGCATCAATGATATTCTCGTTAATGTGAACTGGTCAATACGATGGGTGATCTAAGCAAGCCTGGTATTTGGATGGGTTGGATGTTATGGTGGTTTGCTTGCTTTAGATCTAAGGACCAGTTCATGCGAGAATAAGCCAGGACTACAGTGCCACCATGAGGCCAAGTATGGGTGCGGCGTAGCTGATTAATTAGGGCCTTGCTAGTGCTGTTTGGACCATTGTGGATGCTCGGGGAAGGGGTAGTCGGATTGGGGTTGTTGATGATTGGTGGGACTACCCTGGGATCCGAATGGCTCAAGAGGGGGCCCTTGGTTGAAGATGTGCTCAATTGGAGGCATCGCCATCGGTGAAACCTCAGTGGGGTCTAAATAGGATAGTAATCCCTTTGTAAAGGCTATTTTGTGATCTCTTGGCCACACACCAACGGAAGTGTGTAATATGATTGACGGGTCATGGGCATAAGGGAGATTCTTAGTCGCCGAAAGGTGATGAAATCACGAACACGTGGGTAAAGAGGTACAAACTCTGCAGAGTTAATTAAAACTATCATGATAGCCGTGCTCCCGGTTATGAGCACCTGGACAACTTCCATGATTAGAGGGAAATTTGGAAATGGGATGGTTATTGGAATGGTTATGGTTTGGTAATGGTTATGGATGGTTATGGATTAATCTCTGGTACTATTATGGTTACATGGTTTATGATGGGATTACCTCACATACATATAATATACATATTGCTTTTCAAATGTTTTACTGTACTTTTCAGCACTTAGCCGTTATTATTGTCATCATTTGAATCAGCCACATGTCATACTTTCCACACTTGCTGAGTACGACATGTACTCACTCTTGCAATCCCCCCCCCAACAGTTGCAGGTCAGGATTGTGAGTTTGATGGCGATAATGCGGAGTTCTAGGCCGTGTCTATCGTCAGCTTTGCCTGTGGTGTTGCATGGAGCTGCGCTATCCCTTTTGCTTAGTTTGCTTAGTTGTTTAATTAGTTTATTTCCGCTGCATTAGTTGAACTTGTCATGAATATTTATTAGAGCTTGTATTCGAGGATAATATAGTTTGTGTAATAAAATTTGATAATTAATCTTGTTCTGTGGTAATTTTCTGTATACTCTTTTGTGATTGCACTCGTGTATGTGTGTTGAACATCCTGGGCGCACATATGCGTTAGCTTGGTTCAGTTTTCGGAACCGGGCGTCACAGATTGGTATCAGAGCCACAGGTTGACCGTAGGACGCAGCCTAGATAGAATGGACACTTTAGAGCACATAGGAGCACTCAGGAATCGATTTGATTTTGTTGGCTTGCTGTTTGCTATATATATATTGATTGCTTGTGTGTTTAATAGAGGATTTTGGGATGCTTTAGCATTGCCATGTCCACCTAGGCTAGTATAGCTAGTTGGTTAGCTTCATATCCCTTGATGCATATAGTTGGGGACGTTTCTTAATTCTTACCTATTGCTCTGCTTCAGATGGTGAGGACTCGCAACCAGAGGGATATCAATGACGAGGAGGAGAACCATGGAGTACCTCAGAACAATACTGGACAAGGACCTGCTCATGGAGCTATCAATATTGAGCAGCTACTGGCTATGCAAAACCAGCTCATGCAGACCATGATACAGACAATGGGACAGCTGCAGGCTGGCAATAACATCAACAATCAGCCCCACATGCCTCCACCGCCACCCCCGCCTCCTCATAACCGATTGGGAGAGTTCATGAGGACTAGGCCGCCAACCTTTGCTCAAGCTACTGACCCTATGGATGCGGATGATTGGCTCAAGTCCGTGGAGAAGAAGCTAGCCATTGTCCAATGCAGTGACCGGGAGAAGGTCTTGTTCGCTTCTCATCAACTCGTTGGAGCAGCTACCGATTGGTGGGATTCACTATGCAATGCTCATGAGGATCAAGAGTGGATCACCTGGGCGGAATTCAAGGAGAGTTTCCATTCTCATTATGTACCGGAAGGTGTTATGATCTTGAAGAGGAAAGAATTTGAGGACTTGAGACAAGGAAAATCAAGCGTGAGTGAATATCTCAATAAGTTCACTCAACTCTCAAGGTATGCGCCTGAGGATGTTAGTCGGGACAGCCGGAAATAGTACTTGTTCATGAGGGGCTTGAACAATGAGATCCAAGTGCAACTACTCAACTGCGATTATGCCAATTTTCAGAAGCTTGTGGACAAAGCAATTGTGGTTGAGAACAAGATCCGTGAGATGGAGCAAGAAATCAAGAGGAAGGCGCCATATCAAAGACAGCAACAAGGAAGTAATGTGCGCCCTCGCTTTGCGCCGCCCAATGCGCCTCATTACAGCTCCTCTATTCCTGCTCAGCGCCCTAGTTATGCACCACGCCCAACTCAGTTTGTGCAGCAGCGCCCTGTTATGCAAGCACCTAGGCCTCCAATGCCTTATGCACCTCGTGCTTATTTTCCTAGAGCCAATGCTCAAAACCAAGCTCGTCCCAATAATTCTGGTGGAGTTAAGAAGTGCTATACTTGTGGAGAAGCTGGACACTTTGAGCATCAATGTCCTAAGTCAGGCCTTGATCAAGGGAGCAATGCTCCGAGGCAAAACCCAAGACCCAATGGAGGACAACCACAAGGGAACCGTAGACAGCAGAATTTTGCTCGTGGCAACGTGAACCATGTCTCTACGGAGGATGCTCAACAAGCGGATGATGTGGTCATCAGTATGTTTCTCGCCAACTCCAACCCCGCGACTATATTGTTTGATTCTGGAGCATCGCATTCATTCATTGCATCGAAGTATGTTGCCAAGTATAGTTTGCCTATCTCTCATATGAAGTTTACTCTGTTAGTTAAGTCTCATGGAGGAGAGATGAGGAAAATATAGTATGTCCAAAGGTAAGCCTTAGAATAAGGGGGGTAGACTTCTCCGCCAATCTCATTGTTTTGGATTCTCAAGGATTGGATATTATACTTGGTATGGACTGGTTGAGGAAGCACAATGGGGTTATTGAGTGTGCCACAAAGACGGTGAAGTTGACTAATGAGGAAGGGATCACCGTAGAATTTGAAGCATCTCAAACCGCACCGAAGCAATTGGAGCTGAATTATATGGACGGTGCTGCAATTGAGGAGATTCCGGTGGTGTGTGAATTTTCGGATGTTTTTCCGGATGAGTTGCCAGGTATGCCACCTGATCGAGACATTGAGTTTGTTATTGATTTAATACCTGGAACTGCACCTATAGCTAAGAGCTCGTACCGGATGCCTCCTATGGAATTAGCGGAGCTCAAGAAGCAGATTCAAGAACAACTAGAGAAAGGTTTTATTCACCCAAGCTCTTCACTTTGGGGAGCGCCCGTTCTATTTGTGGACAAGAAGGATGGAATGCAAAGGATGTGTGTGGATTACCGAGCTCTCAACGAGGTGACCATCAAGAAAAAGTACACCTTGCCCCGTATAGAGGATTTGTTTGATCATATGAAAGGTGCCTATGTATTTTCCAAGATTGATTTGAGGTCAGGGTACTTTCAAATGAAGATTAGACCCTCGGACATACCCAAAACAGCTTTTAGGAAACGGTATGGATCTTACAAGTACACGGTGATGTCTTTCGGATTGACAAATGCGCCTGCCTACTTTATGTACCTCATGAATAAGGTCTTCATGGAGTACTTGGATAAGTTTGTTGTGGTATTCATTGATGATATTATGATCTACTCAAAGGATGAGAAGGAACATAAGGAACACTTGAGGCTTACGTTGCAGAAATTGAGGGAGCATAAGTTGTATGCCAAGTTCAACAAGTGTCAGTTTTGGTTGAAAGAGGTGCCATTTTTGGGCCATATCATCTCAGGAGGAGGAGTATCGGTTGACCTCGGAAAAGTGAGAGACGTGTTGAAGTGGGAGCCGCCGCAAAATGTCAAGGAAATAAGGAGTTTTCTTGGGATGGCTGGATATTACCGTCGATTCATCAAGGACTTCTCCAAGATAGCCAAGCCAATGACGGAATTGCTAATGAAGGGAAAGGCTTTCCAATGGACTCAAGCTTGTCAAAACAGTTTTGAGGAATTGAAGAAGAGGTTAACAACAACTCCAGTTTTGGTATTGCCGGACGTGAGCAAGAGTTTTGATATTTATTGTGACGCATCAAGACAAGGACATGGATGTGTATTGATGCAAGAAGGTCAAGTGGTCGCCTATGCGTCAAGACAATTGAAGAAACATGAGCAGAATTACCCAACACATGATTTAGAACTTGCAGCCGTGGTGCATGCACTAAAAATTTGGAGACACTACATTCTTGGACATAGGTGTGAAATTTACACGGATCATAAGAGTTTGAAGTATATTTTCACACAAACGGATCTGAACCTAAGGAAATGAAGATGGTTGGAGCTCATCAAAGATTATGATTTGGGGATCAACTATCATCCGGGAAAAGCCAATGTAGTGGCCGATGCTTTGAGTAGAAAAGGAGTAAGTCATCAACTCACGGTTCGAGAGTTACCATTCGAGTTATGTAAGGAGTTTGAACGGTTGAACCTCGGGTTTGTAAATGAGATGGAGATGATGGAGTTAAATCCGACCTTGGAGCAAGAAATTCGAGATGCACAAACCGTGGATGAGGAGATCAAGGAAATCAAGGAAAGGATCGAGGAAGGAAGAGAATTCAGATTTGATGAAGACGAACATGGTACCTTATGGCTTGGAAAGAGGATCGTTGTGCCTAATGTAAAGCATATTCGGGAGACAATATTAAAGGAAGCACATGACTCGCCTTACTCAATTCACCCTGGTTGTACAAAGATGTACAAAGACTTGAAGACTTGCTATTGGTGGGATAGCATGAAGAAGGACATAGCTGAATACGTAGCATTGTGTGATGTGTGCCAACGAGTCAAGGCGGAACATCAAAGGCCAGCCGGATTATTGCAACCGTTGAAGATTCCAGAATGGAAGTGGGAAGAAATTGGAATGGACTTCATAGTTGGGTTACCACGTACTCAGTCCGGGTATGACTCAATTTGGGTAATTGTGGATCGCTTAACCAAGTCAGCTCATTTTGTCCCTGTGAAGACCAAGTATACAGCTGCACGATTGGCCAAAATATACATGGAGCATATTGTGTGTCGACACGGAGTACCAAAGAAGATAGTCTCGGATAGAGGTTCTCAATTTACCTCCAGATTTTGGCAAAAATTGCATGAAGCTTTGGGAACGAGGTTGAATTTTAGTTCAGCATATCATCCTCAAACGGACGGACAAACCGAGAGGACCAATCAGATTTTGGAGGATATGTTAAGATCTTGTGCTTTAAAACATGGGAAAAGTTGGGACAAAAGCTTGCCATACGCGGAGTTTTCATACAACAATAGTTACCAAGCAAGCTTGAAAATGTGACCATATGAAGCGCTTTATGGGAGGAAGTGTAGGACACCTTTATTTTAGAATGAGACAGGAGAAACTCAAGTATTTGGTCCGGATGTGTTGCAAGAAGCCGAAAAGAAAGTCCAGATAATTCGTGAAAACTTGAGGGCTGCCCAATCAAGACAAAAAGGCTATGCGGACAATAGGAGAAGGAAATTAGCCTTTGAAATAGGAGATTTTGTTTACCTCAAGGTGTCACCTATGAGAGGTCATAAGAGGTTTAACATAAGAGGCAAGCTCGCACCTCGTTATATTGGACCATTCAAGATTTTGGACAAAAGAGGAGAAGTAGCATATAAGTTGGAGATGCCAGCTCATCTTTCAGACGTACATGATGTGTTTCATGTTTCTCAACTCAAGAAATGTCTTAAGTACCGGAAGAACAAGTGTCGATGGACGGGTTAGGACTTCAGGAGGATTTGTCTTATGTCGAGCAACCTATCAAGATCTTGGACGTGAAGGAAAGGGTCACGAGAAATAAGAGGATCTGTTGGTGCAAAGTGCAATGGAAACACCATACAGAAGCCGAAGCTACGTGGGAACGTGAAGAAGACCTGAAGGCAGAATTCCCGCATCTTTTCTCCACGCTGTCGAATCTCGAGGGCGAGATTCATTTTAAGGGGGTAGGTTTGTAACACCCTCAATTTTCGCATCATGCATTGCATATATATTCATGCATTAAACATTAATAGAGGGAAAGAAATAGAAATATAAAACATGTATTAGAGAATAAATATAAAAAAAATAATATATAAAAAGAAATATATATAAATAAATTATATATAATAATAAATATATATATAATAAATAAAATGAATAAGATAAATAAAATAAATTAAATATAAATAATAATATAATAATATATAAAAAAAGAAAAGAAAAGAAAAAAACAAATCAACCGCCGACCAGGCCAAACGGCCCAGCCGGCCACGCAACAGGCCCCGACCGCGCCTGCCCCGCCGCCACGCAGCCGGCCGCGCAGTGCCCCGCTGGGCCCCGCTCCCACCCCGCACTCCCGCACCTCGCTCCCGCGCTCGCACCGCCCTCCCGCGCAGCGCGCGCTCCCGGCCGCGCGACCCTGGCCCCACCCCGCCGACCCGCGCGACCCGCGGTCCCGCACACGCGCCGAGCCCCGCGCCTGGGCCCCGCCAACCCCGCGCGATACGCGCCCCGCCCGATGCCGCGCAACCCGCTCGCGCCCCGGCCCCGCACCTGGCCCCACCCGCGCGATACGCACCCCGCGCCGAACCGCGCGACTCCCGCAGCGCTCGCATCGTAACTGACTCGACCTCTGGCCGATACGGCGATCCCGCCGGCTATAAAAAGCCCCGAGTCTCCGTAGGGTTTTTCCACGATCCCAGAAACGCCGCCGCCTAGCTCCAAAAACAGCCCTAGCCGCCGGTACAGAGAAGAAGGAGACCAGAAGGCTGCGCCGCAGGGAAGAAAAGGAAGAAAAAAGAGGGGAAGAAGAGGAGGAAAAAGAGGAGAGCGCCGCCGTCCACCGGAGATCGTCGTCGCCATCGCGTCACCGTCGTCGTGTCGCCGGAGGACCTTGCGCATCTACTTCGTCTACGCATTGTCCCCATCCCGCGATTATCGAAGCCATCGCATCTACGGTAGGCCATGTTCCTGATGCGAATTTTAGGGACCATATTGAATCTAATAGATGTAAATTGATCGTAGTTGCGTCGTATTTTTATTTTTAGCAGCATTAATCCACCCTAAAACCCCCATAAACTCATATGAACACGTATGAACTAGTTGCATCTAATTAATAAACAACCATAGTTAATTAATAATTGATCTTTGCATGCATGCATATCATCGCATGTTGATTAATGTGTGTGCATCATGTTGATTGTATATGTTTTCTTGTATGTGTGATTGCGAGTAGAGGGAAGTGCTCAAGAAGTTGTGTACGAGGATTTTCAGAATCAAGACTTCGAAGCGCTTGAGCAACCCTATCCGCCGGAGCAAGGCAAGTGTCCTTGAAGCATATTGATCCTATTTTTAAAATAAATGTTTTGTTTGTAAAACTGCATGCTGTGTCAATTTGACAAGAATCCTATGGTAGGAAGTTTACTAGCTTTGTTTAACCACCCTTGTCACTTGGAATATATGGTAGAGAGTCGGGAAGGGCTTTTACCTTTTTGCTTCGCTTAATTAATTGGGATGGCAAACAACACTACACATTTAATTATGCATCAATGATATTCTGGTTAATGTGAACTGGTCAATACGATGGGTGATCTAAGCAAGCCTGGTATGTGGATTTGTTGGATGTTATGGTGGTTTGCTTGCTTTAGATCTAAGGACCGGTTCATGCGAGAATAAGCCAGGACTACAGTGCCACCACGAGTCCAAGTATGGGTGCGGCGTAGCTGATTAATTAGGGCTTTGCTAGTGCTGTTTGGACCATTGTGGATGCTCGGGGAAGGGGTAGTCGGATTGGGGTTCTTGATGATTGATGGGACTACCCTGGGATCCGAATGGCTCAAGAGGGGGCCCTTGGTTGAAGATGTGCTCAGTTGGAGGCATCGCCACCGGTGAAACCTCAGTGGGGTCTAAATAGGCTAGTAATCCCTTTGTAAAGGCTATTTTGTGATCTATTGGCCACACACCAACGGAAGTGTGTAATATGACTGATGGGTCATGGGCATAAGGGAGATTCTTAGTCGCCGAAAGGTGATGAAATCACGAACACGTGGGTAAAGAGGTACAAACTCTGCAGAGTTAATTAAAACTATGATGATAGCCGTGCTCCCGGTTATGAGCACCTGGACAACTTCCATGATTAGAGGGAAATTTGGTAATGGGATGGTTATTGGAATGGTTATGGTTTGGTAATGGTTATGGATGATTATGGATTAATCTCTGGTATTATTATGGTTACATGGTTTATGATGGGATTACTTCACATACATATAATATACATATTGCTTTTCAAATGTTTTACTGTACTTTTCAGCACTTAGCCGTTATTATTGTCGTCATTTGAATCAGCCACATGTCATACTTTCCACACTTGCTGAGTACGACATGTACTCACTCTTGCAATCCCCCCCCCAACAGTTACAGGTCAGGATTGTGAGTTTAATGGCGATAATGCGGAGTTCTAGGCCGTGTCTACCGTCAGCTTTGCCTGTGGTGTTGCATGGAGTTGCGCTATCCCTTTTGCTTAGTTTGCTTAGTTGTTTAATTAGTTTATTTCCGCTGCATTAGTTGAACTTGTCATTAATATTTATTAGAGCTTGTATTCGAGGATAATATAGTTTGTGTAATAAAATTTGATAATTAATCTTGTTCTGTGGTAATTTTCTGTATACTCTTTTGTGATTGCACTCGTGTATGTGTGTTGAACATCCTGGGCACACATATGCGTTAGCTTGGTTCAGTTTTCGGAACCGGGCATCACAATTTCGACCCCAAATCTCCAAATTCACTTCGATCTAGAAAACCCTAGTTCGCCAGTTCTGCGAAGTGCGGACTTGTCCGGTCCCCAGCAGACTAGTTCGTTCTCCGTAGTTAAATTGTGTTGAATTAAATCTAAAATTTGATCGAATCAACTCCGAACCTGTATAAAGTTGTTAAAAGCTATTAGAGCCAGTTAGTAAACATTAAAAGCAACTCAATAACAAGTTCCACCTTGCATTTGCATTAATTATACATGTCATGTCATGTTGAGTAATATTTGTGCACTCTATGATTGTGTTTCTTGTCTTGTATGTTGTTGTGCAGATTAGACGGATTTGCACTAGAGAGTGCCGCTGGAGGATCTCCAGCACCAAGAGTTTGAAGGCTTTGACCCGAACCAATCCCAAGAGCAATACAAGTGTCCTTGAAGCATATTGATCCTGTTTTAAATTAAATGTTTTGTTTGCAAACTGCATGTGCTTGTGTCAATTTGATGGGAAATCCTATGACAGGAAGTTTACTAGCTTTGTTTAACCACCCTTGTCACTTGGAATTTATGGTAGAGAGTCGGAATGGGTTTTTACCCTTTTTGCTTCGCTTAATTAATTGGGTTGGGAAAAAAACTATATTGCTTAACTTAATTATGCATTTATGAGATTATGATTAACATGAACTGGTTAATATGATGTGGTGATGGGTGATCTAAGCAAGCATGGTATGTGGATGGGTTGGATGTTATGGTGGTTTCGCTTGCTTTAGATCTAAGACCGGTTTGTGGAGTGACCATCCAGGATTTACAGTGCCACCACGAGGCCAAGTATGGGTGCGGTGTAGCTGATTAATTAGGGCTTTGCTAGTGCTGTTTGGACCATTAAGGATGCTCGAGGAAGGGGTAGTCGGATTGGGTTTGTTGATGATTGGTGGGACTACCCTGGGATCCGAATGGCTCAAGAGGGGGCCCTTGATTGAAGAAGGGGTAGTCGGATTGGGAGAAGAGATTGGGAGTAGTAGCCTCCTTAAGGATTATTTGATCTTGGACATGTATTTTCTTTAAATTTGAAACTATTGTAATTTTACATTTGGATAATGTCTATTTTGCTTTACTACTAATGTGTGTGATGCTTCTTACCATGCCTCAATGTTGATTGCTTGTTTATGTTTGTGAGACATATGTGTGTTGAATACATTGGCTATGACAATAAAAGTTTTGAGTATTGCCAAAACAACCTTTTAACAAGGTCCGACTCTAGGTTCGACCTCCTTCAAGGTCCGACGATAGGTCCGGCTTGTTTTGGGTAGCTCCGAAAAGGTCTGACGTAAGGTCCGACTTTCTTTGTCTAGGTCTGACTTGCTATGGCTAGGTCTGATATGTTTTTGGTTAGCTCTGGCACTAGGTATAACTAGCTTTGGTAAGCTCCAGCGCGAGGTCCGACTAGCTTTGGTAAGCTCCGGTGTTAGCTCCCGCTAGCTTTGGTAAGCTCTAACTCAAGGTCTGGTTAGCTTTGGCAAGGTCCAGTGCTAGACTGCAATGGTTCTGCTTTTAACTTGCAATGTTTCAAACTTGCTTTACACCTATGGGAAGATTTGCTTAGTATTCATTTGCTAATTTTTTGGTGTGTTTTGGTGGATGATATCTCTTTGCTATGTTTGCAACATGCTTATGTGAGGTGCTCACGTAAGGTGTTGTGGTTTCGGAACTAACGTGAGTCAAACCGAGGTATTGTGCTCGGAAGTACTATTTGTTTATTCGTGTGCAGGTGTTGTTTGAGTTCAAGACATGGCTGGTGACGAGGATCCATTGAACTAGTCTTAGGGAGAAGATGAGGTTCAACAACGAAGTTTGAGAGGAATTGTGGTTGAGTTGATCGGGAGGTTGCGCAGCATGTTTGAATCAAGAACAATGCATATGAAGGAATCATGGACGTCGTTGGAAGGTTTCTGCACGTGTGCATGGAGTGCATGTACATGGCTGCATGATTCCAAAGTGTGATGAAGAGTTGTGGACATAAAGAATTGATCGGAAAGGTCCAACTGGCTGGATTATGCCTCAGGCTGCGGCTGAGGTGGGTATGTTTCGTTTATGAAAGGTTTAGAGTTTGTTTTGGTTAAATTTCATGTGGGTCACGAAGTTGGGTTGTTTTAGGAATGTGGGATACGTTCCTAAGGTATTTTGAGGTATTAAGATTACTTCTATCTGCGTATGGAAGAGTCTTGAGCAGTTATGGAAAGTTTCGGTGAAAACTGAGTAGGATACGAGTCCTAGATTGGTATGGGTTGGCCTCATAGCTGGTTATATAAGCAAGGGAGGCCATATCTCATGATACACGAATTTTGGGGCTGTTAATTTTGTGTTATATTGAATAAATATTGTAGTTTAAAGGAACTTTTGTGCCTTGTTCGTCCAACTTGTTTTCATCAAGTCATTCTCATCGAGTTACTGCACAGAACTACCTTGCTTTGGGGGTTTTATCATAACTTGAGTTTTACGGATCAAATTGATAAGATTCCTTTTGTGTTGTATTCACAACTTGATTTTCTATCATCCTCGAAAATTTCACAGTCATTGGATTTGTGTTTTCTGATCTACACGAGTTTCTTTGCAGTGCTGCAGATCTGATTTTTTTTCGAGTAAAACAGATTAACCTTTGTTAGATCTTTCAATCGTAACTTCAGTTTTTCTTGACGGTTTTTCGTAATTCTTGTTGTCGTGTCTTCGTGACTTGATTCTTAACAATCTATACTAGTTTTGTCATGATTGATCGTGTTTAGAATAGTCGCACACACGTTTTCTTAACAGATCGATTTTCTGCCAAGGGGTTTTTGTTGCTTCCGCTGAAAAAGTTTTAATCTACCATTGAACCCCCCCTCTGGTAGCTTTTCATATGCTCTTCGATCCTACAATTGGTATCAGAGCCACAGTGCTCTAATATTTGTGATTTGCAGGTGATTTGACTAATCATCATGAAGAAATACTCCTCAAAACCATATGTGTTTAGTCGCATTGATTTTCAGGTTTGAAAGGCACGTATAGAAGCTTTCATCCAGGCACAAGGCTTTGCAATATGGGAAATATTGTACAAGCTTTATGACGTGCCGCCAAATGATCAAGTCACGGCTACAAACATGAGAGATGTCGACAACAACAACAAGGCACAAAACTTGATCATAAAAGGATTGACTCAAAGCGACTTCGATCGAGTTGCACACCTTCAATCAGCGTATGATGTGTAGAAGGCACATTGCGACTACCACGAAGGATCCAACACGATCAAGGACGTAAGACAGGATATGTTCAAGAAAGAATATATGCACTTTGAGATGCAACCAGCTGAGTCTGTCAAATATTTATTTGCTCATTTTAATAAAACTCTCAGCAACTTGCGTAGTGTCAACATTAATTTTTCAGATGCTGAGAATGCTAGGCAATTACTAAGTGCATTAGACATGTCAATTTGGGAGATGAAAGTTACATCTATTCGTGAATATACTGTCATGAGTAAACTTACTTTTGATGCTCTATATTCTAAATTGAAAACTCATGAAATTGACATAATCTCACGTAAGAACCCCAGCAAGTGTAAAATCCATAAAATAAAGGGGGCAAAGTTCATATAGGAGAATTTAAAATTTGAATGGAAAAAAATCAAAATAGAAACTGAAAAATCAAACCAATTTAAACTCCAATGAAGGGAATTCAAAACAAACCATGCTCCTGTTCAAACTTGGGAAAAATAAAAATTTGAGTTCACCATTAGCTTCCAAATATTCCAAATAGCACCCCTGTAAGTTTTCATAAAATTTGGGGCACAATTTGTATTTAAATCAATGGGTACACTGAATTCCATTCAAATTCAAATTTGAATTTGGATCTCATTTGAAACTTGTCCAAATTTTAAATCCAATTTCGGAATCATAATCTCCATATTTAAATTGGCCTCTCCACAAAAATATAGAATTTTTGGATCAATATTGGTGGGAGAATTTAAGGAGCGGAGAAGATAGGCTTAAGGGGGATGTGGGACCCACTGGTCAGCCTCCCTGATACGGTGAACCGACGGGGCCCTCTGTTCCTTGGCTGTCCCCGCGTTTCAATGTTGGGAGAGCTCGACACCGCAATTTCCAAGCACCCAGGCAAGTAGCTCTGTGGCAAGATGGATTTAAGGCGTCCTCATCCCCTCCCCAAACTCATTCCCCCACGCCATCGACCAGAGTCGCGCTGCTCGTCGTTCTTTCTTCCTGGGAAAATAGAGCACTACCGCCTTCCATCCCTCCCGAGTGAGCACCTCGATCCTGCCTCTTTTCTCGTTGATGCAAACAGCAAAGATGGCGCCAAGGCTATGCTCTATCATCTCCACCAATTGGCTCATCGTTTTGCTCATTGTTTTGCCCGTATTTTGAAGTTCTGTAGACATCATTGTTGAGCCACCGTGGACGTCATCCTCTGTCCATCGTGGCGCCGGCAAACTAGGTCGTTTCAAGCTTCGACTTCAACAGACAAACTGAGAGCCAGAACACCACCTTGCTCACGGTGAAAATCGTTCTTAGGTTAATGCCTTATCAAGCACGAAATAATCTTTTCCTTTTTGGCATGCCTTTAACGTTCTTGCTAGGTTTACCGTTCGATTCATTTTCTAGATGTAAATTTCTTCTAATCCAGTGGCATAATAGTTTACTAACCTCCTTGTGCGTCTGCACGAAAAAAAAACCAGAGAAAATAATCGAGGGACGGCTATGATATGTCGATTTTCGTAGCCACCGTGGAAAAACCGTTGGCACGGTGTCGAACTCATCGTTGTCGGCCGTTCCACGGCTTTTGCACCTTCGTTTCATCTTTCCCTTGATCCCAGAGACGTTTCTGAACGATTTATGAGGTGTTTGAGCTAGAGATAGGTGTTTTCGACTTCGCCGGAACCCTAGCCACCGCCGCAGTCGTCGCGCCGCCATTTCCGGCCGTCAACACGTCGATTCGACTCTGACCACCGTGTTCCTCGACCCTTAAAATGGTTGGAGAGATTTCCAGTAAGGGAGATGGCCGGGAGCGCGGAGCTGGCAAGCTCGCCGGCGCAGCGCTGCCGCGGCACCTCGAGCGCCGCCTCGCGTCGCGAGGTAGATGAAGACTCGGCGGGCCCCGCATGTCATCGTCGGCTTCACACTATGGCCACAGATCCGATGTGTCTGCGCGGGTTTACCTCGTGGCCCTCAGTGTGGCCCAGATGCGATTGGCCGATTTAAATGAAGTGAGGTCGGCTAGATTATTCAAATTTTCCTTTTGGAAATTAATTCCAAAATTCGGGCAAACTTTGAAAATTAATTTCTCCTAGCATACTTGCTCAAATAATTCCCAATAAATTCTTGTAGACTCATCTTGATCCAAACTTTGCAGTGGTGCAATTTGTGGACATGAAAGTACCAGAATGTTCATAATTAATTCCTTTGATCTAACTACTTTGGAAATTAATTACACCTATTCTGTTAATTGGAAAATTCCCAATTTTTTCAGAACACTATTAAAGATACATTTGATCTTCAGTGAAAATTTCAGGTTTATTGGACTTCATTTACTGGACTAAACAGTGTTCAAATCACCTACGTCAATTGAAAAATGGAAAATGTTCAGGAACATTTTCAACATTTTCCCCAAACTTGTAAAATCAGTTTCTCTTTGTATAAAGCTCACAAAAATGTGAAACAAACTTTCCCAGAACCAGAAGAACCTTCTCTACAAAAATCATCCACTGTTGTCCATGTCAAGGCTCCAGAATTTCAACCAAAATTCAGAGAAGACTTTTACTGGTTGGAATTTTAGAGACAACAAACTTCCTTGAACATCTCCAATTCTTGGTCCAGATCTTCCGCATAGAACCTAGTATCCACTGTAAAAATCCCAAAGCCAACTAAAATAATTTTCTTACCTGATCAGTATTTATAAGATCTTTTCTATAGTTTCAATATCACTCATGTAATTTATATATTGCATATCATATAGTGAACGAGATCGAGGAGGACCTGTAGCCCTTGGAAAGCATTCTTCCAGAAGCTAACTATTCCTCTGACTCACAGCCAGGCAAGCCCCGTTTGCATTTAAGTGCTATTTCAAAGTTTATATTTGTATCACTTATGTCTAAGATGAATTTTGTGCATTAGGGCTAAGGTGCTAGTTACTCCACTTGCATGACCCACAAATCCCATGGAGTATTGGGTAGGTCTATAGCCCGACGAGTAGAAAATGCCATGCTTAAGTTTTCAGGAATCCGGTAGAAGTCGAGTAGTTGGAGTCTACTCGCGAGATAGGATTTTATCACACGGGAAAGATTTGATCAAAGAATGGTTTATGAATATGAAATTGAGATCGAGCAGTGGGTAGGACGCAGTGAGATGTGGTCTCAAGTGCGTAGCCCTGCTTGTATTGATTGAGGACTGATCCGTGTGCGGCCCTACTGGACAAGTTTGAATGTATCAGATGCATACTGGGCATATGGAACTCAGGAAACCGATGTAACTCGATAACTTGGATGTCGAGGCATAGCCCACTGTCAATAGGGGTGGGTTGAGGGCAGTAAGGCGTAAATTGGTCGGCGGGCAAAGACACACTCCGTGCAGGGACCTTGTGCCCGCGATGGTGGGACCGGTTCGGCGTTTGATTTTCTAGTGAAAGGTTGTTGCGTATGAAGTGGTGAGGAGCATGGCATGCTCCTTAGGCATGGGTGTACGTGACGTGTTATTCGGGTGTCTACTGATTGCAATCACCGCCCCTCACGGTTAATTGAGTACCGCTTGTTCACTGTGCTGTGACATAGTAAATACTGAAGAACCATGAGAATATGATGTATTGAATTATAATTGTTTTGAAACTTTGATTGCTATCAAATATGCTCACTAAAGTTGCTTTATTAAACTTGTAAGCTGCTGTTAATAACTTGAAAATTAAGGATCAACATGTAGGTGAGTCATTTACTGAAATATCTATAACTATGTTAAGTATCCCTGCATATAGAGTTCCATGTTTAGTTGAGACGGTTAAGTCTTGCTTAGCCTTCGTGCTCACGGTTGCTATATTAAGTTGTTTGCAGGTGAGACGTATGAGGAAGGGCCCGAAGACCAGGCGATGCCCCCGTCGGGGTATACCGCAGAGTGGGAGCCCTGCACACCGCCGTGATTGTTGTGTGCTGCTAGTGTGTAGCGTCCCCGGGCTGGACGGCTACACTTTTGCATAGCTAGGCTAAGAGTTTAGCTATGAATATTACTTCCGCTTTATATTAAGTATTGTAAAAGACTTTCACTGTTTATATAAATAAAACTTTGTATTTTGTCATATTCTTTTCGTCTGTGCTATTGGGTGTCGTATCGCACGGCACCATCCTCTGCGATCCCTGGAATGTGTGGACCCGGTCCCCACAGCAAGTCTCTTGCATTTGTTTCTCAATGTGACATGCCTAGCTCCGGCCAATCCTCATATTGTGGAACACTTTCTTTGTTGTCCTCTCTAACCCTTGAACGGATTGAAGAGTTTCTAGTGGAAGAACTTGCACTCGTCTCTACTCAGTTCTCAAAAGCATTGCAAAATGTGAGAGCTAGAAGGAGAGGAAGTGTCAGACCTCAATGATGCTTCGAATGTGGTAAGACAGGACATTTTTGCACAGATTTCCCTAACCTTTCAGGTACTACTTCCCGTGATGAAAACCAAACAAGGACGAAGCACTCCTCTACAAACAACAACAAGAAGAAAGAAGGGTTTTACAGAACGCCAATTGGTGAATAGTTTTATCTCCGCACTTGAAGAACTTGGCTCGAGCGATGTGGACATTGGAAGTGACGAAGATGAAGATGATTTGGCAAACTTGTGCTTCATGGCGAGCAAGTCAAGATCAAGTATGGAACACAATAGCGACAACGAAGAGGTATGTCCTACTTGCAAAGAAATGTGTGATGCTATTTCTCGTGCCACTATTATAGTTAAGAAAAAGGACAAAAAAGCTTAGGGATATGCTGTTAAAAATGAGTCACTAGAATCTGAAATTAATCGTCTGAAATCTTTAATTCCTAGTAATGATTCTTATTCCTCATGTGATTTAATATATGAACAATTGTCCTCTCTAATAAGTGCACACACCTCCACACTTGATAAACTTGGGATAGAAATTGAAAAGAATAGAGAGTTTCCTGCACTTAATGATAAAAATTTAAAAGATGCTTGTTGTTCTAGAATTGATTTGCATTGTTCTACTTGTGATGATCTTGATAAGAAACTATAAGATGTTATGTATGAAATTTCAATTTTGAACAATGCTTTACGTTCTCATGAAGTTAAATATTGTTCTAATTAAAACTAAAAGGAAAACTTTCATGTCAAAATTGCCAACTTGATGACATGAATAGGAATCGAGCGGTTTTATAATGGGAATAAAAATCTGAACTTATTGTTGAATTCCTCTAAATCATGTAATGATAAATCTGGTTTAGGCTTTGATTCCCATGCTCATGCTAAGGCACGTCCACCTAAAATTGTAAAATCATTAGGAAATGGTTTGATTAAAACAGTTTCTAAACAAAAAGAAGTGGTTTTCAAATCTGCGGAGGTGTTGTCTCATTCGGTTGTTAATAAACATGTTGCTTGCTCATCTAGACATGAACACAAAGTTAAATTTCATTGTACCTATTGTGATAAAGCTGGTCATGTCATAGATTTTTGTTATAGACTAGCTAAACAACAAAAAAAAGGAAAGAATGCAAGCTAGGTCTCATAACTTTCATGCAACATTTGTTGCACATGCCAAACCGAATATCAAGAACATACAAACTGCTGTTATGAGTCAAAAACATGCAAAATTTGCTCTTAAATCTACTGTTTTTCATGCTACACATGTAACACCTCGTAGGTCAGTAGTTGGGTACAAAAATCTTCAAACTTCGGCTCATAAATCTGTTGTTTTATCTCAGCTTTTGCGTGTTGTTCCTGCTGGTCATCGTGTGACTCGGTACTGGATTCCTGAATGCCTTTTGACTAACCCCAGTATTGAGTCATCAACGTATTATGCTTCTATGTAGGATACACGTTTGGGGAAGGAGAACATTTAGATTGTGGATTCAGGTTGCTCACGCCACATGACTGATAACAAAGATTGGTTCTCCTCCCTCTCTTTTGTCTCATGTGTAGAAAATGTTACTTTTGCCAATTATTCTTCAACTTCTATAATTGCTAATTCGGTTAGAGTAACTGATCACTACACTTTAAAGGATGTGGCACTTGTCCAAAATTTGAAATACAACTTGCTTTCTGTTTCACAATTGCTAGATGAAAACCTGGAAATTATTTTCAATAAAAATCGCTGCAAAGTTGTAGGTTCAAATAGTGAGCTTATTTTTAACATGTCTTGGTTTGGAAGAGTTTTTAAAGCTGATTTTAATATGTCTTCCTCTAAGCATAGGTTTCTAGTTGCTAATGATTCAAAAGACTTATATTTTTGGCATCGTAGACTTGGTCACGTAGGCTCTGATCATAGGTGTCTAGTTGCTAATGATTCAAAAGACTTATATTTTTGGCATCATAGACTTGATCGCGTAAGCTTTGATCATCTCAAGCATATAGTACTCTTGATCGCATACGTGGGCTGCCTAAGCTTAAAGGGACAAAGAAATTGTGTTCTCTTCTTGTAGACATGCTAATATGGTTGTGGGTTCACATGCTCCTCTCACATTAACCATGACAACTGAACCGGGTCAACTTTTGCACCTTGATACCGTAAGACCTTCACGTGTTTAATCTTTTGTAGGTAAATGGTATGTTCTTGTGATGGTTAATGATTATTCTAGATACTCTTGGGTTTACTTTATGGCATCTAAGAATGAAGCTTTTTAGTTACTTTAGAACTTTATTTTTAGATTATCAATTTATCACCCAGGATCTTTAAAAGCAAATAGAAGTGATAACGGAAACTAATTTAAAAATCAATCGTTTGATCACTTTTGTGTTGAAAATGGAATAGATCATCAATTTTCTTCTCCCTATGTATCTCAACAAAATGGTGTCGTAGAGAGAAAGAAAAGAACCTTAGTTGAGATGGTTAGGACTATGCTTGATGAATATCAAACTCCTAGAAAATTTTGGATTGATGCAATGGCGACCGCTTGTTATGTCTCAAATCGTGTTTTCTTGTGCACTAACCTAGAAAAAACACCATATGAACTTTGGTTTGGACATAGGCCTAGTGTCACACACTTTCGGGTCTTTGGTTATAAATGCTTTGTTAAGAAACATGGTAATCTTGATAAATTTCAAACTAGATCTGTTGATGGCATGTTTCATGGCTATCCATCTCATACTAGAGGCTACCGTGTGCTTTTACTTGACACTAACAAAATTGTGGAGACTTGTGAGGTTTCTTTTGATGAAGCTAGTCCATGTACTAGCTCAAATATTGCAGGTCCGGATCCATATCCGCGGGGAGAGAGTATTTTTCGTTGAAGATGAGGAAGAAGTGGTGCTGCTGCCCAAAAATTCGGCGGCTAATGACATTTTTCAGCTCCTGATTTTTATTCACAACCATCACCGATGATCACCATTTCTGGTCTAGATCATACTCAAGTCACAAGCTCATCAATTTGTGATGAACATAAAGAAGAAGAAACTTGTGGAGTGTCTACTCCCCTTCGGGTTCTCAAAAGCCATCCTCCACAACAAATTATTGGGAGCTTGCACGAACGAGTTACACAGTCCAGATTTTGCGATCCAAACTCTCATGCTCATTCTACTTTTGTTGCTTCTTTTGAACCCAAAGATATATCACACACAATCACCAATGAACCTTGGAGTATTGCCATTCAAGAAGAGTCAGAAAATTTTAAAAGAAATAATGTTTGGAAACTTGTAACTCCACCTCAAGTTCACACTTTAATTGAAACTAAATGGGTGTTTAAAAATAAAAAAAGTGAGGATGGGGCTGTGGTTAGGAATAAGGCTAGGTTGGTTGCTCAAGGTTTCACACAAGTTGAAAGTCTAGATTTTGATGAAACTTTTGCTCCTGTTGCTAGATTAGAAGCCATAAGAATTTTGTTAGCTTTTGTTGCATCTAAAGGATTCAAGTTATAGAAGCATGATCGAATCACTTGTGTACCTCACGGCATCAAGACCAGACATACAATTCAGTGTATGTCTTTGTGCACAGTTTCAAGCTTCCGCACGTGCTTCACATCGTCAAGCCGTCAGAAGAATTCTCAGGTGCTTACATGAAACTCAAGAATTTGGAATTTTTCTTCCTTCTTGCTCAACCATTACTTTGAAAGCCTTTTCGGAAGCTGATTTTGGTGGTTGTAGGATTGATAGGAAAAGTACTTCGGGTGCATGTCATTTTCTTGATAATTTACGTGTTGCTTGGTCCTCTAGAAAACAAAGTTATGTTGCACAATCCACAGCCAAATCTGAATGTGTAGCTGCTACTAGCGCTTCCTCACAAATTCTTTGGATTGTTTAAACACTTAAGGACTATGGGGTTATCTAGATAGTGTTTCACTGTTTTGTGATAACACTAGTGCCATTTGAATTGCTAAAAAACCCATGCAACATTCTAGAACAAAGCACATTGACATTAGGTATCACTTTCTTTGTGATAATGTTGAAAAAGGAAACATTGTGCTTCATCATGTAGATATCAAACAACAATTGGCTTACATTTTCACAAAACCTTTGGGTTTCACACGTTGTTTCATTCATAGTGAAATAGGGGTTATGCATCCTCATGGCTTAAATTGAGGTGGAGTTTTGAAACTTGGGAAGTCTATGTGTGAATCTGAATTTAAAATAATATGAGCATAGTATTTCATACATATATGACTTTGTGATTCCTTTTACATGCTAAAAGTTCTTACTACATTACTTATGTTATATATTTTGTAGTTTTTGCCATGACTAGTAATTTGAATAATTACTTACACTAAATATGGTAATGATCGAACTTTCATGCTGTTTTGAACTTGTTGCATGCTCACAAGTGCTTTTAATAATGAAAAATTAATCAATCAACTATCCACATGTTGAGCTTTTATGATCAAATAAAAATGAGAAAAGATCAAGAGAATATGCATACATTGCACTTCTTCTTTTGAAGTGGCTTATCATTGCACTTACATATGAACTTAAAAGAAGTTGTGTATGACTAAAACCATGTCCTTAAGCTTCTGATTGTCAAATGACGTAGGCTTGGCTTGGTTGGTTAGAATAAGGCAGATGCGACATATAATCTCTTGCAAATTATATATGATCAGAATTTATGCTTTAAATAATATTAAAAATGAAAAATGCAGCAATAAGTGTCATGCTTTCAGGTTTTGAAATATTTAAGTTTGTGAGATCATGACTTGCTTAAATTGAAAATCAGATTTCATCTCTAGCATGGCTTACACTACTTTATGTATTTCATTGATGTGATAGTGTAAGTTACTTGATAGTATGACTTGGATGAGCTTTGTTTTATATGTATATGTTATAATATGCTCATAACAAATTAAAATTTCTCTTTTATACATTGTTGAATACATTTTCAAAGGTGGGGAAATTGATCACACATTGCACACATTCACAAGTGTTTTGCACGACTCTTCTCAGGGGGAGAATTTTATTTATTTATTTTTTTTGCTTTTCTTCTCATTTTGTTTTTGATTTACAAAGGGGGAGAAATATTTCGGGGAGAAAATTGTTTTCAAAACTTTTCATGCGAATAAGCTAATGTTCGGATTCTAAGTGGTGTTGCCAATGCATTCATTAAAGGGGAGATTGTGAGATCTATGTGTTGAATACATTGGCTATGACAATAAAAGTTTTGAGTACTGCCAAAACACCCTTTTAACAAGGTCCGACTCTAAGTCTGAGCTCTTGCAAGGTCCGACGATAGATCCGGCTTGTTTTGGGTAGCTCCGGCAAGGTCCGACGTAAGGTTTGACTTTCTTTGTCTAGGTCAGACTTGCTATGGCTAGGTCCGACATATTTTTGGTTAGCTCTGGTGCTAGGTACGACTAGCTTTGGTGAGCTCCGGTGCAAGGTCTGACTAGCTTTGGTAAGCTTCGGTGCTAGGTCCTACTAGCTTTGGTAAGCTCTGACTCAAGGTCCGGTTAGCTTTAGCAAGGTCCGGTGTTAGACTGCAATGGTTCTGCTTTTAACTTGCAATGTTTCAAACTTGCTTTACACTTATGGGAAGATTTTCTTAGTATTCATTTGCTAAGTTTTTGGTGTGTTTTGGTGGTTATAGCTAATATCTCTTTGCTATGTTTGCAACATACTTATGTGAGGTGCACGTAAGGTGTTGTGGTTTCGGAACTAACGTGAGTCAAGTCGAGTGCTTGTGCTCGAAATTATTGGTTGTTTATTCATGCGCAGGTGTTGTTTGAGTTCAAGACATGGTTGGTGACGAGGATCCATCGAACTAGTCTAAGGGAGAAGATGAGGTTCAACAACCAAGTTCGGGAGGAATTGTGGTTGAGTTGATCGGGAGGTTGTGCCGCATGTTTGAATCAAGAACAATGCATATGAAGGTATCGTGGACATCGTTGGAAGGTGTCTGCGTGTGTGCATGGAGTGCATGGATGTGGCTGCATGGTTCCAAGTCATGATGAAGAGATGCGGACGTAAAGAATTGGTCGGAAAGGTCCAACCGGGTGGATTATGCCTCAGGCTGCAGCTGAGGTGGTTATAGTTCGTTTATGGAAGGTTTAGAGTTTGTTTTGGTTAGATTTCGTGTGAGTCACAAAGTTGAGTTGTTTTATGAATGTGGGATACATTTCTAAGCTATTTTGAAGTCTTAAGATTGCTTCTATCTACGTATGGAAGAGTCTTGAGCAGTTATAGAAAGTTTCAGTGGAAACTGAGTAGGATACGAGTCCTAGTTTGGTTTGAGTCGGCCTCATGGCTGGTTATATAAGCAAGGGAGGCCAGAGCTCGTGGTACACAGATTTTGGTGCTATTCCTCTTGTGTCATATTTAATAAATATTTTAGTTTAAAGTAACTTTTGTGCCTTGTTTGTCTGACTTGTTTTCGTCAAGTCTTTCTCGTCGAGTTACTGCATAGCACTACATTGCTTTGGTGGTTTTATCATAACTCGAGTTTTACAGATCCAATTGACGTGATTCTTTTTGGGTTGTCTTCACAACTTGATTGTCTATCATTGTGAAAATTTCATGGTTATTGGATTTGTGGTTTATGATCTACACGAGTTTCTTTGTAGTGTTGCAGATCTGATTTTTCTCGGGTCGAACAGATTGACTTTTGTTCGATCTTTCGATTGTAACTTGAGTTTTTCTCGACGGTTTTCCATGATTATTGTGTTGATTCTTCGTGGCTTGATTCTTCATAATCTATAATGTTTTTTTAATGATTAATCACATTTAGAATAGTTGCACACACGTTTTGTTAACAGATCAATTTTGTGTCGAGGGGTTTTGTTGCTTCTGCTGAAAAAAAATTAATCTATCATTTACACACACCCCCTCTGGTAGCTTTTCACGTGCTCTTCGATCCTACAGTGTTCATGACATTTTTATTCATGCTTATCACGACTTTTGTTCACACACACATGGATAGGCAACCCACCATAAAGAGTGCATATATGTGAGAAGTGATTTGTGTTTATAATTTCTATTCTCAATTTATGAACACTTTATAAAAATAAAGTTTTTATTCATATATGTGTAATCACCAAAAAGGGGGAGATTGAAAGTGCATCTAGGTACACCCTTGTTGGTTTTGGATGATTGATGACAAACAAGCGAGATCCTAATGAAATTTGTTGAGTTGAGAGCAGGTTTCGGAAAATGAAACTAATAGTTCGAAAAGGTGAAAAATGAGAAACAAGAAGGGAACATCACAAGTGGAAAATAGAAGCGCAAAGGAGTTCAAAATGTTATGGTGTGTGTGAGAGACACACCCCCAAGAGCTCAAATCTTTGCATAGAGAGTAAGGGCTAAACACTTAATTGAAAACACAATCAAGCACAGTATTAGTCCGATAATGTGCGTACTAGTCTGATTCCTCTCTGAGTAGAGAACGGAGTAGTCTGATATTGTCCGAACTAGTCTGATATGCCACTGGTGCACAAACGGGCAAGTTTACACCTAAAATTTCACCAGCACCGGACTAGTCTGATATTGGTCAGACTAGTCTGATTTCTCTCTAGACATAAAATGGACTAGTCCGGTCCTATGTGGGCTAGTCCGGTACACCTATGAAAATTAAGGCTTCCTAGTGTGTTGCATATCTTCACGCAAAAATCACTCAGCACACCGAACTAGTTTGGTACTCCATAGCGAACTAGTCCAGACGTCGAGATCCAAACGATAACTTTTTGAAATGTCTATAGATAAGAGATCCATGACCCCGTAACAATAAACTAAGAACCCTAGCGTCGTACTCACATCTCCCAGAAGCACGAAAACACTGCTCTCCACACATCTAAGGCCCTAAAAGGTTCAATCTTTTGGGATTTGAGATTTGGAAAAGGGAGAGCACGTCTACGCGATCTTGAGCTCTTGGGGTTTGATATCTCTCACACTCTTGTTGTTTGTGTACATCATTTTAGTGTGTTTGCTGAGTTCTTTTGTTGCAATCTTGTGGGAGCCTTCATCTTGTGAGGTTGCCCCATTGACTTGGTGATTACCCCGTTCATAGTGGAGATCAAATCAACCATCGTGGTGACTTGACGAGGGAAAGAGTTGGTTGAGACCTGGCTCTGTGTGAGATCCTCAACGAGGACGTAAATCCTTTTTGTGGAATTGAACCTCGGTAAAAATTATTGTATCTTGTGTATTTTACTTACATCGTTTATACTTGCAATTAGCTAAGGTACAAATTGATAAACCTCCTACTTAGCATTAAATTTGTGATTCTCGTAAAGCTTGACCATCATATACATTTGCTTATCACTCTAAAGTTAATTTACGTTTTCTATTGCTTTACTATTCGAAGAAAATACTAAAAAGAGTCAAGTTCTTGTAGGTGTTGCGATAACACCAGACTAGCCTATATCCTACATCGAACTAGTCTTGCCTTCCTGGTGTTTGACAATTTTGCTAAGTGTTGCAAGAAAAGTTTGAAAATACTATCCACCCCTTTTAGACCACATTCAGACGCCGGCACGAACTCCCGGGAGCTTGCTAGAACAGAGCCGGCCGATGAGGTTTGGAGAAAATCTGACAAAGTTTGGGGCCACGCCAAAATCCCCAAGCGAAGGCCACCACAGAAGTCCCCTTGGGTCATGACAATCACCTCCGCGGAGTGGAGTGATGGGGAGGGTCACGAGGCAGCAGTCTGCGATGTGACAGGCGCAACTAGCTTGGTGGAAGCTGGATCCTCCTCATCCGAGTCACCCAAATCAGCAAGAATGATTGGGAGAAGGGCGTAAGCCCCCTCATCTGCATCAAAGGAGATGCAGGAGCCCACGACCAGGGTGTGAAGGGATGAGAAGGGGGTGATCGAGTAGGTCACGGGAGCAGGCCACCTGGAGAGGAAGCGGAGAATTCGCACTGCTAGGAGTCCTTCAGCGGGCCGATGATGGAGAGCAGACAGGAAGCCGTTTGCAGAGTAGGTGACAAGGGGGCAAAGCTGGTTGGACTGGAAACCAGCGAGAGCAAAGTTGATAGCGGAACATGGAGGGGCTGAGAGGAAGCAGCGAGGGCGAACAATGGCGGCAGATGCGGCGAGTTCCCAGCAGCAGAAAACACCACTGGGGAGGTGGGCGCGGGGCAGAAATCGGTTAGGGGGACACGGTGGCAGGGAGGTTACTAGAGGAAGGGTGACGGCATCACCACTGGGGCCAGGAGGCCACCTGTGTGGGTAGGCGGCGGGGTTGCCGGGGCCTAGGCGGCTGCCGATGGGAACATAATGGAGCTCAATCGAAACTTGGATCGCCAGGGGCGTTCTGTTTTATTGTTGTTGCTTCACGTTGGGTCCCACAGCCACCACCCCTGAACATCACTAGTCACCACCACCTTCCAAGTCCTGTTGAGGTGTTATCGAGGTACCTCTCCCACCGATCCTCCAGATAAAACCTTGTTAAAGATAGTGACGTTTCTATGTTGTTTACCTTCTCGAATGTGTCGTTCTTGGAGGATGGACTCTGTATGGAAGTTGTTTGTCACCTCTAGTTTTTTTTTTTTGACGCAAATGGCAGGTGTTGTGCCTTTTCATTAAAGAAGAAGTAAATTAGAGAAATACAAAACACGAACACTGATATAGGCAGCCTCAACTGCCACAACCAACACACCATAGACACGAACAAACACATACTAACTTCTATGTCGCGACTACCAGCCGCTAATCATTGAACTTCCCAGCTGCTCAATGGCAAATAAACTGCAAAGAGGAAGAGGCGAGAGAGAAGAAGATTCGCTCCATCTCTACAGCACTGCCACCATCCAAGCAGTTGGGAGGTTAACCATAAGCGACCAGTCATCTCGTTAGCAGGTTAAGATGGAATGAAAAGGACCTCCAAAAATGAAGCATCCAACGAGGAACACGACATAGTAATGCCGTCGTCGCCTGTCCAGTGGACTTAGGTTTTCACCTGGAGGGAGCCAGTAGGTGACGATAACTACAACAACATCCCCAAGAAGATCACGACATCCGCGGACGTCGCTATTGTCGGTCGAACCACCGTTGGACAAGGCTTTCGCCTATACTCATAACCCACCGCATCCATCTGCCTGCTACATAGAGGCCACCGCCACCGCCTTGAGACGCGCCGTCTTCCACCCAATGGCCAACTGTGCCGCACTCGCTGACGCCATCGTTGCGTCGCGCCGACCACACCGCACCAAAACGGCCAACTGCGCCGCACGACCTCTAGTTGCATCTAGGTATTGTGAGTCATCTGTCTTTAGATATCCACAGGGTTAGTGGTTGTTGTGTCGCCGAGTGGAGAATATGGCATCATCACCTCCGCTGTACGGTTTTCGGGCCCGGCTTACCATATAAACTGGGGCACTTTTCTTCTTATATGATATTACACAGAAGTTCCTCCTTCCGAGCTTTCGAAAAAAGTTTGGGAGACAATATTGAATAGCAGGTCAGTAGTAAAAAATATTGTGGGGACAGGTGATAGCCGATCAGGGAGACCGGGAGCAGGGTGATAGGAGCATACAGAAGATGAGCAACAACAAAAATTGTGAGGTACAGGAGATGGGTAAGCAAGGACAAGGGGAGCAGGGGGGAGGTGGAGTCATGGTTCAGTGAAGAAATGAAGAGTGAGGACTAGAACATACCCATTGATTTGGGTATTTGATAGGTTAAATTTGGGAGAGTTGGAAATGTCAGGTTGTAAGTATACATGATAAATGCATTATTAGACCCTACTTATGAAAAACTTAATAGAGTTTTGATGTCTACCGAATGGGAAAAAATATTATCTATCTACAGTAGTAGCTCTATCTAGGCAGATATCTGATCATGCACCTTTACTAGTTAGTACCGGAGAACCATCTTATAGTGTTGATGCCCCTATGTTTAAATTTGAAATGGGGTGGTTGCACAGGAAGGGTTTTGCTGATTGTGTAAGGGGTGTATGGACAGATGATTATGATGATTTAACCCCTATGGACTAGGAATGGCAACGTGTAAAAAATCCGCAGATTGTGTCTTTAGATATCCGTACCTGCCGGAAAAAACGTACCCATATCCGTACTCATTACCCACAACGGATATATTTTATTATCCATATCCGTGAGCCACGGATAATTTTTGCCCATAGGTATATCCATTATCCAAGCCTTACATACAGATTATTACAGTAAACTTCATCACTTCGACACGTAACAAACATGTTCAATACATAAAAGTCCACAAAACATAAACTCACACAATTCATAAAGTCTTATTCATATATTTTATTCCAAAATAGCAAAAATCTTGCTGGCTCTGAGATATTCAAAAATCAATGTCTATAAAAATAGTTTCTTTTCCCTACCATAACAGAACTTTCGTTTCTTATTAACCATTGCACAAATATTTATATAATATTACATAAAATCCAATGATTATTCGGGTTCGGGTATACGGATATAGATATGGTTTTTTCTTACCCGACAAGAATTATCTATTGGGTTTTATCTGTTACTCGAACCCGTATTTGCAGGTACAAAATCCCACCCAAATCTTACCCGTCAGATCGGATATCTACGGGTATGCGGAAAATGGAATACCCATTACCATCTCTACTATGGACAGGTGGCAGGTCAAAATCAGACGTTTGCACCAGTTCCTTAGAGGTTGGGCAAAAAATGTGAGTGGGGCATATAAAAAAAAGATATTAGATAAAGTGGACTTTTCAAACCAAAAAGCGGAAACAATAGCTCTCAAACCTCGGGAGGTAGAACAGAAGCAAAGATTACACACAATATTAGAAAGTGATTTAAACACAAAATATTTTTGTCTTGTGGGTAATAGAAAATATAGGAAGACAAGAATTTATCAGCTTCAAGATGGAAATAATGTGATCAGTGGTGAGGCGGAGTTAAAAAATTACATTACTAGATATTATAAAAATATATGTGTCCACTACTGAATAATTTATTTCATCTTGATGAGACTCATATAGATGATATTCTGCAAGTCACTGATATACAGAATGAGATTTTGACTGAACGATTCGCTGAAGAAGTGAAAAAAAGTGATTTTTCAGATGTAACTTAATAAATCTCATGCTCTTGATGATTTCTCTCCTGAATTCTATCAGGAATTCTAGGAGGTGATAAAGGATGACTTGATGGTGATGTTTCATAAATTCCATGCTGGGAACTTACCTCTATTTAGGCTTAACTTTGATATGATAATTATTTTTGTTATCAAAGTGTGTGAAAGCTAATATAATCCAATAGTACAGACTGATTTGTTTATTGAATGTGAGATTTAAAATATTTACGAAGGTAGCTAAAAATAGAATATTGGCCATCGCACAAAAAGAATTAGTCCCACATAAACAAACTATTGCCTGGTAAAATATATTGGAAGAGGTTGTAATCTTGCATGAGACAATTCACGAATTGCATAGAAAGAAAAATAATGGTGTCATCTTTAAGCTAGACTTTGAAAAGGCATATGACAATGTAAAATGGTCATTTGTTACACAAGTAATGCATATAAAGGGATTTTCACCGACATGGTGTCATCAGATCAAGTCATTTATACAAGGGGGAGATGTAGGAATTAAAATAAATGATCAAATGAGCCAAAACTTACAAACTAAAAAAGGCGTCCAACAAGGTGACTTGTTATCTCAAGTATCGTTTAATATAGTGATCGACATATTGGTCGTACTAATTAATAGAGCAATGAGGATTGGGCTCATATCATGGGTCATTGCGCATTTTGTGAAAAATGGTTTATTCATATTACAATATACGGATGATTCGATTATTTTGTGGACCATAATTTTGAGCAGCCAAAAATGAAGCTAATTTTTTAAGTTCTTTTGAACAACTTTTTGGTGTTAAATAAATTTTCACAAATGTGAAGTATTCTATTTTGAGGTGCCGAAATGTTTGAGCACCAATATTCGCGATTATTTCGGTGTCAGTTAGGGAATCGTCCGTACAAATATCTTTGTATTCCTATACATTATACATTACAGGAAGTTGAATAATAGTGATTGGAATATAATTGAGCAACGGTTTGATAAAAAATTAAGCAGTTGGAAAGGCAAATATCTCTTTGTAGGGGGAAGATTGGTTCTTACTCCCTCCGTCCCCAAATATTCGTCACCAGTTGAACTAACCGATGACATATATTTGAGGATGGAGGGAGTATCAATTATGTATTGACTAGTCTGGCTATGTTCATACTATCTTTTTTGAAGTTCCTAGATGTGTCTTGAAAAAACTGGATTACTACGGGTAGCAGAGTGGTAGTCACAAGAAGAAGTATAGATCAACTAAATGGAGTATAGTATGTCAGCCAAAAGAGCAAGGTGGACTTGGCGTTCAGAATTTAATGTTCAGAACCAATATTTGCTTAGTAAATAGTTATTTAAGTTGATAAATGAGAAGGGCATATGGTAGGATTTATTAAGAAAGAAATATTCGAATAAACATACTATTAGGAAGGTGCAGGGGAAACCTGATGATTCACATTTTTGGTCTAGCTTTATGAAAGTGAAAGATATGTTTCTTAATTTGGGGAAGTTTATGTTGGGTTGATCCCGGTCCAACCGGGACTCTCGTTAGATGTGGGCGTGAGGGGCAACAACCCCACGCCCAACTCAACCGACCCCATCAGAATCGGACGTGGGTTGTTACCCACACCGATCCCTTAGGCGCGTGCGGGTACTGGGGGCGCAACGGACTCTATCCGTTGTACCCCCTCTCTCCCGTGCGCCATATAAGCACCAGGGGGCCCTCAGGGCGATGAGCTATGCGCACACGTTCCCGAGGCCCCCGCCTAATCAAAAACAATTATTGATCGCCGCTGCCATCACCTGGAAGATCGCCGCCGCCTGTTGTCTCCGACGATCACTTGAGCCCAATGGCGTCAAGTGCTCCCTCTGAAGGTACTACACATCCCTATCCTCTTCCTTAGTGCATAGGTGTTCAATTGCACTTAAGACTACTTGATCTGAATTTATTATGTCTAAGCATTCCTCGATTAGATGTTCACAGTAATGGTCCTAAGCACCCTAATTCTAACAATGGCATCAGAGCCAGGCTGTTGAAATCTAATCAAGCAATTAAATATTAATCAGATAAATTAAGTTTCTAATCATGTTTTAGTTTAGACTTAGTCTCAATCAGTTAAGTGTAATTAAGATTAAGACAACAATTAGAAGGAGGGGAAGTCAGTTCTGATTTCGGCTAAAACTTAAAACTCAGAATATAAGCCGAGTCAAATCAAAATAAGAAAGATTAGAGAGGAGAAGAAATTATCTGGATTGAGATGCCCTTGGGCCATCGGATCCTCCTTAGTGCCGGGATAGGGTAAACCCTAACCCTCTCATCTTCTTCCTTTAGTCAGTGGCCAACCGGCGTATATCTCCCAACGGGGAAAACGTCGGCGACGTTGTTCTCAGGCGCAAGGTTAGGGTCTCGGCCGAAGCACTGACCCTAACCGCGCAACCCCGCCGCCACATCAGAGCCTAGGGTTAGGAACCCTAACCCTAGGGGGTTCTCCACTGGCGGCACGAAGTGCACGCCGTGGTGGAGGACCTCAGCGGCGCCGGGTGTACCTGCACACAAACACTCAGGCACTCAGTGTGCGTCGCGCTAGGGTTAAGGGTCGAAACCCTAACCCTAGCGGCGGGTTTCCTTCAACGGCCAACTGACCACACCACACTACGGTGGTGGGACGGCGCCAGAAGTCCCCGCCGGCGACGCACATACCTCACCCCTCCGCTCAGACCTGGTGCGACGCGCGGGTTTTCCCTCGACGGCGGCCGACCCAGTACTGTCGACCCCGGCGGAGAAGTACCCTCGGTGCGTTTCCCTCGTCGGAGCCGACGGCGCCGTGGCTCGCCGGAGGTCGCTCGCCGGCGTTGCCCTCGTCGCTCACCGCTCGCCCGTCGCCCTCGTCGCTCGCCGCTCGCTCCCGCTCGCTCGGCCCGAAGAGAGAGAGAGAGTGTGGAGAAATGAGCTAGGGTTTCGGAACCCCGCGGCGGCGAAGGCTTAAGTACCCCCCTATCTAAGTGCCGAACCGTTCGATGAGTGATGGACGGCTCGGATCAGCCCAAGTGTTAAGACACCATCAGATCGTGGCCGTTGGATCCGGATCCAACGGCCCATATTGCGCGCCGCTCGCCGCCTAAGGAAGATGGGCTCTGAGCCCATGCGGAAGGATATTTTGGGCCCCGTGGGCTGCCCTTTCAATTTCTTCGCATTTTCTCAGAATTTTATTAGGCCGATTTCGGCCATGGGCCAGGCCACCATGGGCCGCGCTGAGTTAAGGCCTTTTTCCATTTTCTGATGTTTTTAGCTGATGGGCTGGGCCAAAATATTGCTCAGTGGGCTGAATTTAGAGTTTTAAGCCCATTTAGTCCTTTTAAGTGTTTTCTGATTTCAGAATAAGTTTAAAATAGAAAATAATTTCCAGGAATTAGAAAAATGATTAGAAAATTAAGTAAATGGCTGAGAAAATTGTAAAAAAAATTTGTGTGATGTTATGAAATATTTTGATTGCATTTTTCCTGCATTTTATATCATTTATTGTTAATAAGAGCATTTTCTCAGTTATTTAAATGCTATTAAGTGCTTTTCAAGCAATTCTCATTAATTAAGAAATTAAGTTTTAGCTTCCGCTGTGATTAAGTGATAAATTAATTGAGTAACCAAAGTGAAATTTTAATTTATCAAGTTTTGAATTTAAGTTAAGTTATGTTTATTAGTGGTAATTTAAATGAGTAACCAACGTGAAAATTTGAATTTGCCAATTAATTTCTTTTAAGTGCATTTATTTAAGTTTGTGCTTAAGCTTATACTTATGATTATTTAAGATTCATTGAGTAACCAACGTGAAAAATGATGTGCTAAGTTAATTATGCATGGAATTTGAAAGTAACCAACGTGAAATTGAATTGCCATGATTAATTTAAGTTTATCTTTGAGTTTATCATATTAAGCTTTGTTATCATGTTAAGTTTTAATGTTTAAGGCCATTTTGCTAAGTAACCAACGTGAAAAAGCAAAATGTCATTCTTAAGTCATAATTTATCATAAGTCTTGTCATTAATCCTCAAATCTTTATTTTTTGAAGGATCAGGCTTGTCCTTAGCACTTAGCTATATCTCCGCAATTGAGACCCTCAATGGTCAAAATTACGGGGTATGGAAAGAGAGGCTCCAGATGGCTCTAGTAGTCTCTGACCTCGATTTTGCGATTACGTTGCCTCGACCCACTAAGCCACCTGTCCCCATTGCTGAGACTGGGGAATCTGAGGAGTCTTTCGCTACGTAGAAGGCTAAGTACCTAAGCTTGAAGGATCAGTATGAGAAGGATCTCCCTAAGTGGGACACTTCCAACAGGAAGTGTCTGGTGATCATTAAGAGCACCATAGCAGACTCAATTAAGGGAAGTATCCCTGATTGTGATACTGCTTTAGAGTACTTAGAGAGAGTCAGAGGTCAGTTCACTGGCTCCACTAAGGCGAGTGCTAGCACTCTCATGAGAAAGATTGTCACTGAGAAGTACTCTGGAGGTGGTGTGCGTGAGCACATCAATAAGATGAGTCACTATAACTCTAAGCTTAGGGAGCTAAACATTGTGATGCCAGATGAGATGCTCATTTACTTCATCCTAAGTTCTCTTCCTGAGGAGTTTGAGGCCTTTGTGGTCAATTATAACTCACTTCCTGAGACTTGGAACATTGATAAGATTGTTGCTATGTGCGTTCAGGAAGAGGAACGCATAAAGAGCTCTAAGAATGGTGATTACATCAATCTGGCTGACATTAAGGGTAAGGGAAAGGCAAAGAGGTACTTTTCCTCTCCCAAACCACCTTCCTTCAAGGTTTCAGGCTCCAGTTCTTCATCAAACAAGTTCAAAGGCAAGTCCTCTCAAAAGAAGGACAAGGATAAGTGTCACTTCTGTGGCTCAGATGAACATTTTCAGAAGGACTGCGTTGGATTCATTAATTGGTGTGCTAAGAAAGGTAATGACATAATTACTTTTATAAATGAGGCCTTATATGTGAATTATTCACGATCCACTTGGTGGATTGACTCAGGTGCCACTGTGCACATTTGCAATTCAATGCAGGCATTAAGTACGATGAGAACTATAAGAAGAAGGGAAAGAGTGATTAAGGTGGCAGATGGGCGTGAAGCCGAAGTCGAAGCCATTGGAGACTTATCTCTTAGATTACTTAGTGGCTTTGTATTTAGGCTAAATAATGTTCTTTATGTCCCTTCATTAGAAAAGAACTTGATTTCAGTTTCGTGTTTGGATGATTCAGGATACATTTGTCATTTTGGTAATGATAAGTGTTCTATCAGTTATAATAATAAGATTATCGGTCTTGCCTTCCGAAAAGACATGCTCTACTTATTGTCCACTCATGAGAATGTATTTGCTGTATGTGATGATCAAGTTTCATCTAAGAACGACTTAGGACGTAATAAGCGCAAAAGAAGCTATTTAGATACTTCGTCGAATTTATGGCATTGTCGTTTATGCCATATTTCGAGGGGGGGGGGTCGAACAATTAGTATCTCAATCGATTCTTCCACACTTAAACTTTTCAGATTCTGAGGAATGCATTGACTGCATTAAAGGAAAATTCTCCAAAACTATTAAGAAAAACTTCAAACGTAGCTCGGGAGTCTTAGAAATAATCCACACAGATATTTGTGGACCTTTTACCGTGACATCGGTAGATGGTTATGATTCCTTCATAACATTTACAGATGACTTTAGTCGTTATGGCTATATTTATCCAATCAAGGAGCGATCTGAAGCGTTGGATAAGTTTAAGATATTTAAGGCTGAAGTAGAAAATCAGCACGACGTTAAGATTAAAGTAGTAAGGTCTGACCGTGGAGGTGAGTACTACGGTCGACACACCCCTTATGGCCAAGTCCCTGGACCTTTTGCAAGTTTTTTACAGGAAAATGGCATAGTAGCCCAATATTCTACACCGGGCGAACCTTAGCAAAACGGTGTAGCAGAACGGCGAAACCGTACGCTTATGGACATGGTGAGAAGCATGTTAAGCTATTCTACACTACCAGTTAGTTTATGGATGGAGGCCTTAAAGACCGCCATTCACGTACTTAACCGTGTTCCATCTAAGTCAGTACCTAAGACACCGTATGAGATGTGGACGGGACGTAAGCCCTCACTAAACTATCTACATGTGTGGGGATGTCCAGCTGAGGCTAAGATGTTCAACCCGAACTTAAGCAAACTGGATTCTAGAACAATTAGTTGCCATTTTATTGACTATCCTGAAAGGAGTAAAGGATTTAGGTTCTATTGTCCAGGTAGACACACTAAGTTTATTGAGACAAGACATGCCGTGTTTTTAGAGGACACTATGATCAGGGGGAGCACGGTACGGCGGGAAATAGACCTTGAGGAGGAACGGATTAGTCTACCCGTTCCGATGACTCAAGAGCCTTATTTCACCTTACCTGCTGTCGTCGTGCCACTCGCACCTGGTGCTAGTGACACAACGCCTGTCGTTGCACCTCCGTCGGCCACAACAGAAATAAGTGAGGTTCCACCTCCTCAGCCTGTTGAAGATGTGGTCAAACAAGATGAGGTGCAACAACAACCTCAACCCTCAGATGATGCACAAATAAGAAGATCACAAAGAGTAAGACGGTCGGCAATTCCAAGTGATTATCAGTTATACTTAAGTGAAGAAATTCATGTTGAGGATGATCCCACCTGTTTCGAAGATGCCATGAGTAGACCTCAGTCATCCGAATGGCGTAAAGCCATGGAAGATGAAATAAGATCCATGAGTGCCAACAAAGTCTGGGACTTAGTAGAGATTCCTAAAGGAGCCAAAACAGTAGGCTGTAAATGGGTCTACAAGATTGAGCGTGACTCCAAAGGGAAGATCAAAAAGTATAAGGCTAGGCTTGTGGCTAAGGGATTCACGCAGCGGGAAGGTATTGATTATAACGAGACCTTCTCTCCTGTGTCGTCTAAGGATTCGTTTCGAATCATCATGGCATTAATAGCACATTATGACATAGAATTGCATCAAATGGATGTAAAGACAGCGTTCCTCAATGGGAATCTTTATGAGGACGTCTACATGGCTCAACCAAAAGGTTGTGTCATTGAGGGTAAGGAACATATGGGATGCCACTTGAAGAAGTCTATTTATGGACTTAAGCAAGCTTCAAGACAATGGTACCTAAAGTTCGATGAGACGATAAGAAAGTTTGGGTTTAAAGAAAATGAGGAGGATAACTGCATTTATGCTAAGTTTAAGAATGGGAAATTTATTTTCCTTGTATTATACGTAGATGACATACTACTGGCAAGTAGTGATGTCAATCTACTCTTAGAAACTAAGAAGTGTTTATCCTCAAACTTTGAGATGAAGGATTTAGGTGAAGCTTCCTATGTCCTAGGAATTGAGATTCACCGAGATCGAAGAAAGGGGGTATTAGGATTATCTCAGAAGGCATACTTAGAAAGCGTGCTGAGAAAGTACGGTATGCAAGGTTGTAAGCCCTCGCCTGTCCCAATAGTTAAGGTGACAAATTTTCACAATCACAATCACCTAAGAATCAGTATGAGGTTGATCAGATGAGAGGAATTTCGTATGCTTCTGCTGTTGGAAGCTTAATGTATGCTCAAACATGTACGCGCCCTGACTTAGCTTTTGTGACTGGGATGCTTGGCAGATATCAAAGATCCAGGCTTAGACCACTGGAAAGCACTTAAGAAGGCTCTAAGATATATTCAGGGTACTAAGAACCTCATGTTAAGGTACAGTAAGTCAGACCCATTAGAAATAGTGGGTTATTTAGACTCAGATTACGCGGGTTGTGTGGATACTAAGAAATCCACATCAGGCTATATATTCACCCTCGCGAATGGAGCTATATCGTGGAGAAGCTCCAAGCAAGTCATAACTGCATCGTCCACAATGTATGATGAGTTTATAGCTTGTTATGAGGCCACTGGACAGGCATCTTGGCTTAAGAAATTTGTTCCTGGTCTAAGAGTGGTAGACAGCATTCATAAACCACTTAAGTTGTACTGCGATAATGAGCCAGCAGTGACATACTCTCACAACAACAAGTCGAGTGGTGCTGCCAAACACATCGACATTAAGTATTATGTTGTTAAAGAGAGAATCCAGGATAATTCAATTAGTCTCGAGCATATAAGAACTAATAAAATGCTTACGGATCCGCTAACCAAGGGTCTCCCTCCCAATGTGTTCAGAGAACACGTAGTCGGCATGGGATTAGGGGAGAACCTGTGAAACAAATCCTGGATACTAAGGGGACACCTAAGCATAAGGTTATTTCTAATTGTGAGACATATTGTGGTCTTCGAGTCGAACAGTACGTAAATGGCCGTTTTTGATGCGTCGTGCTCCTTATGTCAAAGCAAGAAGAAATATACATAAGTTTAGCGATTTAGATTAAGAATAAGCTAAGTAAGGAATAAGTTGTCCCGAGATCAAGGGGGAGAACGTTGGGTTGATCCCAGTCCAACCGGGACTCCCGTTAGATGTGGGCGTGAGGGGCAACAACCCCACGCCCAACTCAACCGACCCCATTAGAATCGGACGTGGGTTGTTACCCACGCCGATCCCTTAGGCGCGTGCGGGTACTGGGGGCACAACGGACTCTATCCGTTGTACCCCCTCTCTCCCGTGCGCCATATAAGCACCAGGGGGCCCTCAGGGCGATGAGCTATGCGCACACGTCCCCGAGGCCCCCGCCTAATCAAAAACAATTATTGATCGCCGCCGCCATCACCTGGAAGATTGCCGCCGCCTGTTGTCCCCGACGATCACTTGAGCCCAATGGCGTCAAGTGTTCCCTCTGAAGGTACTACACATCCCTATCCTCTTCCTTAGTGCATAGGTGTTCAATTGCACTTAAGACTACTTGATCTGAATTTATTATGTCTAAGCATTCCTCGATTAGATGTTCACAGTAATGGTCCTAAGCACCCTAATTCTAACAGTTTCAAGTGAATAATGGAAAAATACATGATTCTGGAAGGGTAAATGGTTGGATAATTATTCATTAAAGGAGAAATATCCTTCATTGTACAATATAGTTAGGCGTAAACATGTCATTGTTGATTTGCTTTTCCGTTCTGTACCATTAAATATATCTTTCCGGCGTGGTTGGTAGATGTAAATATGGTAAGATGGAACAACCTAGTTGCAACAATTGTACATGTATGTCTTAATGACAGTGAGGATACCTTTAGATGGAGTTACATTAAAGTGTAATTTTTTATGTACATTTGATGTATAACTTCATGATATAGAATAGAAATATCATATGTAACAAGGTTTTGTGGAAATCAAAATTACCATTGAAGATTTAAATTTTTATGTGGTACTTATGTAGAGGAGTGACTCTGACTAAGGATAATTTACAATGACATTATTGGCAGGATAAGAAATGTGTCTTTTGTTCACAGCACTAAACAATTCAACATCTTCTTTTTATTATCATTATGCTAGATTTCTTTGGAGAACTACACAAATTACGTTTGTAATTGATGATCCATGTAATGTTCATCATATGTTTACTACATGGTTGGGGAAGTTTCATACACAAGTAGGAGTATGTTGATTACAGGATGTAGCAGCATTATGCTGGGCTACCTAGTTGAGTAGAAATGATATTGCGTTTGAAAAAGTTCCAATGAAAACATATATGCATGTTCTATTCAGAGGAATATACCGGTGTCAAACCTTAGTGTTACTACAAAATAATATGAGGTGCGCACAACCAAGATTAGAGAGGCATGCCAGACGTTGGAGTCAACTGCGATGATCATATTCGTCTACTATTGTTGGAGGTTTAGTAATAGGTTATCAGTTTAATAAATTTGATTTTAGAGTCATTGGATATTTGTTGTACGCCTCTCTTCATTTTTGTGATGCGTTGTAATGATGTCATTCTTGATTTTTTGCTGAGTGTAATAAAACTGCCATAATCTCATCTTGAGGGGAAGGTGAGGATGTTTCCCATCATCTAAAAAATATGGCATGGTTTGTGAAGAGTTGTTTTAAAACAAATTACTGAGTTCATCTGATTTTAGCGTTGATACATACCTTCTTGATAATTACGACATATCTGATACTGAATCTGTTTTTTGACAATATGGTTTCTGACTCCAATTCCGAAATTGATTATGAATATGAAAACTATTTAGCCTTTTATCTAAATGTATCCAAAAGTTTTTATCCCTATTTGCATGGTTACATCAAAGAATTATTTGCATTCTAGTCGTGTCTTTTCCTTTTCTTCTGTGATTTTGCACATTCAACATGACAAAATGTCTGCTTCAACATTTTGGGAAGAAAATCATTAAAGTATCTCCTTCCAAATAGTGCCGGAAAGTGTCTGCCAAATCAACAGCTTACACATGCTCCATAAAGAATTACAGATTCCTGAGTCTAGCCCCTACTCTCGTTTTCTACCAGAGGAAAAGAATGGTACAAAAAAAAGTAGGCAAACGATTATAAGCTTGTACAGGGGGTACTATAAAATATACCTCATTAAACTATGGACTTACTTAAATGGCGGGCAATCTATACACCTCCTATTTGAGACTTGCTGATTCCTACCTGAGAATATTCAAAGACTTGAGCTAAGAATTTATACATCTTGATCTTCCCAAGTAGAAACAAAAAATGGCCCCGTAAATAGGACTACTTAAAAGGAATATAACCAACCAAAAATCTATGTACGGCACCTAAAAAAGAAAGTAATTCTACACATACTATTATGCACTTAAAGTTTCTGCATGTGTCTCGATTCCATCGAGTGAAACTGATCATTGTCCTGGCCACTCTCAGTCCCTTGCTTGCCTGGGCTGATTGCTGGAGGCGACCATTGATCCGGGACAACAAGAAAGTAGGCGGACATGGCTTTCCTGAACCGTTTCTTGTACTGCTTTGGTGAAATTACTGTTGGAGATACATTCTTAGGTCCGCCTAATATTCCAGACGCTTTTACCCATGTCTCTAGGTGTTTATCCCATGTATACTGTCTCATAAAATCTATGATTCCCATGACAAGCTCATGCCTTCTCTCATCAACACCAACGAGCAAAGAATAATCCATTACATCAATCGACTGCACAAAAGTTGCCAAAATTTATGTCACGAGTACAGTTATTTGTTATATGACCAACAATAATGCGCTGATTATAAATATTTTATATAGATCTTGATGCATAAATTACAGAAGAATTTCTGGAGTTTTCATAAAGAATGACGCGTGATTGAAAATATGCATGTTGTAGCATCAGGTAGTAGTAAATTATAGAGGGAAATCCACGTAGCTTTTGCATTCTTATTATAAAATGAAACAGCTTTTCAGGGTCGTAGTATGTTTTAGCAGCTGGCCGGAAACATATGTTCAGATTATACAATCTAAAGGAATATAACAACTACGGAAAATGTAAGCATGTGACTTATACTCACAGCAAGAAATGCAGTATCATTCCAAACAGCTCTCTCTAGCAGCCGCTTTGCCTTGTTTCCAACAAAAATTGGGGATGTAGGCATCGCTTCAATTAAGTTCTGGTCCAGAAGTACTTTATCGCTACCATTAGAGTCTGGGTTATATCTTGATCTAGTAGAACCCTTCAAATCATACAATCTTGTCACATGGCGCTCAAACAAAAGATTTTCCATAATTAGGACATCCATCTTCGTCTCCTTGCCACCTTTCAGACTCTTAACCTATCCAGTGTTAAAAGGATCATATATGGACAGATGAAATCATAAAATTACTTCAAAAATGGAAAAAAAATGAAGTGGCATTATACCAGCAAGATATCTGGACTCAGAGCAGATATGATGTATCAAAGACCTTTTATTATTGGCGGTCACAAATGCTGGATCAAAAACAGTTTTGATTTTTGACCTAACTTTCAACATCCTTTTAGGTTGTTATAGATTACCCAGTGGCTGGCTTGGGTTAAGAAATATGCTGTGCTAACAGTGAGATTTCAAAAAAGAGGATATTTTTAGAAATAAAGCTGCCATAAAAGATTCCACACTAACCTAGAGCTCATAATGCTATTTTTGTGTATACCACAGTTCAATATTTCTTTTAGGTGCAATCAGATGGTATTATAACCTAGTTAAAACAGGACCTAAAGTATATTTATATAATTAGCTTCATCAACTTATTAGAACGTATGTCCTTTTCACTTTTCAATTTCTCCAAGATCTGACTTTAGCAAATGGCAACAACCATTTCTAATAGGCCAAATTAGCAAAGTGCAAAAATATACAATTACTTCCGGTGACAAATGCATAGGGTGCGTTTTCTATAGGTTCAACCTAACGGTAAGAGTTGGGATAATATGATTGCAGGCATATATCAGCAGTGTGCACCTGTGAATGAAAAGATTACTTATTCTCCCCTCATATTCATTAATCATTTCAATTTATGAGACTGAGCTGTTGCCGTTAGATGGGTCATCATGATTAATCTAGGCAATCCAATCTAAAATCTGACACTGAAGCATAGGAACATGAATGTTCAGTAAACTGGACAGATGGTAGTTTAGCCGTTTAGGTGGCCCTTGGCAGAAAGCAATAAAAAATATAAAAATGTGAAGTACCTGATAAATACCGAGAATTTTTGCAATGCAAGTAGGACTGCCAGTGCCAATTGATTCAGATAAATATTGAAAATATTCTGGAGCGAATTTCATGAAAGATTCTAATTCGGTTTTGGTAACTTGCTTAATTATGAACCTATCATCCATTGATTTTGCAAAGAACACATTGCTCTTGCCTCCTTGAGCACCCCATTTCTTGCAACGACTTAATGACCTGACAAAATCACGCTCCGAAGGACAGCACATTCTCCTCAGGGAATCAAACTGTTTTGCATAATAACATATTACAGTGTACTTCACCAGACCTAGAGGACCTTCATCACCAAAATTCACCTTAATGTGATTTATTTTTCTATACCCAAGTGAATCTGAAGTGGACAGATTCTTGCTTCCTGACATGGAAAGGATATTGTCCTCTGTAGACACAACACTTCTTAGAAGTTCTGAAGTAGTGTCCTCCAATGATTCAGTTAATGAGGCCGTTCTTGAATCAGATAGTGGGAGAAAAGTGTCTATTGTATCTCGGTCCAGCTCATCTGAAAGCTGAAGATGGTATTCATGGGAGACAAGTGCATAAGAGATAATGCTAGTAGGTTCATCATCATAGACTCCAACAACAGTATCATTTATGCCTATTGGAAAGAGAAATTTGGGCCCAATCTGACGCTCCACTTCTCTTAAAAAGGGAATGTAAACATGATTATGCTCATTGAGAGCATCAAACCTGTTTGAACGATTCCACTGCTTATTGAGAGAACGGTAAAACTGCAAGAAAGGCATCGCTATCCAATTAGAATGGTCTTCTGCACTGTCCCCTAGCTTGTTCAGCAGTACCGTGGCATATGAAGGTGTAACATCACCCAGTTGTCCTTCTGAGTCCTCAGAAGGCGCTACAGAATCTAGAATGGTTGACTTGCTGGAAATAGGATCATCTTTACCAGTCCATTTCATGTCAAGTGCATTAGTCACATCTAACAAACTTGGAAACTGCCCTTCTGAATGGGTGCGACAAGCAACAAGATCTGTCTCCATGGGAATTGACTCCGCACTCACACTGGTACTACCGTATAGAGGAGTTTTAAAATCTCTCTCGAGACAGTTCAGTTCACTTGTTGCCATTTGCAAGTCGTGATTGGAATTGGCACTGTTTGCATCAACTGCATGGCAGTTCCCTGCATAAATGCTCTCCTGAAGATCTTTATTGGTAGCCTCATTCCCACTATTTTCAATCTGAGGCTTTGTTATACCATTTGGCTCAGAAACACTATCTACAGAATGAATATTACCATTATAATCTCCTTGCCTAAAGTTATGTAACTCGTGACGACTCCTATCTGACTTTGCAGCAAATACCAGCCTTTTATCCCACAAGTATGAACGGAAGAGTAACTGTCTCCTCAGTCTATTGATCTCAAGAATGTCTGGTTGACCTTTTGGCATCTCCTTTTTCAAAACTTTATTCAGACATCCCTAGTCAGTAAAAATGGAAATAAATGAATAACCATAAAAAACCAGACTAGAAGAAAGGATATCAAAGTTTGTACATATGCTGGAAGATTCTTAAAGAGTTCCATAATCACCCATTTGGTGATATTACAATAAGATGGTAGTGTGAACTACCTCAACATGTATATTGTGAGTTTTTTTTTTGTCACTTCGATGCCAAAGCCAAACTAAACAGATGGTTGGTATTAAAATGCAATACATCCATAAGCTATATGATTAAGCCTAAAAATCAATGAAAAAGATAAGTATAGTGGTGTGCCTCATTATTTGATGTAACAATTTAACTTCACTATTTGCATAAAATCTATATCAAAGGACACCGACCTCGAATTCTGACTTCTCCTTTCGAAGCATGCTATCAAGTTCAGCAATGTAATTGCTAAATTCCAGGTTGAGAAAACTGCCGTTAGCCTTTTTATCAGAGGTCGGATGTAAAGTATGTAGTACTTCATCAAAAAGATGTTTTGCCCTGTCAATGACCTATCAAAGTTGGAAAAAACATTACTAATTCAGCATCAAAGATAAACAATCTTGAAATAACAATCTGAATATTTGAGGAAAGTATTTAGGTACTATCAGCAACTTTCATGGAAACAGAAGCTACTGATTGAATAATGCCACAAACCTCATTTGTTTCTTTTTGTATCCAATCCAAAGGCTGGTGACCAAAATCAAGTTTATGAGGTGGCAAAAGGACAGAATGAACACTAATAGGTGCATATCGGAAACATGCTACCATTTTGCCAAATCTGTATTAAAAGCAATAGAATATCCACAATCAATATACCCGCTAGTGAAAATTTGTGTGCAGTTTGTAACCATTCTTATATGGTCACTAAGAAAATAAAAAGGTTGATTCAGTCTTAGAAGACAATGACTGAAGATTTGTTTACCCATAGAACCGAAGGCAGTCCCTGTGGAGTGAATGACCACAGCTGGCCACCCGACTTGCAGCTGCATGGTTTGAGAAGCTAAGCTCCAAAAATTTGCCAAGTGACAAACCCCAAGCTGCATCAGACATGACAATTCTCTGGGTTGCTGGAGGAAATCCATTACTCCAGGGGCACTTCAGACACCTGTGCCACATCCAGATTTTGCCATCTCTTTCCCCTGATAAAACAAAATCCGTAAGTTTTCTCACTGATATTGTTAGACTTCCCTGGCGATGAGTATAGCAGTGGACGTGGGCTTCAGGTGGCTTATCGCAGGATCGGCACTGATAACCCTGAAAATGCATTGTAACTACAGTGAAAAATATGAACCATGGAAAGCAATAAGTTCACATTAAACACGGGCATGCTGAAAGGATAGGGAGAAGTACCTGATCAAAAAGATAGTCCCGCAAAAACCGTCCAAGGGGCTTATCAAAGTTACCATAATACTTGATGCGTAATAGCTGGGAACGTTCACAAATAGTCCCTTTCCAGACACAACGTGTCGACCACGAGACTAAAATGCTCTGATGGTCAGAAGCCAAAACATCTTCCTTTTTTGATGTGCCATCATGTCCTTGATTGCTTTCTTGATCCTGTACAGCAGGACTACACACTGGTTGGACCACAAGCACATTGTCATTACCGGCAGTGTTTACATTAGCCAAGTCATTTGAACCTTCTAATGGTTCTTTCAGCTTAGGACAACTCAGGATATTATCGGTGGTCTCAAACATTGTCTGTTGATGATGACTCAATGTTTTGGTTGAATCTGTTGTCACCATGTGACCATGTGATCTTGTTGAACCATTGTCATGATAATCACCAGAATGCATATGGTTTCTATCCATAGTAGAATATACAGTTGCATGATTTGTGAATACACCAGAAGTAGCTGTCAAACATACCGAAACAGAAGACGCAGCTGCACTGATGGTTACTGGCCCGTTATCACTCCCATTGTCAAAATTACCACTATTAGCACACCAAGATCGAGAAAAACGAGAGTCGGTCATTTGACAAGTAAGGTATTCACTAGAAACTGCTGGTTCAACAGTGGCAGTTTCACCTGCGCCGGTTGATGTATTGGACTCTGAGCCAACATGACCAAAACTGTCAGTCATCTGCTGACTGTTAGAAACATTAATTGTGAAACCTGGCACAATTGAAATGGAGCTGTCTGCAGCAGAACGCTTATCTGGCAAAGCCACAGTCAGAGAAGACTTCAAGGGAAGTTCTGGTAGAGTAGCACCTTCATCTGCTAGGAAAGATGTTTCTAAGGCCAAGTGATATGCAGCAAAAATGCCATACTGGACCACGTGCTTTATTTTCTTTAGCTCATCCATGTTACCACCCTTCAGCAGAACCTGCGATGATATGGGCCAAAATAGTAAGTTCCCGAGATGCATAGATTTTTTGCAGATAATATGGAGGATGAAACAGATGTTAAAGCCTTTTCTCTTTCTGGACAGAAAGAAGAGAGAGAGAGAGAGAGAGAGAGAGAGTGGGAGAGAGAGAGAAGGAAATCGACTTTTTGGCAAACAAAGCATCCCTTTTGACATTTATTTCAGTTTGCATGACTACGATAACAAGCAAGGGAGACAAACATATTTTCTCTGTTTGGCATTATTTAGCATCCACCTATCCCCAAAGAAGCATGAAATAGCTTATCACTTACAGTGCAACCCAGTGGCTTTGGGCATCCTTCAAAAAACATCATGGTCTTCAGTATTTTCTTTGCCATACTACCTGAGCTAACAGATTGTTCGTAGTATTTATCGACATGAAATAGCTCGCAATAACCAAGCTTCTGAGACGGCAGGAGATCAACAGAAGGAACTATCTGAGCACCCGTGCAACGAGCAATACGCTGCATGAGAGGCTGCTTGATATTCAAAACCAGCGATATGTTCTTTTCTAGAAGCAAATCTTGTGCGTAGCGAGAAACTGAGTTCTCAACCAAAAGCAAGTTAGGTTTTTGAGCTACAATTTTTGCGACGGCCATTTTAAGATGATCGGTTTCCTGTATTAGATGAAACAAAAAGGTAAGGTCGATGGGAACTTCTCATGTCGCAGAAAAGAACATAAAAAGGTGCATGAACCTGCTGAAGCAATGTGTCAATACTTGACAGTTGATTTGTGATTCGATGGTACTCAAGAGCCCCTGCAAGTAGAAGGAGACGGGGTTTTTCTATTCTCGAAGTCATGCGCCTATGTGCAACATTCTTCTTACAGACTATCCCTTTTACAACGGTGCTGAAATAAATAGGACACAGCTATCAGATGATATGTAGTATAAAGGTTCATTGCGGTATGAAAGGAACACGAGTCTGTTTATCAAGCAGACAACTAGAGACCCCGTAAAACCATCTCAGGCTAAAAAAAGGCACACATTGTGTGTGTGTGTGGGGGGGGGGGGGGGGGGGGGGGGAGAATTTATGCAGCACTGCTGCAAATCCCTCCTTTTACAACACCTTTTGGATAGCTGACACCTGTCCAGGTACACATCTCAAAGCAGCGCTCCAACAACGGCTTCCTGATGGATCGACCGGCTCCGCTCCTCATCCGATGGCTCCGCTCATCTATCGATGATGCTGGATTTCCCATCTTCCTCGCCGCGACCGTCGGCAGCCTCACTCGCGTCTGCCACCCTCGCCGCGGGGTCCTCCGTCGCGGCTGCCCGCCTCCCTCGCCACGGCCGGCCGCCTCCCTCGCGGCAGAACGATTTTTTCCGGCGGATGTGGAATCGCGGCGAGATTGCGTGCGGCGTGCGCGTGCCTCTGTT